>JAFMSR010000006.1:13983629-15188558 GCA_022818135.1 Saxidomus purpurata | reverse complement strand
CCGTTTAAATCTGGTTAAACAACTTTAATAATCGGGTATTCGTGCGCAGTGGACGATGAAAACCAAACAAGAAAACGATATCCTATTTTTAACCCAGGTCATGAAATATTAATGCTACATCAATATATTAAGTTGAAGTGACTCATTTTATTTCACGACTAGTAACAATAAAATCGTGTCTAAAAAAGTTGTTTATGAAACTGCAATTTATTTGGCATGTACTGATTTAGAACCGCAACACCCGTATTTAAGTGCATACATATTTTATACTAAAAGCGAAAACGTTCAGCCATCCGTGGATATCTCCGATTCGATCAAAGAAGGTTAAAAGGCCAGCGGATACAATTGACGTTTAAACTCTTATTTATACAATCGAACAGTCGCTTGAAGGTTTTTCTTAATATAATACAGATGTTGAAAACATACATGTATACACGACAGTTACATATGTTGTACTAATTGTCACTTCAACGGATTAACTTTTTTTGTGCGGGTGTGTGTATACAATGGATTAATCACTCAAGTCATCGGTGCAATAAATGGAGCGTAATGTCATATTCTAAACAAGCAGGGATAGCCAATGGAAACAATATTTTATTTGTGTTTTGAAATTTAAAGAATTATCATATTGTTACTGTTTTTCGAACTTTCGTTAATAAGCTGGAGAAAAATATGCTGTGAACTTAGAAAATAGGAATTAAAAAAGATAAACATATATTAAACATAAACTGTGTACTAGAATAACGAAAATTCCCAGGAATAATGTGGATAATACGGCCAACAGCAGTGATTATATATTTCATGATACAGACAACAACAGCACAAACAGGTATTATAGTATAATCTGCATTCATATACCAGAAATCTTGTCGCTCATCGTCAGATCATAGTGTAATACAAACTAAAGTAGAAGTGCCAATAATCTGGCACAAGAAATGACTGGATGGTTCCCGGTGATGTTGAGGTTTTTTTTCATACCCTATCGGTTCAAACCGGACCCATGTTCAAATAACATTTCATATGTGTTCAGAACCTTTCATGATGATTTGCACTTAAAATCCTTAAAAATGTGTTTTTCAAACTAAGTCTTGCATTAAATAAGTTAATTTTCTATATAGCTGAACTTTATTATAGAATGTTAAATGTTTGAAATAACTCAATTATTTTATTTTATTTTTGGCAATTTTACCAGCCTGCTCAACTCTTGTGATATATGAGTTTATTCCAACATTAAGGTTGTCCAGGCTGACAGTCTTGGAAGGTGTCAGTCTGAGCACCGTTAAACGCAGGCGTCAAGTTCAGCTATTCCCAAGCTTAAGTTACCTACACTCCATGTACCTGGCGGTTCTAAGGATTACCCGTGTTCGAATGCACTTTATTTAAGGCATAAATCATCATTACCTAAGAAATTATACGTAACAGTTATAGGACTAAATTATTTCCAGAAAGCGGCAACATTAATTTGTTATTGTACAGGTACTTGTGTTGTCACGTTCTCTGCCTTTAAAAATTATCATTCGCCCAGTCTGAGTTTATGCAGGATTTCAGATTTTAAATTGGGTTAACTTCCCTAGTAACAAATTAACGATAAGTCTGACCCCACCCCCTTCCCTCTATCCGACCCCGTCCTTCTACGCATCCATCCCCTGACCCAAAACGCGCACGCATACCGACTATTTTCTGTACCATGATTAAGTCTATAGTACGCATGTTTACTAATGTATTATGAGTAAATAATGTACCCGGATCGTGTTTGTAAATTTGTCATTATATTTTATTCAAATATTTTAAGTACGTTGAAAAATGACAAGTGCTATAAATTAAAGGAAATGTAATATATTCGTAAAAACCGCAACCAGACATTGAAATATTTAAGGCATATGCTTTTTCATAATATTACTGAATATTCTTCTTTGTTTAAAACACAAATTTCGAAATATTGAACTTAAGACGTTCTTCCCTCTACATTTGACAAACATATGAGGAAAAGAATAATGGTGAATCAGTTAGTTATATTTAGATAACAAATGCTATGGGCTAAATGTGATTGAAGTCTAGATAATTGCATTTTGAAATTTTATCTTTTTTATCCAATCAAGTAACCTATTATGAAAACTGGAAATAAAATGTAATTATAAGATGGATGATAGCAACACATTCATGGACTGCTTCCTTGGTCTGAGGTTTAGAGGACTTGTAACCCCTCATTTACTAGAACGTTCGTCCGTGCGACCATGTCTGTTTATTTTAGAACATTGTCAGTCTTTTCCGTATGCTCGACAGGTCACGTATCTTGGTTGTTCGAAACATTGACAGCCCACTACCTCATCCCTCATGGGAAACAAGGAAGCTCTTCCCACCACCCTACCCCCACCCCGAGGGATTCGAGTTCTGCCTACAATCGACCTATAATAAGAATGACACTAAAACCAGTGTTGGTATATACGTACCCTGATCCAACTTACAATTAAAAATTGAAAACAAAAATCAATAAGTCAGACGGGAAGCAATGTGGTTGTATGTAGCGATATTAGGACAATGTGAAATGACAAACACCATCGATTTTGAAGTGAAACTGACACATACATTTATAGAGTTAAATACCCTTCATTCAAAGTGTAAATAACTATTTTCTGGTCTGGTAACTCGTATTAAAGGCTTACGAACTACACCTATATTCGTACAACTTAAACATTATCTTATCCTATCGCTTTACAGTAAGAGAAATCCATATATTTTAACTGGACTATCATTATAACCCTATAGATCAGATTGCATGTGACCAACAAACACACACATCTCAGTAACCGTTGACCAAATAGAGTTTAAGCTACCATCATCTGAGTTTTCAGTTTTCAATCAAGTTGTACTATTCTTGGTTTGATTAATACAGCTTTTAGTATTTGATGGACTTAGGCTTTAACGGTTTGCATGCAAGCTTCTCTCAATCACTTATCGCAGTAACAATTTGTGTTAATTTGTTACTTCATTAGATCGTCCTGTAGGGTATATCTATTTTAACCAAGTTATGTAAGTGTTGACTGAATTAAATACGAGTTAAGGTCCTTGTTCGACTATGAAGATTTCTTGAAAGTTTAGCGTACAGACAACAACAACAACAAACAGACATAATCGCCGACATCATACCGTATATAATCTGACGGAATCTTTATACTTGTGTTCAGTGGTATCAACCAATAAAGACACTTAACTGTGATCGGTACATATTTGAATGTGTCAAAGTCAACATTGATATCACTGGCGTGCACTCTACAAGTATAATAGTACATTTTTCACGAAATTTATCCGTTTTACAAAATTGCTTACATTTCCCTTCAAAAGCGATTTGAAACGTTGGGTGTCCAGTTTCATGTAAGAAATAAGATAATTTCACATAAGGTTGTCCGTTTAAATAATGGGTAAAACCTTCGCACAAAACCGGTAAGTTTTTTTTCTGTAAGTCTATTACTATTTGAATTAACCATTTCAGGAGATGAAGCGGCCTTGACCTATAAGGCAAACTACCAAAACGGGACTGTTTACGTGTACCAAGCCGGTTGTTCTTTGCCATGCAGCGGGTCCTACAGACCAGGCACGTTCACTGTCACTATATCCCTGGATAAAATCTGCTCCAATATCCGGGTAAGTAAACGGTAGTAGAACGGCCCTAAACTTTTTTTCTCATATAGCTAGAGGGTCGATTCTTCTGTATACAATAAACTCATATATAGAACTCATTGGGACTATTCAAATTTGTTCCTTATATACGGAGTACGTTATATCCATAGAAAATGTTTTAAATTTAAGAAAGAAGAAAATAATTGGGCACATAATATTATATTTGTTCCTTATATCCAGAATTTCGCTATATCCAGAGCCGTTATATACTGAGTCCACTTCTGTTTGTCTCGTTACTGTTGATGCAATTTCTTAAAGTGCTGATTGTGCTGAAAATCTCACATACTAAGAATGTATCTAAATTTCTGGGCTTTAAATGACGTGCATCTTTAAATGAAATGCCTTTTCACTGGCACTTGAATTCAGGGATTCTATCTTAATCAGTTTGAAAAAGGCAATGCTGAATGGGTTTCCGTTTAGATCATTAGTTCATAAATCGATCCGACTACGAAACCCACGAAAATTGGTGTCCAGCGATAATTGGTATGCCGCGAAAATTGTTTGACAATACATGTATTATGTCTGTTTCTTAAATCTTTAACTTTACTTTACTGGGTTCTCCTACATTTTAAAATATCATTTTAACGTATGAACCACAACTGCAGAAAAAATGTTTACGAAATATAGATAAGTAAGTCGCTAAAAACGTAAGTGAAAGCATGTAGAATGTATACAGTAAACTCTGTATATAACGAACTCCTTGGGACCATTTCAATTTCTTTCTTATATCCGGAGTATGTTATATCCATAAAGCAGGTTATATTAAATAAAGAAGGGACAAAATCGGGCCCAGAAAATGTTTTCGTTATATCCAAATTTCGCTATATCCGGACTCGTTATATATGGAGGTTACTTTAGTACAAATTTCAGTCAAAAATGAGAAGAATGAGGAATAAGACTTCCTTTGTTCTTTCAAGACATGCCGGACACAATATCGATATGTGGACTCCACAAGACAGTGAATTATTGTTGAAACAGAATCCCTTGTATATCTTAAAAGTTTCTTTCAGTCATATGGGAATTTTAAACCCGCACAGACCACACCTAGTGCAGTTTGGTACCTTAACAACACGAACTGGATCAGCAGTAATTCGTCTGGCATTTGTAACTTTGATATGCAGTTTGACCACACCCCAAGGAACCCTGTTCCCCAAGGCACGTGCAAGCTTGGTTGGGAAACACGTGAGTTCTTTTCTATTACGCTTCTAAATTCATCTACTCTGCCTGTAAATTCAGTGGTGCATTTGTTTCGGCGCCCACTTTGTAGCCCAAAGAACACTATAGTGTTACTTTTTTTCTGTTGGAATAACAAGTATACATATAGGAACTGTTATAATAATATAGAGCCAGACGTATAGCTGCAATTGTTGTTGTTGTAGTTGATTTTTTACATTTTCTTTATACAACGATTTTAGACTAAAAATTGACTTTATTTAACAACGACTATAGACTCAACTTTTGACCATTGCTTGCACCGAAAGAATTGCCTGGATATATCACGGCCAGAAAATAAGTCTAGCAAGTCTTTAACTCATTATCGCATGTTTCAGCCACAAACTGTCTCCTGGAGGATCAAACGGGACCCGTTCTGTACGGTTGGATGGACTGTTTTGATGTGGCCACTCAGCAGCTGAACATGTGCTATAACCAGACATTGTTTTCCAACTGCTGTAACAGCTGTAACTATTACAGATCATCGCGTGATAGTAAGTACCTTGACCTTTCTCATTAACATTTAGGTAAGTCCCACTTCGGCGATTTGCTACATGTAATACCCGGAGATTGCCGGAGCTGGCCGAGTTGAGACAGATCTACAAACGTAAACCAGATTTAACCCTGTCTTGAGGCTAGTGCTAACCAGATTTAACAGAAAATGCAGCACGTAATTTACGGAATGCAATTGTTCCATCTCTATAATGTGTTGTTGTTGTTGTTGTTGTTGTTGTTGTTTAGGTCAAAGCATTTCAATGAAACTGACTGATGATGTCCCTTGTATGTGAGTGAAGCATTTTGGTTCCAGTGGCCAAAACATAAACTAAAACTTTACGTCCTGCATTTGTTTTGATTGACAATAAGAGAAGTGTTCGAACAATTATCAATGTCTTCTTATTGTGCATACAATTTGAATAAGTTTAGAGTCCCTAGTTTAAAATTACCCCAATTTTCATTCGTGTCTTATGTAAATTTGTCATGTTTCACACATGACTACGGGCAATTTGACAAAATACATGCACCTGTATTTTGAACAGTTGAGATGTTTTAAGATATCCTAAGTATGTATATTTCAAATAAAATCGTTTAATACTTTGGCTTTTTGTTGAAATAGTAAGATCTATAAATCATTTGAAATATTAGATGCAAAATTCAAATAATTTTATGCTGGGTAGGCGTAATAGGTATAATAAGAAATTTGAGATTTCGAGATATTTCTGTCAATGAAAAACTTAAATACTGCTTCAAAGCTTTCATGAAAGTGATATCTTATAAAACTTGCTGTGCGTTCAACATAAAGTGGTCTACAATGTGTTCGGCTAACACGAATAGTTGAGCAACATACCGGCATTAGTTGACGTGTCCAGTGTCCTACGTTATAGTTAAACAACACCAAATGTGGCGTGTCCTTTCGCTCGTCTTGTTTCTTACCGGTTGTATTTCAATGACATAAAAGTGCAGTCTAGCTCACAGAACGTTGTCGACTTTAAATAAACATACAATGTAGATCAGATCGTTTAAACGTAGTTGTTATTCTAGAAAATAAAGATTTTATTTAAAATTATTTTTATTATACATAGTTAGATTTTATGCATTGAGCCGTGACAGCACTTTTATATGTATATCTTCTATAACAGGTCATAGCTCACGGGTTCATATCCTACTATGGGTATATCATCATCATCGTCATCAGTATTATTATTAATTTTATTATAATTATAATTATTATTATTAATATTATTACTATAATTGATGATGATGCTGGTGATGATGATGATGATGATGATGGTTATACATCAGTTGTAAACTTAAATTCTTGCGTCTTTTATTACTGCATGTACACGATTGACCCGTACAGCTTTTTTGTTCGATGTAGTAAAGAACAAAACATCATACAAACAACAATTGACCGGAAATTAACAAAATCTTTCCGTTTTTTTTTTCAGACTGTCCCTTCGGCGATCTCGAGCCCGGGAGGTGTACCAGTCTAAGGGATTACAACTGTTATGAGAGATCCATTGAACAAAACTGTTGCGAATCTTGCTATGATATCGCCCAAGACATGGAGCCAAAAATTGAGGGTAAGGTTTACGCAATTATCAGAAATAAAAAGACGCGTTATTCCCTTTCATTGTACGTCATCTTAAAGAACTTGGAACTAAGTAGAAGAAAACCACTGAAATAAAGTCCATGCTCTTACATGACGGCCTGTCTATTTTTGATACGAATGCTACATATCGTATAGCACGACAAATTTACAAAACAGAAAGTCAAGGTCTGTTGTGCGCTACTTTTCTTTATTTATCAACCGAAGAAAAAGAAGTTTGCGAATCAAAATATAATCAATTAATATAGTTTAGAGTTTAGATTGTTTCGGTTGTATACACCATAACAGGTCTAATACAGATAGTAAAATTACTTGACATGGTTACGGAGAACTTGTCACGGTTTTGATCAAGCTTTGTTTGAGACCGCTCCCGTTGTGAACTCGCTACAACTCAAACTGATAAGAGGATCATGCTACCAACCTAGAGGCCACACCTGATACCCAGCTTGCGCGAAAATTTGTCAGAATGTTTGTCTTGATGTTTTAAATCAGGGTCACCTTGGGTCAGTAACTCAGTCACCATGGCAAATAAGAGAAAAAGCTTATGCACGTGACAGAGGCCACATTTTTAATTCCATTATCATGAAAAAGTATCGGAATATTTTTCTTGATGATTAATGTGACTCAGGTGAGCAATATAGAGTCATCATGTTTTTCTCTTGTAGACTGTCTATATGGAGACAAGGATCCGAATTTTTGCCGTCAAATATACGACTACCAGTGTTACCAGCACGCGGACACTTGCTGCCGCGCGTGTTTCTTGATGAGTGATCCCGATTCACCAGGTATTTTGCTTTTTATCCATATTCAAAATGAGGTGATGTCCAGTTAAGTTATAGATGTTTGCCTCTTTCAAGGGGAGCAATCGACGCGAAGCAATAACACATTTCGTTGCTTCGTGACTTCAAGAGCGGTAAAATGTTATACAGAACAAAATCAAACTTTTGACACGATGCATGAAAATAGAAGCGGTGCTTCTGGTAGGTAGTATATTATGAAAAAATGACGGATTACTTCCTTCTCTGCGCTGCTTACTGCTGCGACGAAATTTGTCATAGGGAATAGTTGGTAGACAGAAATAAGACCTCTCCATATACGGATGGATCTGTTTCTCTTAACTGGAATGTAATTTTAACTTCTAAAAGTAAACTTCATAGAAAGTGATTTCCATAGAAAACAGCCGAGGTGATCCGATGCAGGTCGATTACTCTAGAATTTACAGTACGAACTACGTTAGGGATAAAATCGAAATCGAATCAATAGCTTAGTGCCTTAATATATGAAAAACGTAAAATATTAAAAGGAACAAAATGTGTTACATTCCACATGTTGAAATGCTTTCCTTACAGATTGTTTGTACGGCAACAGAAAACCCGATCAGTGTGATGCCACTAGCTTTATGACATATGACTGTTACAACAAAACAATAGCCAATCAGAATTGCTGCAGAACGTGCTCTGAGCTGAGAAATGATCAAAATCCAGGTAGTGTTTTTAGTTAAGTTTATAAGGTATTTGGCTTGATCTAAATGCTGAATCAGCAGTAGAATGAAGATTATTATATGTTCATGGATTAACTAAGAAATGACAACCTGGAAATGACACAAATCCAGGTACAGTGTTTCGATGATAAGATGTCTTGTAGCTTAAACAAATGTTGAATCAGCAGTAAAATTTAATACATAATACATATTATATACATGTATTCAACGTAGATATGTAACATTTTAAGTGGTTCTACGCTTATGTAAAAGTATATAGTCAGGGCTAAACACCTATACCGGTAGTTCAAGAGGATTTTGGAAAAAAATATAAAAAAATTATATGATAATAAAGTCTAGTTGTATTTGACATAAGATTACCAATCGCCAATTATCATAGTGGACTCCAACTAATGACAAAATATTATACATATATTATTTTCCGTGGAGGGGGAGCGGGTGGGGGTGGATTGGGCAAATAACCCCCACCAACCAAACCACACCCCGTCCCGACCGACTCTTGCACCTATGATGAGTTGAAATATTGTAATGAAAACTATACTTTGGATTTAAAAAAATAGTTCGTAAACTTACTATGAAATTGTGATTTCAGATTGCCTATACGGAGATAGACAAGCTAAGTGTAATTCCATAGACAGACGGGATTGCTATACATCATCTACTTTAGACACTTGTTGTGAAAGCTGTGTACAGTATGCAGACAACGATCATCCGGGTAATTATTGATGCATTGTTACGAGAAAATGTGACGTAGGAAGACGTCACTTCCGCGAAATGCCGTTTAATATGACGCCCCGTCTCAGCCTAATTCTTACAGGGAAATATATCTAGCCTAGTATTTGAACAACTAGATTCTACTCTAATTGGCCAACAATGTGTCACTAATTCATATTTAAAGCAGATGTCTGTAATTCGACTTAAGTGAAATCCTTACAGTTCCAAAGTTCGTATTGAATTCTTCTTAAACAGAATTCGACTTACCGATTTTTTTTACCACAACACATTTTCCGTGATTACAGATTGTGCTTACGGCGATCGCCGTGACTGTTGGGGTATCTCTGTAAGTGACTGCAACTCGCCGAATATCCAGTATGACTGTTGTCAGTCATGTAGATTTTTGACGGAAAACAGTAAGTTTGTAAATATATCTTTTTCCGCCTTTTATTGGCTTATCCTATTTATACGTCTACATTTCTTTTATGAAAAATATTCAAACTTACTGGTGAAAACCTGTTGTACATTAATGTTCTTTTTTTCTGTCTGACTGTGAACCCTGAACTTGACCACAATTCGATTCAAAGGAAAAGTATAAAAAAAATGATGGACTGTAAACAAAATTTGAACTGAATAACGCCCTTTTGCTTCCGCAACCGAGATGTGTCGCAACGCTGTCATTCAATTGGTCAACCTTCCTTGTCGACCAATTAGCGCCGTGCGTAAAATTCACTGCCGAGCTTTCAAAATGAATACATGCATGGTGTGTTTCAACACAAATAAACACCTTTTCAGATACTTTTCCTTAGAATCGGACTGATTTCAAGTTCAGGGCTCATAGTTAAACAGAAAAAGAAGGTTTTTAATGAAAGTATGTGCAAGTTTTACCTGTTCATTTGTATTAACGTAGAAATACACCAGAAAGCTCTTCTATATACATGTATCATGTGGACGTCGAGAACGACATGCACACAATTTCTGGGTATTTTGGTGAAACTTTGCGGCTTGTTGAAAGTATTTGATGGATTTTAATCAAATAAAAAGTGTCATCGGTTAGATAAATCATCCCTAGTGTCGACTGCAAAGAGATAATAGGGATCTGTTCGTTTTTTACAGCAGTTTCCTTGGTTTACCAGCATGACTGTTTTTACTCCGTTAGATACATTTTCTTATTTTATTATGTAATAGGCATATAAAATTCAAAAAGTATATGTGTCAAGTACCTGTGTATCCAATGTGACTGTTATTAACATTGTGTGACTTGATGTTATTATGTAACAACTTTATTTTCACAGACTGTAATGTAAACGAAGCTTCTGAAGAACCAAACAAATGTAACAACATACAGTCACGTGACTGTTACGATAGCAACACGAGAGAACAGTGTTGTTTCACTTGCAATGCTCACTACGGACAAAATACACATCTAGGCAGTGCGTAATCCCAGAGTTTTCTTTTTAGTTTTTACTTCCAAAATATGAGAACTATTTTTAGAAAAATTTAAATTCTTACAGGCAGAGTATCTCTTCAAAAACACTGTTAAAACAAAGATAATCCGAACAGCACAAAGTGTAACAGGGCAACCAAACCATACGCTGCTGATACCTTAAACCATGGAAAACCTAGTCTGGTTCCCAGTGTACTGTTTCCTTGCGAATTTTGTTGTATGGCTGTACTTGGTGAGATATAGGTGGGAGTCAGTTTTCAGACACTGGTGACATTCGTACTAAAATTTTAGCAGTTATGCACATGAACACAAGCGATGAATTTATTTACTCTGTAGAATACAGATAATTAGACAGTACTGGACAAAAGCAAACTGACATTTACAATTTAATCTATATTTTGTTTGGTTCCCCGGATTCACTGCCTGACAGAGGGTAGCCAAACCAAGTGTAAGGGGAAGTTAATTAAGACTAGTGGAAACCTTACGTTTTGACTAGATCTGCATTACATTTCACCTTATTCAAATTTATTCACTTATGTGTACCTTTTCTTCAGCTGACATGTGTAAATGCTTTGCTTTGCTTTGCTTTGCTTTGCCTTGCCTTGCCTTGCCTTGCCTTGCCTTGCTTTGCTTTGCTTATGTAATATTTAGATTGATAATGAATTCAAAATGAATAATCCCAATATTGCATATATCATCTAAAAATAGCACCATGTCCTTACTTGTTTACGTCAGTCACCTGCGCCACTAATCAAGCTCTTTCTCAAACAATTTACCTGTATCTGCACCAAAATGACTCTAGTAGAACATATGTGCATCACGCACTCTGGAGTTGCTGCCTTTTGAACGGTTACATTTTCGAAAAATAGCACTTTGCACTATATAGGCTCTATACAAAAAATATCCATTCCGGTCTCAATTTTCATTGGCGTAATATCTTAATATATGGTATTGAAAGGAAGTGCAATTTTCAAAATCATAACTTTTTCTGGGCCTGTGATTGAAATACGCCCCTTTATATTTTTTTATTTTGCTTGTCTACAGTAGCAACTTTCATGTAAATGAACTGAAAATTGTCAGTAAGTTTTTTACTTGCAAGAACAGTACTTGTGTGCTGTTCATCCGAAAACGCATCCTTCGGGGAGCATCCATCGTTGTTACCGATGCTTCCAAAACAAATAAAATACTAGTGGCATAGGCAACAAAATGCTCAACCCAAGTGACTTCTTATATAGGTTCTGGTATGTTTATATTGTACACCGGCTTTGTTGCCATTCATATATAGGTACATGTCAATTTGGAGACCGAAGGGGGAACTGCTACAGAAAGGCAGCCCAAGAGTGCTATATTCCAAACATTAGCCGTGATTGCTGTGAAACCTGCTTTTATCATGCTTACTACGGCGAAGGTCTATATTGTATATATTACCAAGAGGTCTGTTGTATCACGTTATGCTCCTTTGTTCTTGGTTACACTTGACTTTTTATTTTACTCATACTGTCTATATTCACAATGTAGCCAATACATTTTCATGTAGTTCGATCATTAACTGACTGATGACTGACTGTCTGTTTGATCAACGATTAATTGAATTATTGATTGATCGATCGATCATTGATTGATTGATTGCTTGATTCTATGTCTACTATGATAAGTCTTAAGGGTGAAATAACATGAAAGTATTTAGTTTTTAAGATTTATTTCGAGGTTGGGAGGGCTTTAAAATTTGAAATTATGATAAAAACATTGGTTTTTGAAAATCTTAACTTTAAATTGGTTTTAGAACTACAGTGGTTTTCTGCATGTACAGTGCAGCCCGTCTCAGAGTTCCACTTTTGACTAACAGCGTTATCATCTCATATTAGAAATATGCATGTGTCAGCTAACAAATAAAAAGAGCTAATCGTTTCTGTTTTTCTTAATTTTCTCTATAACTAAATCTACATTCTGTCTAATTTTTCAAGTTAAAATAAAATCTTTCTTAAATTTTTTGTTTGCAAATTAAATTTTAAAACCAACGCAGATGCATAAATTTAACTTTGCGGTAGTTATTCAGTCGGATAAGAATGCTCCAAGAAGCCACTCCCATAATTTTTACTCCTATTTAAAAAAATGCCTTTTGGCTTGCACTAACTTGTTTTGAGTAGTCGAAGACGCTGTCATACTGAGATCTCCAGCATTTTCTTGCACAAATCGAAGTGAACACCACAAAAACGACCTTCCGCAGAATTTTATTATTTAACGAAATTATTATTTATGCAGTAAATTCCATGCTGTATGATTCACTTCCTCAATATTTCATTCCAAATCACACTGAAGTACAGATTTTGAAACAGTTTTTTTTTTCAACGCGTCGTGAGAAAATGTAACTAAATTTTGCATGTATTGCATGTATACCCACATTGTTATCCCTTGAATGATGTATGAAAATGCAACACTTTTAAAATAACAATTTTTTATTTCACTAACCTTTAAATGGTTTGATTATTTAAGATCATGAAAAAATTAAATCAGAAAAAAGAGAGACAGAAAGTTCAAGAAGTGTTTTCGCAGGATACGGTTGAGATAGTTATATAATGAGTTTTCCCAGGATCAGAATATTACAGAATGTATTCTCGGCTTCGCACATCCGGGTACTGATAAAACTTTTATATTCGGAAAAGGTGATACCTCTGTTTTCATCGAACTTTGCATCTTCTTGTTTATAAAAGTCAAGGCCACGAAGAAAAATATTGGAAGACGACTGCCTTTTATTAACTTATTACCATACAATTGAAATTTTATTTTGTTTAAGTGAATCTGAGCCTACCATAAAGACCGAGTTTTCACCCTTTCCCGAATGAGGAAATGAACGAGATCCGATCATTCGATTGGTTAATTGATCAATATGACGTCACGGCGAAGCCGAGAATATGATAATATTGTGTCGTTTCGAGCATCAGATGTATAGAAGTTTCCTAGGACACTTGATGTCACACAGTAAAGTTTGCTAATACATGCCAAGTCTTCCAGACACATTTCTAGCTTTAACTTTAGAAGTTAGTGGATTTTATAAAACAGCAGGAGAGTTAAACACAAAACAAAATGAAAACCAACCAGAAATTACAGCATTTCTACAGGACTTCGTTAAAATATTTGTATCATAAAAATTAGGAATCTTCTTTAAAACGTAGAAAACTTAACAAATTTAATACATGTGTATTTTTTTCAGCAAACTGCCAGTACGGTGATCGCACACCCAATCAATGTGGCATTATGTCTGTCAACATAACAGATTGTTATAAAGCGGATGTAGAATATGATTGTTGTGAGACGTGTGCCTATTACATTGTGAGCAGTCTGCCCACCAGTAAGTAAATGATTTAAAACTATGTGTGCCGGTTGTTTTTAGTGGGAACAACACTGGCTGGGTCTTTGCTGCAGAAAAAAATAACCAAACTTGTTAAATATCATGAAACGAAATTCAAAACTTCAATGAACAAATACACAATGTTAATATACTTACGGCTACATTCGGGTTCCATAATGTAACAACGTTAGATGTTACCTACACGCATTTATAATTGTTTTCAAATATGCTAAACATACGATCCACTACACTTTGTTGATCCGTAAAATGTAGATGAAAATAAAATATTGTATGTTTTATGGAAAATTTATCATTAACATAGTCATAGATTAGTTCTGTAACGAAAATCCTTGCCAAATACTAACTAAACAGCTTACTAATGAATCAAACATTGTATTTAAGATTGTCGCTATGGAAATAAAGACGGCTACTGTAGCACTATAGCGCCGTATGAGTGTTATACAAGCACAACTCTGGGCACTTGTTGTGAAACATGTGCATTTTACGACCAATCTGAAGAGTTTGGGTCAGGTAATGTTTTTATCATGTTATAACATTTTCTTTTTATCTTGTAACGAGAATTACCGGCAATTTAAAGCGAGACTACTGTTGTATGTTTAACAGGCCCAAGTTATTGTTACAGTAAAGTTCTCCATGATCGGTGCTTTTTATTAAAATTATAACTTTGAAAATTTTACTATGTTAATTTTTTATGCTTTATTATGAGAGCTGTTAAACCATTAATTTTATTATACATGTATAATCGCCATGTGCATCGCAAGATTTAGATGCTTTGTGTTTTTCAGCTTGCCGATATGGCGACCGGAAGGCAGACTGCTATAACGACGGACAACATATTTGTTATAATACTGCACAAAGACGGGAATGCTGCAAATTCTGTCAGAATGTAGAAATTCCTGAAAATGTTGGTAAGAATTTTGAAACATATTTCGTACAATACACGTTACCTGTCCCCTCTCCAATTATGGAACGCCGTTGCCAACCATTAGAAATTGCAATTAGGATTTCATATTTCGATTTCCCCTTGAAATAGAATCATACGAGAAATAACATCAATGTATACAGTGTTTAAAGATATTTTTGAAACCAAAATATATGAATAAAAGTTGTACTTAACTGTATTCTTCCTTTAAATAATATGTAATTTTGTTTATTCGTATGTTGTGCGCAGGTTGTGAGTTCGGGGATAAGGAAGAGCGGTGCAGTAATATCACCGACAAAGATTGTTATAGCTTGGAGGATAAATGCTGTGCTACGTGTCCGGACATGGTTTCTATATACAATATAGGTATGGTGCTTATAGTTTAAGATAGCGCACATTTTTGTTTAGTGGGTGGGGTGCATGTTTTATCATTTTCATTTCTTCTTATTACATCAAACTTGTTATCCTAGTTGGGGTGCCATAATGTTTTCGTATACATACACTAGTAGTTCATCTACAGGAAATTTGAAACTAGTTTATAATAATGAAAAACGGGTAAACTTTGACATATTATCGTGCTCGCTGACTAAAACTGTGTGACAGAAACAGAGGACATAAAGGAAATAAAACCTAGTTAAGATCACTGTCAATAAACTCTTGTTTCATATTTCTGTATCAAATACATACTTAAGAAAATGTCTGTAAAAACAAATTGGGTTGTCTTGGATTAAATGTCTATTTTTTATTTCTTTTAAATGGCTTGATAAACACACAATTTTACAAGAGTGTGTTGATAATGGTGTAAACTATGTTTGTGTTCCTTTATTTCCACTGATTCTGTCACAGTCTTTGTTCGTCAAAGAGTAAGCAAATCTTTAAAAATGTATCCGTCCTTAGTGATAATTCACTAACTTATAGTTTTCTTTACATGAATTATTAGTGTCAGTATACTACAATATTATGGCATTCCAACCAAATGAAACCCGCTTTATATTAAAGGAAAAAATGAAAATTTTAAAAAACATGCACCCCAACCATTAAAAAAATAGAGCGAAGACTTAACAAAAGTCTATGAAGCATGAATTTACGTGTTCTTCTCGTCATTCGACGTTGTATCCATTTATTGAACGAAAAGAGCAGAGACATAATTTGATAATGGTTGTACATCTATACGCGCAATTTGAAAAATAAACTTTGACTTTTGACACTACCCAAACTAGTTCGCCAACAATAATGAAGTGAAGGCCATGGCAAGTAATTTAAATGACTGTGTATATGTTCAGTTATATACTATAGTATTATATATGAAACTGTAAAAAAACAAGAAATAAACTTGAATGTGAAAAAAACAACATGCACCCCAACCATGAAAAAAACAACATGCAAATATTATATTTTGTGTGTCAAAAGTCATGCTTTTTTACGAAAAACATGATTATCCCGTGTTCGTATCAAAAATTAATATTTCTACCGTTTTGTATTTTGAATCCGAGACACTTTTCCTAGCATATTAGACTAAGTGTATTCGCGCACGACTTTGTCATGTTTACATATTTCCAGGACATCATCATTATAACGAAATCATTAAATCCCTTTTAGTTTGAAAATCTTTTTTAAGTTCCTCTCGTTAAAGATCTTTACTTCTGTAGTGTATATATACCTATTTATGTAGCAAGAAGCAATGTAATGCTAGAATGCTTATTCCGTAACACATGCGGTTGCCTTTTCTATATAAACATATAGGGAAAAGCCTATAGGCTATATGAAATACAGCACGTTTTCTAAGGGCGACGTGCCGTAAATGACGTAACAATGTGACGTATGTAGACAAGCGCGTCCAGTCGCATTTCGCGTTGTAAAGTTAAAATTATGTACTGCTACGCGTTAAATAAAGTTTTGGATAGCTTTCAAAGATTATAACGTGTTATAATCCAAATAATAATCGTTCCCTATATTTTATCGTTAAATAAGTACAGTCAGTCGTTCGGATGCAAACAATTAAATCACCCGTTCTACGCACTCGTGATTTAATTACTACGCATCCGAACTCTACTATATCTTATTCAATGATAAATACAGGAAGACATTTATTATTTCTTAAATTAACTGTTGTTGGTGATGATGATGATGATGATGATGATGATGATGATTTATTCGATTAATAAGCATTTACAAAGATTTAATAATCTTTTTTTGTATCATAAAAATGTTCTGTTAGATCTACTGAACATTGACAGCATTTTCAAAATATCTGATAAGATTATCTCTGTAGAGTATACCTTGGTTATCTGTGATCCATGCCTGATTAGATTTTCTCCCTTAGACAACGACATTAGTTTAGTTTAAACAATATTTATTCTCGAAAATGCATTGTATATATGCATACATAGTACAAAGGTGTAACAATATAATTGGAATCTGTAAACAAGCTTTCAAAAAAAACTTATATTAATTCATTCAACGACCTTAGAAAACGCAATATTAAATGAAAAATCAATATTGGATCGATAACGATTTGGCATTAGTGATGATATGTTTTTGCATCTTTCAGCCGGCTGTAAATACGGAGATAGAGCCGACTGCTCCGGTATTGCGGACTCTGATTGCTACGACACTGACGTCAGCTATAAATGCTGTGAAACCTGCTGGTTGCGTAGCAACGGAAACAATAATGGTAAATACCCAGTTATTTTCAAAGGAGGTAGTAAGTCTTTGAATCGGTTCCTATCTTCAAAGTCAACGCCAAAGTTAAGTGTAGGTCAATACGTACATTGTATTGCATGTCATAATTCGTGACTTTATTTTGAATTTTTTTTATTGAATGTCATCATTACAGAAGTTCAGACTCAAACATTACTTGTGATAATTTGGTGAATCATTTCCTGTAATATAACATAATTTTGCTTCGTTTGAACCTACGAACTGATTCAAAATGTTGCATGGATACTGCAATAATGTCACAAGTTTAAATTTTTAACCTGCAAACATTTCATTGAATGAATTAAACATATAAAAGATATATTTTCTAGTCTAAATTTCGACTGTTATAGAAAGCAGCAGATTATTTGTTACAATTGGTTTTCTGAGATTGCAGGGTCCGGGGTTCGAATCCTGCCGACATCACCACTGTGGTGTTTCCTTTGGCCGGGCTAGGAACTTTATCTTCATTAACTCAATATCCATAGACGTATATACGGGTTCGAGTAAAATATGCTTGCTTTTACACGGGTATTAAATTTAAAATTACCACGCAAAGGCTCTACGGGGCTTACCTTGGCCATGGTAATAAAATGCAGCGTTAATTGTAATGTAAAACTTACATATACCAGAGTTACCATGGTGCCACTAGATTAACCGTCCCTATAATTCAACAGCAAGTTAGCCAAATATTTGTTGTTAACATACAGCTACGGTGTGTCATATTTTCAGGTTGTGCATTTGGAGATATTGCCAGTGATTGCGGCAACATAAACTCGTGGGACTGTTATATACGGGAGAACGACTGCTGTAACACATGCAAGAATTTCCTAAGTACTGTGACAGACTTATGTAAGTAATTAACCCTTAACCCTAGCCCGGTTAATTATTTAAATGGACTTGTCCATCTTTCAAATTTGACTTTGCCTGTCCATTAGCTCTTAAAAAGAGTTGCCCACGACTGATATGTGAACATTTCAGTGTACGGATATGCAAGCTGATCATGTTCTGCAATTGTCGTAAAGTTAGAATTGTTTGCCATCAGCCAGGTACTTCCGTGCAGCCTCTTCATAGTCTGCAATGTCTTTGTCTGAAATTTCAATAAGCACACCTTTGAACAATTAACGGTAAATGTGCAAAATGGGAGATTAAAGGTAACCGTTAAATAAAAATAGTATTTGCAGAATGAAATGTAGTCTGCAAATTATAAAAGGTGGTGGACAATTGAAAGAGATTGTGGGGTATAATTTATACATTTGCACATTCGATAGCCTATTCATGGACCTCTCTAGAAATAACGGTTGGGTAAATTGTCCACCTACAATGTAACATTAACTTTTTCTGTTGATTTTGTTCCAGCTTACTGCAAGTATGGAGACCGGGGTGCCACATGCAACGAGGTTTCAGCGGATCAGTGTTACAACTCCAACACACAGTATCAATGCTGCGAGACATGTTACAACAAGAGGAGGACAGACCTTCCAGGTATAAACTTGCTTACCCAGTACCTCAGCATACAGATGAATTCCGAGAAATGCCTCATTCGCTTACACTTCTTCCTTGGAAGTTACCCATGTATTCAAATGAGCTCATAATCCGGAATTCACCTCTTTTTAACAAAAAAAATCAATTTCGTGCAGTGAGCCATATTTGCTCATTTAACCAATTCGGAATATAACGATACATGTCAAGGGGAACGTGTATTGTCCCGGCTCACTCCTCGGAACCGTACTGCATGCATAACGGTCTTTGTACTTTTAACGAATATTGAATCAGCTAGATGATTTTAAAGTACACACACAATCTACAACGAGGTTACAACGGGAACCATAGACAACTGGGATATTGTTATATATTAATTCCAATAACATGTCTTATTTTGATATATTACAAATTTATAAACATTCAGTAATGAAAACGATTATTATTTATTTCAGACACGTGTCTCTATGGTGACAAGATAAGCACATGCAAGAGCTCGCAACACCACAGTTCAGAATGTTACATTGCTAACAGAAGGGACCAATGTTGTGAATCCTGCCTAGAAATCAAAACGTCAAATCCAAGTAAGTTTTGTCTATACTCTCGTAAAATATGCCTTAAACAAAACAAACACAAAACATACAATTTACATGTACTCTTTACCTTTGGCGTCCCGCAAACATTTTTCAGCAATTTGTTAAACTTGTTTTGTAATGATACATGTAATCATTTTACTGAGAGGTAACCAGGGATCTCGAAGCTGTGATCGTGCTTTTCCGGGCTTTGGTTAGCTCTTAAAACAAACCCACAGATCTTAATGTCAATTTTACCCAATTTTAAGTCTTATATGTTGCCATCTAAGTATCCGTTAGATTTAATTGTATGGACATTTTGAAAAAATGAAGATTTTGAAAAATAAGACAGTAATCGTCGAGTTTGGTTATTATGTGAAGGTTAATATGAAATAAGGGCGGACACTTCGTTGTCCTGACCCCAGACTTTTTTCTGAAGAATCTTGGTTTTCATAAATCTAACATAGAAAAATGATTATATTACGTTAAATTAGCTGTCCTTTGCATAGATCATCTATATACTTGTATAAATTATTTATCCCCCCGCCGAAGGCGAAGGGGATATTAGAAATGGTCTTCGTCCGTCCGTCCGTCCGTCCCAATTTTGTCCGGAGCATAACTCCAAAAGTACTTGAGCGATTTTCTTCAGACTTCATACATTGACAGATCACATTGGGAGGAAGTGCAGTGTGTAAGAACAATAACTCTACCTTGCCTACTTTTAGAGTTATTCCCCTTTTATCAGATTTACTTGAAAAACTTTGTCCGGAGCATAACTCCAAAAGTACTTGAGGGATTTTCTTCAAACTTAATACACTGACATAGCACATTAGTAGGAAGTGCAGTGTGCAAGAACAATAACTCAACCTTGCCTACTTTTAGAGTTATTCCCCTTTATGAGATTTACTTTAAAAGTTTTGTCCAGAGCATAACTCCAAAAGTACTTGAGGGATTTACTTCAAACTTAATACACTGACATAGCACATTGGTAGGAAGTGCAGTGTGCAAGAACAATAACTCTACCTTGCCTACTTTTAGAGTTATTCCCCTTTATCAGATTTACTTGTCCAAAGCATAACTCCAAAAGTACTTGAGGGATTTTCTTCAAACTTAATACACTGACATAGCACATTGGTAGGAAGTGCAGTGTGCAAGAACAATAACTCTACCTTGCCTACTTTTAGAGTTATTCCCCTTTATCAGATTTACTTGAAAAAAAAATTCCGGAGCATAACTCCAAAAGTACTTGAGGGATTTTCTTCAAACTTAATACACTGACATAGCACATTCACTTTGGTAGGAAGTGCAGTGTGCAAGAACAATAACTCTACCTTGCCTACTTTTAGTCAAATAGAAAAATATCATACCTATACTGATAATGAACATTAATATAATTTTGCAAACCTTCTCTTCATTGCCTTATTCTTTTTCCACTTACTTGAAAACTGTACTCAGCATGACCATAACTATACGGCTTTTTAAGGATTTCCTCTCACCAAGTAAAATGTACGAAAGTACAACCTTCAGGTAACTTCTTCCTGGCGGGGGGATTAACCATGTGTAACATGGCTCTTGTTCAAATATTGCTTTTTAAATGCATAATCTATTTACGTTAGCACGTGTTTCTGTATAATCACGAGATACGACCAGGTGACATTGATTTGAGACATATGGAAGCAACCTCTAATGTAATAAAGTTGTTTGTTGAAACTCTGCAAATTTAAATTTAAAGATTATTTCACTAATGTATCTACTGCTGAATTTCACGAACAAGACAGTCGATTATTTTCTCTAAAATATGTGATTAAAAGTTCTATATAATCTATAGAAGATTTAGCATGCTATTAATTCGTTTGCCGTCAGGAATATTTGTCTTCATTTTGTACAAAATCGGTAATATGTCCGCGCTCTGTATCTGGCATGCTAAGTTAGTTTTAGCTACTTTGAAAATTGATGTGATTTAATCTTTTGCGTTTGTTTGTTTACAGACTGTGAGTACGGGGATAAACTTGTACTGTGTGATGATGTTTCAAGGCTGCCCCACCTGTGTTACAACACTACCGTAGAGCGGGCTTGCTGCTCATCCTGTCCACGTCTAGCAGACGCCTCCCATCCTGGTAGGATTTCAAGTTTTCTTTTGCATTTGCATATCAATGTCTAGCCTATTTGAAATAATGAAACCATACACTTGAAAATTCGCTCCCAAAGTACTTGTTTGGGTTGGATATGTAATATCTTTCTACGTGAAATTGTTCACTATGAAATGTGTCCTTGATAAATCACAAAACAAAAACACCACCAGTCAACGTCCATGAACATTTTACAAGATTATGTATTACGGGAAGATTCATTAAAATTTTAATGATGGCCCAGACGGGGTATCTCTTACGCATCAGTCTAAAACTGTAGCATGTACAAGAATGTAAGATTTTTGAGGTTTCCACTATGTTATTCATCTTTTAAAAGAACAGAAACAAAGTTAAAATGCTCAACACGAAACGATTTAAAGAGCTCCAAAATAATTATGCTTTATAGTTTATCCTAGTCATCCTAAAATCACCTGTTCTACCCCTAAAACTAATTTACTTAAATAATTATGAAACGCCGTTAAAACCAAACTAACACTATAATGCACACGAACTTTTCCTGCAGGTTGTAAATATGGAGACATTTACCGCTACTGTGATAAATCACGATGTGGGCAATACTCAGCAATTCGTTTAAAAGAATGTTGCGATACATGCGAGGATTACGATGATTATAGCTCCACCGAGTATACAACAATATTCACAGAACCGACGACGACAGAGACAACAGAGGGAGATCCTGGAGCCAAGGACAAACAAAGTAGTAAGTGTCGCTCAGGTCAAGTTTATGCATTCTATCATGGGCATTACCACTGTGTTTCGTTTTTTCTGTGTGATGTAATAGACATATTTTGGTCAGAATATAAAACTGATGCATGCTTTTTACCTAATTTGCCTTGTATGTCTGCAACCGTGTTTATACAAGAATGCATGTATGCAATGTATATTTATTTAGCTAAATAATGTGTCACCTATCTATAAGAAAGCATTAGTATGGGTCAGTCTTGTCTCGTGTAGCTTCGAGTTTGCATTACAACATTTGAGCCCCATTGTAAGAGAATAAACGTTTGGCCAAGAAGCGTATAAAATCTACATATCAGAGTGTGCAATCACTCAGTCTGATGCTGATCCATTTGGTCGATTATCCACTGCAGCCAACACGGGTGATATAAAAGCAGGTGTATATATTTAGGTCTTTTTTCTATTGTTACTTCTTTCTTATTATCTACAAGGAACGGCATGACTTAAACGTCAAAATGTTGACTTTCGTTAAGCGCGGCTACATATTTTACACCAGCTACATTTACCTTCTCTAGTTACAAATGTACGAAGAGTAGAATAAATTGGCCTCATAAGGCCAGGACGATATTTTAAACATAAGTAAAATATTAAATCTAAAATAAAAAAAGAACTCGATCAACCATGATACCCAATGCTCTAACAGCAACATCACATCCACCATTGACTACAGTAGAAATATCAACAATGACGTCATCAGAAACCAGTTCAACTACCTTGGCCTGGTGGGAGGAATCTTCTACTGGGACGACAGAAATATACACTACGCCAGTCATACCGAATGATTCTTACGATGCAAGCGGAGATGATGAAACTAATGAAAGTCAGGAAACATCAACAACTTCTTCACCATCAGTGTCATCAAGCACTTCAAAGCCTCCGTTGACAAAGCAGAATTCACAATTAGGACACGAGCGTCATAATTTTATCGGTGATTTAACAGTTTATAATGTCACAGTTTCGTTTCCATATCGGTGAAGGGATGTTTTGCGGAACTCTCTAGTGTTGCATGAAGTTTTTAAAGAAATTTTTGTTTTTAAGTTTGGCTGACATTTAGAAAATAACTTCTTCACCATCAGTGTCATCAAGCACTTCAAAGCCGCCGTTGACAAAGCAGAATTCACAATTAGGAGACGAGCGTCATAATTTTATCGGTGATTTAACAGTTTATAATGTCACAGTTTCGTTTCCATGTCGGTAAAGGGATGTTTTGCGGAACTCTCTAGTGTTGCATGAAGTTTTTAAAGAAATTTTTGTTTTTAAGTTTGGCCAACATTTAGAAAATAAGCAGTTTAGTAATACATTATTTTGTTCCCCTGTTTGAAAGAAAAACATCAATCAGTATCATGTGGTCGTGATTATTCCCAATTCGCAATTTTGTATCGTTAGGATCAGTGATATATATTTGACGAGTATACTTGTATCAGCTCCATGGTCCTGTTTGACAGTTATTGTTGAAGAATATGTGTACATATGTGTCCATGTTATTAGACGGTAGTCGTCTGGCATAATGGGACTTATGGATTTACACCTGATGGTCCCGTCAGCTACTAAGGACTGTAAGCCAGGACGAGTTGTGTAGATGTGTCCGAAAGGTCACTCATTTGACCAATCAAAATGGAATGTTGATGGCCCCAGAAGGGAATTATTAATGTTGTCTCTCTATGATCTTTTTTCAAAGCTGCACTTACAATGCCCCAAGAGTTAGTTTTCATACCGTAATATGGCAATAATTAATGCAAGAAGACACTTATTGGTTAGAGGTGTGTACAATATTCCAGGAATCAGTATCTAGGCCTAGCTATGAACCTGTTCTGACATTTGCTGTCTTGTCTTGGGAGAAGAACACCCGTACTTTGGAGTTGCGCTGAATTTGACACAGTACCCAAGTACATTTGCATACTGCTAAAGGATGGTCTCGTGTTCTCCAATGTTGCTTTTATCAAGTATTCTCGACGTTGTTATATAATATAATAAATTAAGTATCTGTCAAAAAGCCACACATACAATGTATAGATCTATATGTTGCATTTTCCACTTCTGTCAACTCTTGATGGTGGTATCTTATTTCTTCGTTGTAGCCATTCAAACAGAACAATCATTTTCACATGCTAAAAGCATGTTTGCAGCTTCTTGCGCCCCTTATATAGCAGTTGTAGCCTATTCTTCCGCCCACCATTGGTATCTAGATTAGATACGCAACATGTGTCATTCTTTCGACGAGTCGGATTCGGATATAAAGCAGTCTGTACCATGCTGATGATGTTGCGAACTTACACGAGCACTTTGTACAACGCTGGTCGATGATATGTCGTCATGGGTCACGTATATGTACAGCAAGCAATAAAACATTCACTAATGCTACGACAGTATTGACGATTTGCATCGCGTACTCCGTCTAAACGTTGGAGTTGCAGCATGTTGTTACTCACATATTACAATTGTATGCACACCCGTTTAAAGGTCCTTTACTGAGATCAAATCGAATTTTCTTTTAAATCTGGAAATGTAACAGAGAAATACAGTTGAAAACTGGCTTCTAAAACTTTACAATAGCCATGGAGTATTTCGCTGTTTGAAATACTGCTGCAGAAAAATTACTGAATGTTTTTGTATTTCCTTAGATTGACATTGATGGTCCTTTTGTCCTTCTTTCGCTTTATTGCATGTTGTAAACTTTCAGAGATATACGCTGCACATCATTGGAAGAAAAGTTCTTTCAATTATAATTCAAATTCATTTACAACCTATGCACAGCCTCTTTCTGGGAAACTTATGTAAAGTTACAAAGATATTTGAAAACTGGAAAACCTTCTTTCGTTTTTGAAAAGGCAAAAATGTAATTTGTTAATTCTTTTGTTAAACTCAAATTTTCAACACAATATTCTTACGTTCGATGCAGTATGTCATATTTGTTCTTCTGAGAAGACGCCAGATACAGTTCCAGATTTAAAAGAAAAAGTCGATTTGGTTTTACACTGTAGTAATGTACCTTTAACTAGCAATAACTTAACCTTTAAAAACGATTGTTACAAAGTGAATTTCATTTCTTACACACGGATCTCTACAAACAACTATAATGGTATTGAACATTCATGACATGTATTAATATATTGCAATTATGTCAACGACAGTAAATATTGTACACTTTACAGTCAATATTGTACACTTTACAGTCAATATTGTACACTTTGCAGTCAATATTGTACACTTTACAGTAAATTTTAATTAGTTAAGCAATCTGTGACTTTCAGTGACTACTTTTGATGTCTTTCTTTACTTGTTGCTAAACACATATTCGACCGTATTTGGTTTGTGATTTAAGCATCGTTTTTGGAGTCACTTCTGTTAACAGGCTTCTTAATATCTATCAAAAAGACATCTTAAACGATTGAAAAACTGTATGCTGTATAAGCACTTGACGACTGAAACGCATAGAGTAAAACTGTTTAAATAAATTTACCTAAAGGTTTTAGAATTAGTATTCAAACATGACCTACTTTTACTTAAAATCTATATATTAATTGTATATAAATCGGACACATTTGTCTCAACATATATGATATATTAAAAACTTCATTTGGCAGCATTAATCGAAAATGTTTCAGTTTATAAGTATGAAACATGTTACCATTGCAAATTTTTTGGAACAATTAAACCGGTGTATCCTGAATATACCATTTTACTCCATATTACTTTACATAACAAGGCTTCAGTTTGATATTAAATGATATCCTGAGATTAATTTCTGATTATTAACCGCTGTTCTAGATGCCATAACGTATAATTCTATTTACTTTATCTTTTGTCGAACATAAAATAACGAAGACTTCTCTTTCTTTCCACAGGTAACACATTGCCAATAGTGGGCGGGGCAGTTGGAGGTGTTCTTCTTATAGCGATTATCATTATTGTTGCATGTTTCCTTCTCAGGAGAAACAGAAATGCAAATAAATCAAAGAACAAAATTCCAAACTTATCGGTAACATTTTATTAAATTTCAACAGTTTTTATTACGAAATGTATTGTTTAATCACTGTATTATCTTTCAATACCATCTATATAAGCTACTTTCAAATGAGAAAAAAGTAGAGGGAGGAAATGAATATGTTACACACATCATTTTTTTTATATCTTGCTTATGCATAAAGGGCATCATGGTATTGAAAATTGTCTAGTTAAAAGAAATAGTTTATCCATATTGCCGTATTTAGTTTGTGAGTGTTATCGAGTATATGACAATTATATGCCGAGTAGTTCAAAATAGCTGGCGGACTACTTTTGAGCTCGGCCAATGCTTGAGTCCTTATGCTTGTAGTGGAATGGTAGGTTATTTCGAGACTGGCTTACCGGGATTTCTGGGTACTCTGAACATCTGTAAAATCTTGTTATGCAGTTCAGTCAGTAAGTTTCAGTCAGCAGCCCTGTAAATAATAACTGGTACTATCCTAATTAAAACAGATAAGTTAATTTTAAAACTTGTAAAAATACTGATTATTAAACTTTATTTTAGAACATGGACGCCCCACCTCATAACAGAAATGGACCCTCTTACTTTGAAAATAGTCCAACAAATCGTGCAATTAGAAATCCAGGATACAACGCACAGAATAAGGCGCCGCAGCCAAACAATGCTCCACCGAAGAGACAGAATACAACACAAGACGATGAAGTGTATGATTATATCAACGATAATGACGTCAGGTTGGTACATCTAGTGACGTCAAGCTTAAAAACTGACGTCATGTTGAATATAGTGTCTTCTGAATACACTGTCTTAAAATTTGTGTATGTTTACAGCAGCGTCAGTATGACATGTGCTAAAAGTAGATATTCATGAACAATTGCTTCTGAATTGCATTAAAAAACTTTTTTAAAACATAAAGTACCAGAACCGAGGTCGCACTGAGCAGGACTTAGTTGTTCGAAATTTCAACCTGCAGGCGACAGTCAATAAACTTTTAAAAGGTTCAGAATTGAATTTCTACATTTTGAAAACTGTTTTGAAATACTTTGATTGTATGTATTCAAGAAAGTAAAACCTTATGGCACTTAAAAGTAAAATAAAACTATCATTCTGGTCATTTCCGTCAACAATATTTTTATTAAAGATTTGACGGTTGGTTTTCGTAACAGCTGGTTAAAATTTCGAACAACAGGTCCCTGGACGCTAATATTTTTAAGCTCTTTTACATGATTTGTATCATTACGTTGGGATGAATATACATGAGAGCGAAATGATATATTTTTGACACCTTGCTTTGTGCAAGGGGGCGGGGCTTAAAACTGTACTTTATCAGAAATAGAGCATAGTTTCAATAGAGGGGTATAGGAAATTATCCATGATACAAAACAGATAGAGAACTGTTACGTTATAACCCGGAGCTCCTCGGAAAAATGTAACTATTATCGCACACAGTAGGGCATACTCTATTCTCTCTATTTCTAAGACCGCATAGTCGGACACTGGAGCTCCACATCATTGGTGTCTATTTTTAGATATTTTGAAAGAAAACTTCTGTCGAAATTCAGTCACAGTAAATCCTATACATTTTCAGGTCACTACCAAGTATTAAGAAGCCGTCGATACCAGAACGAGAAGGGGCAAATGGGGAAGGTTACTTAGAACCAGCACAGACTGGAAAGGCTGAGTATTTTAATCCTGCTTTTGACAACGATTCTACCAATGACTATCATACGTATCACGTTCTTCAAAAGGACGATCAAGGTAAATTTCCACCATAAACAATGGCAAATATGTAAAATGTCATTTTTTCCAGTGTGCTAATTACCTTCACCGACTCTTTAAATTTTCTGTGATTGATTTTAATTACCACATGTACGTACTTTGCGTTATTTACCCAGTGCTGCTAAAGTTTGCTCTGCTCTCGCCCAAAATAGTGCAGTTTTTTAATTGACAATCAACTACGGTTGTGTATTTGAATAATGACTATAACTATGGTCGTCGTTTTACTATTTACTGCTTATTTGTGATATCACCTATTCGATTTGGCGATATCACCATTTTGGATAGGTGATATTTCCTATTAAAGTTTTATTGTTTGAATGTACTAACTGATTCCTTGCAAATTCGATATGGCCGACTACGAAAAAGACGCTATACTTCTCAAGTAGTGAGAGGTAATTGTACTTCGCCAAAGGGGCCAGTTACAAATTCTTCCCGCCTCAAGGGATCAGCTTTAAATGAAAATTATTCTGATAAGTACTACTCTGATAGATGATATCACCTGTTCTAATTCAAATATTCCGTTTGAAAACGTGCTATTATCAAAAGGTGGTATCATGTATTCCTTCTGCAGAGATGATAAATACCACCAATTCGAATAGGTAAAATCACCATTCAAATACGTATATTCCCTTTCAGTATTTTATGTCAACTATTTGAATTTGTGATATCACGAATTCGAATTTTAAGTGATATCACCTTTTTGAATAGGTGATAACGAAAGCGTATTTTAATAGTGAAAGGGCCAATAATTGCATGTTGTATAAACAATATATTTGCTTCTTACTAACCTCTTATTCTCTCATTTTCAGCAAACACAGAACGTGAATATATGCAGCTGTGATACAAATAGGCCATGCAATATCACTTGTTAAAACACGGTGCTGTATATAATAAGCGAATGATGATTGTGTTCACCAAGACAGCTTATGCCAGAGACCTTGAAATGTTAGTGAAGCACGTTACTTTCATCAAGCAAGGCAATATACTAGACATATATTCAGAAGCCAGCAGAGTATTTTGCAAGAACGATCAGGCGGTCTTGCCATTAATAAGCTAGAACTTTAGTTGCCAAAATCTTGAAAGGTTTTATCTCTTTTATTTTGTCTAGAAAGTATATAAACTTATACATTTTGGAAAAGGTGTTTTCAACTTCTAAGCAAATACATGTACATCGAAACAAATAAAGCTTTATATGGTATAAATGTAGTAAAATGCCTCACTCTTCGTCAGAATGTGAACGACCTTGCTAGGGGTATTCCCTTAAACCAAAAAGTGTTTATGCATTTTTTACACTTTTCACTACTGCTTAAAGCTTACGTATAAATAGAAATCCAGATATGTTTATGTAAAATAATTTTACTTTTGAAAGAAATCCTTTGTATGTTTACATTGTTTACTTTTGTTTATGCTTAAAAGCATTTGTTTATTGTCTTCAGACTGTATATTGATTTCGTTTATGTTGTAAAATATGTTTATAATACATATAAAAGCAAGTGCAGTAATTTGTCTGGTGGTTCAGTAAGGTTCACTCTTTTATCAAGTGTCACAGTTACAAAACTTGAATATACTTGTAGTAAGATGTAAGTCATTATTTTTATCTTTTGACCTACAATCTGGTAAATAACCCAACAATTTCATAGTCAACGAACTCACCAAAACATATTTGTTTATGTCATACAAGTAAGGCATTTGCACTTTCAGGGAATTCTTATAACTTCATCTATAATGCAGTTTTAATTGCTAGTTCATTGTTCAAACACATCTCAGGAATGTTGGAAAATTGGCAGAAATTCGACTAAATGGGATTTGGGCGGCTTTTGTTTCGTTTAGAAACAGTAAATAGTATCATCTAAACTGAAAGGTTTTTCAGTCCACTTTGTTTTTATTTTAGCTTGGAAAATGAGGATTGGAAATAAAAATACTGCTGTGATAAATGAAGTGTAGTGCCAGTAACTTGGTTTATCTAAGAATGAAAAAAATACTCACAAGTGCAATTTATGTATGTATTATTTATTGAATATGTCCATTCTTAATCTACAAGTTTCGCAAAAACATTTTGGTTAGAAGATCGTATATTCTATAGCATACCCGTAATTGATATCAGAATATCATTTTTGGAATAAATAAAATATATGTTTATACATTGTATAATATGTGCTCTGCATAATTTGCATTGTCTTAAATGTCTTTACTATACATGCTATATTTTGTGATGCATGAGCAATGGTACCATTGATACCCAGTGCCTTTCAAGTCGAAAAGTGTTCTTTCAATATCGTTTTCAAAAATAGTTTGTAAAATGATTTTGTTTCCAAAAAGATATCCATTCTTATGCCTATACAGTTTATTTTTGTAATATATTTCAAAAGCCTTTTACGTTGTTTTCTCATTTTTGCTTTTAATTGTTTGTATGTTAATTGTAAAATAAGTAATCTGCGTTAAAAATTACACATAAAAATGAAAAATATTTTTTTTATATATGAACACTATGTAAATATGGCGACCGTTTTAAGAAATCCAGTTAATACTTTATGACTTTTTACATGTAGTACCTCATAGTTAGGTTGGAAAAAAATATTCACGCGCAATTTATCTTTTTTATATTGTATGTACTGTCAAATTGTTTCACACCGTATATTTAATATTGAATACGTATTCATTTATTGTACAAGCGAACACTTACTAGATATACTATTTCTTACATTTGAATATCTTCTGCTGAAATTGTTTGTAAATTACTTGTTAAATAAGGTATTTGTATTACAAAAGATACATACAAGTGAAAATTATTGTTTTTTACATGTTAGAACACTTAAAAGTCTTAAGTAGATCTTTATTTTATAGAAACATAGACTCTATTGAATGGACTTGTCTACGACTTAAATTTATATGTTTATTCACATCTCCTGAGTGTATAAAGTTAATTCATTACATTATACATGTATTGTGTTAACTACAATCTATGTTAAAGTCTCAGGCATTTACTTACATAACCTCTTTCAGACTCAAATGTTTCTATTTATATGAAACAGGGCATTAAATGCTGCATTTGTGTACGTAGAAATGTTCTCACTTTATCGAGAATTTTGTTAATGTTTTAAGAGATAGTTTTATATGTGTTCATTCAGAAAATATAAAGATTTACTTACCACGTCTTGTGATTTTGTCTTGTTTTTAAAACCGGGGAATTTCCCAACACCGGGACAAGAGAGCGGCTTTTGTAAGCATCCTTTTATAACTCACAGGACTTAAAACATGCTAATTCAGTTGCAGAATCAATGTTCAATTCAAAGCTAATAACTTGAAAACTTAGAGCATTTTATAACACACACACCGCCCTTATATAGCGAAGTTTTGTGCAGCTCGTCCTATTCATAAAGTTTTTGCTGTGTTAAAAATGAACCCTAGTAAGCACGGTCCATTGATGACCAAGTTGGTAGCAGTTAAATAAGCTTCATACGTTTCTATGGACAAGTTGTCCAGCACCTACTTGATTAACACATAAAAGAGTCTCTACACGGTCTGATATTATCAAATAAGAAATATCTTTTACAATGTATCTGCTGTACATGTGTGCAGTATGGAATTTCAAAGCTTACTGTGCAATTCTGTGAAGTTATGACGGCTGTGCTTAGTAACACTTGATTCCACTCACTACAATCTGACGCTCGGACAATGTCGCTTCTTGCAACACGGCAAGTCTGTTATTAAAAGCACAGTTGCCGTTTTGAAGGCGAGTGAGCAGTAAGAGACTGGTGGTGCACTAGTTTATACAATACCACAGCATGGCTGCATGTTTATAGATTTTCAGTACAAATTAAATGTTTATTACGGTGATACTTCCTAGCTCAGAGGTTTTCTAGTTCTTGCTGCCATTGGTTGACACCTCCCAGTATCACTGTAAAGTATAAAGGCAATCCTATCCGTTTACAGGCAGTTGGTGCTCGAAGTTCATCTGAAAACATACAAAGCGCGGTAGTTGTCTTCAACTGTTGGGAGTTTAAATTAGAGTAAGTCGACATGTTTTTGTCCTATTTTCATCAGGTATGTTCTACTAAGATCAGGAAGTTTATTAAGTATTGTGTCATCTTGTATTATCTGTGACAAACGTTTAGATAACCTTGACAATTTTCGGTCTTATCGACATACATGTATAAGTATATGTATGGGTTAGAGTCCGGCCGAACCACTGATCCCCAACTCAGACCGCCAAGACTCGGGTCATGCTATCAAATATTCCCTTCATCAAAGTTTTTTAAGCGGTCTAAGGCTATTTTCGTTTCATAACAGCACTTGGATAAGATATTCATATAAGATGTATAAGAGATGTGTAAAATTAAATATAATGAAATATATGTACATGTATTTGTTAAACTATGTACACAACTGTAGAAACATATTTAACAAACTACAACACGGGTGTTATATAATGTTTGATTTCGGAAAAAAATGTCACCCTATGCGGTGATAGAAGAGTCCATATATCTAAAGCCGTAATATACATATACAAAATTTAAGGATGTCAAGACAACATGACCAACCAGACCATGTGACAATACAAAATAGCACAAAATAATATAGCGAGGTCAAAACAGTCTAAAACAGTTTGTTCAAGGTACAATATGATACTACAATTGGAAAGTGATGTAAAATTATAATGTTATCGCAGACTGTACATTATCATTATTTTACATAATATTAAAAGATTCAACAGCTTTACTGACACTGTTCAATAAATTAGATGGTATTAGAGTGCTTGTAGAAATGTTCACTTTAAACTATCAACAGTTCAAGAGGTTAAGAAACACATCACCTTACTATGTATTACTGCACATGCTGCAGGCTCTCCTTTTCTTGTGTATGTAAGCATTTTGCCTTTTCTATGCCAATCCCTGTCTAGGTAAGCATTTTGCCTTTTCTACTTGTATTTATGGTTCATACAGCTTGCAAATAAAGTAATTACAATACCTTGAGGTATTGGGATAAACGTTTATTCAAGCCTTGGGTTCTGCTTGTAAATTATGTAATAAAACATATAAGTCATAAATATTTACTTGCCAATTTTCCGTAAACTAATCTTTTATTGCACTATTCACCAGTTTTATGAATAGAAATAGAAGGCTAATATTTTCTATACGCCCGCGTAATTAAACGAACTACGAGACATGCGTACCGATTTAATGTTTATTATGGTTCGTATATAACTCTTTCTTTCTACCTTGCTGTTTGTCAATTTATAACAGAAATTTATAATTTTTCTCTTGATTTTTTCAACTCCGAGTTCAGCATACAGCATACAACTGTTTCAAGTTAACTTAAATCAAGTTAAGTTTAATTTATGTTGTGAGATAAGAACTGTAAACCATCTTTTTTATACAAGAAACTTTTTCAAAATTATTGAAAATGAAATTGGGGATACACACAACATACTTGCCAAATAATTGCAAAACGCCGATATTACATGACCATGACCCTAACGCAAGAATTAACCTTGAACGTTGAAATGACCTTGAACCATATTTACAATAAATACTAAAACTACTCAAAAGCTTAAAGAGCAGTTCTGTTAACAAAGTCGAATGCCTTTCGATAATCCACGAATACACAACACATTATGTCGTTTTGGCTACATTAAACATTTAAGAAATTTAACGATACAATAACAAACGCAAGAAATAGTAACACAATCAACAGAAGCTCTGCAGAAGCCTTCAGACCGACTGTTAACAAAAGAAAACAAGTTAAAACATGCATGGTAGCTGTAAAGTAAAATACGGAAATTAAAAGTCATTGCAAAATCTAAAGGAATACATGCAAACAACATATTATGGTACATGGATAAAAACTATATGATATTTTATCATTTTTACAAAATGCGTTATTTATGGTACTATATAAAGTGTTTTCTGAAACAAGCTTGTTCTTCGCATAAACTTCTGTTTGCTTGACCACAGTAACTGTTGTTATGTCTGGTATTTAAGACTGAAGTAAACATTTGCCAAAGCAATTAAAATTTGTAATTCTCTTAAAATTACTGACTAGGTTCTTGACATCACCTTCATCTTCTTACCATGATAGCAGAAGCAATAATATTAATTAAGGTAGGGCCAAGGTAAAAGCTAGTTTTTATTTCGCAACAATCATTAAATGTTTCTTATTTTACTTTTTTGTGTAGAAAGTATGTAAAACGATACATTTTTGAAAACGTATTTTCAAACTGTAAGCAAATAAAGGAGAACAATTGACGGTGCTCGTAACAACAATAAATAGGACATTCATTATTATAAAATGTCATATGTATCATCAGTTTTGAACGAGGAGTGCAGATACAGGTGGTCCCCTATACCAAACGGCTACATGTATATTGCATTTAAAACTTCAATCCCTGCTCAAGGGATTCATGTCACAGATTTCTAATATCTGTCTTCAAAATACTTTTAATTAATGCTCTTACATTTACTGTGGTAGACGGTTATACCCCTAACCATACAATAATGGTCACAAAAGTGTAAGAAATAATGTTTTCAAAAATCTATGACACTCTAACCCCAAGCAGGGAACAATGTACAAAATGCTTTGATTACACTAGTGTGCTCAAAATAAGTAAATCACGAGTTTTTTTCAAGGAAATGTCTAATCTTATGACGCACAAAATTTATGAAAAAGGCGAAAAATAACTGTAGCTGTAACGGGACTTTTCAATTATTAAAGATTGTATTGTTACTTTCATAAATAAAAAAACTTTATACTTTTTTTTGTATTTAATTAAATTGAAACTGTTAATTTATGTTTATCCTACACTGAACAAATTCAGAAAATGTAAAAATGTGATATTCCTGTACATAGATATATACAAATCCTATAACAGACTATATTCGTTTTCCATTTTGTCATGTTGATCTTCTGTTTTGTATATAGAAATGCATTTTATTGATGCTGCACGCTTTATGCGGGACTCATGCATGTTTATAAATAAACTTTGAAACTTTGAACAAAATATTTTTATAGGAGATTATCCCTTATAGTAAGTTTAGTTCAAAAACTAAATACAGGTAAGCGATTTTACACCATTTATTGACATTTTGTTTTTGTAACCAATACCACGGACCTATATACACATATCTGTACCCCAATTTACAAGACGGGCGACAGATCAGACCCAGCCAACTATAGACCCATAACCCTTACACGTGTACTTTGCAAAATCCCTGGAGCATATTGTGGCATCATTAATAACTAAACATGTTACAAACCTTGGCATTATGTACCATCTCCAATATAGTTTAAAAAAAAGATCCTGGGTGACCCAACTAATTATGCTTGTAAACGATCTTGTGAAATCAGTGTACAACAAACAACAGGTTGGTCAACCTGATTCTGTTTGATTTCAGCAAAGCTTTTGACAAAGTGAGCCAGGAGAAAGTCCTGTTCAAAATGCATAATTACAGTATCCGTGGCCAAACCCTTCAATGGATTAAGAGCTTCCTCAAAACCCGCTCTCAATCTGTCATCCTAGACGGCACAATTGCTGAGCCCATACCCGTCCCCTCTGGAGTTCCACAGGGGTCAGTGCTCGGACCCCTGCTCTTCCTTGTATACATTAATGACCTCCCACAAAATATCAAGTCCAAAGTCCGTGTATTTGCAGATGACACTGCAATTTATATGTCACTTACTTCTGTCAAACCATCTAAAACCCTTCAAAATGATTTTAACACACTAAAAAGTGGGAGTTGGACTGGGATATGGAATTCAATCCCACCAAGTGTCAAGTTATCCACGTCACAAGAAGGAAACATCCTATACCATCACAGTACTTTTTCCACAATACACTACTAAAATCTGTTACCTCAGCTAAATATCTTGGCGTGGATATATCTAACGAAAACTAGTGGGACGCCCACAAATAGGTCAACCAAAAAGGCTAATCAAACCCTAGGATTTCTTCGTAGGAACATAAAGGTAAAATCAACAGCCCTTAAAATCATGACCTACCAGACCCTAGTAAGACCCTAACTTGAATAGAGCTCCGAAGTTTGGTCACCATACACCCAAATCCAGATAGACCAAATAGAAGCGGTCAAAAGGAGGGCAGCGCGCTTGGCTATGTCTGACTTTTGCCGCAGTTCAAGTGTCACAGACATGTTATACAGTCTAAAATGGCGCAGGTTAGATCTCCGGTGCATTGACTTTCAGCTGTCATTCATGTTTAAAATTTCTAACGACCTGGTTGCAATCCCCATCCAAGGAAATCTCATCCCTCTAACTAGGAAATCCCGCTACTAGTGCTACCATCCCTTGTCTTACAGGTTAATCACTGCAACCACTGACTACTATAAGTACTCCTTCTTCCCTAGGACCATAGTCCTATGAGCCACCGAACCCCCTTCTACCCTTGATCAGTTTAATGCTGCTGTAAGCTGCATTGTTCATGCCCTACGATAACACCCCTGTTTTATCTTTTAATCATTAACATAATTATTCCCCCTTTTCTCTTATTTTGACATTTTTCTTTGTAATTTTTTTTATTTCTACTAACAGTCTTTGTGGCTTGACGCGCACGAATAGATTGTCTAAGGGACAGTACGGAAAATACCGATAGACCAGAATTTAAATACAATTCAAGAACGGTAACCCAAACTCAAAATTTCCGCAAGGTGGCGCCGCATTTGTTGACATGTTGCGAAGAATGGCGAGCAGAGAACCTGTCTGCTAGATTTTATTGTCAAATGATGAAATTATGTCATAAAATGGAATATTTTGGGAATTTTCTGACAACAGACTATGGATAAAATTTCTAGGAGACCAGTTGATGAACTGTCATTTCAATCATGATCTCAAATTGTCAGTTTAAAAGAGTTCAACTTTAGCTTAACCTCTTATTAACGTTTGTTTTGACTTTTGTTCATATTTCATGTGATTTTGTTTCTTAAAAGGAGGTATTTTGAAAAGGAAAAAAATGAGTGCTTCAAAAACCAGAAAAAATACAGATATCTATAAGGGTTTTGACTTTAGAAAGGAACTTACATTCAGGGAGAAGAAAGTTGCCGAAATAAAAAGAGAAAAAATGCGGATTTTAGCCGATGTGAAACCAGTACCCAAATATATGATAACAGTTGACCTTTCACATGCGAGGGGAAATTTGGATGCAGTGCGTATGTGCCTCTCTGAGTTAGAATGGAAGCAGGTAAACTGCATTGAGTTTTATTTGTCATCATCTTGATATTCCGAGATAAAATTGGTGAAAGTCATTGAATTTCTAAATACACAATGATTAATCTGAATCAAGTGTCACAAATTTGGATTATTCTTTTAAAAAAATGTTTTTGTGGTTTAGAAATTACAGTCCTGGCCGACTGTAGGATTTCTCCCTTGGTGAACTCCCCTTAGCTAAAAGAAATGGTCTTTTGATCGCCAAGACCCCCCAGTATGACTACATTGCTGCCTGAACCACCTTGCCAAGTGAATTCTTTATATAGCGTGTTATTTGTTTATTATTATGATTATGGTGTCACCCCTACATTCCGTAACATTCGTATAAAAAGATGCATCCATTTCTGACTTATTAAACACATTCTTCTCTTCTTTTACCTCCCGAATCGTATCTTTTAATACCAGGAAGGTAGGCATATGCATTGTTACCGTTGTTTAACTAGCTGGCGACTCACCAACTGGTTTATCAGAGATTCAGAATGGGATTCGAATCTTCAACCTCCTGGCTGCTCTCAAAGTCGATGCTTTAACCATGTTAATAACTAGATTTTTAGACCAAATGATGACTACTCTAGTAATCTAGAAGTGTATTAAATGATATATTGAGGTAAAACATGTAGCTCGATATAGTCATAATAGAGTGGTATGATAATATTACTAAGTTTCAGTTTTGATAAGACTATGATACAATAATCCTTCTGTACATGCTGTACCAAAGTTACCTTGCCTTGAAATTTAGAACAATAAAGTAGACTGGATTAGAACAGCTTATTCCAGCATTGAACATCAAAGAAACTATGACGAAATTATCACTACACAGAATAATTACTTATCAAAATACAGCCATTATTCACTGTTCTGTTCTTTTATCATGGTTACGTAATGAAAATGTGATGACAAATTAAATGTCTACATTCATCATGTTCATGTATAAAAACTTATTTTATTATGACCATTTGACAAAAATTATCAGAACATGTGTATGGGTTACTGAGCAAAGCTTAGCAAAGCTTACATGTAGTCCATTTTCCATTTAGAGAATGGAAAACACTTTTGAGCTGACAGTGTTGGCCCAAGTTTTAGCACTAAGTTTATAAGCTTCAGTATATTTTACTTCTATTAAATCTAATTGTATAATAACAAACTAGAGCTATCACTAAATGTGATTAATACCCCCAAAAGGATTGCTTTATAAACTGAAGAAGTTCGTAGTAACAGAATACCTTGCAAACAAACTAAAAAGATTATTGTTCTTAGCAGTTCCCTCTCATTGTGCTTGACCATTGTATGAAGTTGTATTGAATTCCTTGTAGTTTTCAAAAATGCTCCTTACAGGGAAAAGTAACAAGGGCTACCCTGTATTGTCAGATGGAGTTATGGTTACTGTCCTGCCTCCCTCTCACTGTGCTTGACCTTGATGAAGTTGTATTGAATTCCAACCAGGCGTTTTCAAGTTATGTCCGGACAAGGAAAAGTAACAAAGGGTAATACTCTGTAAGAGTCAAGATGGGTTATGGTTCCTGTGCACGCCTTCCTCTAAATGTTGACCTTGTATGAGGTTGTACTGATCCACTAGTAGTTTTAAGTTATGCTTGGACAAGGAAAAGTAACAAAGGGCATACCAGTAATCCAAGATAGAGTTATAGTTCTTGTCCTGCTTCCTCTGAGGTGCTTGATCTTGTAGAAGTTGTATTGAATCCAACTAGTAGTTTTAAGTTTTGTCGGACAAGGAAAAGAACAAGGGCATCTCTGTATGTCAGATGGGTTTAGTTCTTGTGCACTGCACTTTCTCTCAATGTGCTGACCTTGTTGAGTTGTTTAATTCCAACCAGTAGTTTTCAAGTTATGCCCCCGGACAGGAAAAGAACAAAGGGCATCGTATTAGTCAGATGGTTATAGTTCTTGTGCACTGCCTTCTTCTCAATGGCTGACCATTGTTGAAGTTGTATTAATCCAACCAGTAGTTTTCAGTTATGCGCCGGACAAGGAAAAGTAACAAAGGGCAATACTCTGTATTAGTCAAGATGGGTTATGTTCTTGTGCCTGCATTTTCAAGTGCTTGCCTTGTATGAGTTGTTTAATCCAACTAGTGTTTTCAGTTATGCTCGGACAAGGAAAATGCCAGACCGCCCGACCGACCGACCGACCGACCACCGGTGACTCCTCCCCTAACCGTGGGTAAAAATATTGTATCGTTACAAACTGAATGTCAAGAAATGTAGGATTTCATAAGGGGCATGTATCGTTACACCATATTTTAGTCCAAATAAGTGAAATGACTGTCACTTAACAGTTGAATGACCGATCAAATATTTTGATGATATCCTATCATCAAACAATATCCATAATAATATTCTGACACTTTGATCAAGTGCCTCTGAGAAGGTCTTCATGAGCCTCAATATAATTCAGTACATGTGATATCAAGTTTGTAATTTACTCAGGACAGAAAAAGGGATTTTTTTCCTTTGCTAATGTCAACAGTATTATCTATTCACAGGTGTGTCTTGGTCTGAAACTTATTTTAAAGTCATGCATTTTTCCCTTAAACATGCTAAAGTTGCAATTCAACTTATAAATAATTATAATCCAATAGACAATGATAAACATTAATGAGTTTACAATGTCAGACAAGCCATTGATATACAAATGTAGTAATATCTTTTAGTATACACATTTTTAACCTACTCTTACAATTAACCTTGTATATTATCAGATAATAAGTTGCTATTGTTTAAGAAATTGTTATGGTGAAAGAAAGTAATTTGAGTTATTTGATATCATTTGTTATTTTACTTTTAACATGTCAGGTCTAGATTGAAAGTTCAGATTTTTCTGAAAGTTGATACCCTCAGGTTTTGGTCTACAAGTTTTGCAAGTTTTATGAATTGAAGTGTTCTGATTTACAGGGACATGATGAGCCAGGCATAAAATCATTGATTAAAAGTTATGTTTTGAATTTTGCAAAAATGCCAAATAGATCCCTTACTATGGACCGCCATGGCATAGTAATACATGTAGCACTTACACCTCAGAATTGGAGGGTCGATCCCGTGTTCTATTCCCTACCTGTGCCTTTCTTAGGCAAGATACAATAATTCTATATTGCCTGTCTATCCTCGAGGCCTAAAGTTGGAGTACCTGGAGGTTTTTGCCTTGAGAGCTATGTTGTAAGAACATGTTTCACAATCTAGAGTAAATATAAAGTAGTATAATTCAAATACTTTCACTGCTTTGCCATAGTATACTTTTGTACCACTTGTAGACCATGTCTAGTCATTAATCATGATCTACTCTTAATCTGTTAGCATGTTTAATTTTCGGTGAGCACCCCACTGAACAAAAACATTAAATGTCATTTGTTAATGATGAATGAGTCCATCTGACAAACTGTGATTGAAAAGTTACTGACATTTTGAAGGGCCACTAAGTTATTTGCAGGAAATGCAAAAGAACCGAAGTGAACCTTCTATATGGAAAAGCTTGATCTTAAGCAAGTGCAGTATTGGTATGTTGGTATTTCTTTAACTGACTTTAGGATCTGATACTATAGTCCATGCTTTGACAGTACTATGGCGTACAAGACTTTTTATTAGATATGTGATAGGCAGAGATCCAAATCTGAGCTTCATCGTGTCTGTTCTATAGTACAGGGTGTGATTGTAGTGTATTTATGGAGTATTTGTACTACACTAGATATTTCTTTTATTATCTACAGATAACCTGATTACCAAAATATCTATTGAATAAAGTTGTAAAACTTCAAGGTCTCCCATTAAAGGTGTCGAAGGAATTTGTGTCTTGATTTTAGTGGTTATGATTTGGTAGTACAAACAAACAAAAAAGGCAGTACATACAGATTGATGGTATAAATTGTTTTGGTATTTAAAAGAACACAATGTTATCCCCACCATTTTCATAGGAACTGTGTCTTCATTATCATGATTATCGTGCTAATTACATTGTAGTATTCATAATATAATATACAATTTGATATACAAAAAGTATCTGTTACATTGTTATTAAGAGTCATAAAATCAGAATTGCCTGTTTTTACAGAATAAAAGTTATAAATGCATGAATTTTTCACGGGGAAGTTGTCAAAGCATTAGTAAATAAACTTAAATTTTACTGACATGTTTCACACCCTATATAGACCTTCACTTTAGGGACCCAGCACTGTTCCATTGTACTTGTTTTAGTACCGAAGTTGAAATATATTGCTCTTAGCTAGCCATAAATCTTTAAGAAACTTAACCAGTTTGAAATTTACTTCTTTTCTGTAAGTTAATCTTCTCTTTAAAAGCAATTTATTTCTCAATCTGATTACAGTCATCTTAAATGCCCAGGGTCTTTTTTGTTTATTTCTCTTTTACAATGATTTACCTCTCTCTTTACAATGATTAACCATGTTTCCCAATTAAGTTCTTGTTTTACAGTAATTTACTAACTTTAATATCTCTTGCTATCTTTATAGTACTTTACTTCACTCTTTATATAAATTCATTTACATCCTTAGATTTTACAGTGTTACCTAACTCTTTAGATTTGTTTACCTCACTCTTTACAGTAATTTACTTCTCTCTTTACTGTTTTTTCTCTCATTACAGTGATTCTTTCTCTTTACAATGATTTACTTCTCTCTTTACAGAATTTACTTCTCTCTTTACAGTAATTTTCTTTTCTCTTTACAGAATTTATTTCTCTCTTTACAGTAATTTACTTTTCTCTTTACAGTACCCTTTTGGAAGAAAAGACCAGCACTGTGACATACATTGGCAATGTCAGAGCTTTGAACAGAACCCTGACCTGTATGGTGGCAGAGTTAACAAGTTTCCAGGTAATGTACACTGAATTAGCAATCTATGTATTTTACTCTATTTGTCAGAACATTTCAAATTAATTCATGTCAATATGTACATGTATATAATTATATTTCCTAAGTATTTCAATTAAAACTAAAGTTACATGTAACTGTTATACATTTGAAAACTGACAAGTTCTTCAGTAAAACATTACGAAGCAAAAGCCAAAATTTTATGTTTTAGTAGTATAAACTAACAAAGTTTTTGAGTCCAGACAGTTAACTGCTTGAAGTTGAATTTAGACTTGACACACTACATAATTATCTATCTGTTGAATAGATTGGTAAGATTTTACAAGTCCTGCAGACTGGTGGAATTTTTCTTCTTCTGTGAACAAAAACCAAGTTTCAGGTTTTGCCCTCAGTATTGATTATTACCAGCATTATTATTGCAGACTATTGTAGACCTGTAATACTGTTTGCCTAGCAGAGAACTCAATCACATTAGGCAGTAATAAATACATATCGTATAAACATTGTAGCTTTTACGTAATGAAACAACAAACTTAAAGGCTAGGGCTTAAACAGCCTAGAATGTTAAAAAATGTCAGGAAAGTTGGCCTGAAAATAGCCAGATCTTAGTTACAAAATTCTGTTAGAAAATTTCAGAATATTTGAGATCCAGTGTAAGATTTGCAAAGATCATGATTTGCAATCATGCTAGAACCATGCAGTCTGGAGCTAGTAGAGTCATTTTAAGAACAAATCTTAGGGCGATAATTATATTGAGTTACAAGCATATTAATGACAATCTCTTGAATAGAAATATGGTGTGAATCCTAGCCATGGTTACGTGCACTAAAATATAAGTATTTCTGAAAAAAGGAGTGAAATTTAACCAAAATCATCACCAGGCTACTTTATCTCTTGTGTCCTGGTAGTTTTAATGTTTTAGTTAATAACTATATTTGTATACATTTCTACACATAACTATATTTTAATTATATATTGTATAATGTTTTGCAGTCAATTTTACATATTTCAGTTTGTTAAGGTAGAGATCATTTTATACATTATTTAGATTTCCATAATGCTTAAGGTTCCTATTGTAAAACATTTTGAAAGTTCTATTTTAAATTATTTCTTAATATTGAAATCTGTTCTAAAGACTGAGTATTGTCATGGTTGTAAAGGTGTGTATTTTTTCCCCAGGTATGTGTTGGATATGTAGCAAGAATAACTTGTTCCGAGTTTTGGACCAGATGCGTTCTCTGTATCCTGATGACTATGACTTTTACCCACGTACCTGGTATCTGCCGGACCAGCTTCCTCAATTAGCTCACGATATACGCAAGATGAATGAAAAACGTGTCAAACCTCGACCCGACATTTATCGTTAAGCCTGATGCAGGCTCTCAAGGTGAAGGAATATACCTTATCAGAGATGTTCAAGATTACTTGATAAACAATGGTAGGGTGAACGTGTGTCAGGAATACCTCGGCGATGTGTTCTTAATTGACAAATTCAAATTTGACTTACGAGTTTACGCTGTTTTGAAATCTGTAGACCCTTTAGAGCTCTATATATGTAAAGAGGGATTAGCAAGGTTCTCAACAGTTCCCTATGAAAGTCCTACAAGCAAAAATTTACATGAAACGTTCATGCATTTAACAAATTACTCCCTCAATAAGAAAAGTTCAACTTTTAATCGGTCGGAACGGGACGACGAAGGGAGTAAGAGAACGTTATCCAGTGTGTTCAATAGGATGAAAAGACACGGTTATAACACGGACAGGATCTGGAAGAGGATAGAGCATATTATTGTAAAGACCGTCGTAGCTATTATACCGGATATGAAGATTGAATTACTAGCAGCTGTTCCACCAAATAAACCAGGACCATCGTGCTTTCAGGTAATAATGGTTGAAAGTATGCAATACTGTAAATTCGGTGAATTTTGTGTGACGATAATTTTGAGATATGTGGGCAACTTATTTGCAAATTTAAAATTTGTAAAAGGAGAATTCTTACAGTAAACTTATGAGAAATTAATCTTTTGTGAGAATTTTAAATTAGCAGAGCGGGAAATTTGCAAAAATAGCCAAAATTAAATCATTGCAAAATTACCCAATGTACAGTAGGTTTTGTGTCAGTGCCTTTAGAAAGGCTCAAATACCTCTTCTACACTGATATACATGTATAAGGGGTTTGTTTTTCTAACAGGTAAAGTTTCTAGGGTTTTGTTTCCACATTGTTTTTATTGACTCTTTTGTCAAGAGTTTTTTTATTAGAGAATTTCCTCAGCCAAACATGCAGCTAATCAGGAGTTTTTACTCTCTAGTTATTCATGTATTCTTAATCCACTTGTATGACAACTGTTTCATTTGTTTATACATATAAACAAACTTAAATATTTAAAATAGACAGAGCTTATAATTGTAGTTTTAATGTTTTTTAAGAGTAAAATACTTTGTGTTAGGAACATAGCCATTTTATTTTTAGAGTTAACATCTTGAGCTTTTTAAATGACACATGCTAAGTCTCTGTGGGATTAAATGCAAAGGGAAAAAAAGCAACACCATTTTAGTATCAAAGAAGTCTCTTAAGTGACACAACAGTGACCCAGGCTAGAACGTATGGTTAATTCATGTGTAGACCTATTTATGTAGCACATTTAAAGTCTTATGAGACATGTACTAATGGACCACTATTTTTGACATTTATAGAGATAATAACTTTTCAAAAGTGGTTTAAGCTTTTAAACTAAGTCACATTAACTTTCCTTCACAGGGTTTATCTGGATATATACATTTAGCAGGCTGTAAATTACTCTAAGATATTTTTTGTAAAATATGAGCTTTGAAGTACATATTATGTGTTGTACCATGGACTAATTTTTGTTTTAGTTCTTAAGTGGACTGACAAGGTTATGTTCCATTGACATTGCAACTTTTTATGTGGCAGAAACTTTCCAGTGATATGTTATCAGTCTACAATATCTGGCCAATGGTCATGAAATATTCACCAGTACAATATCATACAGGCAGGTGAATTGACGGGCACAGCTGGACATTATCTTAGACCATAATGGGAGTCATAATTGACTTTCAGTATAATATGCGTGACTAAGTTTATTAAAAATTCATTAAATATACCAGAAAGAGAAATTTGAGGCGGAATTTTCAATTAGACATTGGGTCTGTTGATTATCTTCTATATATGAAAATCAATAAGATGTGCGAAAACATGAACAAAGTCTTCATATTAGTTTCCAATGATTTGGGAAAATCACCAGTACTTGCATTTCAGAAGCCTTACAATACATTATTGCAGCAGCACAAATATTATGTTACTGCATTTATTTATTATGAATTTTCTTTCAGTTAAACACTTCAATTAATATCTTAATATAATATGCCATTTAACCAGTTCTTTTAAAACTAATTTAATATTTAATTTTGATTGCAAAACAAGTTCTAACTACAACTTACCAATATTAATTGCTCTCAAGACACTACCAGATGGAATCAACCTCAGACAGGGAGAGAGAGGCAATGTGGAATTATCTGTGTCTTGCCTTAGGACACTACCACTACTTGGGCACTGGTGGGGATCGAATCTGGGACTCTCCTTTCCTGAGGAGAATGCGCTACCACTGCACCAAGGTGGCTCTAAGATTTGTTAAACTAAGTCAGTTCACTGAGAAAGCCCAAGGTTGCTGGATCCTCATTTTTACCCTCTGTCTGAGTGATCTACAAATTATTTTAGTCTTCTTGAGCTGTCTAAACCATGCACTGTTCCTATTGTCTGGCCACTTTGTTATTTTACATCGGACAACCCTATTGTATAGTATCGTATATTAGGACTTTATCGTTGGTACCAGTTTCCTATTATGACAACGCCCCAGAAGAGGTTAGTTATTTCCATTTGGAGGATAGTGCAAGGTAAGAAAGCGTCCCGATTCCAGAGACACCCTGGTTCTTATACATGCCAGTATAGCACTCTTACATGGGACCTGATTTTAGTCTCATCCAAAAGACTGAGTAATTGCAGTTGGTCAGCCCCGGGAATCGGACCCACTACCCCGAGATTACAAGTCTCGTGCTCTACCGATTGAGCTATCTGGGCTGAACCTATTGTGATAAAATGGTATTGATCTGTTTGAAGCATGGATAAGTCCATTATTATAGAAGTAGAAGGGTTAAGTAGCTTACTGTAGGTGTTATGACAGTAATATTTTTATGAGGATAAAACTGCTGTATTTATAAAAAAAATTTAATGTAGTTTTAAATGATTAAGCTGAATTTGACCAAACTTCAACTTGTGGTATGAAGGATAATGAAGCTTTGGATTATAAGATCTTCCCCTTCTCCAGTTTAATATACCCATAAAAACATGGAATAACCTGCCTAAAATATGTATTTATCATCATGTTGATTTTGTTCCTTCACAGCAGAGGTTAATACAGACATCTCATCATAAAATGTCTATATAACCAAGCTGTTTCTTAAATTTAAAGGGACACTTCTTACATCTAGCAGATTATATTCTCCAAACATAAGTACTGTGTTCAATGAATGTAAAATGTCATAATGAATAAATACGATAATGTAAAGAACAACATATTATATGAAAAATGCTTCATTTTGGCACAATATAATCAATTTGAAAATAGAGATCTTCTGTAATAAATCACTATCCACCCATTAATTGTAAAACAAGGTAGTTAATGTGTGTCTAAATTGGTATAACGTGTTACAGGTTGTTAGTTCTCGCCATTTCATGCTGGGATTTTGTTGAATACCCGTGTATGATATCCGTTAACCATAGAAAGTGACATCTTTTACATATTAGTTTGTCTTTCTTCTTTTACAGATACTAGGTTTCGATATACTACTGTTACACAATTTGAAACCAATGCTGTTGGAGATCAACAGCAGCCCCAGTTTACGGATCGACAGCGAGGTGGAGATAGCGCCAGGGGTCATGGATTCCGTTCAGAGCCCCAAAGATGAGGAGGTGAAGATTCCCCTCATACGAGACACGCTTCTACTGGTGGCACCACAGAAAAAAGTAAACTACTTAGAAAGGTACAGATCATTGTAAATTTGAGGGATTTTAATATTGCTTGAAACATAAAAATTCTGAAGACACTTAAAGAAATGGTGCTATAAAGCAGTTAATAGAAAAATGCAGCTTTGTTACCTTCATATGAATACATGAATACCCAAAGAATATGGCTAAGTAAACTATATATCGACCTGTTACTAATTGAAAAACCTGATAAAGGGGTATTATCCCCCCACCCCTCCAAAAAAAAATATGTTTGCAGCAGCCTTTTTGTTGTGGAGTAAAGGGTTGCATTGCTAAATGGAATTTTTATTTTACGAAAGAAAAATCAGTTGATATGGAAAAAATGTTATGCTATCATTTTCCAGATAACTTGAAAAAAGCACAGCTAAAGACTCCTTTAGCGTTATATTAAGTATTCACATAATTATTAAGGAAGATAAATTACTCTTCCAGTTATTCATAAGCTTCTAAAACAGTTTTTAATTTAGTTCTTTCTATACAATATAAAAAGGATAAAGTTTATAGTAACAAGGTTTTAGCATTCAGAAGTTTCCACCTGATTAAGTCGGTTGTGATAAGTATTTAACTCTTTATTTATTTATGATTTTACACCGCCTTTTGATGATTTATCATAATTAAGTTTAAATGATATGTTTTTCAATGTGCGTGTCAAATCGAAATGAGATTAATGCTTTCTTTACCTAAGTTAACAAAGGAGATCAAGAACGTATTAAAGATATATTTTATAGAAAATATGTGGGAGAGCCGTTAAAATATTTGCACTTTTCAATGATCAATCACACTGTAAAACTTGAGTGATAGAATATATTGATTTTATAAAGTAAACTTAACTTATATAAATGGTACTTAAATGTCGTTTTTTTTGTTTTGTAAATATTTTTACCTAACCCATGATCATTGGTTTGAGCCCCGCTACATGGATGATGATCATGTCTAGGATTTAGACTGCCAAAAATTGATTCTTCTCAGGAACAATGGTTCAGTAATGTGCCCCCCTCTTAATAACTGAAATATTGTAAATTGGGTAAAATATTTGCAATTTAAATATTTAATTTTCGCTGTTTTCGTAAATTTCCCACTTCGCTAATTTAAAAATCTCCGTGAAAGATTAATTTCACATTTTATAATTTTCCTTTAGCAAATTTAAACTTGACTCATAAGTATGTCTGCTCACAATTTGCGAAATTCTCGTCATGCGAAAATTATCAAATTTACAGTATTGAAATGCATGTTTTAAACTTCAGTAATCAAAGTACCGCAAGGTCAGTCCTCTTTTAGATGAATATTGCTATATTGAAATGCTTAAATAATTTTTCGTCCCTTCAATTTATCATTTTTATCCTTTTATAGTTCATAACTTCCGAAAATGTGCATCTCCGGTTTTGTTTGATTTCTTCTTTAAGGTTAATTAACCACATAGACATTTTACACTCGAGCTGACTAATACATGTATATCCTTTCCTGAAGGAAGTATACTGCTACATGTACTATTGATTGAAATGAAAACCATTTCTTTGATTGTCTTCAGAAAATATATTTGAATGTGTGATGTTTTCTTGGCCAGATTGAATTAACTCCAGCTTAACATCCCATTCATGATCAAGTTAATACTGTTTTCCTAATTTTGAACATTTGAGGTTGAAAGATAGTTCTTACAAAAGCAGAAAAATTAATTTCTGACAATAATGCAGTAATTGATACTGGGTTGCAAAGTATCAACTTACAACTGGTGAATGTGATGATGTCACTCTCATTTTAGTGACATCATACAGTACAACTTCCAAATTTCTATTATGTCAGTTAATATTATTTTTGTATATGGATGGCTTAACTGGGAAATGCATTTTTTTTAGCATGAGGAAAGTTTATTAGTGATTTATTTTGTTTCCATGACTATAATTTTACAACCTTCACTATAACCCAGATTTTCTCTTCAGTTGGAGAGAAGTGGTACATGGAAAAAAAATGTCGTTTCAAAGTTTCGGGTCAGAACGGTAACCAAGATTGACACCAAAAAATTAATTAAAAGCCTGTAGTTTGTAACACTGGCCAAATAAATAATGCCTTAATGAATGATAAAGACATGAATTTCACACAAATATTTTTTAGTTGCATAAATTTAAATTTGGTATCATCCAAAGTTTAGGGATTCATAACTTCTGTTTGTACACATTTTACACAGTCATCCTGGTCACAAAAATGAAGGAAGCAGTTTTTTTAGGTTAAGGTAATGTATTTGGGTTTGTTTTCACTTAATATGAGGGAAACATCACAAGCGCTTTAAAAATTACTAAGGTTAAAATATTGCAGTATTGTTGCCAAAGGAGACTGGGGTTTTCTTTGGCTGAATTACAAAAAAAAGCCATTCATTCATGGTTCGAGTACTGTCATTATATATTAGCCTATATAAAACACTCCTTAAAATGTACTTATTATAAAAGGATGTATTTTAACAGGTAAAACTTGCACAAACAAAAAACAGGGCCATAAATAACTATTTTGATAGTAGCTGAAGTGCTGTTATGATGTAGGGCTGAAGTTTTTAAGTCATGTCAAATGAGATTGTTAACGCTACTTCAGTTTACAAACCTTGATTTAAAGCTGAAATTCAAATATTTATATGATATTTATCTTAAAGTCAAGCTGCTGACAACAGGAAAGTCATGATTATGTATGACTGGCATTTTACAAGTAACTGCATTATAACACTAAATAAAAAAAACATGAGGCAAAGTGGTTCAAGCACAAGTGTACGCTGGTCTGCAAGCTCGCACACATTATCTTGGCTACTGGTATTTTACACAATTTGGGTGAATAATCATAATCTTTTGACATAACGGACTGGGTATTGCAGTCAGGTAAAACAAAACTCCCTAAATTATAAAAATTTTGTTTAGTTACCAAAATATGCATGGGAATCATACTGGTGTCATGGCAGGTTCAGCAGGGGATAAATCCCACATTCCGTCAGGACTGTAAACAATCTAAACAACATGATATAATGTACTTTATTTTAACCTGACTATCCTATTGTAACAGTTGTCATTTCTGTCATTGCAAGCAGTGCATATCATGATCAGCCAGCACATCCATGCAGTCTGATCATGATCTGCACTTTTTGCTACTCAGTCTGTGAATTTTACATTGAGCACCCCTTTGAACAACTAATGGCACTGTCCAAATTAAAAGATGGACTAGTCCATTCTAGAAATTTAGCTGGATCAGGAGTCAACTTTGTGCTGATATGTTATTTTATCATAAATTATGCTAGAACACTTCTTAATATAAACTTAAGGTAAGTTTTAAAAGCTCTGACTTTGCTCATAAATCAAATGGATTATTTATTTGGCCAGACATTTCAAACACTGTCAGAAGGGTAGATCTTTTTCACTGCAATGCATTGGGCTGGCTTCAAGTTCTCAAAAACTCTCTTTGTGGCATTCTGCATTTTCTGTACAACGTCTTCAATTTATATCGATGATTCAGGGAATTTGTTGCTGATTTTTGTACAGATTTTGTTTCCCTTAGCCAACCTGATAATGTTAACATTACTTAACTGTTTCAGGTATTTTCAATCAATCTTTCTATTGAACTCATCCTGAGCATTAACATCCTTAACACAATAGTTACATGTAGTACAAGACCCTATTGAGGTCCTGTTCGCAAACTCCTAGGGGCTGGGGCAGGGGAGATGGGAAAAGGGTAAACTTCCATCTAGTATATCATTGGTACAGGCATGTGATTCTCTCTAACTTGATTTTACAAGACTTCTTTTACATAAAAATAGTAAAAATTAGTTAATAAAACATTTTTTTTTCAGATGACAAGTTCACATTGATCCCTATATTGAAATATCCTTGATACTAAGCGTGCTATGTGTTACATGACTATATATATTATAATCAAATCTTTATTAAGCAACCAGCTTGTGGAGGCAGCAAAACTGGTCTTTTTAAGAAGGTTGTTGCATAGTACAGGTAGTAGTGGCTGCTTCAAGCAAGGTTTTATTAATCAGGGTGACCAGTTACATGTACATAGGTGTTACAGTATTTGCAAGGAAAATTCCGACCATTTCATCTGGATTAGTCATCATGGATCATTTCTATTGCTTGACATTTTTTCCCTCTATTTTGCAGACAATGCGAAAATGATTGTTTTTTAATACAGCGCTTTTTAAGGCTCAACATAGGTCGGCTTAATCATCTCAACTAAAACCCGTGTAGCCTTTTACAATAAGATTTAATTGTACCCAAGCCGGTTTGGAAACCGGATCATAATGAATTTAAGGCTCACCTTAAATACATAAATAGCATACCGGTAATGCACAATATGTAACAAATTGTACTTTTACACACAGGCGCAAGAAATTAAGGTAAACTATGGTAACTATATGTCGTGTAAATCAGCTTCATGTACACGCCGCTAGCTTTGCCTGCATATTTTATAAACCGTTAAATTGCCATTTTATATTTTTTTAAAGATGTGTTTTTTGCATTCAGTGGTAGGATTTCCTTGGACACTATGTAACTTAAAGGCCCCAGGTGGTAATGCTGAAATTTTAGCAGATAAGCACTTAAAGCTGTCTGCCATTGTCGTCTCATCACTGGTGTTCCTGAAGTTGAGCTCGCCAAAATGTTTATGCGCAATAATTATCTTTGCCAAGAATGATAAAATAGCAGGTTTGCATCAGATGCTGTACTTATGGCGGACTCCTTTAAATATGGCAGTAATTTGGCTTGTACTTAGCATTGTCCACTCTCTAGATCTTAATATTAAATCGATTAGTGTTGATAATAATTAAATGATAAACAGATGTAAATTTTAAAAAGCAGATTTAGTAATTCTCAGCTTAGCTTGATAAGCTGAAGAAGATCATTTGAGACAATGTAGAGTTATGACCCTTTAACTGATGACCCTTTCCTTGTTGAAGTTTGGCAAAGTCTTTCTTGTTAGAAAAATTGCCATTCGATCTCAACCAAACTTTGTCAGGTTATGAATGGTGTAATTTAAACTTTTGGTCAATTTGAAATTGTTAATTTGCAAAAATGTTTGGTAATCAAGTTAATCAACCACGTTTCTCAAGTTGTAACTTTGGATGTGTCGACATTTTACAAAATTTGCACTGTCCTTGATCTATATTTTTCACCTGATGGCCAATTTTTTCAGTTTCCGAGTTGTGTGGATTACAAATTGTATGCTTGATGTTGTGATGCAATCACATGTACAAAAATATTTTACCAAACTTTATGGCATTCCGCAATCACATTGTAAGGTTGTTTGGCGTTGTTTGGTCATATACAAGGTGAAATTAAGTATGTTTTAATACAGTCACTGTTCTTCATAATTAGCTGTAACTGATGAAAACAGCGTGGCTTTCATTAAATAAAAAACATTCCAGTTCAAACAAAAAGCAGTTATTTAAGTCTCCTGTTATTTAAGCTGAAAGTAATTGTTGTTCTGTTTTCTATCACAATGAAACCTTGTACAAAAAAGCTCACCATGTCACAAGCAGTAGAAATAACACCCCTTAGTGATAAAATCTAGACACTAACTTGCACATTATACCCCCTGCGTGGCTTACATTATGTTTAGAAGTAACTGTTTTAGATTTGACAAGGGAGTTCTGGATAAATGTCTGTAAGGTCATTGACTTACTAAATAATGCTGTAAAAAGTAGAAAGTTTTTCTTTAATATATAGTTTTGGGTTTCATAGAGCTTTGTTATAAATATTATTACCCCCACTTTACGCTGTAAAGTGAAGGGCTATATATAGGAATCACGCACATTGTCTGTTCATGTCTGTCCTGCCTTGTTCCGTCCAGTCCCATCCCATCGTACACAAAGTAAAGTATTACTGATGCTACCCAACATGTTCACTGACACAAAATTAATCACAATGACAGCTTATGTAACAAGGTTTCGTTTCACATTTTACAGAGTTAGTGCCCTTTTCTACCTAGCAAATTTTCATTTACTGAAAGTCGGCTTAGATATCTCGGGTATCAGTGATGGTTACCGTAATACTTTGAAACTCTACAACATGTTCATTGATACAAGGTTAATTGTAATAACAAGTTATATAACAATGTTTTTCATTTTATAGAGTTATTGCCCCTTTCTACTTCTTAAATTTTCATTAGCTGAAAGTGCTAGCTGTATCTCAGGTTACTTCCATGGTGGTTTCTGCATTGAAACTCTACAGTTGCTTTACTCTTGGTACTTGTTTTCACATTAATCATTCATTCATGGCACAATTCAAGCCGTGTTTAACATGTTTGGTAAAACATACTTGTCATTCCATGTACTTTTGCACTGTCTGTTCCTTTTGTTTTGTGACCAACAGTTACACATGAGCGGGGGTATAAATCACTTCCAGTGATAGCTCTTAGTAATATTCCTTTCACAAATCAGATCGCTAGACTTGATTTAATTGTTAATACAGTCCTGAAAATGCTGTACTGTTAATTATTTAAAATTCTTGTAATTATCTAAGCAACTAAAATGTATTTGTCTCTTGCATTATATTATAATGTGTAAAGAACCTTTATGCAATGTTTATCCATGTGATATATATGACATTATAGCATAATATTAATATTATCCAATACATTTAGACTTCATACAATCATGTAGAAGTGACATGCTGCGTCATTATAAAACCTACTGTAATTTGATTGTTCAAACAAAATGCGTGTATTAAATTACTCTCACATTTTATTTAGTAGGTTTAATGACTAATCAAATATGCTGTATTCTTTAATATTTCAGAAATGTGTATATAATAAGTTTATAGTACTGCTTTAGAATTGTGATTTGTATTGAGTTAGATGACTTCGACTTTATACAGTTTAGTTATAATTTATTATGCAAAGTCATGTAGTGTGTATTTGCTACTTATTTTTTAACATTATGTTGTAGAGGCTAATCAATACAAAAATAATGAAGCAATAAAAGCAAGAATTTTATTTTAATTAGTTTAATTGTACTTGAAGAATCTATCTTCCTGGTGTTATATTAAAACCTGTGTTATTACAGGCAGAAAAAACGAAGGGCGCGTAGAGAACGTCGCCACCGGCAACGGGAAGAAGATGAAAAGAAACAGAGGGAGCAGGAAGAAAGTCGACCGCCAACTCAAACAGAACGTGACGGTGTGATCCACGTTGAGACGCACCATCCACGCAGCAGCATTGTCATCATCAGGTCCCAAGACGACGAAGACCCACCAAAGAAAATAAATCGAGAAAGTTCATTTTTACTTCCAAGTGTTCATAACGTGTTTACAAATCGCGATGAAAATGACTACTTTTTGAAAGATCAGAATCACAACAGTATAAAAAATGGTGAAATAGAAAGTTTGACGTTTGCTTATAGAGAAAGAACAGACTTTGTTGACAAGGTTGAAGAAGATGAAAATGATGCTGTCCGAGAATGCGTGCTTGAAAATGCTGAGGACCATGAAAATTGTACTGCCGCCATTGAAACTATGAAACACCATTCACAACTTAAGACCTCAGAGGATAGTCCATGTGTTCAAGAAAAAGAAGAAAATCAGAAGAATGCAAATAGTAATACTAGATTTCGAAATAGTACATACATTCTAGATTCTGGTTGTCATGGTGATGGTTACCATGGTGACAACAAGATGGAGGACAGTAGTAACAGCGACGAAGAGGATTTTGATTCTCAGAGTTATGAGAGTTGTCTGAAACAGCTATACCCTGAACCCTATGAAAAGAAATACGAAGGGTAGGTACATTGTATCTGATCTTATACAAATGAAAACAAAAAAGAATGGTAGGTTCAGACATCATATCAAAAGAAGGACTATTATTATACTGCTTTTCCTTTAAAGAAAAAATTGTGACACATATTTTATTTCTATCAGGTTTTATCACCTGTTGCAGTTCAATCTTATGATTTTTGATGGTTATTTAAAACCAGTTCGTGATCTTAAGTGTTCGTTGTATGTATTAGAACTGACCTATTTGTAGAAATGTAATAGACAATCCACCCATGAAAGAGGAAGACCAATTTCGGTTTAATTTTGTCTTCACACATTAAGGCTCCTTCAAAATTTTGATCTTGCTTTGGTCATGTTAGTAGAAATACAGTTGCTATGGTTTTGTGAAGGTCAGACTCTGTCATAAGATAAAGCTACATGTACATTTCCTTGTTTTACAGTTTAAGAATATATGAGAAGTTAGCAGAGGTATTCTACGTGTCCCTTGGGGTTCGAGCATCTCAGAGACTAGGACCAACTGGGTTTAGGACATTTGCTAGGTAAGTGGCCGACATTTGCTAGGTAAGTGGTGGGCATACATTTCATCAGTTATGTAGCTTCACTTTAGGTGTTGTGGCCAAATTTAGTTCCACAAATGCAGGCTCCCACAGGGATTGAACCCAGGACCTCATGATTGTAAAGTGGATGCTCTATCACTGCACTACACAACTATAAAATCCAAAGTATTTGAAATAGTCATAAAACAGGAAGTTACTGTAACCTTTTTAATTTACATCCCCACTACCTTAAATAGACAGTTCCAGGTTTTGTGGCCAAATTGAATTCCACCAGTGTAGCATGATTGAATTATCCGGTGAATAATTACTTTAAAATTTAATGTAATTGTAAACAGTCCATACAGTTAAATTTTAAATTATACCATAATAGCTCTGCTTATTAGCTCACAGAGGAAATACTTTTGTATTTTACACAAACATACCGTGCTATTTCAGGAAATGCCGTTTGAACAAAAAGGGCATCACCAACGCTACGATAGACATTCTATTTATAGACATGCAGAGGAAGTGGGAGCACGTAAACCCGGAGCGGACCACTGGTAAACCTGGTGTGCATGCTTTTTTGTGTTGTTGCTATAATCTTGTTTTGTTACCCTTTTAACATTCTCCATTTGTAAAAATCTAAATTATTTCAAACTTTACCGGATTAACTTTCTCGCTCAGTCAGAAGCCAAGAATGCTTTGACTTCATATGACACCAGTACTGGTTTTTCCAGGAAGTGGACTTGAGAGTGCCTTGTTAAGCTTCAAGCTGTCTTCACAATCTAGCTAAAACTAGAATTGTGTCCAAAGGACACCGATGCCCCCACTGTGCAGATGTGCTCATAAACAAGAGCAAGCATATCTGTATGTAAGATTTTTATGTGGAACTTTTTCATTCCACTGTTTCATTTCTGTACATATACCTAAAATGATCTACAGGTAACCTTATGTACATGTTAAATTAAATTACAAATGTAAAATTTATATGTTCAATTATTTATATGGTATATAGTGAAAAAATCAACAAAGGGCCATAATTCTGTTAAATTTGGTCGCAACAAATTTATATGGTATATAGTGAAAAAATCAACAAAGGGCCATAATTCTGTTAAATTTGGTCGCAACAAAAATTTCTTCCTTTACTACCATCTACACATTAAAGCTGTTCATCCCTGGAAGTTTAAGCAAAATCTGCCATCCGGTTTAAGAGGAGTTGCGCGCTCACAATATTTCTATATGGTATATAGTGAAAAACTTAACAAAGGGCCATAATTCTGTTAAATTTGGTCGCAACAAAAATTCCTTCCTTTTACTACCATCTACACATTAAGGTTGTTCATCCCTGGAAGTTTAAGCAAAATCTGCCAACCAGTTTAAGAGGAGTTGCGTTCACAAAATTTCTATATGGTATATAGTGAAAAAAATCAACAAAGGGCCATAATTCTGTTAAATTTGGCCCCCGCAAAAATTCCTTCCTTTACTGCCATCTACACATTAAGGTTGTTCATCCCTGGAAGTTTAAGCAAAATCTGCCATCCGGTTTAAGAGGAGTTGCGTTCACAAAATTTCTACATAGTATATTAGGGAAAAATCAACAAAGGGCCATAATTCTGTTAAATTTTGTGGCCGCAGCAAAAATTCCTTTCTTTTACTACCATCTACACATTAAGGTTGTTCATCCCTGGAAGTTTAAGCAAAATCTGCCATCCGGTTTAAGAGGAGTTGCGTTCACAAGATATATAGTGAAAAAAATCAACAAAGGGCCATAATTCTGTTAAATTTGGTGCCCCGAAAATTCCTTCCTTTACTACCATCTAACATTAAGGTTGTTCATCCCTGGAAGTTTAAGCAAAATCTGCCATCCGGTTTAAGAGGAGTTGCGTTCACAAGATTTCGGGACGCACGGACGGACTGACGGACTGACGGACTGACGGACGGACGGACAAGTGCAACGCTATATGCACCCCACTTTGTGGGGGGCATAATAAATTGCTATAAACTACCATAACTTGATGCTTTGTTAAGTCATTGTTTACAATTTTGTATCGTATCAACAGAGTAACTATCCATAGTTTTCAAAATGATCATTGTTCAAGTATAAATAATAATTGTCACCAACTAGTTGTGAGTTTTATGACTGACTGATGAAAAACACCCCATGTTTAGCAAAAAATAACATCTTTTAAGGTCTCTCATTTATGCATGTTTTTTGGTTGTATTTTGTTTGCTTCTTTTGCTTTGCTTAAAACTAAATCTGCAATATTTAACAGTTTTATTTAATCCACCTTTCCCCTTTCTCCGAACTTTATACATGTATACACAATGTTTGCTGAAGCATAATGTCCAGAACGTAACTCTTACCCTGCCATCAGTAAGTGATTCTTTGTTTGCAACCAGTGCAGATCATGATCAGTGTGTACCTCCACGTAGTCTGATTATGATCTGTTTAGATTGCTAGTAAGTCTGAAGAAAAGTTTAATGATCAACATTAAAATTTTTTAATAAACGGTGTTATCCAAATTGATAGAATTACAAGCCCAATTTAGAAATTACTGTAATTCATGCGTGACAAAAAATTTGCAATTTTTGAGCAGACAAACTTATTTGACGAGAATTTTAAATTAGCACAATGTGAATTCTCTAGTATAGTAAATCTTTGTGGAATGAATCTTTCGCATGATTTTTTAAATCAACGACGATGGAAATTCACAAAAATAGCAAAAATCAGATCACAGCAAATATTACCCAATTTACAGTAAGCAGAGAAAGGGTTAATATACTTACTAATATAATATTACATAATACCGGTATGCTTAGCCTGACCATTACAGTAACTGCTTTAGTGTGTATACCATATAATTATTAAGTATAACTTTTTTAAATTCTTTCTTTATCCCTGAAAATAAACGCTAAAATGCCATTATTCTAACAATCTCAATCAAGCTTTGCCAGTGTGTAACTATATGATTACAAAATCTTGTGTAAAAGAACCTTCTTAAGGTTGATTGTAAGATCTGATAAATGCAACAGAAGCTATTGTATATTATTAGCAGATGTTCCAGGATTTATATTTAATATCAAAGAGAGCAAATTGTTAACTTACTGAAATTAGGTCACATAAAAAAAAAGCTTTTTGCCATTGAGTGTATTAGCAATATTTGATGCAAAGAATGGCATTAGTACTGTGAGTCAAATGATATTCTTTAGATGGTTCATTATAAGTGTAAGGTTATTTCATGTGTGTTTTGGAAACAGTCAAACCTTGTTAGTTGTCACAAGGTGTTAGGGACAACTTTTGAACTGTTGCCCCGAGACAGATAGGCTGAGGGCAACAGTTTAAAATGTCTTCCCTGATACTGAAGGGCAATGGTTTTGACTATTTCGAAATACGCAGTCACATGAAATAACTGTTTTATTACCTAATTCCTGTCTTATGAACAAACAAACCTAAGACAATCTTTTGATGCCTCATTTCATTAAATTAAAAGCTAAATTATTATTTCCAATTGTATTTGGTGTCCCAGTAAACTTCAGCCTGTCTTGTGTTTTCATACACATCTTTGATTCATGAAACAGTTTGTCAGGAAAAAACGGTCAAAACTGTTTGCTCATCTTTCCTGTTTCCTAAATGCCTGACTCAAGAATGACAGAAAAGCAAAAAAATGGTAAAAATATGAAGAATTACTAGTTATATAGAGCAGTAGGTAAAAAAATATAATGGATATTGATTTCTACTTGCACGAATATGTATGCATATATTAGTCGTCATGGAAACGGTTATTCTCAGACTGGTAAATTGTTTAAAAGTATTTCTTTTTCCTGGAGATTGGTTTCAGTTGAATATGTCAAAAATGTATTATTAATTCTTTGTTTTAATTAATATTAATTTTAGAGGTTTTTTTCTGGGTTGTTAAGATAGTAAAACCAAATGGTTGTGGTTTTAATGATCTATAAAATCTAACAAAATTTAAAACCTTACCATTGTCTTGTACCCTTACAACTTAACAGTCAGCTGTAAAGGAAGGTGGGAAATTGTGATCTGAATGTAATATAGCCTCTCCTCAGGTACATTTTTAGTTGCTTTTATCCATTTATAGTCGTTTGTTGATTTAGAAACTATTTTATTTGTAGGTCTCGGATTCCGGGGTTTTCTAGATGCTTGTCATGACATAGCGCGCAAGAAGTTTGCTAATGGGGATATGTTAAAAACCATGGAGGACTTTATAGATTATTGCCAAGACAATTTACGAGAGGATCAGCTCTTCCAGGTGCGTAGCAATCCGCGACTACTTTCCCGCAGGGCCAGACCCCACGGTTACCCGATGTTAGAACCGATGGTTTCACCAGTCGCAAGCCCAATGGTTGTAGAGGAGCAAACAGGTATTTTGTTGGAGAGTCGTCTTCACTCGAAACTTTACATGAAACCGACCTCAACAGAAGATGTGGATTCGTTTCTACGTAAACATCGTCAACTGCAGGCGATAAAACCGACACGGAGAGTGAAGTCAAGGAACAAAGACAAAGATGAAGCTTAATAATGCAGTTCAGGGAATGAATTTAATGTGCAATCCTGGTCTAAGTTGTAGGAGGTGTACAATGTAACTGTAAAATCAAACCTTACAGTTATAATTACAGTTCAAATTGGCCATTATTAGAGAAGCTGCTTTGAAAGATGCATAAAACAGTTTTCGGATGCTGTGAATACATGTAGAAAAGAACTTACTCCAAGTTATTTCTCTTATTAGTTGATAGAAATGTAAATAACCCTTTCGCAGTAGAAGAACTATCAATCATTTATTGAGAAAATCAAAATGACCACTCATAATAATTTTCTATAGACTGAGGTAAATCAGGCTATACTGTCTCGGTTATATAAATTCACAATTGTATAGTTCAGTTATAACTTTGGTGAATTTTGTGTTTTTGTGAGTTATTAATAAATCAGCACTAAATTAATATCTTTCTTAAAAAATGTAATGATCAGTTTGAAAGTTATTATTGCTTAAAGTGAGTGTTTAATTTTCAAGGCAAAAATTACCATTTTAGGAAGGTATAATATAGCTGCTTAATACAGGTTTTGTTTACTTAAAAAAACTTGTTTTGTTGAATCAAACAATGCCGACTATTTAAGCCTTGTGGTTAGTGCTCTGGTTTTCATATTGCACAGCTTGAAATGTGTGAGAAATTTGCTACTGTCCTAGTACATACTTACTGTTTTTCAGACCAGATTAACGGATAACTACAATGTATTTTGTTATCTTAGACTCGAGAGATTCATGTTCATGTAAAAAAAATCTCTGAGCTTTAATAGCAGCGTCTGAGATCTTAATGCACTTAGAGCTTGTACACTCAGGTGCAAGTTAAAAACCAAAATTCTTTAGGAGCGAGTATATATAGTTTGGTCTATGTTTTACGGTCAAACTGTTGGTAGATAGACATTTACTAATATATTTATTTAAATGCCTTTTTATGCAGTTTCCTGTAGGTGGGTGGCCAGTGGAGCTTATGTGTTTTACAAACATTATCTTGTATTAGGTTAGTATCAGTTTGGAAGACTGTCGATTTAGATAATACATGTAGCATGTTGGTTCAGTATGAAACTGCGGGTGTACAAATAGGAACAACATCAGTATATTGAGATTATGTGCTCAGGTCAGGAATAAATACTGAGAAATTCTATTTGAATATTCATTTTGATGTAATGGTCTCAAATTCAAATTTAATTCGAATATTCAGTAGAATGGTTAAATAAAAAAAGCCATCATTGATCAATGTTTTAGCTGACAAAAGATGCCTTCTGTTTTCTGTTATAGGTTTTATTTTCGTTTGGAGGCAAATCACCCCGATAATGTTGTATATTTCATACCTCTACTTAAGGTCTTTCTGTGAAATTTGCCAAAGATAGATAGTTACTGTAGTGCTTATGGTACATGTTGATTTTTACAAGTATATGTTCTTTGATGCAATGTTAAGTGTTAAATTTGATCTTATATTACAAGCTTGATACAGAGCTTAACCTAGCAATTCATATTTGAATACCAATTTGTATCCGTTCACAAAATTTTGATATAATATTTCTGTTTAAGCCCTAGTTGTGCTGAACCCTTTAGCACTTTAAAGGTGTTTGAATATTTGTCTACAAGCTTTGTACTAAAATACATCACAATGTGTTTTTTATCTGTAAAAAATTCATAGTGTTATTTTGTAGAGAACAAATTTTAGAAAATGACTTATATTTATATAATAATTGCGTGCAATAAGGTTTTATATCATGTACACCTGTTTTAAGGTGTGTTGAAAAAATATGTGGGTTTTTAGTTTGAGGCTGCCTTAAAGGTTGGTCTCTGGCTCATGATATACAGGTTACTGTATGACTGTGCAGGTAGATCAGGCTGACGGAACTTTTGTATCTCACCTGAGCAAGAAATGCTTAATATATGTCTGCCATGAACAGTTACTTTATTAACAGCCCATAGGCCACATATAGTACCAAATTATTATAAAAATTAGTCAAATGTTTGTCTTGATGATGATGGCGGATTTCAAAAACTGAGTCAAATAAAGTTGGAAACTAACACATGGTCAAGTCAAAGGAAAACCATGAGAACACTTTAGAGGAGTGTTACCAAACTGACATCTTCAGATCTTTTAATTCTCATCTTGCAGTTTGATCATTGTTGCAGATGTGCTTTATTGACTCAGATGATCATGGCCCGCTTGATTAAGATGAAACAACACAGGGCCTACCATAGAAAGCAAAGTGCAGTAACTCTTGTTGCATTTTGAGAAGGTTATTCTTCTTTATCCAGCTGTGTGACCTTTATGCACATGCAACCTAGGAATCAAGTGACTCGATCATACATGTATATCTTCTCCACCATTTGTTTAACTTTAGAAAGCCAGGTTCTGTAACTCTCTCTTGGATCTGTCATAAACAGGTCATATATAGTTATCATTATGATCTTTTAGAAATTAATAAAATTGTCCTGTGTACACATTTTTGATGACCATTTGGTAGTAGAACGTGTAAAAAATTTGAATATTTCATTATAATACATGTAAAAAAAATAAATTATTTTTGCCGTACATTTAAGACAAAATGTTACATAATTTCTCAGGTCTGATCATGTTGAAATCTCTTCCCACTCTACATCCTCCTTAGAAAACCCTACTTTCTAATGGATGTATTGAAAACATTTTGTAAGTAATTCACTTTGAATTAGAGTTAATTGTATTTTTGTGTTACTTAACCTTTTTTAATCACATCAACCATTAGAATGTACTGTTACAGTAAATGTACAGGTTGACAGGAACAACCTTAACATATTTTTTCCATAGTCCGTCCGTTTAGTGAGGAAATTTACAAATGTTTTAAACGAGTAAAATACAAGACTTAACATTAATTTATGCAAGATGTTCACGTAGCAGTGAAAGTATTACAATGGGGCATTGAAAGTTCAAGTTATCATCTTTTCCTTAAAATTTTAGGAGCAAAAAAAATGTTAAGAAAACATTTTTTCTCAGTTGTTTGAAGAGATGACCTTCCACAGTTTATAATTGCTTGCTAGGTGTGGCTTTTAGTTCTGTCCCAATCTGAAACATAAATTTTAAATCTTTCTTTTAGCGCACATAATTTAAGCTTTTTCTCACTCATTTCTGTTTATCATATTATTCAATGCCTTAGTATCAGGTATCACTATTGACCCTGATAAAAGTTTTAAATACATTTTGTTTTTGTATTAGCTTGGAATAAACCATTCAGTATCAAAAGGGTTTTGCAAAAAAATTACCGACTAAAAAGTGAACTGTGTAGAGTATGATCAAATACATGTTTTCATATGTTTAGGCTGATCATAGTCTACACTGGTCAAGACAACTGAAACAGATTCCAGCTGACTTCAGAGCCATGCAATACTGTAAACCAAATAATTCTCGCATATAATTTATTTTTGCTTTATATGCGGAGGCCAATTTTCCGCGAACCTCTGAGTATGTGAATAATTGATCCTTTCTTTATATTTTTCCAATGTTTTTTAAAACCTTTAATTCAAATATCCACCAATCAATCCAACATCGGCAAAACACAAACATTGATTGGCACAAAAATTAATTGGTTAACAGTATTTCATGCTTTAACATCTAACCTGCTGGTATCAAGATATTTTATGCCGTTTAAACCCACCGCAGATCATGATCGTTGGGTGCATGTCTATACATTGTTTTACCATTTTATGTGTGTTTGCTCAATGTGTTTGTTTTTATTGTTACGTCAAGACTTTGTTTTTATGTGATATTCATTTTGTAACATTGCCACATTTTAAGCAGGATTTACTGGTATGAGGCATACATGTATTTGAATTTACAAAATCACTGTTTTTATGTTTAATTATTTCCAGCCATTTTTGTTACATTATTCAAACTTTATTACAAATATTTATTTACATGCTTTTTGTTATGCTTGAAATAACCTCTTTTATATCAATAAAATATACATGTTTAATACCTGACATAAAAGTGTCTGTTGTTCATTGTTTTTCTAAAACCATTGGATGAAATGTTTTGACATTTGTCACTTGCAGTTCAGACATAATATTATGGTTGCTGTCCAACACGCCAATAATCATCAAAAGATGTCCTTTCATATGTTTGACTCCCTAATAGGTCACTACCGCCCCCTGATAGCTTAGTGATAGTGTCTGGCTTGGCCACATCATACCCAAGAACTGGGCCTTGTCTGCTTCTTGCATGGGAGGTCATGGGTTCAAACCTCTTCCACATCACATTGAAGACCTGATCCTAGTGGAAGTGTCTTCTTGTGTGGAAGGTCCTGGGTTCAAACCCTGGCCAAATCATACCAAAGATGTAAAAAAAAAATGATACAGAAAGCTCCCTTACTTGGCCCATTGTGTCTGAAAGAGAAAGAGAACCATTTCATAGAAAAAGGGAGTATAATACTTATTACTGGATGATGGTTTTAACAAGAGCTTTGTAGCTCCAGTTGTCTTTGAAATATATGCAACACTAACCTAGGCTTCTATATCTTTGATCTTATCCATCACCTTGACTTGGTTAGCAGGGTATAACCTTCTATCACAGCACATGAAAGAGCATAACATTAATTCGAAGACAGATGTTAGAAATATGTGACATCATCATGGTTCCCTCACGCAGGGAATGCTGTACAAACTAGAATATTTTGGTACAGGGGACTATCCAAAGCTGCAAGCCTTGTTAAAAGCTTATGACGATAGGTATGACATTGTGTCATATTTATTGTCCCATTTCTTTTTATAATTATGAGCATCATCATTCGTTTTTAAATTATTTGTTTGAAAAGACCTTTCTAAAAATGTACAGGTTTACAAACTTTCTATGTACATGTACAATAAAAATAATAAAATGCTAAAAGAATTTAGCAAATGAAATCTTGGCTTTTGCCAGACGATTTACCTTAAAATATGACCTTGGCCTTGACCAAATCTGACCTAGATGGAAGATTATTTTCTTAAGTACAGTATGTCTGTGTGGCTGCCTATTGCACTGGTGCTTAATTGCATCTTATTAATTTGTTTTATTTGTTGAGAGCAATGGCAACAAACATGAACATCTTAACAAGAATGTGCAAATTTCAAAATAACAGAGATAATTTCTCTATTTTTTTAATTTCTCTATTTTTTCTTTCTTTGTGGTTTAACATCCATTTCAACAGTATTTAGTTATTTAGCAGGCAGGCAGCTGACCAACCATTATCTCTAAGGACCAGTACTAAAATGCCAATCTCCGTCATAAAAATAATTGCTAACTTTCTCACAGTCCAGTCAGGATTAGGGCTTACACCCATGACCCTTAATCAGCGAGAGGTTCAGCGATTACCAGTCAGCAACCTCAACCACTAGACACTGGTTGGGGTCTATTATCACTCTAACTTTTAACCATACATCGAAATGATGTGGCACAAAGAAAGATGCTCTACTATTTCCCTGGACAAACTTAACAGTTGGATTATGTATGTTTTGTATTACCATACCTAAAATATAGCATAATAAGGATAAGAAACCACAGTTAGCACTTTTAATTACATTAATTTAATACAAAATACATATGTCTGTATTAAAATGCACTTGCACAAAGTACATCCAAATATGTAATGGCAACTCCCTGATTAAAAGCTTTTGTTGAACCTACTTTTAGCTTTTAAGTTTAAACCAGAACAAAAGTTCATACCAGGGCTAAAAAAACGCCAACACTTTGCAGGTGATTGTCCCATCTGGACCAATTGAGCCCTGGTTTATATATTTGCTTGATTGTGAAGAAACCTTAAAGGTTATAAATTAACCCTTGATCTAGGATAAACCTGTACAGCGCCATCTAGTTGGAGGTACAGTCATTACCCAAGCACTGAACAGAATATACCAAAGAACACAATCTTGACTTCGGTGACAGTCTGTCAAATTTCAACTTTTCTGTTATACAACCACTGATTAGGGTAACACATTCATTCCACTCTCTGTATAGACCTAGCATATAAGTATGACTTTAATGTTCCTTATTATAATAAGTAGGTCAAGTTTGTTGATCTGGTTCCGGGTTTGTGTCCTGCAATTGTTGAAAGAATCTTGCATACAAATATCCTAGTGTTTCAATATTGCTGTGTACTATGGCCTTCACTACTTCTACATGTCGGGGTTCACAGGCTGTAAGAACAAAAGTACACACTGCATACACATTTACACACATCACTATAGAAGCAACTTTGTATTTCCATGTAGCAATTTAATTTGAAATTCTTTTTAAGTTACAGAATTCTTGACTCAGTTGTTGGTAGTAAGTTGGAAGAATTGATAAAACTACAGGAGTATTAAAATTGTGTTAATTTTTATAGTTATATTTAATACAGGTTTCTCTAACAGGTGATACTTTGGACAAACTGCCAAAATGGTCAGATATGTAACTTCAATTTTGTAACTGTTCTTAGGAGCCGTCTGATTACAGGTAAGTATCCAGGCAAGAAAACTTGGTACTTAGGTAGTCATACCTCTTCTGGAAACTTCACTTGGATCCTCTGTTGGCGCATTTTCCTGTAAAGAGAAATATACAGTTGAGCCTGTGTAAGAAGTCCTCTTTAATAGCCACTTGTATAAGCAGCACACACTGATGTATCCAAATTGGGTCATTTTTATATACAATGCAAGCACATGTATATATGGCACTACATCCCTTGGTTGGCCACTGTAGACAGGTCTGCCTGACAGTGTATGGAAAAATTATGACAGCTGAAATGTTTTTGTGACACAAGACATTTTCTGTGTGCAAGGGCACTTTTTACTATACATAATTATCATACATTATGAAAACTAAATTTAAATCTTATCTCTAAGTTTAAATTATGTTATGTTGCAAGACTCTGGAGAAGACTTAAAGTTTATTAAATCAAACTCCATTCCATTTCCATGGAAAACGTATTTCACTTCCATGAAAAACTAAATTCCACTTCGGGAATCCATGGAAAAGTCAATTCCACTCCTGGACCAATGGAAAAGTCAATTCTATGTCCATGAAAAACACAATTTCTCTTCCATGGGCATCTCTTTTCTATTCCATGGAAAACAAGACCTGTTACTGTAACCAAACATTTCAATGCACATACCTTCATGTACTTCCATACTGCTAGCAAAAGCAGATAAACTTCATATGGTTTAAGGAAGGGAAATAACTCTGACATAATTCCAAGTGGGTGGGGTAATAATCCACTCTGAAACAAAGAAAACAGAAAATCTTAAGTGTTTCTGAATAAATCGTAGAGAGGAAAATACATGTTTTACATGCAACTAATAGAAGAAATGTACGTATAAAAGGTTTTCAATTAGTCCTTATATAAACACAATTAAGTCAAATATTTGAAACTAAAAAGACAAATGTTTTCAATGTCTACATGCTATCATAATGAAACTCACCTTCCCTAAACATCTCACAATGTAACAGGCAGACTCAAGTTGTTTTGGTGTGTTTTTTGCAGACTTCTCTCTCGACAGTTCAAAATGATGCATCATTGATGCTGTTAATGATTTTAGTACGGCTGAACATCTAGATATCACCAGCGTATCTACAGAAAAAACATCACTGGGATATTAAAAGAAACAAAGACAGAAATGAACAGTTGGCTTAATTCTATCAAAATATAGCTACCAGATCAAAAACTAAATTAATGCCTGACTCTGAATGCATGAAAATTTGTGAGCACACTTTTTTGTGGATTCTCAAAGAAATGGAATTTTGTGGTTACTGTTAATTGGAGAATATTCACAATGGTTTGATTTGTGCTATTTTCTTGTATTTCCCACTTCGCTATTGCAAAGATCTTGTGAAAGATTTATTTCACATTATACTTACTATTATAGAATTCTCTTTTTCGCAAATTTAAATTTTGCGTGCAAGTCTGTCTGCTCAGAAATTGCGAAGTTTTCGTCATGCGAAAATTGCCCTATTTAGTGTTTTTTGTGGGCATTTCTTTTATGTCTTTTTTAATGGGATCTTAACTTGTACATTGACCAAAGTACCTAGTAAATGAATTTACAGTATCTAACAATGACATACATGTCAAAAAATATGCGAAACTAAATAGTCACTTACTTCCAGACATCATCTGCAGAATCCTCCATAATACTGGATTATCATCAAAGAATTTACATACATGCAGATCTCTGTAACAGAAGGTTTCATTAATAATAAGATTTATTTTTAAAGTAGCTCTAAAATAACTGGACTACAGTAACAGTTATATATGCAACATCACTTTTAACAATAAAAACCCTAATCCTTTCAAAATTCATACCATTTGATAATAACAGTACTTCAGTTTAATATATAAGATCAGTATCAGTTCTTAAGTAAATCAAACTGAAACGTTTTAAAGACAAAGAGTGCCTGACAGACTATGGGGTAGCGTTATCCTGTTTCACCAGTGTCACCCAGATCATAATGACATTCCTTATTGTCATATATAGCTAGCAAAAATAGTCTTTGACTTTTCTCTACTCTGCTTTTTCAAAATTATCTTGTAATATTCAATACTTGAAAAATGAAATCTGATTCTACAATATAACAAGAGCTGTCCATAAGACAGCACGCTCGACTATTGTGGGTGTTTGCTAATAAAACAAAACTTTTATCAGTATAATAGCAAAACAAAATTCTGCTAACTATTAAGTATAAACTAGGAAAGTTGAATCATAAAAAAGTCAAAATCTATAACTATAGATTTAATTTTTGGTAAATTAATTGTTTGATACAAAATTTACCCCTGAACACTATTGCTAAGTTTGATATAACTACCATAAGTGGTTAATGAGATATGTGCATGATAGTACCTTGCATGCAAAACTTTAACCAAATTTTCAAAGTCAAACAAGGGCCATAATTTGCACTAAATATAAACAAGAGTTATCTGACTTGACTGTGTGACACCCCTAAAGACATTAATGAAGTTTCAAGTCAATATCATAAGTGGTTACTGAGATATGTGCATGATAGTACCTTGCAGGCAAAACTTTAACCAAATATTCAAAGCCAAACAAGGGCCATAATTTGTACTAAATTTATACAAGAGTTATCTGACTTGATTGTATGACACCCCTTGAGACATTAATGAAGTTTCAAGTCAATATCATAAGTGGTTACTGAGATATGTGCATGATAGTACCTAGCAGGCAAAACTTTAACCAAATATTCAAAGTCAAACAAGGGCCATAATTTGTATCAAATTTATACAAGAGTTATCTGACTTGATTGTATGACACCCCTAAAGACATTAATGAAGTTTCAAGTCAATATCATAAGTGGTTACTGAGATATGTGCATGATAGTACCTAGCAGGCAAAACTTTAACCAAATTTTCAAAGTCAAACAAGGGCCATAATTTGCACTAAATTTATACAAGAGTTATCTGACTTGACGGTGTGACACCCCTTGAGACATTAATGAAGTTTCAAGTCAATATCATAAGTGGTTACTGAGATATGTGCATGATAGTACCTAGCAGGCAAAACTTTAACCAAATATTCAAAGCCAAACAAGGGCCATAATTTGTACTAAATTTATACAAGAGTTATCTGACTTGATTGTATGATACCCCTAAAGACATGAACAAAGTTTCAAGTCAATATCATAAGTGGTTACTGAGATATGTGATGATAGTACCTAGCAGGCAAAACTTTAACCAAATTTTCAAAGTCAAACAAGGGCAATTTGTACTAAATTTATACAAGAGTTATCTGCCTTGATTGTATGACACCCCTAAAGACATGAACAAAGTTTGAAGTCAATATCATAAGTGGTTACTGAGATATGTGCATATTAGTACTTAGCAGGCAAAATTTTAACCAAAGAACCACTAGTCAAGCAAATCAAACTAGCGTTCCATATTCTCGAATAGTCGAGCTAAAAAGGATGGATCATTTACATTCACTGACACTTTTTCAAGTTTTCAATAATGGAAATTCAGTTTAAAAACACATTCACATTTTTGTAAATCTTAGCTGGCATACTGATAATTGGATACTGAAGTGAATTATCTCCATTTATAAAATGATACTGTCAAAGAGCTCCTGCTGAATATTTAGTAGTGTTAAATTCTTATTGAACTTCCCTTTCAACAATAACTGGACCTGTCCAAATTAAAAGAAGGACCAGTCCATTTTAGAATCCTAGTAGAATCAGGGTAAGCTCTATACCTTTCTACAGTCATCTTGAGAGATTCCTCTTCCGGCCAGAATCTGTTATTGTATAAAACATCGGGTGTGGTCATCTCTACCATCAGTGTACCAACCATTCTACACAAATCTGCCGACATCTTTAATCTGCATTAGTGAGACAATACAGTTAAATTCCCTGCCAATGATCAATCTTGATATTAAGCCAATTTCATTTCAAAAGCTAAATTGTAACATAACTCATGATTATGTCTCTATACACGAAGAGTAGAACAACAATGTTTTATTATGCCATAAACAACGCGGGAAATGATATGTCAACTTGTGCCCCATGACGTTAAATAAATATCCGTGTAGAAAATAACGCTTTGCATTTATTCACTTTTTGCAATATTATGTCATGTTAGAATCAAAATAACATCCTTTTCAGCCTTGTTATTGTCTAATAAACAACTCTTTGTCATCCTGATGGGCCTTTGTGGTTAATTACTGCACATCAGACTCCAAATCAATGAACACCGCTGAAAGATGTTATTTCATAATTAACAGCTTTCATTGCAAGAACTGTATTGATTTAGCTGAATGGTGCAAGGGTATCTCTGCTGCTCTTTATTTGCATGGTCTTTAACACAGGTTTGACTGTAATTTGTTAAATAAGTTCTCTCATCTTATATTAAGCACTCCTGAAACACCACAAGCGATCACTTGTAAGAGAGTAAGCAATTTTTATCACTGGTCTAAACTGGCATCTTTGTGGACTGAGGCTATGTAGCATCAGATATCATGCCAAAGGACAAACATCAATTGGTCTGACAATGAACCAAACTCAGGTCTTTTGGTCTATTAAAAGAACTTAGTGACCACTACATCACTGAGGCAAAAGCAGCTATTTATGACCAGGTTGAGATTTCCAACATAAGACAAGGCTCTATGATTCTCTGTCAATGATCGACTATTCTAGTCACAAGATTAATTTCAACAAACTTACCTGTGTGAGTTCTGTGGCTTTCCAGGTACCTCTGTATCACCTTGACCCTCTTCTTGACTTTGACCCTGTATGTTTACCCTAGTTTCCTTGCAACAATCCCACAGCAACTCTTCTAAATACAAACAGTTCCTGTCAACCAAATTCTGAAATACAAATACAGCAGGCACTAATTATACAGAAGTCTGTATAGTAGGTCAATGTCCTGATCATCTTTAAAGTCAGCTGCTGGTCTCACCCATGTAATTTCAAATTCCTTTTAAGATGAATGTTTTGTGCTGGTCACTGGGACTTGAAAGTCAATCGTATTTGGTGTTTGCCAATGTTAACAAATGCATGAAAACATTAAAATTATGTTAAACCAGTGTTTCTGTGAAGGACAAGTACTTGGTAGCTTGGCTCAAACCCATGACCCTAAATTAGTAATAGATTTACTTATTACGAGTCAGCGATATTAACCACTCGACCTTCGAGGTGGGCCAATACATGACTGCCATTAAAACCTTAATGTCCTTATGTTACTGTTTTAAAAAGGTCTTTGCATTCATTTACCTTAGTCATAACATGTGAACTTGACTTTGCCCTAAGACCATGCCCTATGACCCCAGCGTGGAATACACTGGAATGTGACCTCAGTGTTGTCAAGGAAAGACCATGCTTCTTGTTCTCCTGTCTCAGAGATGTGTGCGAGTCCCGGCTTCCCGAGGTGGCTGTTCCAAGATCTGTCTTTCCTCCTAGTAGATATTTATTGTCCTGAAACATGCAAGTTTATAGAACATGTAAAAGAATACCACTTTTCATGTAAAATTTATCTTTTTAACACCTGTTTCAATAGCCTTTCAGTTGTATACCTAACAAAATTTAATGTTTCTTGCAAGGACCAATACAGTAACTTTACTCCCATCCTCGGTAGCATTTTTCATTTAGAAAACAGATTTGTCCAGCTTTCAATTCAATAACAATTTAAAGCAGCTCGCTTTCAAATTTTGGTGACAAAACCAGGTTCTTTGAACTGTCTGAAATTATGACATATTTTAGAACGTATCATCAAATAAAAAGATTCCAGTATAAATTCCTGTAAAGCGTTTCTGTATATATTTTTGAAATTATATGCAACCAAATTGTAAAGCCTTACAAACGCTTTTGAAATTCCAATATTAACATATACTGTAGCGGTGCCGTCAAACCAAGCTCACCAACATTTTCAACAGATTTTCTCAAATTGCTATGTAGATTACTTAGCCATTACTTTTACATTTTATTTTTAGTATCTTATTTTGGATAAATTAAAATTTTTCAAAGAAAACTCTCAGTTTTAACACCCATAGTTAAATGTAGACGTTAAGAAGCTGAACAAGTAATTAGAAGACACATCCTGGTCCCACATATAAACACAAATCTGGCATTTCAGATATTACAGTATATGTTTTATACTCAGTTACACCTACACTATCAACCGCTCCGTCTATCAAGTACCTGACCAATATCGACTGTACATAAGGTCTCTTGGATAATACTTTAGCACATCTTTTACAAGCAAGCACCATTGGCATCACAGCCTTTGTGTCTAAATGAAAAATAACATAAACCAATATTACTCACTATATACATGTAGCAATTCACTTTTTTTTTTAAAGGCATTTAAAGTCCATTTCATTTTTCACTGCGAAAAACCTAACAAGTCATTCATCATTCCAAAGGTTTCAATTTGACGTTACAGGAACATTTTGTTAATTGCTCCAAGACTCTTGTCCCATTTTAAAATTAGATGATTTAATCTGTTACACCCCCCAAAAAAATTTTGGTTAGGGTGAAAGCTTGCTTCAACAATGTTTCAGTTAATATCCTTGTCGGCAATTTACGTAACGTTTACCATGGATCGTTGGAAGCACCAGTACTTAGATACACCCCAGGCCTATCCTTTGTAAGAATCTGCCAACTTTCTCACATAAAGATACATGGTTCAAAGCAGGGCTCAAACCCATGACATTGAATCCACAATAGGTGACAGGGACTTCAAATCAGCAACTTTAACCACTTGACCATCAAGGCAGAACACCTTGTATTAATATCAAACATTGCTACATCATATACATGTACCACAGATATACAATGTACTTTCTCCAACACTACATCTTTTCTTACCTTCGTTATCTAAAATCTTGAAGAAGAGAGCCACGAGAGACCCACAGATGCTTAATGCTGTACCGCTGGACAGGTTGTCTGGTACAGATACATAGTTAAGCAGTTTCAATATCACCATGGAAACCTCTATGTCGTCATAGAGCAGTAACTTTGACAGTGATTCCCAATGACTCTCCAAACTAGTTCTGAATGTTGCTCTGTAAAAGAAAACATGAATAATTTTCTAAGTGGATTTTTTTCATGAGGTTTAACACCAACTTCTACAGTTTCAGTTATAAACTGGCTGGCAGTAACCTTGCCCATTGCTCCTTGTTTGGACAATTACTAGAAATCTATACATTGTAGAAAAATTGTTGACTTCCTCACAGAGACATGGTTGGTTGCCGGGCTCAGACCCATGAGGTTCAGTAATTTCAAATCAGACCTTATCAACTTAACCAAAGAGGCCTTGAGATATAGTTAAAGTTGGTGAGATTCTCCAAATAACTGGAATACCTAGTTCACACTGACTATAACTTTTATTTCAATAACAAAAAATTTCCCATATTTATATACCGTTAATACTACACATGTACCATAAAAGTTGAACATTATGAGGTTGGCAAAGTGCCAGTACTATCCCAGCATGCCTAATTCTATTTACCAGTTAAACAGAGAAGGAGATCAACTGTTGTAAAATCTCCAATAAACAATGTTCTGACTAGCAAGTGGTTATGACGTCATGAATGATGTCAATTTATGCCTTATTACATCCTAGTAAATGTCAAAGTAAAATATAGCCGATTGCATTTCTATCTTTTTTGTGATATTTAGTTATGTTAGAATCAAAATAATATCCTTTAAGCATTGTGTATTGTCTAATAAACAACGGTTTGTAGTTTAACTGCTTAGTTTACAGCCTTTAAAGTTTGTGGTTTAATACTGCACATCAGAACTCCATTGAACAACACTAAAATTAAAAACAGATATCATTTCTTAATAAGTATTCAATGAGTGCATTTTTTCTTCTCCATTTGAGTTCATGACAAACTTATGATTGAGCCCCAGGGATAGCTAACATCTCATCTTACAGAAGAGTATTGATTCAAAACAAATCTTTTCTGGATCAATAAAATATACTTCTCAATTTCAAAGTACCTGTGCTACTCTATTTTACATACGTCAAGTGCATGTGTATAATTGTCGTCTGTTTCAATATTATAGACTAAGTCATATGTTTTCTAATGGCTAAATGCCCATTTATTCTATCTAATCATCTTTCCTTGGAAAGGCCAACACTAGATTCCCTTCCTCTGTAAGATTCTGCTAAACTCACAAAGAACTCAAACCCATGACCTATCACTGGGGTTTGATTACAAGTACACAACCAGAACTTCTTGTAGTCATTTAGTGTATAACTAGCTGACTGATATTTCTGATGCAAAAATACAGATGCATCTATACTGTATTGCTAACATCACAACTGTCTCTTACCTTATGATGGTTTTATCTAAGGACGCTTCCCAGTTAGTTAAGGTGTAGAGATTATTTAGTAGGCAGAGTTTATTTGTGGTCTTCTGATGATGTAGGAGGTCCATAACAAGTCGAACACACCCATTCAGAACTCCGCCCATTCCTATTTCAATGTTTTGTTGTATTTTCACAAATTGGGAAAGCTGTCATAAAAATATAATTTTCAGAAGCATAATAATTATTCAAATAAAATAGTTCCAGAACCAACTGGAGAGGTTGGCATGGTGGAAGACACATTTTTGAAAACTCGGACTTCAATCTAATAAAAGTCCGGAAATACCTCATTAAACTAAAATGACAATGTCAAGCAAATTGTTATCTAACTCCACACCCCACTTCTAAATTTTTCCTCACTGAAATTGCCCTAATGTACTTTACATCAGAAATTAAATTTATCAAAACATAGGAAAATTTGCAAGCCCCCCCCCCACACTTGCTTAATGATGTATGTAACAGTCCTCTTTTCTATTACCTTTAAATGAAGTCACTCAAAATAGCCTTGCCTTTATGCAAATATATATATATATATAATACTATTTATTATTCCCTCGATGCGAAACAAGTTCTTACAACTTATTAATCGCCAGACTCATCAGTGATCAACCTGAAAAAAGATAGGCATTTAATACTCTTGTGTCTCCTAAGATCACTACCGACTGGCGATGGTATGTACTGGCCCACCTGGGGCACCACGCGCACCTTTATCAGCCAATACTTGTGCAATGTATTCTAATTGGCCATCTTTATATATTAAACACACCTGATTTCAGCAAGCACCTTTTAATCACTGTTTTAACACTGCTTCACTTATTTATATGTGCGCAGTTTATCTTACCATCGATACTCTTATGTGCCATGGCAGCTTCAGCTAAATCTGCTACCGGTATATTAATCATGATAAGAAGGAATCTGATTGGTAGCAGAACTTGAACCATCGTGATTTCACGCCAGCAACCTTAACCACTCAACTACAGAGAAGGCCATCTTCTTGCAACTTCAATGCTGCATACGACAGATTTGACTGTATACAATATAAAGCTTACCTGGTCATTATTTTCTGCATGTGACAGAATAAAGGCTAGAGTTTCAGCACCAAACTTCTCTCCCTTATATAGGATTATAAAACAAATCAGCCTCTGTAACCATTTACATCTGAAACAGCATAAACATTTTACTATATATATTTTGTACATGTATATGATTTAAGTTATACTACACTAACTTATTCTTTCAGACAGTTAAGGCCCGATTCAATAGCATTTCAGTTATCTACTAGGGGTGGGTGGAGGGAGGGGGCAGTTTACCTAAACACTGTTCGTGGGAAAGACTCAAATGAAGCTCCCATTTACTCACTCCAGACTGAATCAGTAGAAGCATGTGGAAATATAGTGCTTTGCCTAAGACATTACCACTACACTGCACTGATGGGGATGAAACCCATGCCCCTCTTGAGGAAAAGATGATACCACAGCTTACCTTGTGTATGCTCACAATATGCCTGTGCCAACCAGTATTACATATCTTCCAGTCATTTATAAGTCAAATACCCAGGTATTGTTGTTGTTGTGGGAGTTTAACGTTGTTACAACCAGGTTTTTGGTTATATTAACAGGCAGGCAGTTTACCTATCAATCCTTCCAGGGAAGAACCAGTACCAGACACCTATCGTCTGTAAGAAACTGCCAACTTTTTCACATAAAGAGACAAGGTCAGTAGCAGGACTCGAATCCATGACCCTCAATCTATGAGAGGTTACAGTGATTTCAAGAAAGCGACTCTAACCACTCCACCATGGAGGACAAACACCGGTGTATCAATCAGGCATCTGTTTTATATGGCCAACATGTATTACTCGTAGTTGAGAGTTTTATACTTGGATAAACAAGTCTGTTACCTTGTCCTGTACTGTTATTTGAGTCAGCGTAGGCATTGTACAGAGTGCACCAAGGTATTGAATCTATGGATTAACCAAGTCTGCAATATCTTCTGTGTGTCATTTATATCTGATCCTGAAATATCAAGCGCAACAAAACCTGCATTTACCTCCCTTGATAGAGACAGAGTAACAGTTTTGTACAGTAACAGAGTGTTGTTATCAGAGTACAACTCCACTGGTGCCAAGGAATGACATGATTTATAGGTTAATGTCAAGCTCTTTTGAGGTGACCATAGCACATGGTAGCATTACTTTATTTCGTATTTTTCGCAATGTTGCTATACGGTTGGTTCAAGTCTGGCACTTTAATATTTTTAGAATTGTTCTTTAACCTCCTGTTCAAAATAGTCAAGCTTAGCATCAAAAGTGCTTCTGCATTTTGGGAATACCTGGCCCTTGTCACATTGTGGTCACAATGTCTAATATCCTGTAACAGTCTTTATTTCGTTGTTATTTAGCGATTTTTCAATTCCCCATTAATTTTATTCAGGTTTGAATTTGAGAATAAGCACTATGATCTTAAAATTTAATCATTTTTTGTTTGATATTTTAGTGAGTTTGATGAATTCGTAAAGAGCTTCATCCGTGAAAATTAGCGTGAATAATAATCTCACAAACCCCCCTCCCCCCGCCCAACTTTTACAGTAGATACAATATCTCAGAATGAAATATTACATATTCCTTCAAAGATTTAATTTTCTAAAGAGTTATACAATAACATGTGAAGTAGTCTGAATGTCTCACCATGACAACTGAACACATCTTCTGTATGTCTGGTAAAGGCGCAGGTGTCTCTTTTGGAATATTTTCTGAAAAAAAAAAGACCTAATTATGTCCATGCAATTACTATGATTTTGGTATTACTAATGTCAATTTCGCTTCACAACTGCATTAATTGCAAGAATCATTCTAAATGTCAAGATCTGCAAACAGAAGCTGTATAAATATTGATAGTTTATCAATCTCGCAAAAGCCAGTTGGTTGAGAGTGATGTCATTGTCTTAATTAACGGAACTGAAAAGGCTATAATTTTGCTCGTTTATTTCTATGATTGAACTTCAGTTTTCAAAGGATAGTAATTCTGAATAAAACCTAAATTGATATGCATGATTAGGTGCATAATGACCTAAAACTCAACTTTTCTTGGCAGTTTAATAAAGGTATGTACATTTTTAGATACTACATTTTCATGTCAACACAGAAAATTTAAGATACAAATGTATACAAACCAGTTGTTATGGTAGCATTGTACATGAAAAATTCCAGAACCTTGTCAGCCCCAACATCTGTCTGCATGACTAGATGTACCACCAGCGTCATCATACTGAAAAAAAAAGAAGTTTAATCCTAAGTTCCTCTTATTCTTCTCAACTTCAAATTCTAATTTTTATTCCACTTACTTTAACACCATCTTTACCATGGACCTATCCTTTGCTTTCAGAACACTTTTAAATAATCTATGCTCAATCTTTTACCAAGCTTTTATGCTTCACTTGCAATATATATGTTTCTGTTTATTCTTATGTGTTGTTATATGTGACAAAAATGTGCCATTTTGAATGTACTGACACCATGAAGAATAATAAACAAGAGCTGTCCGTAAGACAGCAAGCTCGACTATTGTGGGTGCTTGCTAATAAAACAAAACTTTTATCAGTATAATAGCAAAACAAAATTCTGCTAACTATTAAGTATAAACTAGGAAAGTTGAATCATAAAAAAAGTCAAAATCTATCACTTTATATTTACTTTTTGGTAAATTAATTGTTTGATACAAACTTTACCCCTGAACACTATTGCTAAGTTTGATATAACTACCATAAGTGGTTATTTAAATATTTTTATAAAAATTTTTTTTAAAAAAAAAATTAAAAAAAAAAAAAAAAAATCAAACAGGGCCAAGTTTGTATTAAATAGTTATCTGACTTGACTTTGTGACACCCCAGAAATCATTAACGAAGTTTCAAGTATATAAGTGGTTACTGAAATATGTGCATGATAGTACTAAGCAGGCAAAACTTTAACCAAATTTTCAAACTCAACGGGCCATTTGTCTTATTTATCAGGTTTTGATTGATTGTATGACACCCCATTAAATTTGACCAGGGGTTTTGGAGTTTGAACCCTGTGACTTGACTTGACTAGAGACCCAAACACGCCTGCCACTAGGCTGCTACCCTTTCTGACTAGCGGTTTTGGAGATTTAGCGTCCACAAGATTTTACTATCCCGAGCCCCTGTGACCTTGACCTTTAACCTAGAGACCGGAAACCTGGACCGTGCACACAACTGACTATCCTTGTAGAGTATACAAATTCTGACTAGGGGTTTTGGGATTTAGCGTCCAAGATTACTATCCCGAGCCCCTGTGACCTTGACCTTTGACCTAGAGACCGGAAACCTGGACCGTGCACAACTAGACATTGTACTTATCACTTGTGTGAAGTATCATTAAATTCTGACCAGGGGTATTGGAGATCTAGTGTCCACAAAATTCCGTCCACAGACGGACGCACGGACAGACACGCTAAATGCATTTATTCATTTTTTGTAATATCTTGTCATTTTAGAATCAAAATAACATCCTTTTCAGCATTGTTATTGTCTAATAAACAACTCTTTGTAGTCTTTGTCGTCCTGATGCACAGTTATAAACCACTTAGGCCTCTGGCCTTTGTGGTTGATTACTGCGCATCAGACTCCAAATCATTGATTATTAGAAGATGAACACTGCTGGAACAGATGCTTTTTCATAAGTATGATAAAACAAAAAGACCTTCTTAGGACCAGTGGCAGATATTTACCTTTCAAATTCTTGCCGGTAATTTGACACCCAGGGTTGAAGCTGGAGATGCAGTTTGTTGAGAACTGAGGCACTCACTGAAACACACAGAAATAACATAGAAGTGAGCATGTTCCTAACTGCCAAAAGCATAAAATAGTTAGGGTTCGACAATCGATGTTCCTGTTGGGGTGGCATATTCTGTTTATACCTTACTAATTGAATTGTCATTTTCTGGATGTAAACATAATCACAACTTTAGATGTTGTTTTCACTGTTTATGTTACTGTAAATTGGCGAATTTTCGTGTGACGAAAATATTTGCATTTTGGGAGCAAATAGACTTCATTCGCAAATTTAAGGAGGACGAAAGGAGACATTATAGTAAATCAATGTGAAATGAATCTTTCGTGAGAAGTTTAAATTGGTGAAGTAGGAAATTTGCTAAATTTAAATAATCCCAAATATTAGCTAATTTACAGTATTTCTGCATATGCAAGCTGCTACAGAATGAAATAACCCATATATAAGCAGTATCTCATTTATATACTGCAAAGAGTCTTTCCCACAATACCACTGATACGAAAGCTAGACACATTGCATTTAGCAAAATTGATGGCACATTCTAAAAAACTTCGATTATCTGTTAAGGTTATATTATTCACTGTGTTCTCAATTAACAGAACAGCCAGAAATGCATGTATTTTATATATCCAACGTTTAATATCCTTTCCCAACAAATCTAAAAATATCCTTGTTTCACCAATCCTGTAGAGCACTTACATGTTTTCACAAGGTCTGTAGCAAGTATATGTAACAACAGTGGAGACATAGAGGCCAGCTGTAACAGGAATGGGACAGTCGTTGCCTTCGGGGATCCACTAGTGTCATCTAAACTATCCTGTAAAACAGCACAAAGGTACATGAGATAGCAAATCACATGTGAATTAAAATCAATTTTGGACAATACTGATTGGGTATTGTGGTCAGGTAAAACAAAACTCCCTAGATTTTCAACAGTTTATGACATACAGATTTTTAACTTAAAGATGGACAGTACTTTTTTCTCCCATTTTTGAATTTTGATGGTACTGCACAACTAAATTGTTGACATTTTGTTTCAGTTTTGAAAGATTTCTTTGAAACAAGTGCAATGTACTGGGAGTATAGAAGAAGAAAGTAGCAATATAAACAACATTATTACTTAGGCAATATTTCATAAAAGCAAACAAATACAAAAAAACAACATCAAGGAAGAGCAACAATTTCAGTTTTTAACTGAATCAATAAATGCCTACTGATGGCAAATACTTCTGCCTTTGCAACCAGTGCAGATCATGATCAGCCTGCATGGCATCTATGTAGTCTGATCATGATCTACACAGTTCACCATTCAGACAGCAGACTTTCAGTGGTCATTCCTCTGAACAATTAATGGCACTGTTCATATTAAAATATGGATATGTTTCTCTTTGACATTTATCAGGGAAATGTTAAACAAGAGGTTCAAGATTGCCCTATATCGCTCACCTGGCTACCATTGGCTATAATAATAAAAGGTCAACAATCACATCACAGGAAGGGTGATTTTTTGACCTGGGAGTCATGATTTGAACAATATTCGTAGAGGTCCACATAAATAATACGAACAAATATCTAAGCTCTAAACTTTGTGCCAGGTGAGCTAAAAACAAAATGTTACTACACTAACTTAAAGAATGACAAACAGATGTATAAGTTGGAACAATTTTGTTAAACTGGAAAGTATGTGTTTTACTTATAAATTACTTCCTCTGGCAAAAGTCAGTCTAGCAATGTGACAACAAGTTACAATATGTAACTGCCTTACCTGAAACAATGTCATCAATGCATCTCTGATATCATGTCCATGTTTGGAGGCCAGGTGACCTAGAATTCCAACAACTGACCCCATTTTTGGTATCTTGGCATCAACGCTACCATCTCCTTGGTTACCATGGTGACAGTAGTCCTTGAGTCCACACATCAACACCCGAGTAATAATTGTTCTGGGAAAGGCTGACCTGTAATAAGCAATGGTTGCTATGATAATTGTTTGTTGTTCTCATATTTGATATTACAATGCTCTTGTATGATTTTTGGTCAAAAACCTGTTGTTACTTTTTGGCAAAATGTCATTCAAGGGCATATAATTTAAATGTTGGCCTAATGGTTAATATTCCTGTCATTTCTTTTTTTCCCATCACTTTGGCTGACATTGGTAAATGCAAGGTGACACCCTCGCAGAAGTTCACAACTGGATATAAAAGGTGTATAGTGTAAAGCAGTTGCTTTGCCATGTAGGCAAAAGGTCACAAGTTTGGAGCATATCACATGGTACTTTGAATTCTCCATCTGTGAAACTTTTCATGTAAAACTTGTATGCTGGTAGAAGACGTATTTCTAAATAAATATCATTCTTGTACACTTACCCTATATGTGCCACCACCCAGTCAAAATGTGGGCTATATTTGACCGAGGCCTCAAGTAACGCATCTACACAGTCACCTGGTGCTCCACTCACCCTGTCAAATAACAGTAATAAACAAATTTTGTAAATTTTAAAATAAAAGTTATCAAGTGTTTTTTTTCAAGATTAGCTTCTGGATAAAATCCTATTAAACAATTCTAAATTTTACCATCACTTTTACTGTTTCATTAACAAAGTTAGCCACTTTTGTTTTACTCCAGGACATGCAGATTTTCAGAAATCAATACAAGACAGAGACACTCCTATTGTTTGATTTCTATATGTGTTGTGATATGTAAGTTTTGGGCCTTATGGACATTGATTTCGTTATCGAGACTAGATGAGTGTTCAGTAGAACACTTGTGTAGCCCTCTTACGCTTTGTTAGAATAAACAATAATTTTGTGACAAAATCGAAGTACAAAAAGGGGCATAACTCTGTCAAATATGACCTTGACCTACAAAATTTGGCGGCATCACGACCCTTTTGTCAGAAGCAATGCAATTTGAAAGTTTGATGAAGAAATCTTAAGAAATGACAAAGTTATAGCCAACGTTAAGTTTTCATGACAAAATCTTAGTACAAAAGGGGGCATAATTCTGTCAAATATGACCTTGACCTAAGTTGGTGATCAAACCGCCAAAGCGTTAAATTGTAAAGTGATGAGACTTAGGACAGGCCAACGGAATGAACGGAAATTATGCGATCCACTATGTATGGCCAAATTTTCTCCTAAAGTACGGGCGACACAAAAACATGAGACTAACAGGTGCCATTTTTACACTTGACTTTGGACAAGTTTTGCTTTGGACTCATTTCAGGGTATACAACGAGGGTCTACCTTTGACCTTACACCTACAGATATACATGTATCAAATTCAACTAACATTTGCGCAAAGCATTCTGTAGCAACCTCGATCAGTAATTTTGTAGGTACGCATGTCAGCCATAGTTGTAGCAGCTCATTTAGACTGCCTGTATGAGGGACTCCTCGCCTGTCCGCATATTTACTACTGATGTGACCCAGCAGCTCCAAGGACCACTGAAATGAAGCAAAGTTTATTTCACCTTGTTTGCAGCCTTCATATGAACAATATACTGTAAATGATGAAATATTTGCGAGAACTTTATTTTCGCGTTTTTCCATGAGAGCACTCCTTCATGAATTCCTCAGTTTGCTTATTCAAAGTACCTGGGAAATGATCAATGTTGTTACAACAGTGTGAGCCAGCAGGATTGCTTGTCTGTGAATTCATGGTCTTGTACATTGATCCGGAGATTACAAATCGCGAACTTTTTGTCTCGCAAATTCAAAGTGATTTACAGTATGGTTCTATAAAAACACAAAGAAATAGACTACATTTTTACTTTCAGTTAGGTGTGGAGTAAATGTAATACTTAAAATCTTGTCACTACATTGTATATAAACTGGATATGCCCTGTTTATCTCAAATTCTCATTTAGGATCAAAATTTATGAAACAATTGCTGAACGAAAATGAACATGCATGATAGCTGCATACAGATTTATGCAAGATGGCTGCAGAAGATTACCTTGAAGATTAAATACTTACAGATGAAATAATGGGTGCCCAGGCTGCTGAGTTTGTCTGTATGAAAGCATGTAATACACCACAAGCATCGTGAAGGAAACTGTCCATAACTTGGCTACTTGTGTCTGTTGAAAAAAGTTATTTTTTGTGAAGCTAGACAAATAGTACATTGCATGTATATGTAAAGGAATACTGACCAAGCAAATTAACTGATTTGGGTTCCCAACCATATAATGCCTCATTTCTGAAGGGATAAAATTTTCTTTAGCAATTTAGTATAGAGTTATGACATAATTTGTGCAAAATCAAATGAAGTTATAACTTTAAGCAACTGGACTGAAAACAGACCTGCCCCTTTTTATGAGCACTCAGCCCTTTTCAGCAGTCTCGAATAATCCCTGATCATGTTACTTCAACACAATAATGTTGCTAGGAACTGATACCTGTGACTTTGTGGCCTATATCCATCTCTAAGAGATAATTATGCACTGCTTCATCAAACATATTTGCGATGTACTCTAGAACAGCATGTCTGGCTGTGGGCAAAGTCCGTAGCAAGATCAGCGCCGACTGTGCCAGGGATTCTCGCTGTCTTTGGTTCTGTATCTTGTAATTTGCTCCATGAAGAAAGTTACGCACTTCCTGCAGAATTTCCTGGAAATTAAAAAATTACTTTAAAATTAATGACTGGCCAATTTCTGGGTGTTAATGTTATATTACACTAGAACATCACTATGCAGCTGATCTGAGAGGTTTTCATTTCCATTCTTTTTCATAACATGGATGTGGACATCACTATTTGCAATCTGGATATTGGGTCCTAATACAACGGGTCTGGTAACAAACGTTATTCCAACACCTGTCATGGCTTCATTCAACCATTCATAAGTTGCTCCCGTCTGCTAACTTAGAGGTATGTCTGGTTCAGAATCCTTTAACCAACGGGCAAGCTAAGTGTTAAAACTATTTATTTCAAGTGTGTCCTTGGTCAGGAGTTAAAAGCAAAGATTAACTGATAGTTTATTGGGGGATTAAGATTGCTAATAAATTCCAGACTGGACGGAGATCCAATGTTAGGGCCTGACCAGTGGTAGGCTTATATGCATAAAACTTTGAGAAACATGCAGTCCTTAAGAATACCCTGTTTTACAAGCTTGCTAACAATCTGTGTGATCCCAAGGCATAACTTTGCGATCTAGAGCACTCTAAGTTTGTTATAATTGAAGCTTTTTTTTAAATAAGCCATTCAAAACGCGAGGGTCTTCCTAAAATTTATTTCCACATGTATAATGTTTGTGATCAAGTGTAATTTGTTAAAATGGACACTCAACAATCGATGTATTAATTTGTTTTGGCGCTGTTACGAAAACATCAAATCTTTTCATTGGATTATTGATGATTTAATTAGAGGCATGATTGGAGAGTAGTGACTTGTTTGACGGTTGATTATCGGCTTACCACCGCTAATTGAAAAGTTTAACAATCGCCGCTAATTACCCTCCGTGCATTTACTTAAGCTGGTAGTGACAATTAACACAAACCAGGGTTGTCAAAAAGTTTTGTTGTAACAGATGAAAGTGAGAAAACAACAGATCAGGTGGGGGGTTATGGGCGCCGCCTCGTGTAGGTCCAGGGCAAAGCCCCCCGACGAAAAAAAATTCAGCATATTCAACAACCTTGGAAGCCATTTCTTCGCATGCAATTTTCTTAATAAGCAATGGAAAAACATACAAATATCACTGAAGTTTTTAGAAGAATTTTATGACATTAATATTGTTATGAATCAATTTCACCAATTCAAAATATTTTTGTCTTTATCAGATCTGTTTCCATTTATTCATTTATGCTTTTTACTTTTTACATATTCACTTCTATTTCTCTTAGGGCTGTGTATTGCCAGCCTACTTCTGATACGATTCATATTGCAATACGGGTCTTACGATACAGCACGATACATTAGGGTACTATATGAATGGAACAAACAGAGCTGAAGAACTAGATTTTTATTGAGCTATTCCAAATATCTTTCAAATGTGAACATAAAACAAAAGGTTTAATTTCTAAAAATAATCAACCAGCCCAATGGCGTCACTGTCATGGTTTGGGGAAAATATTTATACTAGAGACTTGTTTGACCTTTCTCCCCCGAGTATTTCAGACCTGTTTACCCTATTTAGAGTCTTTCAGTAGTTGGGACATGCTAATAAGACTCTCAGTAGTTTTGGGCTAGCCTAGATCATCCGGTAGTTTTCACTTTCACAGATATAATAAGCTCTATAAAACCAAGCATCCTGAGTTTAGTCTGTTTTTTCAAAAGCTCTTTTTATCCGGAAAATTTCAACCGTTTCTTTTTCATTATCGTACTGACCCCAAGGCGTAGGGAACATCCAGGCCACTGGACCACTAATCCTATGAAGTTCCCGAGAGACTTGTTATCTAATGCTTTCTTATCATGCAAGCGTCCGAATGATCATGATTACTGTCTAAAGGTACCAACATCCAATGAGAAAGACCAACGATGAACGATAGACCAAAAAAAATCCGCTTTAAAATACTAGAAAATGACCGATTATATATCAGGAATCAGTATTTTCGAAATTGTCAACGTCAGTGGCCTTACTTTTTACTGTTAAAAAATGGGGAAAATCGATAGCCAAAACCGTAGTAGTAAACAGGTCTAGTATTTTGGATTGACTTCGAGTGAAAATATTTATAAATTAAAATGTTGGTAAACTACACTGTCCTGTAAAAGCGACCTGCTGAAATTAAATTTATTGAATCACAAAGATTTTATCAGACATTGCCGCCGATGTACACCGCTACTGTATACTATCACAGCTTTATCATTTTGTTTTATTTTATTGTTTCAGAAAGTATTGAGTTATTTTAATTAGAACCTAAAACATTAATCAACTTCGTGTTGATTTAAAATATCTATTTCTGTTAAAAATCTGCTGTAATTGGTGCCTTAGCATTTGTTACTCGGGACAGGTATGAAAAATATGGCCTGCCACAAAGAATGACGAAACTAATCCAAGCTTTGTGACACCACTGACTTAGTATTAAATGTTTGTTAATTTGTGAATGCAAAATTAATGTATCAATTAACAATTAAAAAGTTTCTTTATTTAAAACAAAACGTTCTGTGTTTAAGGAAATCTCGGTGTTTCAGCGTGTCTGTCTTTTTGTCATATATTGTTTCAGAAACTTTTTCCATTAACAATTTAATCTCCATTTGATTAAATGAATAACCTTTGCCAAATAAATTATTTTTACTGCAACTCATTTAATCATAAAGATAAAGCTGCAAGTGTCACGAGATCAAAGAACAATCGCCGACGCTACATTGTACCTCTGTGTTTGTCTGATCTTAGTAAAGCATGTGGCATCAAAAAGACCGAGATATTTGATAGCTCTACATGCCGTAAGGTCAATAAACATAACAATCTGAAACTGATGAATTTGTATAGTGCAAGTTTTATTAGATTACGTGAAAATCGTCCCCATTTATTTTTGAAACTCCTACAAAAACGACTGATCAATTCAAACATGATTTTAAACGATGATTTCAATCGGTTAAAAATGAAAACCCTGACAAATGCGTGCCAACACATCAGTTTTGTCACCTAATCATCTGTACAAAATACTACTACAATTATCAATATCAAGTGTCAGGGTATTGACTGTGTATATTTAAAATGGGCGGTGGGTTGATATCTAATGAGCTTTTTTTTCTTCTCTGGTGATGACCAACAGTGACTAATGAACTATTGTGGCCATGCGTGAGGGGTTTTAAAAAGTGAGCTACCAGGGCTTCCCAGCTACTCAGTCCACCAAAGACACTGGTAGTGTGATAGTGCAACAAAGATAACCTAGCTTTGTAGTTGTTTTTTTTTCAAAATTTTAATTTTCCGGGAGTTTTTGCCAGCTTCGCCGGGGTAAGGGTCTAAATACCAGGAGAGCCCGGCGAATACCAGGAGAACGGCATGTATAGGCCCGTATGATGCAGCTTCATCGCGCAGGTTGATGCGCAACCGGTATGAGACCCCTAAATCGGTGAAAAGCGGAAGCAGTTGATTTTGTCTAGGGAACATGCGGACCTACACTATGTGTTTGATTGCTGATTGGCTGAAACTAAGTGGATGCATACAAGAAAAATTAGTTTGAAATAATCGCTGCATGATAGATCACAAATGAAATATGAAGAGAAAAATCTGGATATAAATTATAATCAAAATATTTGGTATTTGAAAATACTGACATATTTGGTCGGTGACCACTAAAACTGCCACAAAATTGGGGGTGGTGTCATTGAGCTCCAAATTACTGGCATAAAGTATTGGATCACATGTATAAATTTTGTTATTTTTATGTGGGACTAGGATGAATCTACAAAATAAAGTTCATTTCAGCAGTCGGTGAGATTTTGGGAAGTCGCACCTGGAAGAAACCCTTATAATGTAAGTCTATGGAAATGTATTTAGGCGTCTCATACCTAAATATAGCACAGAGAACGATGTTTCTGTGTGTCCCCGAGTTCATTTTAGACATTGTTTTGTATTCAAAATAGCTAATTTGGTAACAGATACATTGAATGGAGGTCTGGAAGGAAACAAATCAGCTTTTCTGATATTTTTTTATGAAATAAAGGTTCAAAATGTACCCCTCAGTCAGATTTAGGGGATTATAACTGTATGATTTTGTTTTGCACACATAAATACGATGTGTAGAGATGTCAGCGCAAATCTGAATTTATTACTAGAAGATTTTTTAGTCTAGAATGCAGGTATGGTTACAAAGTTTCAATATACGGGACCAGCAGTGGAGAAAATGCTGAAAAGAAATGTGCAAGGGCAGATAACATGTTGCCAATAGAAGTGTGAAATGTGGTATATAATTCACAAATGATAATTTACAAAGTATATTCCCGAGCTGTTTATGCTCGGATTTTAGTACGTACTGTGATTTTATTGATGAAATTGGGTTTTTTAGACCTGTAACTGAATCTCAAAATCACTAGACGGATAAATATCACCTAAATGGCTACTGTTCTAGTAAATGATTTTCGTCACCTTATGATTCTAGAGCTGAAAACATATCAAACAAGTATACTGTTGCAATTAAAATGTGTTATATAGATCTAGTCGCCATGAAATTGCGTGAAAACAGTGCTAGCATTGTAATTTCACAAAAATCGACGTAATTCTTATCACAAAATGCGACAACATGTCCCGAACGCATAGGGAAGGGCAATATAGATTTTGAATTACCTCCCTTTAATTACAAAAATGCCTTAAAAATCAATTTTTGAGAAAATCTGCTCAGTTTTTGTAGCTAGTTTGTTGCTTTTCATTACATTAAATAAGAATTTTGTTAAATATGCATCATTTCTTGTCGTATTTGCAATTTCGGCCTCAGAAATACGAATATTGCTCTAAAATGGTGTACAAAAATACGCTTTTTTGGCCTCAGAGGGATGCATCGCGTCAGTTATCGTCTATTTCAATTGAAATTTCATGCATAGCCGTGACAATTCATATTTTAATAAAAAACGGCACTTAAGAAGCATTCGGTTCTTTACAATTCATGGTACATGTGTTAGAAATTCAAATACTACGCAGATTACTCTTAATTTTGGGCACCCTGAACGTCCATCTAGATGTTTAATTTGGGTTTTTTACTGAACAAGTGTGTTTGTACGGTGTGCGTATGTACAGCCTTAACTCCATTGTACGTTTTGATGTAAATTTTGATACTATCCTACTTTTTAAAACACTATTTTGTGATAAATAAGGCAAAATTTCTTCAAAATTTCATTTTTTTGGAAGGGGTGGGGTAACATAACATGCCATTGCAAGAAGAGTATATGATGTATCAACCAAATAAACACATATATTTTTAATAGACACTCTGCTCCCTGTCCACTCACATTTTCGACTCTGAAAAGAAAAGACTACAGATTTGACAACTGCTATTGAAGCAATTTGACAAATTATTTCAAAGCTCAGCAGCAGCACACGAAATCGTCTCGACCTGGTCATCAATATGGAGGTATATTCTGCATAGTGATGCTCTGCAGATTAAATCAAAGCTATACTTTGGTTCAGCAATTATTACTTTATTATTTGAAAGAGTTCTAAGTGCGTACAAAAGCAATCGTTTCAGTCTTTAGGTATGAGACCCCTAAATCGGTGAAAAGCGGAAGCAGTTGATTTTGTCTAGGGAACATGCGGACCTACACTATGTGTTTGATTGCTGATTGGCTGAAACTAAGTGGATGCATACAAGAAAAATTAGTTTGAAATAATCGCTGCATGATAGATCACAAATGAAATATGAAGAGAAAAATCTGGATATAAATTATAATCAAAATATTTGGTATTTGAAAATACTGACATATTTGGTCGGTGACCACTAAAACTGCCACAAAATTGGGGGTGGTGTCATTGAGCTCCAAATTACTGGCATAAAGTATTGGATCACATGTATAAATTTTGTTATTTTTATGTGGGACTAGGATGAATCTACAAAATAAAGTTCATTTCAGCAGTCGGTGAGATTTTGGGAAGTCGCACCGGAAGAAACCCTTATAATGTAAGTCTATGGAAATGTATTTAGGCGTCTCATACCAACCGATGACCGATCTTAGAAAAATAACATCGCGAAATTACATTAAATGCTACGTTTCTCAATTTTGTTTTCTAAAAGTGTTGTTATTCAACTGTGCATTTGTCAGAAAACATTAAGTTTAATCTTTGTAACACGAAAAAATGTATTCTAAAATGCTTAATTCACGGTACCTGAGGAGAATAAGCGTATGAGATATTCGTCGACTCCGTCGCGGCGGCCATTTTGACGGTGTTGTGAGTTTACAGTTCGCATGAAGTTTACTTACCAGGTTATGTTCCAATAAAATAAATCCGCAGTGTTTAGGTTCGAGACCTATAAATGTAAAATTGCTTAAATTTTACAGCTGCATCAGTCTTTCACGTTATGCAGGACTACCCTTATTTTGAAGTATTTCAAATTGGTATCAAACTTATTCATGCATAAACTAATTTTGAAATACAATTGTTGCAAATACCTTGCCTCCTTAAGGTTAAGGTCACAGTTTAGAGTCAACGGTGACATTTCAGGATTACATGTCATAAGATAATATCTCAGGATGATTTTATGGATGCTTGTGCCAAATGTTCATCCCAAAAAGACAACATGCAATATCTGTGTTTTAACCAAGCCTGCTTAAAGTCAGGTCACATTTAAGATCAAAGTTTATGTTTCTTTCTCTCCCAAACCTTTAAACTTTTGGTAAATAAGTTCAAAGAGAGGATATAAAGAATCCATTTTTCAATCACGCTTAGCTTAATTAGATCAAAAGAAAGTGTCTTCTTCTCCTTCTACTTTTTGCTCTTCTCCTTATGATAAACTGCACACCTTTATGTGCAGGCGCTGGTAAAAAAGTTGCCAGGACAGAGGTGTTTGTACATACTGACTATACATGTGCAAAACAATAAAATATATGATTTACAGAATTAGGTTAAAACTGGGTACATTGGTTGCTGTTTAATAACTGATGACAGAGACAAGAACAGGCACAGTGACAATGACTTTGAAGGAGTAAACAGTTTCTGTGGCTGCTTTGTGTACGTTCAACTGACAACTGCTCCAGGATAAAAAACGAGTATTTATAAGAATCTTTGGATGTTCCAATATGCCTGAAGCTGTATATGCTACTATGCCTTGTTATGGAATCAGTTGGTATTAATAAGTTGTGCTCAGGATATAAAGCGACAGTATGGTGTACTATTTCATAAAACATTATCAGTCGAGCTCTTGTTCTTCTAATCTCTAATGATGGACAGTTTAGATTATTCAAGCTTGTGCCATTCATTCACATGTCATCAGACTTTATCCCATTAACCTTTGAAGGTTTTTCATAAAACTTGGGTCAAATACTGACAAAGGTGAATTTCACTCTAGGTGCCAAAAGTCATGTGACTATATCTTCGAACCCCATGAACGATTTTCATAAACACTGCACAAACGTTTGTCTCTTCCCGCCATATCTTGTTGGGGACTTTATAAGGCATGGCAACACTCCATCCACTATTTTCGTTGTATTCGACATTCTTATTCTTACTGTTAAACCCCTATTGTTATTATACCCCGAACACAAAGTGTAAGCGCGGGGGGTATACTGGATTCAGCTTGTCTGTCCGTCTGTCTGTCCGTCTGTAGACATAATCTTGTGGACACTAGATTTCCAATACCCTTTGGTCAGAATTTAATGATACTTTACACAAGTGATAAGTACAATGCCTAGTTGTGCATGATTTATGTTTTGGGTCTAAAGGTCAAAGGTCAAGGTCACAGGGGCTCGGGATGGTAAAATCTTGTGGACGCTAAATCTCCAAAACCTCTGGTCAAAATTTAATGATACTTCACAGAAGTGATAAGTACAAAGCCTTATAGTGCATGGTCCAGGTTTCGGGTCTCTAGATCAAAGGTCAAGGTCACAAGGACTTGAGATGGTAAAATCTTGTGGACGCTAAATCTCCAAAACCCTTGGTCAGAATTTAACGTTACTTCACACACGTGATAAGTACAATACCTAGTTGTGCATGGTCCAGATTTCGGGTCTCTAGGTCAAAGGACAAGGTCATAGGGGCTTGGGATAGTAAAATCTGGTGGATGCTAAATCTCCAAAACCCATGGTCAGAATTTAATGAAACTTCATAGAAGTGATAAGCACCATACTTAGTTGTGCATGGTCGATGTTTCGTGTCACTAGATTGATGGTCACAGGGGCTTGAGATAGTAAAATCTTGTGCGCTTTTAATCTCCAAACCCGCTGGTCAAAATTTATTTATACTTCACAGAAGCCTTAAGATGTGCAGGTCCAATAATCAAAGCATCAAATATTACATAAACTTTAAATACTGTGTCAGTGGGATGTTCGGGGGTATTCATCAACTTCAGTGATAGTTCTAGTTCTTTATATTTCTATATTTTCATAGAATGTTGGATATTGTTATTCAATGTTTTCGTTATTCTTACTGTTTCTTTTTTGTACATTTATTCATCAAATGTGTATACTAGTGATCTTCGTGACATACACTTACATAATTTGATCTAAACCTTTTTGGCTATAAAGTTTTATGCGACCTCTACGCTTCATAATCTCTTAGTGTACTGTGTGTATGCATTCAAAAAATAAATAATTGTACTTAAAGGGATGATCAATTCACAGTCCGACAGCAATGAATGTCAGTGAGTCTGTAAGATTTGTTGTGCCTCTGAATTCGTAACTGGCATGCTTACAACTTTCTGAAATATCGTATGTTATTAATAAGTTCTTGATATAAGGAATACGTTTTCCAAACCAGATTTTATTCCATCTTTATTTAATATAAAATTGCTGTATGAATATAACTTACTTCGGATATAGGGAACACATTTAAATGGTCTCAAGGAGATCGTAATAAACGGAGTTTACTGATTGAACATCCACCACTGACCGGACCCGGTGTGTTTATTGATATTTTGTTTAAGTGAATGAAATACAAATATACAAACGTAAGAAACAATATATGTATATAATTATTTCCAACATATTTAGCACAGAAAACAGCTGCGACAGACAACTTTCCCCTTTTTTGTATAAAGATGAGTATAAAATACATCAGTTTTTCAATATCGTGTTTTCTACATTTCTAGAGTTACTTTATATCATATTAACACCAATAACGTCTGAGATAATTGTGAAAGTTATAACCACGGAAAAAAAAACAAAAAAAAACCAAAAAATTTTAAAAATAAAAAAAAAACCCAATTACCCCCCCCCCTTAAAAAAAAAAAAAAAAAAAAAAAAAAAAAAAAAAAAAAAAAAAAAAAAAAACCACCAAAAAAAAAAAAAAAAAAAAAAAAAAAAAAAAAAAAAAAAAAAACCCCCCCCCCCCCCCCCCGAACTTGTAGGTAACATAAATTTTATAAGACTGATAAATTTCATAGAACAGTGTATGAAGCCTTTACTAACATATCATTTCATTATAGACAACCTACTCTGCAATAACATACGAAAACTCGTACAATGTAGAATGCTGTAAAGTCTTATAAATGAGTTGAATTGCCGTGTTATCTAAGGCACGATAAAGGTACGATTTAGTGTCAACTTTATTGCATTTATATTGGGTTTTTGCAAATAAAACAATTGTTCAAACGCAATGCTTTTTGTCTTAACAGAGTTCTCTGTATCTAGAATCGTTGATGTAACTGTAATGAAAGTTGATCTTGGTATCTTTATTTTGGCTTTATCTCAAAGTTTCTGCTATAGTGTATGCCTCGTTCTGTCAATGTATTGTGATTTTAATTGACGTTTCAAAGATTGCAATGAATGAAATCCCTCCACATGCTTTTCTTCAGGACCTCGTATTTCTTCAGTTTCATTGCGTCTCGACGAATCGGATATTTTGTGCGTATCGTTTTCAGGGTCTCGTCTTTCCTCAGTTTCATTTCGTCTCGATGAATCGGATATTTTGTGCGTATCGTTTTCAGGGTCTCGTATTTCCTCAGTTTCATTGCGTCTCGATGAATCGGATATTTTGTGCGTAACGTTTTCAGGGTCTCGTCTTTCCTCAGTTTCATTGCGTCTCACTGAAACGGATATTTTGTGCGTATCGTATTCCGAATTCTGAGAAAAAATAGGTTTTATAGGCGGAAAGTGTGTTTGTATCCCGTGACCATTTTTAAAGTCTGAAAACTTCGTGTGCCGAAAACTCCGTGCAGAACCATCTGCTGAATAAAACGATCCTAGATTAGAGTACTGTGTAGATATCTCCCCAGTTAAATCAATTGATCGAACACTCGGAAAATGAACTAGTTTTCCCATTTGAAAATCACTTTCATAGAGTTTTGCTGCTGATAGTCTGTCTACCAGTTCTTTTATTTGTTTCTTTGTTTTCGTTATGTATTTCGCTCTAATTGCCGACGGTGGACTATGGCAGCAGGAACATTTCCGACACGGCACAAAAATGACAGAGCGTGTTTCTATATCTGTTTGATTATCACCGTATATAGTTGATGTACTGCCATTAACTCCCCGAGAATTATCGGAATCTAACACACTCTTTTTCGAATAGGATAGCCTGCTAACAATGGAGTCGATGTCTGGTTTCCGAAGCGATCTCAACGCCGGGTTACTCGGAAGGACCGTCTCGTATTTTCTGCTATACTCAAAACTTTTACTTGGTAACATTGACACTCGACGTCTTGTCTGAGATTCTCGGATGCGATCCAGAATGTCTAATTGGTGTGGATCGTGCTGAAACTTGTAATTCTTCGGGTTAAAATATGTTTTACTCGGATGCTGTATTCTCCTTAATCTTTTTCCTCCTTCTTTGGAATATTGCAATTCAGTTGACATACTGATAACGTTTTCAATTTAAATAACAATGCAGTGAAAGGAAACACCGAAAAGTGTGATAAAGCTATGAAATTCAGATCGACTGAACCAATTACATTTTAATAGAAAATATTTTCCACGTTCTTCTAAAATAACACATTCGATTACTGCGTCAATCTTATAAAACAAAGACTTCTGCAAACCGTCTGGTGATCATTTTAAACGTTTTAATTGAGACAAGTAATTATCTTTACAATGGAATTAAACCACGGTGTCGAAACGGGTCTTTGATGATATTGATATTTAACGCTTTGTGAATCGGTCTATAGCTTTCTTTCGATTACTTTAGCCATAAACGTATAGTGTTACCGGAGATATATCAGTTAGACTTTTTTCTCCCATAGTAATTATATATAAATAAATAAATATTTAAATAAAGTGCGGACGTCGTCAATGATACGAACACGAGACAGGTTTCCTCGACAAATATTTCCTTGTGTCGAATTTGTTAGTTTAATACTATTTTATTGTTCTATGTACAAGTACACGTATAACATTTGGGTAGAAACAATTTAAATACATTTGACAAATGGATTGGGCCACGAGTTATAGCAACATCAGTAAACGGTCCTCTCCAATTTGATAAATATAAATGTAATGGCAAGATGGTTGTGAAGAACATAGAAACTAAGTAAAGTAAGACAAAAAGGTCATTTTTGGAAGAAGAAAAAATAAATGACAAGAAGAAAGATGTTTAAAACACATAGGTATATCGTGTATTGTGTCGAATAATACATGCAGTATCATTATTGACAGTATTGGGCACAATTCAGAAGCTGGAATTCTTTCTGATCCTATTTGAATCATTTAGCAAAGTATTGTTTTCGGTTTGATCGCGTTAAAAGTTAAGAGCATGTTCTGGCTGATACAAGGTGCGCTGTTTAGTGTAAATGGGTATTTTTCCTACTCTACATTGCATGTTTGCATTTGAAATGCCGAATCAATGCGAATAGTCACATTTATTATATGACCATGGCGTACACAGTCTTAATGAAACAGAAAAATACTTGTTAAATGTTTACCCTAGAAAAAAACTTTGCACATATCTAAAATTACTTAATCTTTTCTTAAAATGTGCGGGATGGGTTACGTTATGATGCAAGCTACTCAGCCATGCCATGGGATTAAGGACCCTATCTCCACCGGAACAACCTCAGTTAACGCTATTCCAGTGTTTTGGTTTGAAATTCTTAGAAAGAAAAATCAAATGTAACTCAAGAAGTTTCAATAGTTTATTCACAATCGAACTTAAATAAATTAACAAAAACTAAAATTATATATATATGTATCACCATTGTTTCATTTTGTCTTGTGATATCCTCAATATCAGAAATGACACATATGTAACTACAAAGTTTGTATTTGCGCGAGAAACATACCAAACCTAAAATGTGACTGGTTTGATTTTGGTTCACATAAAAACAGTTAATGCACCGTCTGCGCACCATCCAATGTTTATTTCCCTCCATGCAAACCACCTATTATGACACTCGAAATGCATTTGCAGATCCAAACTAAACACTTGTGATTTTCTTTTTTCTCCCAAATATTTGTATGTCTCCAAGCAGTGACAGCATCATGACTGACACTCGCAGGATACATTCTGGTCACAGTCTAGGTTTGCAGTCTTGATTTTGTAAGTTCTGTACTGAGAATTGTTGACAGCATGTAACACGTCTTAGTGCTATTCCTGTTTAATCAGACATGTTACACGCTATTGAAAGCACTTGAATTCTGATTAAAATGAGTATATCTCGATAGTTACTGTCGTTTTGTGAGCCAATAATATAATGTGTGAGAAATTTTAAGCTTGTATCATCAACTGAACTAATTTGCCATTTTTCAAGTAAAAGTCGCTTGCACACTTCTTTGATATTGCAGTAAAACAACATGATTATGCATTATCCGTTTGAAATAAGAAGTTCCTTGCCTCCGTGTGTAGGAATGAATTATTATATTTTCAGATTGGAATTCATGTACAATTTGTCTTCTATTCTACCAAAACAAATCTCAATCATAACATATGTTCAATGATTTTAATATAGTTTTAGTTTATTTTTCTGGATAAAATTTCTATGCTAAGATTTAGCCTCAGATTGTGGTTTGTCTTTCTTTTTCTGATCACCATGTCTTCCTGTTTTAGTCTCCGGAGTTGTTGCCCTTGGTGAAACAACAGCCTTTTCTCGTTGTCTAAGTTCAGTAATGTGTGTCCTAGAGCGAAATAACCTATTCACCATGTCATTGATATCATTCTGAGACAGCCTTTTCTTTTGATATGAGGCAACATGCACTGTTGCTGGCTTTTCACTGCGCACAATATCAGGGGGAGCACTTGCCATTCGTGTCTTTTCATCTTTTCGACCAGCCTCTTTCTCAGCTTTACCTGTAGTAAGTCTGTGCACAACACTTTCGACTTGAGACTTCGAGAACCTTCTAAAAGCTGGAGCTCTTGGGAGAACGATACTATATTCGCGGTTATATTCGAATGATTTTCCAGGTAATTTTGATAGTTTAGGTCGTTTCATTGATTCTTGAACTCTTTCAAGATAGTCTATGCCTTCGTGGAATACAGGTGGTCGAATTCTGTAGGTAGACGGCGAAAGGTCACCGCTGTAAATATGGCGAATATCTAAGTTAGTGATATCGCGATGCGAATAACGGAACCCTGTGGACATGGCCGTGTATGTATTTCGTACCTCGTCGAAAATGCCTCTTTTGAAAACAGGTGTTTTGTCGCGAATACTACGACTAACCTCTGTTGTGTGATACCTGTTTTTTAATCTAAAATTTTAGATATCTATTTAATCCATTTACTTAGTATTTCCTTTAGCGTTTAATGTTATGTGCACGAAGAAATTGTTTTTACTAACCCACTACTCCCAATTATTGTTGAACGTAACACGCACTTCTTTGTAGATCTAGTCCTTAAGTATTCCAGTCAAAACATATATCGCTGAAGTTTTTGTCACTTTTTAAGTTACACCAAAAGTTCATGCCAGTCGAAAACAACTTTTACTTTATAATAGTTTGAATCGTTATGTTAATGAACTTGTCTACCTTAATGACTGTCATTATCGTTAAGGTATTTAGTTTCAAACAAAAGGTTTCACTTCACTGAATATAACTATCCGTGAATACAGGGTCGTAACCTTTTGAAATTCGTACTTTATAACAATAATTAGAACAACAATGTATGCGTTTATGTGACAAGCTATTTTCCATTGGCTTGCAAACAACAATAGCTGATGGTATTTCGAAAGACGTTGTGGCAAGCTAAGCTTCACTTGAAAAGCTTACTTTATTAGTAACTGTATTGGGCCTTTTATCTCAGAGTAATTTTAGAACTTCTGGTCGTGCAAATCAGCGAAACGTGGGCCTTACAAATTATATACTGCTACGCATGAAAGAAGTATGAAAAAGCAAAATAAGAAATTTCGTGCCCGTTGCACAGCCAAGTGAAATGTGGTCGGTAATTTGGGAACTTCTGGCATATAAAACATTTCTTTGAAGCTTGTAACATTGTTACGAAATAACGTACGTCATAAAACGTACATCAAATGCATAACAGGTGAATTTGAGTATATACTACAGTCAACAGAGCTACATACATGATATATAAAAATATGATTTAAACAATTTATCACTAGTAATTTCTATGACTTTACGATTGCTACAACAGTTACGGTGCACTCGGTGTTTGTAAAGTTCTTAATGGTAATTAAACAGAGAAAAAGCAAATAACTACGTGAAACACTAATGCTAATAAAAATAAAATTTTGTAAAAAGCTTTGATGAAACGAAATTAATTTTAAAAATCACTTGGATAAAAGACGACAGGTTTCTGTTGCTAAAAAAATGTTATTTCCCTGGAGTACCATAGCAGCATCTGTGCTATTAGCACCGCTATTTCATATCACAGTTATCTGAAATGAACAGGAATAATATAAACAACAACTATGGCATCTTATACGCGTTTCCATTAAACATTCATATGTAAAACATCCAAAGCATCAAGGATGGACATCACACTAAATTGTCTAATTTTGCAAAAATGACGACAAAGAGGAAAATTATATTAGTCATTTATATTTTATATATATATATATATAAGTATATATATATATATATATACATGTATATAAACACAAACGACAACAACAACAGGTTCATCCTCAAAATTATTTGACAAAGCAAATCCTTTGATTTGTATATCGTTTAAACACTGCATAATAAGGTCTTATACCGCGTAAAATTTCAATACCAATTTAATCGTGATATGATTGTTTTAATTTTCATCAATGTTAACGACTTAACAACTAGTTTGACAATGCTTACAGATTTGTCACTATGATAATTGAACAACTGTATATTTATACACCCTAATCTAAACGATCTAGTTCTGCACATGGTCTTTTAATGTAATTATATATATTGACGATGTATTTACTGATAGATTTGTCAACAAAATGAAGTGTTTTAGAAAGACAATAGGAAATTATAGAAACTGTGAAAAAGTTTTTAAAATGACTGAATGATTCAGAACAAGCAGGTTGGTTATATCTGCTTGTTTCGCATTAGAGGCAGTTCAGACAAGACAACTGGATGAAACAGTTTGAAACAGTGATATTTATCTTGAACGAGGGATTAAGATAGTCTTTATTATACTATCTAAAGAAAAAGATATCGTGAAAGCACTTCAAAATGGACAGCTAGATCAGACTGGCATTGTTTTTACTATCTTATTCACTATTGAGCATTGAGTACTTTATTAGGACAGGAACAATGAAGGCTTTAATAAAATTAGTGTTTTAGGAAAACATTGTTAGTGAGTATTTTGTTGTTTCTGGAATCTACTTTCGGACGGACACGTGGAGAGAAAGTCTATTTAATTGTTTCTTTTCGGCGATTCTGCCACTCAATGGCTTTTAGCATAGGTTATGTAGGGGTATGTGAGCGGAATATCCAGCATCTATATACGACAAGATCACTGAAACCACCGGCGAAACGGAAGTCACTACCATACAAGGTGAAGCCCTTGCGGTCTTAGAGCAATCAGTAAATGTCATGCTAGATGTAATTGTTTCTTATACAATTTCGATGGCTCATATTTTCCCGAAGGAAGAAGTGTGCAACCATTTAATGTACAGTCGTCTCTATTCACAGTCTCATATTTGATAGTGCTAATTTGTAGAATATGTGTAAATCATTACACATTTTCATGAAATATACCAAGCGGAATAAACGTTTCAGATTCATTTGGCAATGTCATCCAGAATCTGTGATAGCACAAGGAATCTTCACACTGAATTTACCAGTTTGACAAATTTCATTTAGCATTTTGAAACATGACTGGATAAATTATACATGTTTTTTCGTTTACTTCCTATCCTTCTCTTGTTTTGACATGGTGCTTTATGCACCTAGAAGCGTGTAGTTCATTGTCTGTGTTTTTGTTTGTGCGATTGGGTGGGTTTTTATTATTGTCTAAGTGGGTAGGTTGTATGCTTTAGTGTGGGACTGTTCCTTGTCTGAAACCTTCTGTACTCAGAAAACATGTGTCACTAACGACCTTACTTTAAAATGCTTGATACATTTCTTTCTTATCTTTTCCAGCCCGGTTTTCTCAACGACTTTGATGCGGACAGTAAACAGCGGATGAGAAATCGACCCTTCATGGAGTACAACGCTAAGCACAATATAGAGATACCAAAGGCGCCTTCATTCAGGAATGTTCAGAGGGAAGAAGTCGACAAAATTGTGAAACGCCTTATGATGCCACCGAAGGAAAGATTTAATTTCAAGCACTCAAACCACTTGAAGTATAATGATTGGCAGACAGCTCATTTTGATAAAATACAACATTTAAGAGAGACGGTTAGTAAATTCGGTGGTGAAAGGGAACACGTGATGAAGACAGACGTTCCAAAGATGACAAAGAAAGAGAAGAGGAAAAAGAAAAATATGAAACATAAGGACGAAGAATCTTTGCCTACTATCTAAAAATATTAATCATTTTAGACCCATGGTCACTTATTTTTTCCAAGAATGTTGCTTTTTTTAATAGATCGTATAAATAAAGCACATTATTTTTTCAATCATATTGCCAAAATTAAGAAATACTTTCAGACAATCATTTCACGTGACGAAAGAACATGAACATGAAAGACGCGCAAACGTCAACTTTGTTTTAGAGCAAACAAAAAATAGTTCTTTTATTATTAAACGAGCAAAATCAAAGTGATCATGGGATTTTAAAATATATATACTTTATGTATACATGCAATAACATACTAGAATTCGATAAAATAACCTGCAGGTACTTTAAACCATGTGACTGAAATTAAACATCAACATTGTATATTAAATGTAACCGAGAAAAAAAATTGCTTTTTTTGGGTTGTTTGTAAGATAGATTGAAAGAGTACAATGTCATACTGATTATACGTTTCAATTGACCATGTATAGATAAAATGCATACAAAGTGTGAACAACGACAACTAACACTTGAGCTAGCTTTAAGATCCGTACAAACAGTTATACTTAAGTGCATATTGTCAATTTAGTATGGACAAGCAAAGTTGTTTTGAATTGTATGTAATGTATGATTCTATCCAACACAAATTAATTTACCGTTGAATAATAACCTACAAAGGCACACACCTTTAACAACTTGTTCAGGGAATAATGTATTTAGAAAGAATATATGCCAAGAAATCAGTAAGAAATCACTGAAAATACCGCAATCAAAATAATTATGCTACTTAAAAGAAAGGTTTTGGTTTAAGGAAGTGTAGACTAATTCAAATATATTCAGACAATCAATTAAGTTAGGGGCATACTTAAATTCCATTGATACTACTAACAAAATAACTTATACATATATCAGTTTGTAATTAGTAATACTGAGTACATGTATAATTATATTGTAAATTTTAGTGTAAACTTTCCAGTTAAACTTTTTATACTTTTTCGTGCTCGCCTGGTTTTTGTAGTTTATACAATAACATTTATCTATTGGTGGTCATATACATTACATTTTGTAGTTTTTCGTAAGAAACGAGATCCAAGCAGTTAAATATCATTACCATACTGGTCGTTGGGTGGTGGAATTTCATGTTACACTTGGGTATAGGACATCTACATACGCATTACTAATTTGGAAAGAGGAAAACATCTGTACAATCATCTAAATAAATGGCAGCTGGATTTTCACCACAACCTGAGAAAACAGTTGCATATCGACACCATATTATTTTGATCAATCGATCTTTATTACTGCCACCATTGTTTAAGTTGTATTATATCTTAAAGTAAATCTAGTTTACGACAGATTGCTCTGTTAAAATGTGTGTCTTTCTAATTTGTGAAAGAGTTTTATTTATCTGCTATTTAAATAATATGTCTATAAGTATAGTATGTACGAAAATGTATCTGAATAAAAGAAATCTACTTTTACCACTTGTTTTTGTTTGTTTCTGTTTGTTCCTTGTCATAGTATTCTCTTATGTACTGGATATTCTATTGTTTATATATTGCTTTCGCTACGGCAAACTTCCACATCGGCGACTTAAAAATTATTTGTTAATGAATAGAGTACCATGCAACTGCCTTTTCAAAAGGAGGTCATTCTTTCCATTTGGAAAACGTATATCCTTCTTCATTGGCAACAAGAGGTCTTGCACAAATTAAATATGCCAGAATAGGTGCATTGTCAATTCTTAGCCATTCCTTACGATCTCTGTTACATGAAACATCTATATAAAGTGTTCTCAAAGGGATTTTATCTTTGCTTGTGCAAAGAAATCATATCAAACTCCTAACATTGTGTTTCTTTAGGGAAAAGGCTCAAAGGTGGCTTAAATTTTCAGAGACATGTTTTGAGCTTTCGTCGCTCTTGCGTTTGGATAAACCAACGTTGAAATTACAAACAAGCATACATTATGCTGCAAAATGTGTTCTTTTTACATACCATTAGATATTGGCAATAGTGTTTTATTTAGCATTATTAGTTAGGTCCATTATTCAACAAAATAAAGTAAACAAAATGACAGTTTACATGTATAAAATCCTTATGTCACATGATTTTGAACATTTCAGTACTGCTCATTTAAATGACTATATGATAGCTAGAGAGACAAAGAACAAGTAAGTACCTGTACCTCATTTGTTCGTCCACCATTTTCTTCAAGCGACATCTCCTCTGAAACAACTCGACCATTGTTAGTGTTACTAGACAGGGATGTTGCTCAATGTTGACATGAAGCTCAACCAAAATTGATGAAATCATTTCATGTAGAAATCTGGTTGCAATGAAAACCGAAAAAAAATTGTTTAAAAACCCCCTATACACAAGGCCTGGCTTAATATGGTGTGTGTGACATATGTAGTGGACGTAGTTCAAATAGTATCTCTTGGTCGAAATTAGACACGCTCTAAGGGGCCTGCGTGACCCTACACCAGTAAAGGGATTATTATTTCACATAGACTTCTATAGAAAAAGTTTTAGAAATGTCTTCTCCTGCACGAATGTATGTCTAATGCTTAGATTTTTGTTAAAAATCCGAGGTTAGTTCTAATTAAACCCATTGGAACAAAGTTGAATCCACCCTTTTGACCACCTGTCTTGTTTTTTGAAGCAGCAGTATTGAAATTTGGACCGTCTGTTAAGTTTTTGGAAGCAGATTTTAACGCTTATCCCGTAAGACCTTGACCTTTTGACCTACTAACTTGTTTGCAAAGCTGCAATCATGAAAATTGGACCATATGTGTAGGTTTTAAAAACCAGGTTCAGTGTTTTTTAGTGTCTTTCCAATGCTGAAATTGAACTTGACTTATTTTGCCCCCATTCACATAGAAAACCTCATGCACTATATTCATAAGTGTACTTCATTTTGCAATGGATTTTCAATGTTGATCAGTTTTAGACAGTTCAAAATCATCATGCATAGGTTATACATCATACACGTCTTTTATTGGAAAATGCAATTTGACGAAGGTGAGCTATATACGGCAGTCGTCGCCCCCTGTTTTCGACCAATGATGGGGACATTTATTTGTCTAGACTAAAGACTATATCAACTTCTACCAAATATAAGGTTATTTTGGTTGTTAAAACTTCGTTATCTTAACGAATTTTTCAACAAACATGTTCTATAAATATACAACCTTTTTACAATTTTATCTATAACATTTACCAATGTTTCGAGTGTTAAGTGCTTACATATGTCACTCAAAACTACCCACTCAGTGCTATAGACTGATAAAGTACAGGGTAGCCAGGACGTCGAGCAAACAGTCGTACATTTTATCACACTGTGTACGTAGACATTATCAGGTGTAAAAAATCTTACTGATTACAATCTTTTGTTCATACATGCGTTCAAATGTTTACAAATTACCTAAACATTTCATCGATACAGAAAAGATAAAAGAATGTCAATTGTTATAGGAAGTAACATGCAATAAAAAGGGTATCATAACGCAAACATTATAATTCACAGACCTAACATGTATTATATACCCCGAAGCGTATCTGATTTGTATAATTTAAAAATTGAAATCACTAGATTTAGAGTAGATTTAAAGTGTATTTAAGGTATATACACACATTGTATACCCGGAAGAATGTAGGGGTTCGCAACTCTCCAAACCTATTCATTCATTTTGTTATGCAGTTTATATTTTATCATTCATTAAATATTTACTTTGTGTTATCGTTGAAATTTGGCTGTGTTTTAAATCCAAGGTGGAAGTCTTAAATATCATAGTCCCAGGTTGAAACAAACTTGCAGTTCACTCTGATCTCTTAAGCAAATAAATGTGACAGTGTTAAAACGTTTATTTGGAAATATGTTTTCTATAATTCAGCAATTATAGAATCAATGATTGATCGGTGTTTTTATATAATATATCTATTGGATTTTCGTGAAAAAATTATTTGTTTAACGAGGTCATAAACTGAAAAAAGAAGCGATATATAAATTCATTATTTTACATTATGACTGTTGAAGTCAGTGTCGTAACATTACGTTGTGAATAAGTTACTTGTAACGAAGGCAGACACATTTGTCGGGAGTTAATAACTGTCAACGAACGACTGGAATTAACTATGTTGTAGGACAATTACTTATGAAGTTGTACACAAAATTGTTGAGAAAGGTTTACAAAATATTTAATTGCTTTTAAAGACAGATTTAATTTAGATCCTCATTGTTATAAATCTTTTAGAAGAATGCAAATGAACGTGTGAGAATAAAGAGAAAATTTGAGCATTTTGATCTGAGATACAATTCGTTCGGATATTTATATAAACTTACGATGGCATTTGTTGTAACCTATCATAGTCTTTCAAAAAATAACATTCGGAATTTGTATGGTGGACTTCCGGCGGATATAAAGTTGCGGGCAACGTCGAATGATAAAGCAATTGTTCCGGCTCAAAGACTTCATGAGCAGATGAGGAAATCGGCGCCGTTCGAGAAATTTCTCAACGAAAGGTATTTTGAATATGACTTTGAGAATGAAATAAGAATTCCAAGAGCACCTGCATTCAGAAGTTTGTCACGTTCAAAAGTGGATGAAATGGTACTTAGACTTAGTCAGCCGACGGTCAGCAAGCGTCGCCGTGCCTCAGATATATGTTCAAGGGAAGAAAGACGCTCGTTTATCGAGAGTTGCAGAAAATGTCGAGCTGTCTCAAGTCGTCCAAAGGCGAGCAGACGTGAAGCAGACGAAATTACAGAGCGTGTTACACTACCAACAGTTTCAAGTAATGTAAGAAACAGTATGAGGAGTCTTAGAGACTTCAATGTTCCGGAAGTGCGCGAAGCTTGCGAAAAATGTTCCTTATCTCCTTCCGGTAGATTTGCAAGAGAGTTTAGCATTTACGATTTATAAACTTTGTCGATTTTATAAGGCTATGTTATCATTGGAAGTGTAATGACTGGTTTTAGGTTGTGAGTTCAATATTTTATACATCTACCTGAGCCTTGTAGTGCCAAAGCAAATGACGAGACGTTTAAAGCCATTGTAAATACATGTAAACAGAAAAAGAATGCATCCATCATTATTTTTTAATGTGAAATCAGTTCTTTAAAACAATTAAGCAAACAGTGTGGTTGGCCTGTATCCATTAAAGTAGGTACTAGTTTCAAAGTCCTAACTGATGTAGGAATAGAAATAGAATAACACAGAATTCTCATACCGGTATCTTATTACTAATAAGTTAAGAACTTTTTTTCATATAAGCATATCATGGTTACCGTATTGTTTTTTTTATACATTTGCTTGTTGGTTTTTCGGCTTTTCGTCTTTAGATGGTTTCTAGAGTATTGCTCTTAATTACCAGAATTGATCTTACCTATATATATCGAGTACCATCAGTAAATGCGATGAAATGAATGAAGCGGTTAAATACGGGTTTCAAAGAAGAGTATAAGATAAGATATAAATATAAATCTCTTGTGTTTGTTTCCTGAAAGATGAACTAATGAAATCGTAACCCGCTAAATTACAGAATCTGTCATGACTTGGTTCTATATTGAATTTGATACTTCATTAGATATTTTTGACTGTCCGGGTTGAGTGTCTTTCAATGTCTTGTTGAAGTACTTTGGCCTGTTTATTTTTTATCGCATTTAAGACAGTCCATTTAGGACTTTTATATGTACATTGTACAACATATTTATTATATTTTGACAGTGACGAAACACATGATGGGTAGAGAAACGGTTACAACCATTAGATAAACACATAGCACATGTTTGTACACAAGAACATTTTCTAAATCATCTAGTGCATTTTCGCATCTTTTGTTACGGTGCAGATACTTTTTGTCATGAAACTACATATAACGTTATCTATTTGTTCTGTTTGTGTTTAACTTAGTTCTTGCAGCTAGTCATTAAATATTAAATTTAGAATAAAAAGTTTGCTTCTATAGCACGTACGTCGTTGTGATTTCTCAACGGAAGACAACTATGAAGCTGATAACCACAACAATCACCTTTATTTCAACAACCAACTTCATTTCAACAATCAACTTTATTACTATCAGGTTACATCATGTAACAACATAGTTTTAACTAAATTTCAAAACTATATTAAGAGGGCAGTATTTGCAATTTCAGTGGATCTGTATAAATTTATGACCCAGTTTATGGTTTTAAAGCACGAAATCCAATTATCTGAATATACACATTTCAAGATAATTGATTTCAACAGCCAAACAACATGGTATATTGATGATAGTCCGTAATCTTCATTATTCCGTTTTACTGCAGCAATACGTGCTCCTAGCTTTGCAGAAAGAAGCACCACTGCTCCTAGCTTCGAGAAACTTCAAACCTGTTCGAAAATCTTTCCACTAGCACTAGCATGCTCGAATGACTGCTAAAAAATTGCTATTGTAAACATTTATATTTCGGCGGACATTGAAGTTAAATTCTCAAATACTGCCACGTCGAGAAAACGCGTCCGCCATATTTACTACCCACAATACGTCACTAACTGGCTACGGGGAGACTCGGATTCAAATCACGATCTCTACACAACAGGGTTAGTTGAAGCTGGTGAATTGTGCCGTCGAGCGAAAATGAAATCAAATGAAACATAGACTTCTAAAACTTCCAGTACACATATAATGTCTCTACTCATTTCATACATAATGTTTGTAACAATAGGACTGTAGGTATATGTGACCCAGACGCGCATTTTTTAAAAGCGGTGAGTCAAATCTTACGAGGGGGAAACCGACGAGTATGATTCGATTGCCGACCTCAGGATTTATTGAGGTCATCGCATAAATACGTAGTACCGACTCAACCAATTGTGACGTTATTAATATCATAGACTTGCATAAATCTTCTATTTTTATGTATATAATAAATTTGGAATATGTACATGCTGCCACCAACCTGGTTTCATATTACATGTATTACAAGATTGTCAATATTCATTGCAAACCACGATTGAACGTTTGATGTTTCTGACTAATTAAATCGGCCAATCATGTAACACGCCACGTACCCTCGCGAGATACCGAAGATTTGTAATCAAAGTTAGTTTACTGTTCTATTTTGTTATGGCCACCAAAGAAAACACGTAAGAAATAAATTGGATTTAGTAATTTCTCTTACTAATCTATTAAAATGAAATAAAAGCTAACAAAACAGGTGGAATTTCAATCTTTAAGTAGGACAGTAAAAAAGCCATATTCACAACTTTCAATAGACATAAATCTCTTATACAGATAAATATTTGTTTATATATCTTTGGTTATACAACTGTATTCAGTGTTCCAAAGGAAAATGGTTTGATGACTTTGACTTTTTGTTTTCCGTGTAAGTTTCGAAAGTTTTGAACAGAAGTGAACAAGTATGTTAGAGTTATTCCCTGTAATCGTATGGCCAAACAGTACTGAAAGAAAAAAAAACAAAGAGAAATATTCCGCTTTATTGTGTCACATTTATATTTACAATTTATACCTAACTTTATACTACACTATATAAATGCCTTTAAAAGACAAACTCTATCTTGAAAATAAGAACAAATAAATAATACTGTAATGACTTGTCGTGTATTATATTCTAAAACATTTGATCAAAGTCAAATAGTACAAAGGGTCATCTGGTAATACTGTTGCGGTGGTATAAATATTTATACTGTGTCTATGATATCTGTGTCATTTGTCGTCTGGTCTGATATTCTCTCATGCGTGACGACTGCGTCGGTCGCGTCATCCGGTCGACAATCATCGTCTGTTCTCGCTCATCAACCTTCTGTAGTCCGAGATATTTCGAATGGTCCTTCTGCTTTGTCTCTAACATTGTCCTGTCACTAGTATTGGCTATACCTGAAAATCAAAATACATTGTACACATTCCATTGCAATCATTTTATCGATGTTGGTATACACGCGCTCCTTCCTCGATATTTTCAAGAGCAATAGCAAAAGCGGGAGCGCGATAACCGAAGTCAAATCATGTTTCCTCCGTAAATTCGATCACATGACCACCGAATCAATATCTATGATGCTTTACCGGCTCTTATTAGACAATCCAGAAATTTAGAGAGTCCGTTTAATATACAGACCCTGATATGAGTCATGACGAAAATGTATAATGGACCTTTGTTTTCAAGAAAAATGTTATTTGTAAAAATCTTGAATCATTTTTAAGACAAAAACAGGGATACAGTGCCTATTATACATAATAGAAAGAAAGGATTTTTTATAATGAAAATGTCATATAATAGTTTGGTACTTCCGGTCACATACCTTTACTTGCCACTGTTGGTGTCCTCAGACGGGTAACAACGCCATCTACCTGGTGTCGGGACAAAATCCGGAAAGCTGGCGCACGTGGTATAAGACAGCTGTATTCCGGAACAAACTCAGAAGACTTTAGGACGTACGTCTTCAAGTTGCTGTTTTCTTCCTACAAACACAAGACAAACGTTCAGATACTTAGAGCAACTACAAACACAAGACAAACGTTCAGATACTTAGAGCAACTATATTCATTTAAGAAGTCTTAAGAATAATTAAAATAAACATGGATGTTCTTGAAGATGCTTATAACATGATCTGAGTTGGAGCCACCTTGGCGTAATGGTAGCGCGTGCGTTCGCCTTTGGATCGGAGGGTTCCTTGGTTCGATCCACAACAACGCCATGTCGATATCGTCTTTAGGCAAGACACAAATAGCTCTACATAACATCTTTGAGGTTGATTATATCTGGAGTGAGTCTTGAGAGCGATTAATTAAAGTTGAAGATTACTTGTTTTGCAATTGAGAATAGATAAATTAATATACATTGAATTTAGGAATTCAGGGTTTCGGGAACACAGACTTTTAAGTCTGATAAGAAAGTAGTTTACTGCTTATGAGAACATAACGCCACAATTTTGATAATGTGTTACTGCAGATTAAGTAAAGTATTCTAAATATCACGGGACAAGGTCGATTCCGTTTCATCACTGCATTAACTTTGGAAAATGTCTTGGGGACAGTTATTTCATTATATAATACTAAGTATCTCTTCAATCTATAAAAGATTTATAATGTGTGTAATGCTGTCTTATTGCCAATTTTGCACAATAGATAATTACTAAATTGAAGCAGTGAGAATAATATAACAATACAAAACAGTCTCTCATATAGCGTCGTAACTTAATTACATATCTTTAGAGGTTCTTTCGCTGGACATATAATCTCACCAATTATGTCTTCTGCTTTTATATATATACTTTTTGCAATATTTGACCTAGCGTTTTTTGTAATATTCGCTTTATTGAATGGAAAACAATCGTGTATTTATGCACACATGCTCTCCTACTGACGGAACGAAAGGATATCTATCTATTTATCTGTTAAATTTCTGTATATCATTATTATCGGTATATCCAATATCGAGGTTTTTAAGAGCTCGGGGCTACATAATACATGTAACTTTAGACAAAAATAGTGAACCAGTCAAGCAAAATATGCCACAATTCTGACGCACAAATTTCTCAATTAGCAGTACCGTTCTAGATATCAACAACTTTGTTATGTACCGTTAAACCTGTGTTAAAGACCACCTCCGAATAAAGACCACCCTGCGAGTTAAGACCAGCAGGGAGACCACAATGCACTATTCATCTATAGTAAAAACACCTGTGAATAAAACCACCTGCAAACAAATACCACATTTGTAGCTTCCCAAAGGTGGTCTTTGTTCACAGGTTTGACTGTAATTTTAAACTAACAATCTTTAGTTAGACTTTAACAAAATTTAATGCACACATTTTTATGGGTTTCGTATGATAATGCTAACATCCATAAGTTATACATGTAATTTATTTTAGTTCGAATACGAAGAAAGCTCCCTAAGCTTATTGAATTGCTCTCGAACTATCAAACTGGATGTGTGTACGCTCACGAGAGAGAGAGAGAGAGAGAGAGAGGAGAGGAGAGAGAGAGAGAGAGAGAGAGAGAGAGAGAGAGAGAGAGAGAGAGAGAGAGAAGCAATGCGTTTTCATCTTGTGGTACTTGAACCCAGGAAGTACCGTTACGGAGGCAAACGCCCTAATCAATGAGCTATTGATGCTCAGATGAACATGTCTAGCAGGTGCTCCTTGGAAGTTCTATAGTTTTTTACCTATAGAAGACCATCTTTGCCAAAATTATAGTTCAGTATCAAATGATACAATTTAAGATAAAAGTCAGTTGAAAACATATCAAAAGGAAATTCTAAAGATCCGCAATGAAAGTCCAAAATTACAGACATGAAAATATTGATTCGACTTGTTAAGCCCATATGCGTTACGAATACATATCTCTGTTGTCGGAATGTAAATATGTCTGAAACTTTAATGTCCGTTTTCCGTATCTAACACCTTAAACTGTTGTGTGCACGCTTTTGTATAGGCTGTCTAAAACATTGTCCTTTCTCAGTTTGTCATATTATGTTGATAACGTCCCCTATTACTAACACTAAATTTGACCTTTTTTCCACTAAAACGAGTCTTAAGTTTTGTGACATTCAAATATCAATTTTTCCGCTTTTGTTTGATTTTTTGTTTGTTGATGTGGTTTTTCGGATTTTAGCTTTCCATTCGGACATGTTTTCAACTGATTTTTACAGTTTCTCATTCGAAGTTGATTTCTTTAATTTTTCGGGGATTCCCTTCTATAGCTATCGGGCTTATCAGGCAGTTATGCGAACGAAGAGAAGAAGGTTTTCAGGTTATCTAAACATTCTTCATAGTATAGAAATAACACGGGAACTTTTGTGTTTTATAATTATGCACCTTTTAGATCGATAACATTTTCTAATTTAAAAAGATGACGCTTGAAGTGACGTCGTGTTACGTTTTGACAATATAATGAACACAGACAGCTTGAATGTTATACGGTAGGCATGATCAAACGCCGGCTAACTTTACGTATGAGTTGCCCCAGAAATGTTTGGAAAATCAAGTAATTTTGAAAGTTCTGCCCCATAAGTCCCAATTTGTAAACAGCGTCAGAATGTGCTACTGATTGATCTGGGAAGCCCAGTGGTTTTCACTCACAGCAGAACCTATATTAGTACAGCAGTCCCACCAATCATGTTTTAAGGCTTAACAAAACATATATGTATTTCAGGCCTCCTTGCCAAAAAATATGGTTTGTCGGTCGGCACTTTTTTAAATTTTTGACTTTGTTCTAACAACACTTGAAATTGATCATCATAATGGTTGAGATCGGCAGTAAAATGGTAAGGCTGACGGGAGACCGAAAACCCACATATGTTTTCCCTAAGCAGCCAGTATTAATGTATCCAAACTTAGCTAGACAGCTGGCTATTTTGCTGTCACACGTGTATTATTCAGCCGTCTCTTTTGAATGGTCACTGTTATCCACTGTCTGACTATTTAAGACAGGTTAGACTGTAGTAAATCTCAACAACTATTCAGAAATATTATGGAAGTCGTACCTTTAGCTTGAGCTGATCTTGTGTCGGATACGGTGCTGAATGTCTGTATTTAAGAACCTGTGGGAAGCCACTGTAAATGTGTTTTATATCCCTGCTTAGGATTGAATTAAACGATGTTTTGAATTCTCCCATTGTCCCTCAGTTTGTATGTCGAAACAAACGTATCGCTGCTGTATGATTTAACTTTAACAACTTTAAAAAATCTACAATTTATCCAATACGAATATCTATAGTTTTTGAAAAAATAAAAAGATACGTTCTTTGACTTATATCATTATATCACGTACTTTATAGTCAAAATCACTTCTTGTGACGTTTTTAACTTGATTTTAAGAGAATAAATCACTGATATTTGTCCAAGTTTCTAACTCACTTCATGTTTAAGTGTTCTTTAATCTTTCTCGGGTTACGACCATATCCGATAAAAGCATTATAGTCCGCTATTGTACTTTTGAAAGTAATTGAAATGGTGTATTAAAAGATTTAACAACCGTTTAAATCAATAATCCATGTGCTTTAAACTTTATATCCCTGCATATTTATTTAAGAAAGAAACCTTGACGCGTTTCTATCTTGACCGATTAATGCGATATGCACAAATTGATTCTGTTCCATAATGCAACAAATAAGGACCATGTACACCATATTTATGTCAAATAACACGGACACCGAAGCCGTCGCTACTTCGAAAAGAAACATTTCTTTTTAATTTTTTTTTTGTAGAATTTACCAATGTTTATCAATGACCGTAATTAGATTGCAATTTATTTTGTTTACTAGCACTGCAAGCGTACTTTTATAAGCGATTTCCTAATTTTAGTGCAATTAGGGCCAGTATAAGTCCTGGGAGCGGTGGTGTAGAGGTTAAGGTGTCTGCCGCTCATCCCGGAGGTTGTGGGTTCAAGCCCACCTATGGTCTCGACCGTACCTCCACATTTGACACCAGTACTGATTTTTCAAGGAAGCGGACTCGGGAGTGACTCGATAACCTGCAAGCTTTCTTCACAATCGACCTAAATAAATTAGTATAAACTAAAGTATATGCTAAACTAAGTCCCGCTTCTTCATGTGTACGCTTTATTTAGTAGATGATCAACTTCTACAATGTATCTTTACTTTGTAAAAAATATGAATTTCTTTAAACTTTGAAGACCTGACGATTGTTTTCTTACGACACAATCATTTTGACAATTTTGGGCGGCTTTATGAGCTTTTAAAATGATATCAATACAAAATCCTTATACTGTTATGGTATTTTTCGATATTTGAAGTAAATTGAAGTTTTACATTTCTTTACATTCTTATGTAATTATCTTTACATGTATTGTACTGTAGTGCAGTAACTGCTATTCACATTTTATACAATAAGTTATTTGTCTTTTGAAGTTCCAGTTTGAAAAGTTTCTATGCTATATAAATGGAGATAACCTTAACGGTCTTACAAATGTACTGGTTAAGTAATTTAATGGTTTAAACGCTTTTTGTTAAAGAAATAAGATCCGCGTACTAGTACATGAATAGTCGCACCATTTGTAAGAAGTACATCTTGAAATGTTGCAAATATGCTCATTTTACGTCTACAAATATCAAATATTTGGAAGGAGGTTTTCAACATTCTTAAATACAGGCTTAAATATTTACGCAGTTATTATTCTGTCCTGTTTCACACGGAAATTTGGGTAAGGAATAATCTTTAATCAATTCCTATTTGTGCAATCATTGTATTACTAAATTAATAAATATGTTATCAGTATGTCCCTCAGATATTTGAAGTAATCAACACCTATTCTAATTAAAGTCACAGAACACATTATGCCAGATCAGATGACCATGACAAACCGATATAAAATGCTATTTGAGGTAATCTGTTTTGAAATTCGATATTTTGTTAAATCATCACGGTGACTATACTGGTTTATAAGCCCTGACTGATCATGATCGGCTGGCCGCTTTTTGTGTCGCCCTTTCGGAGAAAAGGCGATACATAGGGATCGCTATGTCCATCCGTTCGTCCGTCGGTCCGTCGGTCCGTCCGTCACACAAACTTAACGTTGGCTATAACTTTGCCATTTCTTAAGATTTCTTTATCAAACTTTACAATTGTATTGCTTATGACAAAAGGGTCATGTTGCTGCCAAATTTTGTAGGTCAAGGTCATATTTGACAGAGTTATGCCCCTTTTTGTACTTAGATTTTGTCACGAAAACTTAACGTTGGCTATAACTTTGCCATTTCTTAAGATTTCTTCATCAAACTTTCAAATTGTATTGCTTATGACATAAGGGTCGTGATGCCGCCAAATTTTGTAGGTCAAGGTCATATTTGATAGAGTTATGCCCCTTTTTTACTTAGATTTTTGCTATAACTTTGCCATTTCTTAAGATTTCTTTATCAAACTTTACAATTGTATTGCTTATGTTAAAAGGGTTGTGATGCCGCCAGATTTTGTATGTCAAGGTCTTATTTGACAGAGTTATGCCCCTTTTTGTACTTAGATTTTGTCACGAAAACTTAACGTTGGCTATAACTTCGCCATTTCTTAAGATTTCTTCATCAAACTTTCAAATTGTATTGCTTATGTCATAAGGGTCATGATGCCGCTAAAGTTAGTTGGTCAAGGTCATATTTGACAGAGTTATGCCCCTTTTTACACTTAGATTTTGTCACAAAATTGTTGGTTATTCTGACAAAGCATAAGAGGGCGACACAAGTGTTCTACTGAACACCCATCTAGTTTACTGTGGAAGCAAAACGCATGTATTAGTTTTGGTCTCAGAGTGTTGTTACAGCCCATTTGCCCATAGTGTGACACGATTTGAAAAATTAAATGTCCGTGCAAGCTATGATAAATGCTCCGCCCTGCTCTCTAAGCCTCTATCGTCGGGTGTTTATATCATTATGTTAATATGATGATACGTGATGAGAAAATTCGTTCTTCAGTTCATAAGTTAAATTAATATCTAAATGACCTTTAAAGGTTTAAACTCGGTATTTAAGGACTCGGTTTCTTATCACGATGCAAATATAGAGTTTTAATTCATCCAAATAAACATATCCCCCATTTAAAATACTTGTTGTGTTTTCACACTTCACACGATCTACATTTCAGGTGGGTTTGATTTGCCGTTTTGAATAGAATACATACTGAGTAACGTTCGACCTGTTCGAAACAAACATTTTATTCTGATGAGATGAATTTGATTAAAACAGCCATAAAAAGGTCGTTTGCAGGAATGCCTGTGTGTGAATTACGATATAACAAACATATGGCAACTGAAAATTAGTTCATATTGTGATAAAGACTTAACGCCTATGATTTCAGATACATGAAGTATAGTGTTACGAAGAATGCGACTCATTTTCTTTATTTCATTATTTATAGGAATAAGTGAGTATTATATACATCATTCGATTTGTTTCGAGCTATTTCTCTTTGAAATGTCCAATTATTTCTGGTAAGAAACCATCCTCGTGTTCAAAGGACTGCATGATTATTTATGTATGTGAGAGATCTTCATTGTTTTTTTTTGTTCATTTCATTCTTCAGATTGGCTATATCATGCAAATGTCTGATAACTTCGTGCACTCTATCACAGACTGAGTTGTACATTGTATGTTTAAAATGGGTGTTCTTGTGTTTCGCCCGATTGCTTAAGGTATTGCATTAAAACGTTGCACTACCTTTATCAATTTAGCTTGGAATTAGTTCATTTATAAGCATTATAATATAATATGACTATAGCAAAAATTTCTAGGTGTAATTAATTTCACGGTGGGAATGTAATACACACACTAGCAGTACACACGCATGCGCACAAAAGCGCGGGCGCAAAGTCGGCATGACTTATATTTTGGTTTCGGCTATTTCTTCTATCTTTGTAATTTCTTTAAAATTGCTAGATTGTGTGTTTTGAATTCGTTTTAGAGTGTTGTTCAGATGGTTGGGTACAACATGAATCCTCGTGTTACCATTTTAGCCATGACCTTGAACCCTGGACTGGTGCCGCGGTATTAACCTTTTCGTATATCGTTTTTCTTGTTGTTGTTTTTATTGTTTATAGTCTGGGCCGACCTTAGGATTTCTTCACGGGTGAAACTGTCTTCACTCCTGACAGGCGCAGGTTGAAGACACAGATGCAGACACAAGGGAATCCGGGTACCAGAACCTAGCTCTTTACGAATAGACCCCTTGGTTCTTTTACATGCCCGGTGTATAGTACCGATACACGCGAAACTATCTCAAAGATTCTAACCAATGTGGGAAACACTGAAAATCGTTTCAGAAATTTCCAGTGCCCCGGCCGGGATTCGAACCGGTTTAGTAGTCCAGAGCGTTAACCACTCGACCACCCCCATACTGTATATATTATTTATTTCGCAATGCATAGTTAACATCAAATCGTTCCCATGGGAACTGATTTTGTTTTCATTTTCATTCAAACTATGCACACGTTTAACTTCTTTTCGATTGACTTTAATACTTTCTTTGTTTAACTATTCTACGCAATAATATTCCAAATCTTTCTTACTGTCATGTCCATTATCCGAAATCAGTGCTTGTATGCATAATCAGCGCCGACTTCTGGGATAAAACAGTGAAGTCCAAACACAGTAAAATATGTCTGCTCTATTACTATAGATTGAGTCATGAAAGCCAAAATTTATTTAGGGTTTACAACAGATTTGCATAGCATTCTATAATACCCGGCAAATTGAATTTCTCCAAACGTAAGAATCCATGAATATGCTCAAGTGTATAGGAAGTTGGTGCAAATTTCACCAAAATATATAAACTTGCAAATTACTGCCGCCTGTGAAAGAATAACATATAAAGTATGCTCGCTCTGTCATCCGGTCTTTTAAAGAAATACGATAAACTACCTATCAAATAGCTGAGAAAATGTTACGTTTGAATAATTATTTCGAATGCAAACATCAATAAGTAGTAAAGGAATGCTTTGAAATGGAATAAGTTCCTTTTTTTCTATTCTAACATATATTTTGTATTTTCATAGTACATGTGCAAGACATTGGGTGGCAAGCTGGTTGAGATAGAATCTGCTGCCGAAAACAGTTATCTAACAGGAGTTGTCGATTTGTTAAAACGTTAGAATACATTTTGCTTTGTATTTATTTACATTCCATATAAGAGAACTGTTGTAGTATGACCCGAAACAAAACAAAAAAACAAAACAAATCTTGTGCTGTCCAAAACCAATCAAAGAGTAGATATTATAATAAATTTCGCCCCAAACGTTGCAAAATTAATATGTCAGTCAAGTAGTAAAATAAAGAAAAAAAAGTACGAAACAGTAATAATTTAATATTGAGTTGTTTAAATGTTAGCTAAATTCTAAGGTACGACACCAAATAATATAATTTTATTCATTGTTTCATGTGTTAAGTCTGAGAACTATTTATATTTAGTTTTAAACGGCATAGTATTTCTTATACTGTTGCGAAGGGAAAGAAAATCTTTCAAAATACGTTTTACTTTTTACAGGCATCACCATAGAACAAGGCAACAACTTTCACACGGATAAACACTCTTTCAACGTTTTTCGTATTTTCTTATACAAGTTGAAAACTTTTGACTCCATTTATATACACGCGTTGTCGAATTATTTTTGTGATTGGTTAAAACGTACAAATTCATTCTTTTCCTAAACAAGAAGTCGCAAATAAGTGTTAATCAATCTCCTACAAAAATCTAATGTTAATTCTTTACGAATTAGATAGATGAACAATGTGATAGAAAATTATCTCCAAAGAAACGCTGCACCCAAGAAGATCGTGTACACTGTACTTCAGGGAGACATACATTGAAAATATTGTTAAAACATTTTACTTCAGTAATTATGTATACTAATTTGTTCAATATAACGGATTGGTGGAGTATATCACTATTCCATCACTGTGACAATGCTTCCAAGTCAAACTTAGAAATATACATATCAGCATGATAATTTGCAAGTGATTGTGCACCACAGACTTTTGTACATCGAGTAATGGGAAAGACCATGTTCTAACTTCAGATAACTACTGGATCGGTTTAAGTGACGTTCTAGAAGAGGGCGTTTGGGTTTGGATGGATAGTAAGGTAAAACTCACTACTGCTGGATTTAGTAGCTGGAACGCGGGAGAACCAACAAATTCTGGAGATAATGAAAATTGTGCATCACTTCAGCATAACACTGGTGGTAAATGGAATGACTGGCATTGCGATGGAAGCACATTTTACATATGCGAACAAGAAAGGTCAGCATCTTCAGCTACAAAAATAATCTATACGTTCATTTAAGTCCCAAAAAATATTACAACAACAAATGTACAGTGTAACTAATGATAATTATACTTCATGCTTCTTCGTACGGATAGTACCTTTAATGCTCAATAATCCACGAACAAAACGTGCTGGCGCTAAATTACCTGGTTTGGTTAACACTTGATGTATTGCCATTCGGCGGGTGCTACTGTTGGTACGCTAAATTTTCTTGTTTAGAAAAAGTGAGTCCAGGGAAAACTAATTCATATACCGGTATTATGCATGTTTTTTGTTTGTTTTAAGAGATGTTATGTACATTTATTTATGCATCTAAAGTTTGTGACTTTGTAAGTCTTGTAAGAAAGATGCTTATATATCTTTTAAGTTGTTTTGTAAGTCCTGCATCTTGAAAATCAAATCTACTTGACTTTATATATGTGGAAACAGAAATCTGTTAAAATTCAAGCTATCATTATAATAAGTCAAGACCAAGGTTCCTTTTGTTTGTGTCGCATAGAGAATATAGGTACAATAGACAATGTTAGAATTGTACAGTTGATTTAGGACAATGCGACAGTGATGCAACAGAAGAGTCCGGTCTATCATTGTGTATTTTCACTGGGTAATGTAAGATTAGATATTTTCTTGAACGCATAATTTGGCTTTTCATTCAATGGTTGTAACGTTTCTAAACTTCCTGAGATTTTAGTGTTCTGTTACTGGCCTTGCTCTGGGGCATTCTGATATATAAAGTGACTATTGTGAGCGATGTCCTGAATGAACTGTATATATGTGAAAAGTGTGATACATGTAGTTAGTATCCTCATAAACAGGATAATTGTATGTGTTTAAATTATTTACCTTACGGAGGCCAATTTCAGAATGTTTTTCACGTTCTTTAACGTATACAAAGTGACCTAGCATTGCTAATGTAACAATATTATTATAGCCCGAAGTTGATGCCAACATCGAGTTGTCGAGCAGCTAACGAAGTGTTGTTAGTTATTCATTCAAAGGAATTACATTCAGCCAGATTCAGTTATATCGATTCCGCAGTCTCTCAATGAAATGCCCGTATGTCTGAATATTAGCAGGTACAATAATACTTTGCGAAAATAAAGTTAACTTGCTTCACATCAACCATTTAATTACACGGCTGTATTATGCTTTGGATAGTTTCTGAAAGTGAACGTCTGTTTTATGTTTTTGTCTTTTCAGGGACGGGGAGATTGTTGTCGGCTGACAATCAATTTGACTTGAATTTGAACTGGAACATGTACATATTGTTATAAACTCAAAGAAGCACACCATTGTCACTTTTTTATCAGAATGCCCCAGAACAAGGACAGTAAAGAATTCCAAGAGCTGTTTACATGTTTTTCCTTTTGGACATACTTTTCGTGTACATACATGTTTGAACTGTGACTGCCATTTTGTACATGAATTCAGTTCTGCACGGGTTCAAGAACAATTTTAATTTCAATCAGGCAAATTTGAAACATTTTAATTTATCGCAAAATCCTGTTATGGTATATCATATTTGTCTAATCCAGAAAAATACATATTATTACAATAATTGAATATTTAAGACTGATTATTGCATTGTAACAAATAACTACTGAATACATTTTTCAATTTCAAGTGAAACACATGTGTCTCCCCTGGAAGACATGATTGAGCAAACTTAAAATAAAACGAAGTTTCTAAAATTGCGGTAGTAAAATATGTCATAGACAAAATTATGTCAAAAATAACAATAAAGACAGTCTTTAAATGGTAGATATTTACAGAGTGTGCATGCACAATATCTTCTTTTCATAACAAAGTCCTCTGTAACGTTTTGCTGACTGCCATCGATAGTGATCATGATATAAAATCTAAGACATATTTACATATATCCATAGCTTGATTAAAAAGAGGGTAACTCCCATCCCCGCACCGTGATTACATAACGCATCCGGTATAGAGGACATACATATAAGAATCAAAGCGCTGTGAGCGCTGAAGGCCTTGGTAAACTCTAAAAGCTGAAATTGCCAAATCGTCTATACACACACACACTTTCCCTGCATATGTATTTGTTATTTATTGGGTCAGTTAAGTACTAAGATAATATATCATGTATGATAAGCTATGCATTTCCTGCATGCGTTTGTTGTAATCTTATTACTTTGCATTTAGTACATGTGCCAGAAGATGGGTGGAAAGTTAGCCGAAATAGAATCTGCTGTATCCATAGCTTGATTAAAAAGAGGGTAACTCCCATCCCCGCACCGTGATTACATAACGCATCCGGTATAGAGGACATACATATCAGAATCAAAGCGCTGTGAGCGCTGAAGGCCTGGGGGCTATAGGTAAACTCCCCGAAAAACAACTTTTGACCTACGTGTTTTGCGCTGAACCTTACCTAAAGCGCGGGTCGAAATGTGTCCTCGATAAATGGCGGTGATTTTATTCACGTGAGTTCCTTCTCGGGAATGTACGTAAATTATATCATTTTTTTAGAGAAATTTATTTTTAGGTAAATATATATGTATCGTTCGTAAATAAGAAAGTAATCAATGAAATAACATCGGAAATTTTAAAATCAAACTACAAACTCTTATATCGAGCTCCGTACGTTCATATCATATTTACAATATGTTTCAATTACGAAATGCGTTTAAAAATTAAAGAGATAATAATAAAAACGACTTCTTGTCAGGAAACACAAAAGAAAAAGTACAAATGTTACCAAACTAAGACAGGTCTGCAATGTAATGTACATGCACCCCTTCTATCTGATTTAACACATGAATTCCAATAAAGACGATACTTGTGTATGGGTTATACACACTCTATGCACAATTTTGAAGGGTAATCCTTGGTCGTTTTTGACCTGGGGACGGAAAGTCCCCTAGGCCTAAGTTAGCATACCACATTTCAAACACTGCAAGAAATTTAACTGTGCTATGTGCGAATAACAACTGTAAACATGCGCTATGCGAAAGTAGTGCAAGTCAGACCAGATCAATCCGCATATGATAAGAACTTATTACAATCTAAAAGAGTACATACAACTTCAAACGATTGCAGGAAGGTATATAGCTTACGGGCTGCATTACATATTTTTTCACCCGCCATTTATCGAGGACGCTGCATGTCAAGGCCCAGTGAACGGTTTCACCGATTACAACTACAAGGTAACCAAGAATCATTTTTGGTTTTCCCTGTTATACACATCGTACAGTACTGTATATTTCATTGTTGGTACTGCTTTGTTTATTTCTGTTTCAAGGTCTTGTCCTTGGTACACAATAATTTTCGATCCACATCATCAGATATCGCTTGAAGTTGAACAAAGCGCAGATTGAATTATTTTTTATTGTTTTCTCAAACAATTGATATTGTTGACCATGTGATTATTTTTCATTTAACGTACGTTTTATAATAAAACAAACTTCCCTGCCACCCATATATTTGTGAATCATTCATTCTGTGTCATATACTAAATTTCGCCCTATGCACATTTCGACCCGCGCTTTAGGTAAGGTTCAGCGTAAATCACGAAGGTCAAAAGTTGTTTTTAGGGGAGTTAATCTATAGCCCCCGGGCCTTCAGCGCCCACAGCGCCCACAGCGCTTTGATTTATAATGAACTTTGCTGATAAGTTCCTCGTTTACTTCATTCGTTATTAAGATTCATTTTGAATACATCCTTTTCACTTCACCAATTACACAAAAATATGTTCAAAAGCAGTATGGTCGAAGGAAGCATAGTTACAATCGTTTAGGTACTACTGTAGTACTCCTTGTTCCTCTTCTTACATTCACACTTTATAAACTGACATGTCGCCGTAACAAAGCTTCCTACGAAACGTAAGAGGCAGTAAAACATTTTTATCGTCTGTAATCAAAATTTCTACTTTTTCAGTTATATTGACAAATCCTTTGAAAATACTAATGAGCTGCTAAATGTGTGTATATTTCCATTATATTCTAGGATGTTGCTCAGATGGTTGGATACAGCATGAGTCCAAATGTTACCATTTCAGCCACGACCTTGAACCTTGGACTGGAGCAGATGTATAAACTGTTTCATACACCGATTAAAAATAAAAACATTTTTTAATCATATAGAGGATAATTGTTGGTTTCGGTGTAAGATCATGCTATAATTTCACCGAGTGGGCACCAAAAGTGATATTACACCGATACCAACAATTTTTCTGTTTATTTTATGGTTAAAACTCTACTTTTATTGAGTTTGTTTCTACAAAATATCGAAAATCGCGGGAAACGTCACCAGAAACATAGCGCCGCAATGACGTCATTTAAACGACGTCATCGTCGCATGGTTTCCAGCATTAATTACGCTCGGTATACTTTTTGACGTAAATCCGGGTTAAAGATTGCAAAACAGTGAAAAATAAAAATGGTAATCCACTGTTTCAAAACTGTGGATTATCACTTTTATTTCACTGACAAAACTCTATAATTCACTGAAAAACATAAAATAAATAATAATAAAGTCGAACGCGTTGTTCATGATTTAAGATTTATCTAATTTTCATTTAAAAATAAGCAATATTTCATTTAACAAAGTTATTTACAATAACATATAAATATATATTTATTTTGAATTTTCATATCTGATTCAAACGATATAGAGGATAATTGTTGGTTTCGGTGTAAGATCACGTTATAATTTCACCGAGTGGGCACCAAAAGTGATATTTTCACGAGTGGCGCAGCCACGAGTGAAAATAACAACTTTTGGTGTTCACGAGTGAAATTAACGTGATATTACACCGATACCAACAATTTTTCTGTTTATTTTATGGTTAAAACTCTACTTTTATTGCGTTTATTTCTACAAAATATCGAAAATCGCGGGAAACGTCATCAGAAACATAGCGCAAATGACGTCATTTAAACGACGTCATCGTCGCATGGTTTCCAGCATTAATTACGCTCAGTATACTTTTTGACGTAAATCCGGGTTAAAGATTGCAAAACAGTGAAAAATAAAAATGGTAATCCACTGTTTCAAAACTGTGGATTATCACTTTTATTTCACTGAGAAAACTCTATAATTCACTGGAAAACATAAAATAAATGAAGTTCTAAGTTTTTTTTGGGTGTCTTCTTCGTCGTCAGACATCAATGACGTCGTCAAAATTTTGCGGGCATTAATCAATTGTTCTTATAGCGTACCCTGACACCCAAAAGAACTTTTATGGTACCATTCATCCGTCGTCTACGGTGGCACAGAGGTGACATGTGGGTGTCTTTATTTATCTCGTTCCCACGAGATAATAAGTCGTTCCCACGAGATAATATCTCGTTCCCACGAGATAATTATCTCGTTCCCACGAGATAATAAGTCGTTCCCACGACATAATATCTCGTTCCCACGAGATAATTATCTCGTTCCCACGACATAATATCTCGTTCCCACGAGATAATAAGTCGTTCCCACGAGATAATAAGTCGTTCCCACGACATAATATCTCGTTCCCACGAGATAATTATCTCGTTCCCACGACATAATATCTCGTTCCCACGAGATAATAAGTCGTTCCCACGACATAATATCTCGTTCCCACGAGATAATATCTCGTTCCCACGAGTTAATTATCTTGTTCCCACGAGATAATATCTCGTTCCCACGAGATAATTTCAGCCAATCAAAACTCAGTATAGTGGAAAAATTAAAAGTTATTTCCCTTTTTTTAACAAATGCTAAAATGGACTTTAACAATCAGGCTAATATTAGAAACCTTATATCAAGATACTTTCATGAAAGATTGAATTACCGGCAAATAGTGACTGTGTTGCGAGAACAACATGGGATATTATTGTCAATAAGACATTTATATAGACTTTTAAGGTCTGAAGGACTTCAACGAAGGTCGTACTCTGATCCATCTTCAGTTATAGACTTCGTCCAGAATGAACTCCAACATTCAGGCCAGCAACACGGATACAGGATTATGCGTGAAAGATGTCTGGCAAATGGTTTATATGTTCGATCAGGCGACATAGCAACCATTCTCCGTATAATGGATCCCGAGGGTAAGAAAATAGCACACCCGTCTTTATAAATGTATAGCCACAAATAACAAAATGTCATGTAAAAACTTGAGACACAGACATGACAACAAACGTCATATTTATAAGACTTTCTTTTCTGTATCCATTATCATATATTCCTTTATGTTATTTGATGAACAAAAAGCCTCTTCTGTATGAACTTCATAAACGCACTACCCAATTAAAGGAGAAATCACACAGCATCCAGCAGTATCAAAGCCACATGATCCCTATGCGACCAAACATTCACTTTGTTAAAGGGTAAACCCAATAGCAACGATGTTGGCCTATAAACATGAGAATACATACAGGAGAGAAATACTTTAAATGCGACGTGACGTGAGAATACAAACAAGAGAGAAATACTTTAAATGCCACGAGACGTGAGATTACATACAGGAGAGAAATTCTTTAACTGCGACGAGAAATGAGAATACATACAGGAGAGAAATACTTGAAATACGACAAGACATGAGAATACATACAGGATAGAAAATCTTTAACTGCAACGAGACATGGGAATACATACAGGAGAGAAATTCTTTAACTTCGACGAGACATTAGAATACATACAGGAGAGAACTTCTTTAACTGCGACGAGACATGAGAATACATTCAGGAGAGATATTCTTTAACTGCGACGAGACGTGAGAATACATATAGGAGTGAAATACTATAACTGCGAAGAGACATGAGAATACATACAGGAGAGAAATAATTTAAATGCGACGAGACGTGAGAATACATACAGGAGAGAAATTATTTAACTCCGACGAGACATGAGAATACATACACGAGAGAAATTTTTAACTGTGACGAGACATGTGAATACATACACGAGAGAAAAATACATACTGGAGAGAAATTCTTTAACTGCGATGAGACATGAGAATACATACAGGAGAGAAAATCTTTAACTGCGACGAAACATAAGAATATAAACAGGACAGACATTCTTTAACTGCGACGTGACATGAGAATACATACAGGAGTGATTTTTTTAAATGCGGCGAGACGTGAGAATGCATATAGGAGAGAAATTCTTTAACTGAGACGAGACATGAGAATACATACAGGAGAGAAATTCTTTAACTGCGACGAGACATGAGAATACGTACAAAAGAGAAATTCTTTAACTGAGACGAGACATGAGAATACATACAGGAGAAAGATACTTTAAATGTGACTAGAGGTGGAGAATACATACAGGAGAGAAAAACTTTAAATGCGACGAGACATGAGAATACAGATAGGAGCGAAATTCTTTAACTGCGAAGAAATTGTTAAGAATACATAGTCATACAGGAATAAAATACTGTTAATTAGACGTCTGCGATAAGGTATTCAGTGGGAATAGTACAGAGTTCCGTTAGGGCAATTTTAAATCATTGCATTTTGCTGTGTGGATCAGATTCGTAATGGTACGATGGTTCGTTACCATTCAATTTGAATGATTTTTGATAGTTTTCGAACTGTCTGTCCGTCTGTCTGTCTTCATTTCGTCCTGTCTGTTTCTTTTTCTTATCCATGAAGGAATTTTGAAATAACTTTGCATAAATGTTTACTATAATGATACGGCGTGTCACATTTAGAGATAAAGTGAATAGACCACTTCCATAAGTTGTACATAGGAAATCCCACACGAGGTTTGGATTTGTACAAAAATGAGGCTCTGCCGAGTTTTTTGACATATCTCAAACCGAGTGTGGGATTCCTTATCCACAACGTAATGGGAGTGGTAGATTTTTCTCACCGTCCGATTGTGTTGATTTCATGGCAAATAAAGTAGTCCGTGTCCGATGTGAGACAAGCTATGCGAGACAAGATTACATGTATCTCACATAGGCATATTATTCGGATTCCTCTGTCTCAGAGGAATGAAGCGCAAAAAGGGGAATAACCTTTTCCTGTCACATTGAAAGCTTTTCATTGGCTAATTTATCTTGTTCCCACCAGATAATTATCTCGTGGGAACGAGATATTATCTCGTGGGAACGAGATAATAAGTCGTGGGAACGAGATATTATGTCGTGGGAACGACTTATTATCTCGTGGGAACGAGATATTATGTCGTGGGAACGAGATAATTATCTCGTGGGAACGAGATATTATGTCGTGGGAACGACTTATTATCTCGTGGGAACGACTTATTATCTCGTGGGAACGAGATATTATGTCGTGGGAACGAGATAATTATCTCGTGGGAACGAGATATTATGTCGTGGGAACGACTTATTATCTCGTGGGAACGAGATAATTATCTCGTGGGAACGAGATATTATCTCGTGGGAACGACTTATTATCTCGTGGGAACGAGATAAATAAAGACACCCACATGTCACCTCTGTGCCACCGTAGTCGTCTGTATGTATTACTTTGTAACATACGTGCCTATGATTGATGATACTATATTTGACCTAGTAAACACGCTTTAACTTTCATTCACATCTACTTATCCTATAGTAATTGTACTCATGCATAGTATCTTGTTCAAATTGAATATTTGATCAGGTCAAGAGTTATATGCCTTTATTTTATAAAAAGGTGACATTTAAAGTGTCATCTATTTACTTGAGAGACATCATTAATATCTATAAAACAAACATAACAAATCCCTACGGACGTTTTTTTCTCAGTTATCCGAAATTATAGTTATCCGTGAGCTGTATTTTTCCACTTTAACCGGCAGCTGAAATTGCCAAATCGTCTATACATACACACTTTCCCTGCATATTTGGGTCAGTTAAGTACTAAGAAAATATATCATGTATGATAAGCTATGCATTTCCTGCATGCGTTTGTTGTAATCTTATTACTTTGCATTTAGTACATGTGCCAGAAGATGGGTGGAAAGTTAGCCGAAATAGAATCTGCTGTGGAGAACTCCTATCTTACAGGCTTTGTTCATGCGTTAAAACGTAAGAACTTTACAATTGTTAATAATTTATGTTCTATACTAGATTTGTCGGCTTATTGAAAAGTAAGGTTTCATTTATCTGTAATTGAGCAAGCGCTGTCGATGTGTTAAAACGTAAGATACTTATTTGACTTTATGCAAGACTTTATTTGTTTGATACGCAAACCTGGGGCACAAGAAACAAGAACTATCAAGAGCTAACCGTCCGCTGACATTTTTTCACCCAATTGTGATTAAGTCCGTACCGTGACATGTGTATCAGGAAGTCAAACTTAATCTTTGTTTTTCTTATCAAATATGTTACTGGACATATTGACCGTTGTTCACTGGTCGAGAAAGTATTATTACTCTACACTTATAATTAACATTAGTTTGGAGGTACATGTAACAACATATTATTATGTTGATCTATATGAACTATGTACGTATTAAAACTATAAAACCATTCATGAAAGACTAATAAGGTAGCTTATAATGATATACGGCACAGTCCAGAAAATACTTCTCATTATACCCGGATATAAAACTACATTCTTTGTTTTGTGCAAAAACAAAATGAAAACAGTGACACTGTGCTATAAAGTAAAGAAGAATATTTTTTAATTGTCTTCGCCTGTCCATTGATTCGATGTGTCTGTAGTTTCCCTTCAGTGGAGACGTAGTGGCACAGGCGGGCGCGTTCGCCCCAGGATCGGAAGGTCCTAATTCGATCCCAACCAGTGCCACGGCAGTTGTGTCCATACATAGGCAAGACACAAATATTTACACATTGTCTCTATCTCTCTTCGTGATTGATTTCATCTGAAATGAGTCTCTAGAGCGATTATCTAAGTTGTAAGACCTTGTTTCGCAAGCGAGAATAAATAAATTAATACAAATTAATAGTTTCCCTTCAGTTTCCTTAGGGACTGTATTTTTAGTTTCCTAATGCCAGTAGTTGCGTTTGCTGTCAAGAATTGATAAAAACATTATACGCCTCTTCTTCAGAACCTAACCCAAGAATAAAGGGAAACAAATGAATGAACTAGTGTGGTTGGGCAAAGTCGGACCAGCTATATTCAATAAAACATCGCTTTTACCGCACGTTTCCCTGACATCAAAATACGGGTAGGAATTAAAAGATATTGAGCCGACTGGAGTGGTCTTTATTAAGTACAAGACATGTATGATCCAATAAAAGGACTGTAATGCGAGTAGAATTACCAAGGGGAAATGATCTGAGGTAAATAGTTGGGGTTGCTGCTGAATACACCCTGAAACCCCGTGCCCGCTTGATGACTCTTTTGTATAAAGTGTCGTATCTATGCCCTCTCCATGCAGATATATAAAGCATATTTTACTAGCATGTATTGGATTATCTCAGCAAATGAAGTACATGTACACTGATGTTTGCGAAAAACTGTAATCTTTAAATTACTTATATAAATGTTTTGAAACTAATCTATTATTGTAAATTAGCGTTGTCTTCAAAATTCATGCATTGGAGTTGTTGCGATGGCCGCCGAGTGGTTTGAGGCGTTCGGAATTTGCATTGCTAGCCGATGACGCCGTACGTACAGGTCCGAGTCCTGACTTCAGGATTCTAATATTTTTTTCGATGCATCTATAGATAAGCGCTCCATGAAGCCTACACTACTGTACATCTCCTGGTCAGTATTACCGTAAATCGTATACCTTTTGCGACACTCGCAAATATTGTTATACATGTTATAAACACTATAATATAGAGAAGTCTTTTCGTGTTTTACAAAATCCATTTAATTTTCTTAAGACTGAATTTGTTTGCTTCTTCAAGTATAATGTTAAATATTTTTATTCATTTATTTAAACGAAGACGATTAAAGTGTGTTTCATCCAGAAGCCTTTTGATTCTTAATTTGATATTTTTATATCGATACGCAATTTAATCTTTTTGTACACTATATTAAGCAATATTGGCAGAGACCAGACAACTTTAAGTCTATGAAGCTTCTTTAATATGAAGAAAACGTAATAATGTTTTAAAAAATGCGTGAACAGTAAATTGTTACCTTGATCACTTTCAGTAATCGATCTAAAATGAATTTTGCATAATAAAGCAACAACGCTAGTAATAGCTAGTAATTCATTTTTACAAGAAACGTCAGAAAACGTCAGTAACGGCTCGTTACGTCACGCCAATCTTGTATTTTACTTCAACGTTTCTCATGTTTTTCCAACTTCAAAACAGTTTCAGTGGCACGAAAAGTAAGACGGTCACCCCCTTTTTTATTTGATAAAAATGCTTTAAATTGGTTTAAGATTCCAAAGCGCCTTTAAAATTTTTTATCTCGGGCCGTTTTTTCGCAACTGACGCTAAATGCGTCAACTTTGCAGTTATTTTTGCTTTAAAAATTGTCGCCCCTACAGGTTTCGTTCAACATTTTTTCATATTTTTGACAAAAAATATTAGATATTTTAATTTTTTCAGATGCATGAATGATTCGACATTGCAGTTATGAAAGTTAGATCGCTTCGTTATCTACATAGACAGAGATATGTCGAAAATAACACGAATATTGACGAAAATACACCTCCCCGCTAGGTGGCGCTTTTAACTCAGTTTCCATGGAAATATCACTTCACCGTATTTTGTCTACAAAAGTCAATTAGTCACGGGATTGTAAGCAAAATATCTTAAATCTGCGTTGCCTTTTAAAAAAATGACCCGATTTCTGGGGGAAACGCGCGAGCTAGCTTAAACACAAGAGTATTTTACTGACCTTTTTCGTGCGGTATTATCCGATGAAATAGTGTCTTACAGAGTATGTTTTTAAATCCAAAAACTGTTATACATTCTACGTGTTATTTCATTGGCGGTTGAAAGGCTACCATCTTCCGGTCAAAAGCAAGCTTAATACAGTAGCTTCTTAAGAAAAAGTTGTGAGTATAATGTATCAGTAACAGTAATTGGACAGATTGGATGCAAATGTGACCAATGATTGATTGTATAATACTTCTAAACGGCGGAGGTGATTTTAAGAATACCGATCAGTTCAAATAAATGTGATAATCTTTGCCAATAAACATTTATTATAAATTGATTAGTTATTAGTAAATGTATCACCTGATACTTGAGACGTTAATTTTCAGACGCCTTTTGGATCGGCTTGAGTGACGTTCAAGAGGAGGGTGTTTGGGTTTGGATGGATTCTAGAATAAAACTTAGTGCCACAGGATTCAGTAGTTGGTTTCCAGGCCAGCCAGATAATGCTCATGATAACGAAAATTGCGGAGTACTTCACCCAGATGGTAAATGGAATGACTGGCAGTGTAATGGAAGCGCACACTATATATGAAGAGGATAGGTAAGCTATAGAAAATTCAAAATAACAGATAGGTGTTATAGAAGTGCATAGTGTTCAACCAGAAAAGGGAAATTAACTTCAATGTTTATCATTTATTCTAAACTGAGCTGATTATATATATCCTCATTTACTTAATAACGAAAGTATTTACCACAATGGTGTACTGGCAAAATATAATCCAGTTACCGAGCCTAGTTAATATCTGAGACCTAGTGTCGCGTCTGAGATAAGGACAGTAAATATCATACTCAGTCTGATATATTAAAACGTGTTTCATTTATATCTACAATTAAATAACAATTGGATCATACATAGAAACCATTTTCGAAAACTCATGCGAATAATTTATTCTGTTTTTGTTTGTTTGTTTGACAGGGGTGAAAACATCGTCGTTGGCTGATTACTCCATGGATCCAAATTGGAATTGTATAGTCTATAACTTAAAAATAAAACACTAAACAGAAAGTATATTCGATTTTCTTTTATTTTCACAATTACCTGGTATAAAAAGTTGAACTAATAAAATAATTACAGCTGAATTACAAACATTACTACATGTGGAAAAAGTGATAACATCTTTCGTCGAACCACTTTAGGGGCACTCCCTACATCTAACATATCGTATTCTCCAAACATAAATAATGTGTTCAATGAACAAAAAATGATAAATAGATACAATTTTAAAGAACAACATATATCGAAATATGCCTCATTTTAGCACAAATAATCAACATAGAGACCTTCTGTAATAAATCGCTATCCACCTATTAATTGTACAACAACAACAACTATACTGAGATCATTGAATATCTTACGGTACTGCAACATATTTTAAAACGCTGTTTTTATCGATGATGACTGGTATGTATATCTTAAGTTTTAGGTAAGTAATAATACCAGCAAATATTCTATTATTTAATTTGACACCAGTTTTAGGGATTGCCTCTTTAAGTGATACTGTAAAGCTTTAGTCTGACTAGACCTATTCCAGAAAATATGTTTCAGTCACAATCAGTTATTCATAAAACGCCCTTTATCACTAACATTCTCTCGTAGCTACATGTATGCAAGAATGTAAGTATATTTACACGTTACACGACAAAGACAAATGACTTTTCTTCAGTACAGGTATACATTTTTTGTCCATACAGTGTCGTATACGAACGAGAGTTTCACCTGTCAAGTTGAACTAAAGCAAATATTTCGTTTACATATGTATGTTTTGTTTTCATGTGTTTACCATAATTAAGTTAAACATTCAGGTATAGTTGAAGATTCTTAAATGGTTAGCATGATTGTCGATGTTACTGCATAAAGGTCAGGAGCCATATCCATAAAGCACCTTTATAACAATTTGAACGTAAGCAAATTAAGTCAAAAACTTTTTCAGTCAATATTTCTTTGAAAAGTTGTTTAAAACATGGTTATCAGTGTGTAAATTATAGAAAAAAAAACCCATAAGAATCATAGTAAGAACAACCATTGATTGATATAATTTAGTAGTTTGAAGAAAATAGCTGAAGGAAATGTTTTTAATTTAAGAAAAAAGCTTAGCTAAGAAATATTTTTGTAAGATGTTTTATGGATATGGCCCCAATATCTTACTTGTTGTGCGAACAATTTCTCGCTACAAGTAAACTCCTTGCTACTCGAAATATACTAGAATGTTTTACTCAGGGCAAGCAAATTTCAAAACAACAGGTTATGATACTATTGTAACGGTAGTATATCCGCACTAATAGTTCTAAATAATGTTACATGCGTTATGTCTGTGACGTATAAAAACATGTCAATTACATTTAAAAGAAACTAATAGATTGGCAAAAGTATTAAAACAAATTTTAACTTTAGAACGTTGAGTGCGAGGTCATTGCAAATCTTTTTTATTGGTAAACCAGTTATATTAGAAGTTTGATCAATTTCGCGTACAGTTGAACCGTAATATGCTTTCCGTTTGTAGCAGTCGCCTGCTTCAAGTAAACAGTACTGATGAGTCCTAATTGACAATTTACACTTAATAAACCAGCTAAGTACTCCATTTCAATCGTGCCGCGGGAAGTAAACAGCAAAAAGACTTAGGACAAAACTATCTATTTTAGATCATGTGCATTTTGATAAATAATAGAAAACCCATATTTGATGTTGTTTGGCATAGCCCAAACTCGTAGCGCGTAACTCAGTGTTTTGCAAAACATTTGTCAGGAAATTTACCATAACTTTTCTAAAGAATGTAATGGCAGGAACACATTGATTATAGAAAGAACTGCATCTGAGTAAAATGCCTCATGGCACAGCGGAGTTTTAAATCTCATAATTTTAAATTACCTCCCTTTCAGAAGGAAACACAATCAATTCAAGGAACAACAGAAAACAAACTGTGATTTTTTTTCTTAAATTACATTACTTAATGCTTTTAAACCATAAAAGTGTGAAAGAAGCTCAGAAGATTTAAGAGTATACTCGCAATGTAATTAAGTCGTACTTCTATGAGAATTTCCATGTATTACAATGTGCAAGATGTTAGAAGAAAATGATAAAGAAACGTTAGGAAGACCATTCATTTACTAGACCTGGCATATATAAACATTGTCTAAGTGTGTCAATATACACCACCTACATGTATAAAAATGGACATTTACGAGAGGAAAAGGGCATTCACATTAACTATATAATGCGTAAATACATATAAAATGTAAGTAAACAATGTACATGCCGATTCACGCAAGAACTTGGAAAATCAGATGACAAGCACGCCTGTGAACAAACAGAAAAATAAAGTAACTAGACAGAGGAAACATGGATTCATTAATACTTTGGACTGTATAAAATCTTTCATAAATATCTAAGCTTCGGTTTCTTATTTGATATATTCCTACAACTTAAAACACGATAATGATCGCGTGCATACGCCTTTGTTTATGTGTGCGCTCGCAGAGCATAATATTGTTTCAATGACCCTCTATGCCGTCGTAGATACGCGAGGGAGAATCTGCAAGCACCTTACGTCTGCATATATTCTAGAAATTCTTAGTTGGGACGCCAAATTGATAATTTTGGAATGTGATAAATTAGCACTGAGATCGTTGAGGTAGGTAACATATTACCAAACAAAGCCATCCATTTTTATTCAAACAATTTGAATTTTATAATTTGTATCGCATTGCGATGCCTTGCATGCAGCATCGCGTTACATTGCATTGTACATTTATTTTAGATGCGATCGTTGCAAACATTTGTACAACATTGATAAAACGACCAAAAAAGGTTCACTGATATGTACGGGCTGAAATATACTTGAAACACTTAATTCACAGTCGTTGAATAAAATCACAATCACTTCCACAAACAATTACACTGCACAATACACGATTATATCTAGCACTTGTAGAAGCCATCGTTCTATACTGACAGTTTGGCAGTTTTCTTTTTAACTAATCGACTTATTTGCTCTAAACTCACATCTGAATCGACTGCGGCATACGCTTCTCCTTCCAAGTGGGGCACTGGAGCAAGTTCAAGTTTTGGTAGACTAGCCTTTTCGCCAACATACGATCTTGAAGCGTGTCCACTGTACGAAACCCCAGAGGAAAGGCTAGGATCCATATACGGTCCGCTCTCCATAGCTGGGATCGTCTTTCTTGCAATTTTACTATCTGCGGTCTTATAATAATTTCTAACATCCGCCATAGTATGTGATGCAGCAATAGCTCTGGCACCGACTGATGCTCCATCAAGTGGTTTGTTGTTTCGTAAGAGCTGTTTTGCCTTTGCTCCATCCTCTTTTAATTTCTGGTACACGGTTTCAGCAATGCTTTGCTCATTGACAACTCCACCGGCGTCTTGAACTTTTTTAATTTCTTGCTCAACGTCTGTAGAGAATTTCTGTAACGATAATTCTTCTTGTGCACCTCCAATGATAGCATCAATAAGACGCCGGGAGTCGGACAGTGGGATGTACTGTCCACCTGTTAGGAATGCTAATGCCATAAAGAAATCCTTATATGGGACGATATCTGGTTCGCACCCCACGGTATATAATGTAACTTCTTCTTTGGCTAGTTTATGTGCTATTTCCATTGGATCATAACCTGTAGGAGATCCGTTTGGGAAATAGTTATATTCATATGGCAACAGTCCATGAGGTGGCGCATCCGTTATCAAAACACCTATTTTCGCTGAATCTCTACGCCATGTCAATTTTCCTGCTTCATGAAGAGCATCCGCAACAGCTTCAGGTGTGTCTCCCCCACCTTTCGCATGTGCTGCTTTTAACCAAGTTTTCATTGTCTTTACTGAATCGGTGAAATCGTATTGACGTGTAACGAAAGTAGTCTCTTGTGGAACGTGATCTCTATATTCTATAAGAGCTAATCGGAGGTCAGTGCTCGAACTTGCAACTATTCTGTCAACAAGATTGCCGATATGCTTTTTTACGTTCTCTATGAAGGGAGACATGCTGCCAGTGGAATCCATTATGAAAGCCAAATCGAGACGTTTGCTCTGTCTGACTGTAGATGTGATGTTTGATGATTGAGTTGTAATCCGTGCAGTCGAAGTTGTTTGATTCTGTTCTTTGTTTTGAATAGCGGTATCCTTGGCCGACAATAAATCTAAATCTAGACGTTTGCTTGGTGTTTCTGTAGTCAATAATGTTGTAAAGTTTGTTGACAAAGTTGTAATCCTTGCAGTCGAAGCTGTAATGTTCTGTTCCTTATTTATAACAACGGTGTCCTTAACTGACAGTGTATTGAGACTAATAACCTTAGCTGAAGCGATGCTTAAAATATATATATTATACATAAGCACACAAATATAAATCCAAGGTGACATGATGCTTACAGTTTTGAGTTCCGCACAAGACTGTTTCAAAACTTTGTCGAAGCTTTTTATAAGTAACGAAAGGTAGTTAAAAACATTGTTGTGGTTAAAGAGTAATCCGTTATTTAAATTTGTCTTTTTTCCCGGATGTTTTTTTGCTGTTTACATGTCAAGTTCTAATTGCGAAACTGTCTAATTAGCCTCCGATATATCATTAGTATCCTGTAGCTGTCAACAACGGTGACATTTTGTTTACAGGTAAGGTAATTTATTATAAAGGTTTAAAGTTTTTGCCACTGTTGAATATTTAAAAATCTTGCCTTATGTCTTAAAACGAAATTATAAAGTAGCATAAGTAAGTAATATATCAAAATCAATTAGAAAACTGAACAAAAATACATAGTACTGTTAAACTGAAAGTCAAACATGTAATGATAATAAAAATAAACATTCGAAGTTGTAGGAGGAGTTTCATTTTTATGGGGGATCATATAATCGCTGCTTTGTCCATCCGTCCGCATTCGTTTCCGGGCTATTTCTCAGCAACTACTAGTCACCACATTATTAATATACTCGGTCACATTGTGCGGTCCAAACCGGATATTAAGTAATTTGTTATTCGTTAAATCATTTCTGGTTACTGAAACAGTAATCAGACAAAACAAAAGCCCAAAAATTTGAACCGATTGCAAAACTTTCATGAAACATTTCCTGTTGTCTGCCAGTTCATTCCGGTTCATTCCGATCATAAGAATTTCAAAGACCGTTAGAAGCGTTTGTACTGTTAAAAGTTAATCCTGTATCATGCAGATTTGATACATACTTTTTAAACTGCGTCTAAAAGAAAACAATAAAGAGAAAGCACAGTTTCTGTATGGGCAAGATTGTCTGCAAATCAAAAGATTCGAATATTATGATACTCCATTGTTGTCATAAAGGCCGAGATATCTCATAATTGCCGAGATTCATCCTCGTATCGACAAGCCTTAAATCCATATCTACAACATGTAAGTTAATATATTCAGTTATTTAAGTTTCATCATGTTTATGAGATAGACGTACTTGTTACAACGACTATACATTTATTTAGATGCAATTTGGCCTCAATAAATACGACAAAGTCAAGGTCAAAGTCACAAACAATTTATTCTCTCATTTCATATACTTATGCAACACTTAGGATATAAGTAGCAATGAATCATTACATACGCGGAAGTTTTATAATCTAACGTGTTTGTAACACTACAATGAGCTGGCTATTGGCTGATGCCTCACTTAAGAATTACACGCGTAGTTGGCACTAACAGAAACTATGGAGATGTTAGGGAGATGACACGAATTCATTTTTTAAATACTAATAGTACTAGCTTATGAAAGTTTGGCTTCCACTTAGGATTAAATGCAAAATTACAGTTTTAATGTCAACTGGCACTATAATGAGTTGAATAGAGTACTGACATACACCAAATCAAGAGGTTCAAGGGTGAACTTGACAGAAGTTACGGTTGTCCCCGACATGAAAAACAAGCTAGTGTTGTGACATTAGGTACCTGGTTCACTGTAACAAAATGTCCAAGTACGTAACTCTATTAGGCTAACCTTTAACAATTACCAGGAGAGTTAAGATCGACATCGAAATTCACGACAGACAGATTTGTTAACGTGCAAGCTACTCTATACTAAAAATGGCACCAGGGTGCTGTTTAAATTTAGTAAACATGGGTAAAGGCTGAATCGCAAAACACCCGTGGAAAGAAACAATAAACGTTCTTTGTTATTTGTACATACACCTTTGTGAACACCCTTCTAATTATCAAAACATTGTTGAAGTACGTCTTGTGGAAGAGTGAGGTGGTCGCAAACATGACTCGTTTTCGTCATTAATTCAATCCCATGGTTCCCACCATTAAAAGTCATTAAGAACATAACGTCGAGTGATCATAACATAATACTCATTTAACATGATGGTAGTCAGAGGGCCTCACAGTCAGAGGACATCCCGTTCTTAACAGGATGGAACGCAGAATGAGCATAACAAGATTGTACACAGATATGAGCAGGCGATTGCTTGACAAGTTAACACTGATGTTTAACGCAATAACATGCTGCTCTGTAGATAGCATGATGTTTTGACATGATAACATGATCACATTATAAAACGTTTGAAAGATCCAAAAGCACTTCGACATAAAAGAATACTTCGTGGAAAAAGTAACATAGGTGTTGCACATAATAAAACGCTTATATGAGATTATCGCATATCAATTAGACATGAAAACACACTTGTTTGACTTAATAACACGTTACTTAGATAAGTTATTACAAAACTTTAAGCTTTAACATGGCTGTTTGACATAATAAGCAATTTATATCAATATCACACGAGTCTTTGACAAGGCAGCATATTAAGTAAGATAGTAACACATAAATTGGACATACTAGTATAATTTATTTAAATTACTCTCGTTTAACAAGACATGAGCGGGGAGGATAACATGTACATGTATTGTAAAAGAGTTAACACGGTAACAGCAAAGCATGTAAGTTTGACAAGATAGTCATGTGGAGAGGTTTATAAGGAATTAAAACAAGATAGCCGATATATTTCACATAACAGAACAATAGAATGAGAAGATATTATGTGAACCTAAGATAGCTACGGCGTTCCATAATTATTTGATAAACGTTGCTTTGCACAGTAACGCTGGGAAGTCAAGTAGTGAATAGCTGGTGTTATTCCCGGCCTGGTCATGAGTTTCATGTTTGTTCATCATGAACGCTACAGTCACTCGAAACCTACCTCTAAATATTCATATCGGACAGCAATGGTGCAATCTTAGTATTGCCACTACTAATGCATGGTAATTAGGCAGCTGTCTCTTCGTGGCCGAGTTTGTGCTCAAAAGGGTGTGTTAAATTCATACTATGCAGGCAGTCGACCAGCCAAGTCCATTTCCAGTAATAAGTAGTCTAATAATTCTCTTTTAAATACTCGCCACCTACATCTACGACTACCAATTTTCTTGCGAAGCTCTGCAAACTATGTTAAAAAAGCCGTATGCAAAAGAGTCGAAAATAATAGAATAGAATGAAATAAAATAAATTAAAATAAAATTCTGAGAACAAACATGGCGTATGAATTAGATATAAAACTATAATAGCTTTGAGTGTTTTAGAATAAAATTCAAGCATTCGTCGTGTCTACGTGCCGGCCGAAATTATTCAGTGTAAAATGTATCAAACAACACACATTATATGATGTTGCCTTAAATCCACTCATAGAAAACCACAGCTTATTTTCATATTATGAAAGCTTTCACGTTTCGTGATTGGTGTATTTCGAAAACAAATTCTTAAGTACATCCTGAATTAAATGTAACGTCACTTGGATTTTTTTGTATAAAAGGGACCATAAACCATAGACTGGATTGTAAAGACAATATCATGGCTAAGTCAATACACATTACACTGGCTTTATTTGTAAGCTTGTGCTCTATTGTATTTGCTCGGGTTCTCAGTCGAAGTAGTTTGTCAAAGGATATTGCTAGAATTCCTGAGGGACATTCAATAATTCGCGAGCCACTTCCGAGGATTACAGATCTACCATGGCAAAGTACAGTAAAAACAACGGGACCACCGAACTTCACATTCGATCCTCCTGTGTCACAGAGAAGTAATCTTGATTTGGCGTTTATAATGGATTCGACTGGAAGTATGTCACCGTATATAAAAAACGTTAGACGACATATTCGTGATCTTGTTGATGCAATTGTCGCGAGTTCTAGCACCAACCTACGATTAGCTCTCATAGAATACAGAGATCATGAACCCCAAGACCGTACTTTCGTTACACGCAAACATGATTTTACAAGCTCTGCTTCGACAATGAAATCGTGGCTAAAAAAGGCTCGTGCATCGGGCGGAGGAGACGGGCCTGAAGCCGTTGCAGAAGCGATGTATGAAGCAACAACATTATCATGGAGATCAGATGCTGCAAAAATTAGTGTTTTGATATCGGATGCGCCACCTCACGGACTCGTTCCATATTTAGACAGATCCTTTCCAGAAGGGTCACCAAACGGTCATGATCCAATGGATCTTGCACGCAAACTAGTACAGGAAGAAATAGTTTTATACACAGTGGGATGCGAACCGTCCATCATGCCTTACAAAGACTTCTTCATGGCTTTAGCGTACTTGACAGGTGGTCAGTACATCCCTCTTTCAGTGCCACATTTTCTTACGGAAGCTATTATAGGCGGTGCAAAAGAGGAACTTTCGCTGAAAAGATTTGTGTCGGATGTTCAAAAGGAAATTGGAAAGGTGACTTCATCTGGTGGAAGAGTTGATGAGCAGCAGATTGCTCAGTCAGTGTTTGCAAAACTGAAATCTGAAGGTGCAAAATCAACTCAACTTTTACGAAATAACAAACCTCTTGAGAGTGCTTCGGAAGAAGCAAAAACTATTGCAGCGTCAAATACTATGGCTGGTGTAAGAGAGGTCTTCCGGGATGGCGAGAGAAGCGGAATGTCTGGTGAACTATCTAGTATGAGAGGTCCTGCAATGATTGCTGTTTCAGATATGAGACGAAGTAGGAAACCACATCCAAGACGTAGACGTCCTACACACTATATGATGAGTGAAATCGAGGAGCTACCTTCCATCATGGGAAGATATGAAAGTTCTTTAGGTAGCCTTGCAACGAGTGCAGAATCCAGACCAGTGTTACCAAGGAGAAGTAGGCCAGGATCTGACGAATCTTTTTCTACTGTGGAGAAGGAAGTTAGCCTTGATCAAATAAGTCGTTTAGTGAAACAAGCAACAGCTAAGCTCGGTGCTTAATTTGTTATATATGTATTGCGCAACTCATTCAAAAACCCAAAAATTTCATTTAATACCAAGACAGAACTTTGCCTAATAACTGTTTGATTTTTACTCACATACATGTACCAGATATTTCATTTGAAGTAAACAAATGTATAGTATTTAGACAATGTACTTATCTTGTTTTGTAACAGAGTAATACGTAACAAAAACACACATGGAAATACTATCGTTTCTTAATTTACTGAGTGTATATAAAATTACAATGATTTTTATGTGTAATCTTTTGAGGAATTTTGTCTACCTATCCTCTTCAGTGTATAACATATTATATTGTATAATATTTAAGTGTATGCTAAAAAAAACAAATAAAACAAGTTTAAGTTTTATTTGTACTATAGCAAATTTAGAAATTGTAAATTTAGATATGATATTCTTTTTTTAAATACAATGTATTGCCGACAGCCCTGGATTGACATAATCTACAACAGACCAGATTATCTGACGCAGTGTAATAGAACAGAATCAAAACCGTATCTCTGCCTTTATGAAAGTGTCAGATATCATATGAAGGAAATCCAGAACCAAAAACTTATTGAACTATATGGTACGCTTGAAAGAGATTACAGTGTATTAATTTACAGATTTTGAAAATAACCCATCAGCATGATTATCGATTACTCAGTGTAAAATCACTATTAAAGTATATTTAGCCAATAAAGAGTTACTTTTGCTATTAGTTAATAACTTCCGTTATTTTTATGCGTTAAATTGATCAAAATCCTGGAAGAACAAAGTATGCTTTCTCCAATTCCCACGAGCAGTGATGGCTTAGAGCCACAGATAACGAAACCATTCGACACCTCCTTCCCCCTCCAATCCCCTTAAACACATATCCTATCAACGCCACCGGCTTGCCACCGCGAGGTTGGAATTGTAGTAATCTCTCTTGGTAAAAAAATGTGAAGCAATACAAATGTACAAACTATGTATGTTTAAATGCAACAATTGAAGGCTTCTTGATTTACTCGCCAAATACACAATGAGTTTTTCTGTTTCACATTGAGTAGAGAAGTTGAATGACAAAATGTTTACAATTTATCAATAAGCACATCAGTAAGGTAGCATCCTGCTTGACTCAGCACTTTTGTGAATAATTTAACCTATTCGACAAGAAATAAATAAGTACTTGCAAATATGAAAACTGTAATTGTGATAGTATATTAAGTTAGGTATAGGAAGCACACACAAGAGCCGCATAACCTCTCAAAGTAGTTTTAAGGGTACATCTATATGATACGAAAGTATAGTACCTTGAAACTTCAAAATCTTATCATTCCGGATCAAGGACATTGATTGGTATTCAAAGGCACCTTACAAAAGTGTAGACTATTAAGCCAAGTTGAGCATAACCGCGGCATATTATGCTCGGGTTTAGCGGTTAAGGCATCCGCCTGGGGGAGGTCGAAGGTGCAAATCCCAGCAGGGGTCTGTATTGATATGACCGGTTGGTAAGCCACCAGCTAGTTAAGTAATGGTTACCGTAGGTCTAACTGCATGGTGCCGGGTATTAATGAATAGGATTATGGAGGTAAATGTGCTTAGAAAGAAGGTTTCACATAAGTTGGAAATGGCCGGCTGTCACTACAATAAACAACACAATCTAATTTAAAAAGTTTTTTTTCCGCACAAGTCCTTATTTAGAAAATTTTCTCATTGAAAACCTGGTGAATTCACTTTTTTACAATACAAAGACACAGGCTTAGATAAATCATTTTTACTGTTTTTCTACATAATTAAGGACTGAAATGGCACTTTACCTTTTATAGACCCCCCCCCACCCAATTCAAAATTGGATCTTAAACGGTTTTCTGCACTTCATAAATATACCCAGTACGCCTGGCAGATCTGTTACTGGAAAGTTTTACAGAATCAGTGAATAAACATAACGTTCAACTTCGCCCACGAACTGGTGTTAGGGCGGTCTGTCTCATCCACGGCACATCATCTGCACACAAGAGTAACATTGTGTAGCAGTTTTGTAACACGTCTTCTTCCATGCTTGAGGGAACCGTGCCAAAGATGTTTGGAAACATTATCGTTAAATCTTAGGGCGGTATATACTCATACTACAGCACATATATGAGCAGAAACTTCATTTGAAGACATATATATTAGTAGAAATACTGAAATGCTGATTTTAACCAACGTTGGAACAGGTGAACAGTTTAGTCCGTCGTTTGACATCAAAGTTTTAATCAGTTATACGCACCAGTTTCAAAGAGTTGTAGACACTTTTATATACAAAGTTCTTATCAAATATTTTCTTTTCTTTTATTTGCATCTTTACTGGCCACAACCTCAATATAATTTCATTTATCAAACTCAGCTATTATAGTTAACCCTCAACTGAAAATGGGAAGTAAATGTTACGTGTTTCTCAAAATCTCCACAGCTGTGCACACTTCCCATTACAATGAATAGAACGTTTCATGTAAACTTGTAAAACGAAATAACTCGAGCCTTCAACTTGTAAATAATGAAAGTTTAAAGAATACGTAAAGTGAGGTTATAGATGTGTGAAATATCTGGTTTCCAAGGTCACAGAGGCGAGGCACCGATGTGTATGGAAATGGGTGGAATCAGAGCGGGGTCTAAGACAATTGCGCATTGATTAACTGCGCTGTTGAAGGCCTACTTTATTCTTCTTAAACAATTGGAACACTTACAAAGTAACACCAGTAATAAGGTAGGTGAAGAATTATTTTATTAACTAAATATACAAACAGTGTGATTATTAACATTATTTTGTCAAATCCTTGAAGCATATTGCTATCGGGAAACAGTCAGCGTAAATTACATGTTTTATTATACATTTCGTTAAAATATCTCTCACATACACTTAGTGGACAATACTTTTGATGCCATCCCATTTACATTGAGTCAAATTAGCTGATTTGCTTATAGTAAAGTCATTAGTCAAGTCCTGTACAACATGTACATAGAAGCAAACTGAACCTATCTCACAATTGTAACAAAATCATTTTTAAATTGACAAAATCTAAATCTTAACTTTTTATGTTTTGCGATATACACTTGCGTAATATACTACAGAACACGTAAGCAGTTCAGCAAAATATAATTGTCATTCGTTAAGTATTAGGTTAAGGTTTGTATTTCAGTACACTAACAACAAATTAAACAGCGAGCTTAGCCGTTGCTTGTTTCACTAAACGACTTATTTGGTCAAGACTTACTCCCTTATCAACAGTAGCAAATGATTCACCAGATCCCGACGCACCTTTTTTTGCCTTTTTGACAGCTCTTCCAGGTGTGCCTTTCTTGAAGATCTTTCTTACATCGGCCATAGAATTTGACGCCGCAATCGCTTTTGCTTGTGCCGAGGCACTCTCAAGCGGTTTGTTATTTCGTAAAAGTTGTGTTGATGTAGCACCTTCAGACTTTAGTTTTGTAAACACTGACTGAGCAATTTGCCTTTCGTTTACAGTCCGACCAGATGAAGTTACCTTTCCAATTTCTTTTTGAACATCAGAAGCAAATCTGCGCAACGACAGCTCCTCTTTTGCACCACCAATGATAGCGTCCGTAAGCAAATGTGGTACTGAGAGTGGAATATACTGGCCACCTGTCAAGTACGCTAAAGCCATAAAGAAGTCTTTGTATGGAATGATGGACGGTTCGCATCCCACCGTGTATATTGCTATCCCTTTCCTTGCTAGTTTGCGTGCCAGTTGTATTGGATCGTGACCGTTTGGAGACCCATCAGGAAACGATCTGTCTTCCGACGGAACGAGTCCGTGAGGTGGCGCATCCGATATTAGAACACTAATCTTTGTAGCGTCTGATCTCCATGATAAGTTTGTTGCGTCATACATCGCTTCTGCAACCGCTTCAGGTCCATCTCCTCCACCCGATGCACGAGCTTTGTTAAGCCACGTTTTCATAGTCGCAACAGAGCTTGTAAAGTCATGCTTACGTGTAACGAAAGTACGGTCTTGAGGCACATGATCTCTATATTCGATGAGCGCTAATCGTAGATTGGTGCTCGAACTCGCGACAATTGCATCAACAAGTTGATTTATATGATCTCTAACATTATTTATATACGGCGACATACTTCCAGTGGAGTCCATTATAAACGCCAAATCAAGATCACTTCTCTGTGAATGTCCCTTTAGAATTCGCGCAACTTCCTTTGCTAAATTGCTTTCACTGAGCACCCCAGCACATACGGTAGAGCACAAGCTTACAATTAGTATAGTTGTTATCTTTATAACAGTAGCCATGATGTTATCGTTACAAATCAGTTCATTGTTGACGGCTCGTTATATATACCACACATTCCAGGTGACGTAACGGATATTTACGGATGTACAGCTTCAAAATACGCTGCGGTTTTGTACGTTTGTGTTTTGATAAGGCGTTAATTATCTCACGTAAACGTTGTGGTTTTAAAACAGGATTTTCCGCAATACTGGTAAATTGCCAGTTGGTATAAAAACATAACAAGAAAAACTGTGATACTACTACGTATCACAGCGGGCCTAGAACAAAGCTTTCATGTTAATATTTTGAAACGGGAGATGCAAATAAACTTTATAGACTTTAAAACATAGATGGAATGAATTTATATTCGAGGTTCATGTAAAGCAAATACTTATCTATCTGGTTTGTTTAGTTACAATTTAGTAACTGTTACTCATTTTCAGTGTATCATTTCTGTTCCATTGTTTGACTCATGTTCCATTAAGGTGATTTTCAGAACGTACAATACTATCCCTGCCTCTATCCTTACAAAATCGTTTGCAGTCAAAATGTTTGTAAACAAAACAACGCACATTTTCATAATTACTGAAAAGTCTCGTTAATTAAAAGTGCATACCGACCAATTAATTAACTTTGGCTACCTGTCAGTTTATTGTTGTACACCAATCTGATCATTCGAAATGTAAACCAGTCTGATAAAAATGGAAATTGCAACCCGGTCAGTTAGTAAACTTTGGCTACCTTTCACTTTATTGCTCTAACATGTCATTTCTGTTTAAAATAATGTCAGTGATTTCATAGTGATACTCTGATTCAAAAACAAACTGAAGTGTGAATGTAAATTTTAAATCATAAAAATCGAGTCATAGTATCGTAATGGACCCACTTTACCCGATACCGGAAAATACAGACATGTTCGACCGATATCGGTTTTTATACTCGCCGAATCGAATAAAAACTTTTCACTACTTATTAAACGTTACATAAGCATATAAAATAATTTGACGTTAACATGGATAAAAGATAGAAATATAAACTTTTTGACAATTCTAAAGCTACACAAAGAACAGTGGTTTAACCCATTCTTTATCGTACCGTCTTAGGCGATTTTCATAACATTTTGTTCAAAGAACTATACACTACTTCACCTACATGTTACATTTTCCAACCACGTATTAAATATAGCGCAACTAGAAAAAAGTTATTTAAAAAAAACATCTTTCTTGTCGTTATGTTTTAGCTTGATCAGGCTATTTTACTCCGAACAAGATGAACACGGCCATTTACAGTTCATTGACTGAGTGAACGGCTGGAATGTTTCATAGATCAGATTTTCTTCAGTCAAACGTAGTCGTAAGGTTAACAACTACATGTATAATATATCAGCCTCTAAACAATGGTAAAACCTTTGAAGTCGAAATGGTTCCATTAGCTAAAAATGGACAGAGACACACTTCAACCAAAACCTATTTGATATGTTTGTGTTTCTGTACTCTAGTCTTTCTCTTTATTAGCCTAATTCATTTGGTGTTTCAGTGTTACTCCTTTCATAGATCTGATATTTATAACTGTCGCACCATCACGCATAATTTTAATGTGCTCCATAATAAGTGGAAATTGTAGTTTCGGTATGGGGCACAACCGGTGCATAATACACAATTTACCTGTTTACTAACAAACTTCTGCTCTAAAATGTAGATGTAAGAAATCACGTTTAATGAAAACCGTACATTTTATGAAAAATCTCACCACAGTATAAAAATCTGATTGTTTATACCTAAACGTGCAAGTTCACACATGCGGCATGATACACCGTTTATTTTCATATTTCACCGATTGATGCATGTGTTTAGATAGGTAAATGCAACTCGGAATTGTGTTAGCATCATTTTTAAACTTAATGCTATCGTGTTAAATCATAAATGTATTTAAATATTGGATTTTATTGTGTTTATAAGTGCCGAAAAAAAATTGTTGGGGATGTGTTCCCAGTTATTTGCATATTAAACTAAGACGTAGAAGGCAGACAACCTGTAAAATCCGTTTGCCTTCGAAGTGGAAATAGCGAGACTATCTTTATCATGTTTATCGGAGTGATTTAAGGTTTGGTACTTGGGCTTGTGCATTTGTTTTCCACAGTACTGGATCAATTCTTTGAAGATAATTGTGACTCGTGATACTTCATCTTATTATAAAAAAATGCTTATTCATAAAGGTTGATTGTTCAATATTCTTGTTACATGTAAAAAACCTTAATAGTTTAGTAACGATTATGAACGCTTGAGGGGCTTCCAGCCAATCACAAGTACTTATGCAAATTAGGCGAGAGGCTAATATCTCACAGATTAGAGAAGTCGCATGTCATAAAATTACGTAATGATTACTCAATTTTATTGCCCCTACATCCGTTTAAATCGAATCGGGAACCCCTCTTATTCAGCTTTTGTATAAAGCATACACTTTATATATAATAATAATAATAATGTTAAATCTAAAAATAAAAAAAAAATCACAATAAAAGTAAAATTATAATAATTTAAGGTGATACGAAATGCAATATAAATACACAGCATCATGCAGCTCTACCAAAATAAGTATTTTAGAATCATGGAATGGTAAAACATTCGGTATTAATAAGCAGACTTAGATATAAAAGCAGGCTTGTTGGCATATGAAAAATATTTGATGGCACTTCTGCTGTTTAACTATTTAAGATATAAGCCACGTTCGGTCACATAAATGTCATTGTGCATGGTATTTTATGTTATGTTATTTATGCAATGTACTTGATGTGCAATGAAGAGACTTTATTAAACTATAAACATTTGTCAATTACCGAGCGTAAACAACCCAGATTAGTCAGACATTAATAAAAGCTTTCAGATTTTTGACAAAAAACAGCTTTTAACAGATAATCTGTTATTGCGGGACACACTTTATACATAGCAAAAAAGTTATAAATGTTACACTTAATAATGTATGTTAAAATGCTAATTTCACTGCGGTTTATAACGATTTGAGATGAAATCGTAGACACCGGGTACAAACTTAAGATAAAAATATTTCAACAAATGCAGTATCTTGAATAATCTCTAAGGTCAATATTTAACATAAGCTGTTTTAGAATTCACAGTTCTTTATAATTCTTGCATATGTGATATGGTACTAATATTGATACCGGTATGAGACATGGAACTAGAGAAATGAATTGTAGTGTTGTAGTTGTAATTGTAGTGGTTGGGAAAAACTGAACTGAACGTTTTTTATATAACGCCTTTGTACGATTGAGGACACGTCGGTTCCAATTTATGGCCTGGAGTCCGTACAGCCGCAAATTGTATGACTTAATTGATTTGGTCTTATTTTAAGTTGAAAACTCTACCCTTCGTTTAACTATATAATATATAGTAAAACGCCCAAACTGTGACAATTTTACACGAACGGGATTGAAGTAAACAGTCATTCTACATTTAAGTGATACATTTTATACAAAGATAAAGAATTTTGTTTGTAATTGGGTTTATAAGGCCCCCCCCCCCCCTCGGAAGAAAAAACGGGAACCACCCAAAGATAAAGAAATAAGAGGACGGTCTTTTTTTAAGGTTTTGTTTAACAGGCATGTAACTTTAATTTTACGATCGGAGCTCGGTTCCTTCCGTAATGCAGGCCGAACACTTCCGAAATGATTGATCTCACTGCTCCAGGTCATCGATAAGGTTTATGGGCGGACATTGCGTAACATTTATCATGATCTTTAAAAAGTTGTATATTGGATTTTGTTTAACCCTAAAATAAAAACTGGGTTAGAATCTTTCCTTTTTTTTGTTCTTAAAAAGGCAAAACCTTTCATTGAAACCGGATATAGAAGATTCATGAAATTTCAGTATTATTAAGCTTTTGATGTTAATTTGCGTGACATAAAAGATTCAATATCTTAATGTCGAAGCACTTGCACTGGTACTTTATATTTTGTTCAACATTTCTTTTTGTCTCGAGTGAAAGGCAAGAATTCGTTCCGCTGAAATTGGTGTCATTTTAAAGGTGTCAACATAGAGTTTCTTCCCGATCAAAGCTAGTTTTCAAAAAACACAGGTAAAAACCATGTAGTCTTATTACTCGTATCTTATGTCTTTCATTTCTTCCCGAAGAAATAAACTGATTATTAAATTAACATAAAAAGAAGAAAAAGCACGCATGCATAGTAATAATTGACAACATTTGTAAAATTCTACTGCAGATATGGAAAAGTTTTTTTTTCACAATAAATCCTTATTTCTTCTAAAATGTTAAATATATTTTCAAGCAATGTGGATAATGTTACAAACCAGCTGACATTTTGAAGGAAAAATATGGTTTGAAATGAAAAATCACATACTTTTTAAGGCATTCAACATCAAGCGTTTACTAGAGTATTTAAAATATATTTGATATTCTGAAAAGGAAACTGTTCTATTTCTCATATTAAAAAAGCCTACCGAAATCAAATGTCAGTATTTATCAGATCAGGAATAACTGATTTGGAATTTAGATCGCAAAATAAAAAAGTTGACGTACTATTTACCGAGGACATGTAGGTCCGCCCATTTACGTTTTTAAAGCACACTATGCTTTTGCATCAGACTTGCCGTGTGCGTCTGTACTTGAAAATAAAGCGTTAACAATTTTCAACAATTCGCACGTGCAAACATTACGCACGTGTAAATGGATCAGCCGAATATAAAAAAACAAGTGCACACTATATTCATTCCCATTATTATATCAAAATTAACGAATTTTGTAGCTTTTTGATTATTCTGTGACTATTGTCAACAATTACTACCAATGAATTATATTTCCAGCATCCGCTATTTACATTAAATTAATTAATGACTTGAGATGTAACTGTAATGAAATAGTGCTTTCTAGTTAAAACATTATTATTATTATTATTATTATTTTTTTTTTTTTTTTATTATTATCAATAATTGCAAGTAATGTGAATGATAATTTTTAATGTTCTTTATCTTCTGGTAGAAATGGTAAAAATTAAAACATATGTTACGCGGTAAGTTCAATATCTCCCTTAGGCAATATTCAAGTACAATCGATAATCAATGATTTATGACCCTGTCCGTTATTTACGGATACTACCGGACCGTAGTTGTTTCCGTAAACTCCTAATGCCCAATTCTTATCGATTGCCTGCTGATATAGCGCTTGACACTTTTTCTGCCGTATGTCTGATCGTGCTTTAGATTTTATTATACATGTACAAGGCGTGGAAATTAACTTTTATAGCATCAAAGTTTAGCACATGTTTTGTGATTTAATACTGTCAGGAATACTCTATAACTCTTATAGACGGTTCCTGATACTGTTGATTTTACTTTCAGTCATTAACTACAGATACGCCAAATAAAAAAATCACATAAAACCGATTCTTAAACCTGATTTCAGATAACCGCTTTACATGTCAGGCCTTCCTAAATGCTGATTGGTGAATACTCACGCTAATTACCACGTGATGGCAACAGTCATAGTAACGCTTCGTTTCAGTTTGTAAATTTATGCTATTTTTAACTGCGGTGAACGGTTACAATGGGTTCTAACGGTTTATAACGGTCCGGTCCGGTTCGTTCCCGGTCCGGTAGCGGTTCTAAATGGTCCCGGTTGCGGTTCGGTTGTAAAAATTACCGTTGGCAGTACTGTAATCAGTTATACGCACCAGTTTCAAAGAGTTGTAGACAATTCTATAAACAAACTTATTATCAATTTTTTTTTCATTCTTACTAGTCACAACCCTAATATACATGTAATTCCTTTCATCAAACTCAGCTGTTATAATTGATCCTCAACTGGAAATGGGAAGTAAATGTTACGTGTTTCTCAAAATCCCCACGGCTGTTACTTCCCATTACAATGAATAGAAATGCAGAACGACATAACTTGAGCATTCAACTTTTCGTAAATAATGAAATTTTAAAGAATGCTTATAGTGAGGTTATAGATAGTTGTAACGTCTTTTTGTCTGCTTTTCAACATCACAAAGACAGCAGGGACAGTGATGTTTATGGTTATAGGTGGACCTTGTGAGGGGGATGACTTCGTGAAATGTCTAAGACAACTGTGCATTGACTTACTGCGTTGTTGAAGGTCTACTTTTTTTTAATCAAACACTTTAACAAAGTAACACAAGTAATAAAGTAGCTGTAAAAATATTTTATTAACTAAATTTACATAAAGTGTGATCATATTAAATTACATTATTATGTCAAATCCATCAAGCAAATTGCTATCAGGAAGCAGTCACTTTAAATTGCATAGTTTTATTATGCATTTTGTTAGAACATCTCTAACATATATGTAGGCGAATACGTGTACACGACATGTAATTCCGTCCTTTGTCTTTGTGAGCTCTAATGTTTAAGACTGTCAGTCAAATGGTCTACAGTATGAATATAGAAGCGCATTGTGCATATCTCAAAACAATTTGTTTAGTAACATATTACAGGATCAAATTCCAATTGACAACAAATTAAACAGCGAGCCGAGCTGTTGCTTGTTTCACTAAACGACTTATTTGATCAAGACTTACTCCCTTATCAACAGTAGCAAAGGATTCACCAGATCCCGAGGAACTTTTACTTGGCAACCTTCGCCTAGAAGCCGCACTGGACTTGCGACCACCAAAAGAGCTCCCAAAACTTTCAATCCTAGACGATATATCACTCATCCCACTAATCGAATCAGAAGCAGAAAACCTTCCACCAGATGTTCCACTTGACGTGCCTTTCCTGAAGATCTTTCTTACATCGGCCATAGAATTTGACGCCGCAATAGCTTTTGCTTGTGCCGAGGCACTCTCAAGCGGTTTGTTATTTCGTAAAAGTTGTATTGATTTAGCACCTTCAGATTTCAGTTTTGTAAACACTGACTGAGCAATTTGCCGTTCGTTTACAGTTCCACCAGAGGAAATTACCTTTCCAATTTCTTTTTGAACATCTGAGTCAAATCTGCGCAACGACAGTTCCTCCTTTGCACCACCAATGATAGCGTCCGTAAGAGCATGTGGCACTGAGAGTGGAATATACTGGCCACCTGTCAAGTACGCTAAAGCCATAAAGAAGTCTTTGTATGGAATGATGGACGGTTCGCATCCCACCGTGTATATTGCTATCCCTTTTCTTGCTAGTTTGCGTGCCAGTTGTATTGGATCGTGACCGTTTGGAGACCCATCTGGAAACGATCTGTCCTCCGACGGAACTAGTCCGTGGGGTGGCGCATCCGATATTAGAACACTAATTTTTGCAGAGTCTGATCTCCATGATAATGTTGTTGCGTCATACATCGCTTCTGCAACCGCTTCAGGTCCATCTCCTCCACCCGATGCACGAGCTTTGTTAAGCCACGTTTTCATTGTCGAAACAGAGCTTGTAAAGTCATGCTTACGTGTAACGAAAGTACGGTCTTGAGGCACATGATCTCTATATTCGATGAGCGCTAATCGTAGATTGGTGCTCGAACTCGCGACAATTTCATCAACAAGTTTATTTACATGATCTCTAACATTATTTATATACGGCGACATACTTCCAGTGGAATCCATTATAAACGCCAAATCAAGATCACTTCTATGAGACGTCGGAGGAGCAACGGTTGGCGGTCGTCGCGTTGGATTTATTGGATCGTGCCATGGTATATCTGCAATCCCCGAAAATGGATCGTGACTTTTTGAATGTCCCTTAAGAATTCGCGCAACTTCCTTTGCTAAACTGCTTCCACTGAGCACCCGAGCACATACGATAGAGCACAAGCTAACAATTAATATAGTTGTTATGTTTATAAGAGTAGCCATGATATTGTCTTTACAAATCAGTTCATTGTTGACGGCTCGTTATATATACAACATATTCCAGGTGACGTAATACTTAATTATGGATGTGCAGCTTCGATATACGTATAAAATACGCTGCGGTTTTTGATAAGGCTATATTATATTTATTGTTTGTTGTTTGTTATATATTATGGGAATTATTCCACCAGGTACAACACCCATGGGGAATGAAAGGACCCTAGGCCATAGATTATTTCATCGTTGATATGCTATGTTTGCATTGTACTCCATAATGATTACCAAAATAAAACATATTTAATTCAATTCAGTTCTAGTGTCTGATCTCAATTTAATTCAATTCTATTCTATTGTACTCTATTCTATTCTAAATTGCCGTTTACTGTTATGTTCTTACTACAGAAACAGCTTTTAAAAGGATAGTTAAAACTTGACAAGAAGCAAACTGTTTTTGTAGTTTATCCGTCATTATTACACGACATGTAAACATAAAAATATCAACCTATGTCAGCGGAAATTATGTGACGTAAACGTTGCGGTTTTAAAACAGGATTTTCCGCAATGCTGTAATGATCGAATGCTCGGGGAAAAAAATCTTAAAAAACAACACATTGTAAGACTGTTATAAAGCATGTAAATATTAAAACACTGAACTCATTAAGGTTTAATTGTAGTGTTCATGTATCAGTTTATGTATAAAAAACATATATAGAATTTTTAGAGCATGCAGGAAAATACAAGCAATGATACTACCGTAAGATACGCTTTGATGCAGTATTAATTTAGTAAATGCTCTATAGTTTACTAGCATTAAATAACACCGGAGAACATTTATTTTCCTCTGTTTTCTACGAAATGAGAAGACGTACTTCCGTTAGTTTTTTTCGCAGGTTCATTTTAAGATGTTTTGCAGGTTAAAGGGTCAATGATCCCTTTGTAACACCGGATACAGCTCCTTCCGAACACAGGGCTGTACTCGAATCAAGCTACCTTGGTGTAGCGGAGCTGAATTCGAACCAAAGCATATGCAAAATCGAATAAAGCTCCCTATATTGGACCAAACGGATAATACATGTAAAACGGATTAATTAACAGAAGTCTGGAAATAAGCCATAGAACCCTCTGAATTACGGAACAAAATCAGTCTAACCAATGTCTCACACAGTCAGTACGTTTTAGAGGCCCCATTAGAGTCATATACGGGCGTTCTGACCCTAAACAGGGGTCTGGCGTCTTACCCTTTCTATACATCTAAAACGACGGATTGGACATAAACTGTTGAAAATATTCAACATATTGCTTCTTACTTTGTTTCATTTACCTCCCCGAAGTCAAGTTACCCGTTACTAAAAATATAAAGAGCCATGACCTCTATGTTAAAAATGTCTCTAGATATAAATTATAATCCTAAATGGTCTAAAACATTTAACAGCTGTTCAATATACTGTTGTAACACTTTTACCGCGCTGTCTTATGTAGAAATAAATGTCGGTTAATTTGAAAAAAGTATCTTAATTTAAAAGGTTTGATAATCCCTTAAACCGTCCATCTGTCCGACCAACTGTCTGTTGTCTTATCTGTCCATCAGTCAGGCATTACACCCTATCTCATGCCGCCAACAATTTATTTATGGAAATGAAGAAACAAACCACTTAAAGTGCAGCCTTATGTGCTACGGTCATATGAAAAATTGTAGGTTTTTGAAAGAAAATAATTCTTTGATATCAACAAATCATTAAATATCAAAGTTTCGTTCAACCGTCCGTCCAACACAGACGGACAAAAAGACAGATATCCAAAGGCTATGTACTGCATCCTGAATAGCGGTATGAATCCTTATTATTCGTTGATAAATTATATGCTGCGTGTTTGAATAAACGAATGACACGCCTTAAATACACATCCTTATTGCATCCGATCGCATGGGCGCTCTATTTGAAAAATAGGTACAATAACCGCACATATACAGCTCCACTTTGATAAGGGAAGCTGTATTCGTCGAATAGAGCTCATATGGAGCTGTATGTCTTTATGTGCACCATAGGGGAACTGTATTCGGAAGGAGTTGTATCCGGTGTAACACATCTTGAAAGTTTCTAATATTTTAAGCTTTTATACACTTAACAGGTTTAGAAACGCAAAGATTTCCCCTGTTGAACATTTTTATTTGAATGACGCAAGTTTAGATATTTAGGAGTCATTTTTTACGATGAATTATTGCAAAATTTAAAAAATAAACTTTTCTTGTCATCAAGATGCGTACGAAATTCTAAATAAATTTGATACTCAAATATTGTTAAAGTAACTATTACACTGCCTCTTTTAGGTTTTAAGGAGACTTGTTTATATGTATATATATACTGATTTGAATTTTATAGCGAAAAATTGACCTTTAATGGAAGAATAATACATGGCAGTTTTTTGCATAGCCGGCAATATTTGCAAAATTAAAAAACTCCCTCGTCATAAGAAGCGTCACGCATTGTTTTTGCGAAAAAACGTGATTAGTCAACATCACGTTTTAGATATGCTAATTACATCGCTTTTACTGAACGGTGTTTGTATACGTTATATGCAATACATATTTGCAGCTTGTATGACATGACAAGTAGAATGTCAATTGGCTTGACATTCGAAGTCACGAGCCGGCTATTTGTTACCTACTCGACGAACCTGCATATGTACTTTTTTGAAACACTGAAAGTCACTTAATGCTTCTTTCTTAACTGCAATATATGTATTTCAGCACAACATCTCTGCTTTATGTCATGCAAATAGAATTTCCACTGGCTCACAAACACAAGTCCGCACAGGGGGTCACCCTGTCCACTATCCTTGGTAAATGTACTCTTTTCAGACCTGGTAAAAGGTCTATTTTCAAGGTTCTCTTATGATGTCAGCATTTGCCTGGGTTTGAGTAACACAGGACTGTCGGCATAGCTTTATGTTCATGAAGACAGTATTTGTTCGCGCATACGGTACCTGTCGCTTCTATGGAAAGCCAAACCTGTCTTAACCCGCGTATACAGTTTATAACGTTATGGACGTTCAAAGGATATAAAATAACTACTACGAGCGCCGGAATTGGATAAGTTCGAAGATTCAAGGAGGTGCTACGCAAGCAGTCATACCAAAATGTATTTGCTGTGCTAATTATTTATTACAAATTGAATAGGGCCTACTACAATCGTCAATCTGCACTTAATTCAACTATACTAATAAGAAATTTTATGTAGCATATTGAGCCCTATACCGACGTTAAGGTATGCCACACTTATATTAAATTTGTTTCACCAATACCTTAGTCTTAAGAATAAATTTGGAGAAAAGTTTTATTCATTTTTTTAAATACTTGTTTATGAAAACATATCTGTTCAAGCGGTGTTCATCGACTAATAAACAAAAATGTGGTGATCCGATGCGCAGTAATTACCACGAAGGCCGGAGGTGTTAGTGGTTTATAACTGCGTACCAGAACGTCAAAGAGTTGTTAAATAGACGATAACAACGCTAAAACGGATGCTATTTCTATTCTAACATGTCCGATATTTTAAAATGTGAATTAATGCGAAAGCGTTATTTTCTATACGGAAAATTATTTTACGTCATGCGGCACAATATGATGTCATTTTTCGGAATACAACCCGCGCGTTGTTTATGGCGTAATTAAATCTATTTTTTTCTACTTTTGCATATACAGACACAATCGTGAGTCATGTTGAAATAACACTTTTTAAATGCATTCAGACTTCAACGGCCTTCAGAACGGCTCAAATAACTTGCTTTTAAAAAAAATGAGCCAATCTATAAATAAACAAATAACGTTTTACGTGTAGCAGAATAATTTCCCCTTTTCATGATCTTGCTACACAAAACATGTACAGTGTACGTGTAATATAGTTTACAGTTATCATATAGATTAGACTCAATAATTTCAACAGAAAAGCACTGATTGAGAAGAGATATTTATTAGTCTCAAATACAAATATTTGTTCTAAGGAAAAAGTGCCATCATTGACCGAGAGGTTAAGATCGTTTACAGACAAGGTCCTTCGCTAGGTGGGGTTGGAAAAAGGCCGGATCATGGATACGAAAGCACTGTCCTACTTTCTTACTGCATGTCAGCCGTTTTACTAACTGTAACCTATCTGTACTTTGATAGTGTCGTTAGCAGGAAAGTTTAAGTACTGTACCTTATTTTTTAACAGAAATACCTACGGGTCGGTTATAAGTTGTTCCTACTCCTGTATTAACAGTTCTTGAGGTCACATCCGTGAGGTCAAAAGGTACACCATTTATAATTCACAGTATAAAGTTTTAATTTTCATATTATCAACAAAGACTTTGAGACCCTCTTTCGTCGTCTTGTCAAGACTTCAAGACTAGCCAACAATGCTAACAACTCTGAAAGTAAAAGTCTGACATGTTAACATGTTATAGTAGATCTACGACATTGTTTTCAATTTCTGACATTATATCATGTTACAACATTTCGTGCATTTTTGACGTGATATCATGTTACAACAGTCTATCCATTTTTATAATTATATAATGTTACACATTTCAACCATTTGCTCCGGATATTTACCCGTCCGGATATTTGAATATGCCGATGTTTCCAATATATTTGACCGTATTGGTATTACAGCAACTAAACTTAATAAATTTAATGTATTGATATAAAAGTACATGATGCTTTATCGGAAATTAATTAGATATACAAGTTGTAGGTTAAGTAATCTTTGGCTTATTGAAATGGATTAACACATGAACATCCGAGTCATAAATGTGATTAAAAACTGAAATAATCGCACTAATGAAAAGATGATGACATCTTAACATCAGAGAACCTACTGTAAAAGACAAATCAGTCATATATCTATGGCTTACCTGCTATAATTGTAAAATTCTGCATGCACAGTACACTTTGCGTGCTTACTAATAACTATCAAAGTTGCCTTAATCTAATCAAATGAAACTTTTATAACATACAATGATTTTCAAGAAAGAATAATAAATGATCAATTTGTCAAAATATATCAACAGTCTGTACAAGTTAATGTAGAATAATTTGACAGTAACGTAACATATATATACAAATGTACACAAATAACAGTGACTTACCATATATACATGTATGTGTACACAAATGACAGTGACGTAACAGACGTATGTGTACACAAATGACAGTACCGTACCCGATATATGTGTACACCAATGACAATGACGTAACATATATAATTTTACACAAAAGACAGTGGTTAATTGATATATTTGTACACAAATGACAGTGATGCAACAGATATATGTGTACACCAATGACAATGACGCAACAGATATATGTGTACACAAAAGACAGTTATTAACTGATATATTTGTACACAAATGACAGTGATGTAACAGATATATGTGTGCACAAATGACATTGATGTAACAGATATATATGTACACAAATGACAGTGATGTAACAGATATATGTGTACACAAATGACAGTGATGTAACAGATATATGTGTACACTTAAGTTAACAAGCAGTGTAGCTTTTTTCCACAATAAAAGTGAACTCTTCAACTGGGTCAGTGTCACGTTATCTTAAATATACATTTAAGGGAACTTCTAACGCTACCTTAAGTCTTTATTCATTATTTTGAAAACTGCTGTAAGAATTTACTTGAAACTTCACACGAATAATAAATAGTATATTAGACAAATTTTGTATAATTTTTATTGCAAACTACTCATCGGTCATTAAACTACACTTTCTTAAAGATAATAACCCACAAAATCGAAAGTCGCAAAATTTGCCGTTTTCGCAATGTAATTGGACGGAATGCACGTATAAAAGTCACTGCTACTGGGCCTTGTGTGCGGTCGCATTTAATCTTTTCTCGGACTTAAATGTTTCATTCTACATTGACTGAATATCCGATGTGACAATATTGTACATGTTTTCGAAAACGATGTTGCTGGGAAGACAATAACCAAAAATTAGAGCGCCTGATTATTATAATTAATTGAATCTCCATTTCATACATGTTGAAATTTAAGTTAGGAAAATGGCTAGAATATCTTTACAGCAAAGGGCTCAAATTGTTGGTCTACTTGTATGTGAAATCTTTGCAGCTTTTTGGTTTGCGCTTGTGATATTGTCGCCGTTGTTTAAAGGAATTTAAGTATGTGATTTTATTTCTAATATTTTATGAATTAAATATTGTTAAACAATGTAGAGATGGAATAATAGAGTAAAATATTAATTTTAAACCTGTGAAATGCGTTGTTCATGTTTGCGACTTTCGATTTCGAGAGTAGCGTACAGTACACGTGCGGTAAATTGGTATTCACGCAACCACCAAATAATGTATTAATTCACTAGCGGCGAAAAGCAACAGTCCACATGTTGTGAAAATTTGGTAAACATATCTGGTATAGTTTCTGAGATATTCAAAAATATTGAAAGGTAGCGTTAGAAGTTCCCTAAAGTGTACTGTAAGCTGGTGTAAACGAAAGCAAACAAACTTAATCTGACGGAATTCTGACAAACAAATGCTATTTACTCGTCAGCTTTCTCACAAACGTAATGATATGCACTGTTGCACGAGCCATCTGCCCAATGGTTCTGTATGTAGACACAGTTTTCTTGACCGTTTCTGTTGTCTGGTTGTCTATCGTCCCAGTCAGTGAAGCCGGAAGTGGTGAGAGACCTCTTGCTTTCGTACCATTTCCAGATACCTTCTTCTTGTATATCAGTAAGTCCGATCCAGAAATTTTCTGTTGCAAAAACAGTTGATAAGTTTTACTGTACATTGTGTTCTTTATATTTTTTCGGTTTAACGGTATTTCGGGTATTTCCAAGCAGACAGTTTACTGTACCAACTATCTTTTAGGACGGCATAATACTTGTCCCTATCCGCCGTAGGGAACTGCCAACTTTCGTACATGACTGGGAAACATGTTTTCGAATCCACGACCCTCAAATGAATGGTTATTACAATAGTAAATTCAAATCAACAGCTCTAACCATTCAACAACATAGACGGTATTTAGCCTAGTACTCAGCTAAGTAAGTTTTGGATTAATAAGGTATTAATAAGATGTGGCTTGTTAAAATCTCCAGTTGTAAAGATTACTTAGATTACTAAAATAAAAACTGCTGTTTTTACTTACGTCTATACAGTTTTGCCTGTGACTTTATGTAGTAATTCTCTGCATCAGTTTCAATTTCGGCAATCGTTCCACCCATATGCTTGCAGATCCGCTAATTGTATAAAAAGGAATCTTCTCTGAATTAGGTATTATTTGCATGACAAAACAATCGTGATTTAATGACATACTTATTTGCAAGAACCGGCACAGTCAGTATGGTGTTGTTGATTCAAGGTTTAACACCCGTCTCAACTGTATCTAAGTCGTTTGTATAGGCGGGCAGTTCACTGGGAACGACCAGTACTAGAATCCGAACTTTTGCACATAAAGAGGTATGGTAGGTAGCAGGGCTCGACCCGGTGACCCTTAAACTCGTTTTTAAACCTAAAAATGACTACTTACAGCAGCATTTAGCATTGTCTCTGAATCATGGCTAAAATGGTAGCACGTGCTCTTGTGATGAAGCCATCCATCCGGGCAGCTGCTCTCTAGATGGAGTAGAAACATGTCAAAGATAATTCATGTTGAAGTGCCATCACTACCTTTATAACATATAATTTGATGCTATGAACTTTTAGAGGAATTTCTCTTGTACTTGATAAGGCCAGCTTAGTAAAGTAACGAATATGAAAGTATAGGTTGTTCAAAAATTTCAAAGTACAACCGAAAAGTTGATATTATACGTACGATACCCACAATTCTTCTATAAAAATAAACATTGTCACTGTTTTTTTCTCACTTGAAACAGAGCGAGAGAAGAAAACGTTTTACAACTTTATAAATCTGTTGATCGACCTTTAATAATGTCGACTTTAGGCGAATGAATTATGCATGAATGAATTTAGCCAAACACAACATTGCTGATCTTTTTCAAATTGCCTGGAAATAGCATTACAACGTTATAAGTCTTCGCAAGTTTACATGTAAAAGATACCGGTATAAAACTAATTGCAAACTGCATATTAAGCATTATCCGATGCGATAACCTCGCCCCTTGATGTCGGAGTATTTATAGCAAAATAACTCATTTTCCATTGCACCTTTTCCACATGCATTTATGTGTGGTAAGTAAAAGTCAATCTTGATTGGTATTGAAATCACTTGGTTAACACCTGGTGCCATGTTGATTATAGCCAGATATATAACAGTTCCTGCCAGTTCATCAAATAAACATTTTACTAATGCATCTAAACTGCCTACCTGTAAGCGACGCCCAAAAAACCAGCATAAGTGCAACACACAGAATTGCTTTCATTTTCTTGCAGTCGCTTTAGTTTGAAAACAGTACCAACTGACTTTATGTCGGTGAAATAGGCGGTACGTTATCAAATAAATCGTCTCACTGACCTTGAGCTTTTAAGATTGGACGAAAATAGAAACTGATAAGAAATGTTTAAGACCAACGTTAGAAAATGGTTAAACATAATTTCATGTTTGGGTTTTACTAAAATGCACTTAAGTTCGAAATCTAGTTTTACATTTGAGGTTTTCATAGAAAAAAGCTATTGTAAAATATCCTGCACAGTAAAATAACAAATCTAGCCGTTTAGTATACATGTAGTTTAATATTATCTTTAAAGCATTGACGATTATTTTGCAAACAAAACGTTGAAAAAACATTACTTAACACGAGTCAATATACAAAATGTAGTTTATGCTTTCACACGAAGATAATGTCAAAAGACGATAAAATGATTTTTCGAAGCTCAACGACATTTACACAGCTCTACTTTTAGATTAAATTGCGGTGTCCCGTTAGGGTCATCGCCGCACAAAGAAAACTCAATAAAAATATTCTACGATATTGAAAACTCAAAACAACTTTTTTCTTTCGTTGTTTCGACTTCTCATCTTTTCGCCATCGTAGCTTCGACTTTTCATCATCGTGGTTTCCATTTTTCAACATCGTAGTTTCTACTTTTCACCAGCGTGATTTCGGCTATTCAAGATCGTGGTTTTAACTTTTAATTATCGTGATCTAAACTTTGCACAGTCGTAATTTCACTTTTCACCATCATACTTTCGCCATTTCACAATCGTAGTTTCGACTTTTCAACATCGTGGTTTCATCTTTTCACCATCGTAGCTTCGACTTTTCATAATTGTGTTTTTTAACTTTTCACTTCGGTCCGTGTTTCGTCTTTTAACCATCGTACTTTCGACTTTTTATTATCGTAGTTTCGAATTTTCATCGTGGTGGTTTCTAGTTTTCAACATTGTGTTTTCGCCATTTCACAATCGTAGCTCCGACTTTTCATCATCATGGTTTCAATTGGTCAACATCGTAGTTTCGTTTTTTCACACTGCTCTATCATTCTAGCAGTAATGTATTCTATATGTTTGTATGTTAAAATGATATATGATTTATAATTTGAATGAAATGACCCGCATTGAGAAAGTCAGGACGTGACATGAAATATCTACTACATATGCCGAACTTAAGATAAGTTCGAAGATTCATGGAAGTGCTTTGCAAGCAGTTATACTAAAATTTACTAGCTATAATTATTTTTCACTACAAATTAAAAAGGGCCTACTACAATCGTCAATCGGCTCCTGGTGCACTTATTTCTAATAAACCCATAAGAAATTTTATGTAGCATATTTAGCCCTATGCCAACGTGTCGGTGTGCCACACCCACCTATACCTTAGCCTGAAAGAAGAAATTTGGCAAATTGTTTTATACTATTTTTTCCAAATGTTTATCTATGAAATAATATCCGTTCCAGCGATTTTGATCATCTAACAAACGATGATTAGGAGTTCTGATGCGCAGTAATTAACCACGAAGGCCGGAGGTCTGAGTGATTTATAACTGCGCATCAAAACGACACAGAGTTGTTTAGTAGACGATAAATATAGTTTTCCGAGTTTGAGTTCACGAATTAAAAGGAATCTATTTTCCCTTATGTGTAAGATAGTCACGGACAGTTGATTTCGCTCTATAATACATAGCGCATTTGTCAGCGGTAACATTTTAAGAAAAATGGTTATTCAGCTTTGCAAGGCGTAACTGTTCACACATTAAATTTTATTCGATTAGATGTAATCCAAAGTGGATAAAAAATTCCTCATAAAAACAGTAAGTCTTCTTTATCAGAGACAGACTTTGTTGAAGAAGCAATTTCAGATTTACTTGATAGACATTTGATTGAAAAAGTGTGATGTTCAGCTACATATTGTGAACCCATTAACTGTTTCTGTACACAATTTAAATAAGAAAAGGCTTACAAAAGGTAAAGGTAAAGTGTTTGTTTATTATAGTGTCACCCATACTTAAGCCATTTCTGACTTATGAGACACCTTCTTTTTGAGCACGTTCACCTCCCGAATCCTTTCCTTTTAGTGTCAGGCACCAGGCAGGTAGGCATACGGTAGCCATTATTTAATTAGCTGTCGGCTCACCAACCGGCCATATCAGAACGGACCCCTGCTGGGATTCGATACTTCGACCTCCCGCTCCCAAAGCGGATGCCTAAACCACTAGACCAAGGGAGACGTTTATATTAGATTTGAGAAACGTAAATTCGCATATTTGGAAGCAATCTGTTAGATTCGAAGATATAAAAACAGCCTTGTAGTTTTTATACAAGGGCTACAGCCTTATTGAGTTTTATCTGACATCAGCGTATCATTTTATTGAGATTTTTAGGCCACACTGAGAAGATCGTTTTGTTGTTATCTGGTTTCATTCGAAATGCTTTAAAGTCCATATGATAATCTGTTCAACTGTTAGAATTTCTAGGAACTGTCCTGCATTCTTATTCGGGAATCATTTTTATTCCTAAACGGAGGTTAGAGAAAGCTTTTCGAACAAACTCAGAGAGTTTGCTTTCTATTAAAGTTTATAGAAGAGTGACTTCTAGGAAAGTGGCTAGCATAGTTGGTCAGTTGATAACAATGTCCATTGTCACAAGTCACGTGTCTCAGATAATGACACGCGCATTAAGCATAACTGAAAACTTATCTCCTTAGTAGCAGCCCTTAACAGGTTTTGCTCCATTCTAGTTGATAGCAATTTAAATAGTGTGCTTTTTTTATTTATTTCATATTTTGTCTGATGTTTGTGTGATGCCTGTTCTTTGTATGAACGTTGTTATGTGTTTGAAGGCCTCGGGGAAAAAAGGCCCCCCCCCTATACGAGTCACCTTCATTAAATAGTTTATTATAAGTATTGCCATTCTCAAGGTGTCGTATTCTGACAACATAGGTGTAACCTCGATTGTGAAACAAAGTTCAATGAACAGGGACCTGCAAAGTAAAGCTTTAGATATTTTTAGTTTATGCCACAGGAATTCTATTTCCTTGGAAATGGAATGGTTACAACGAACTTCAAGTGAGAGAGTGGACTATTTGTCACGAATCGTTGATTACGATGTTTGCGGTATATCTTTTGATTTGTTGACCTTGATTCAAGATCGTTTTCATTTAAGGTTAGATGTTGATTAGTTTGCTTCGCCCACAGCACCAAGCTTCCCATTTTTTATTCAAGATTTTGGAATGAGTCTTGTCAGGGAATAGATGCCTTTTCAGAGTTCCTCCATTCTCTGTGTTATACAATTTGATTAGAAAAATCGAAGTGGATAGAGGATACGGTGTTATCGCATTACCTCTTTGGAGATCAGCGATATTTTGGCCATTTATATATGTCCAAATGGGAATTTTATTTCTAATATTCTGGCATGGTTTGATTTGCCAGTGAGAAAAGAGTGGTATATTAAATGGAAAAATGGAGCAGGTATTTTTGGTAATACTGATTTGGCTTTTAGAATACTGGCACACTATATTGATTTTCGAGCGAGTTAATCGAGTATTGATAATTCAAATTGATACCGTAAGAGTGTACCCTAATTTGTAGTAACTGGTTGTTATAAATATCCTATACAGTCGCAGTGTTCATATTGCAAATGTTTAAATTCTTAAAGATTGACATAAAATAATTTATTATATATTTATGCTGTATTAATATTGAGGTTGCTTATGTTTATGATTTATTCGTGCATAAAATGGTGGCATCACAGGTTGCTTTTTAAGACGACTGTGTTTGTTAAATTCATAAGAAGGTGGCATCATCGGCTGTTATGAGACGACCGACTGTTATGAGACTACCGTGTCTGTTTAAATTCATAAAAAGGTGGCATCACCGGCTGTTATGAGACGACTGCGTCTGTTTAAAATCATAAAAAGGTGGCATCACCGGCTATTATGAGACGACTGCGTCTGTTTAATTCATAAGAAGGTGGCATCGTCGGCTGTTATGAGACGACGCGTCGTTAAATCAGTATACCGGCTGATATGAGACTACTGCGTCTGTTTAAAATCATAAAAAGGTGGCGTCACCGGCTGTTATGACTTTTGAGACGACTGCGTCTGTTTAAATCATAAAAAGGTGGCATCACCGGCTGTTATGACTTATGAGACCACTGCGTCTGTTTAAAATCATAAATGGTGGCATCACCGGCTGTTATGAGACGACTGCGTCTGTTTAAATTCATAAAGAGGTGGCCTTATGCTAAGACGACTATAAATTGTGTTTTGACAACGAATGTTAAACAATTGAATGTAAAAGTTATTTTACTCGAAGCATATTTCTATATATACCTTGGAATGACTTCGGTTCTTTTGTTTACATCTATTTTTCCAGGCTAAAGACGAAATTGAAGAACAACCTGAGGTTTTAGCGGACAAGGTGGACCTTCTTCCGGAATAATTCATCTAGCGCATTATTTAGGACCTGTTTTGTGCTCTTTCTCGAATGATTGCAGAAATCTTGAGCTAAAACTACGTGTCAAACGTATAAAAACAGTTTTGATCGTTGGAGAAGATGGGCTTTTTGTAATGGTTTGGAAAGAGGGGATATTTTGCCGGCAAAACCTATATCAGTATCATTATATTTGTGTTCAGTTATTGAAAGTGCAAATGGTTCAAGTTCTGTTATTGCTGACTTTTACGGAATTAAATGGTTTTATGATGTATATGAGCTTAAGTCACCGACGGAATCAAAGCTGGTTCAAAATGTTTTGGAAACTGGAAAAAATATTATTGCTTAACCTATTATAAAAAACGAGCCAGTGACCATTTCTATATTGTTTAATTTGCATAAAGGTCTCTATGAAGAAAACAATGCTAAAAATCAGCAAATAATCTGTGCATGTTTGGTCACATCTGCAGGATATTTGAGAAGCTCCGAGCTTTTAAGTATTTTAGTTTCTGATATTGTTTTTGACAAGGAGTACATGGGTATTTTCGTGGAAATCAGTAAAACTGATAAATACAGTGACGGAGCTTAGATTGTGATATCTCGAATCTGTACGGCACTGTGTCCTGTTGTTAATGTAGAAAGGTTGATACAATGGGCATGTTTAAAAGAAACTGATTATTTGTTTTGTTATCTTTCTAAAGTAAAAAGCATACATCAGTAGAGAGTGAAATAAAAAGATGTCTTACTCAAACCTTTGGGATCAGTTTAAACTGGCATTGACGCCTCATGTTTCTAATATCAAGAAATATTGTCTACACTCTTTGAGATCAGGGGGAGCAACTGCTGCGGCACAAAATGGCATATATACAAATATAAGACTCAATAATAAAGTACTGATTGTGAAGACTTATATGATTCATCCGTTTACAATTTATTTCTAATGAATAAACGACATGCAAAGTGAGTTCAGTGACCGAGAAGTTAAGATCGTTAACAGACAAGAACAGGTGCTTCGCCAGGAGGGTTTGGACCAAGTCCGGACCATGGAATTCTTTCTTGCGAAAGCCACCCGACTGCACTAATTAGATAGTACCATTAGCAGGTAAGTATAAGTACTGTACCTTATTTTTGAACATCAAAGTGAGAACAGTAATATCTACGGTCCGGATATAAGCTGTTCCTACTCATGTAATAACAGCTAATGCGGTCACATCCCTTATGTCAGAATATACACCATTTACATTTTACGGTATAAATTTTAATTTCATATTATCAACAAAGACTTTGAGACACAATTTTATCGTCTTTTCGAGTCTTCCAGACTAGCCAACAATGCTAACAACCCTGAAAGTAAAAGTTTGACATTTTATAATGTTACAGTACGACATTATTTACAATATCTGACATTACGTCATGTTACAACATTTTGTGCATTTCTGACATTATATCATGTAACAACAGTTACATCCATTTTTGACAATTATATGAAGTTACACATATTAACCATTTGTTCAATATCATATACCCGTCCGGATATATGAATTTGTCACTGTTTCCAACTTACACAGCCGTTTTGGTGTAAAATCAACTGAACATAAAAGACTGCGTATATAGTACATGACGCTATTTCGGAAGTGACGGAAATCTTTGGCTTGTTGAAATTGTGTCAACGCTGATTGTGATTAATAAATGTTGCTAAAACTGAATTTATCACAACGGTAAAACTATGATGGTATCTACACATCAGATGAACCAAGTGCACAGAAAAGGTCAGGCATATGGCTTACCTAATAGAATTGTAAAACTCTGCACGCAAAGTAGTACTCTCTGCATACTTAATAAAAACTAGTAAGTGAAAACTATCAAACTATCAATTTTGAAAATTGCCCCCAATCTAATCTAAACATAAACATTTCATTTAAAGAAAGAATAACAAAATATCAATTTGTCAAAATACAAGTAAATGTAGGATAATGTGACAGTGACGTGACATATATATGTGTACACAAAGAACAGTGACGTTACAGATATATGTGTACACAAAAGTTTACAAACATTGCACTAAAAGGTAAGTCATTCTTGAAAATAATCAGTGAATCTCCACAATTTAAGTGAACTCTTCCACTGAGTCAATGTCACGTTATCTTAAATATACTGTAAGTAGGTGTATACGAAAGTTAACAAAATGAATTTAACGGGAAAGGAGTAATATTCTGACAAACAAATGCTATTTACTCGTCAGCTTTCTCACAAACGTAATTATATGCAGAGTAACACGCGGCATCTGCCCAGTGATTCTGTACGTAAACACAGTTTTCTTGACCACGAGAGTTGTCTGGTTGTCTATCTGCCCAGTCAGTGAAGCCGGAAGTGGTCAAAGACCTCTTGCTTTCGTACCATTTCCAGATACCTTCTTCTTGTATATCAGTAAGTCCGATCCAGAAATTTTCTGTCGCAAAAACAGATGTTCAGTTTTACTGTACATTTTGTTTTTTACTTTTTTTTCTCGTGGTATAACGGTATTTCGGGTATTTCCAGGCAGACAATTAACTTTACCACCATTTTGTAGGACGGCATAAAACTTGTCCTTATACTACGTAGGTAACTGCCAACTTTCTCACATGACTAGGAGACATGCTTTTGAATCCATGACCCTCAAATTGGCCTCAATTAATGAAAGGTTATAGTGATTTCAAATCAACAGCTCTTAGACTAACCATTCGACAACATAGACAGTATTTAGCAAAGCACTCAGCTCAGGTTTTATTTCGATTAATAAGATATAGACAGTTCAAAGCTCGAGTTTTAAAGATTACTTAAATTACTAAGATAAAAACTGCTGTATTTACTTACGTCTATAAAGTTTTGCCTGTGACATTATGTAGTAATTCTCCGCATCAGTTTCAATTTCGGCAATCGTTCCACCCATAAGCTTGCAGATGCGCTAATTGTATAAAAAGGAATCTTCTATAAATTAGGTACCTTTTTGTATGACAGAAAATTCGCGATTTAATGACAGACTTACTTGCAAGAACCGGCACAGTCAGTATGGCGTTGTAGTTTCGAAGTTTAACAGCCGTTTCAACTACAGGCGGGCAGTTTACTGGGAAACACCAGTACTAGAATCCCAACCCCAATTTTGTTCAAATAAAGAGGCATTGTCAGTAGCAGGGCTCGACCCCTTTTTAAACCTAAAAATTACCAAATGAATTACTTGAACTAGGATGTGAAATCTTTTTGTTTTACTAGATCCATACGTTTACTTTGCAAGTCACATTGCGATTAATGTTGTACAAATGAAACTGTAATGGAAAAAAATAACACGTTCACATTCATCTGCCAATGTACATAAATCATAGCTACTTGTATTTCTCATATTCTCGAGGATTGGATCTAATACAGAAAAATCTACATCTAACACATATATTTTAAGAAAATTCTCGCAAGGCTCTCACAATGTCCACTTTAGCACTTACAGCAGCATTAAGCATCGTCTCTGTATCGTGGCTAAAATGGTAGCACGAGCTCTTGTGATGAAGCCATCCATCTGGGCAGCTGCACTCTAAATGGATTAGAAAACATGTGAACGATTTTATGAGATACTTTTAATTTGTTGATGCGTGTCGCTTTAACTGAACAAGGGATCAGCAATAGGTTGTTCAGTAAAGTACATTTAAGGAAAGACAAGTTATCCTTCTATTCTAATTCTTCCATAGTAAATCAATACGTTTTGTCATCGGTTTTTCTCTCCTGAAACAGAGCGAGAGAAGAAAATGTTTTACAAGATCGATCCACAGGTGTAAGTAGAGTAGCTGCATTTTAGTTAAAAATAGCCTCGTGGCTACAGGTCAATAAGAAGGTAAATAACAACGTTTACACACCGACCAAGTTTCAGCCGCAATTTCTTCATTTAGATACACTTTATTAAAAAAAAATATATAGCTAGGTTATATTCTCCAAAAAGTTTTACGCAAGCAACCTTTTCCCCCTTCTTCCCCCAACTTTACCGTTTAAATGCGACTGTATTTTCCACCATTTTTCTTTTCCCAAGCCGAAAAATCTCACACTCTAAATTCATTTAGAGAAAACTGTTGTTGTTTTAAAAATTCCCAAAAAAAATTTTTTCTTTTTTTTTTTCGTATACAAATTAATTTCATAAGAATGACGCCAAACGTAAACACTTTTAATCAATTGCAAGCTCCATATTAAGTATATTCCGTCGTAATTACATCAGAATAAATTAAAGTCCCTGCCAATACAGAATATAAACATTTTACTAAAGCATCTAATCTTCCTACCTGTTTGCGGTGCCCAAAAACCAAACAAAAACAAAAAAAAAAAAAATGTTTTCATCATCCGCAGTGTTGGTTTCGCAAACAACAATATTCACTTTCATCGTTAGATATCAAGATTAACGTTTAAGATGGAAAAAAGAAAGATAAGAAATGTCTAAAACCAACATAAACAAAATTTTTAAAAAAAATTTCATTTTTATTTCGTTGACGTTTTACAAAATGCGTGCTAGTTTTACATTTGGGTTTCCAAAAAAAATCTATTGTAAAATATCCTACATGTAAAAACAATCCAGCCGTTTAGTATGTTTAATATTATTTTACTTGGTGATACAAAACGTAAGTTTTTTTAACTTAACACGACTTTACATTATGCTTAACACGAAAATAATTTCAATAGACATGACTTATTGAAGCTTTTGCTAAATGACTAGCGTTATTTCGACTATTCAACATCATGGATTTTAATTTTTACAATCGAATTTGACTTTTCGCGTGGTATTTCAACTTTTCATCATCGTTGTTTCGTTATGATCATACTTTAATACTTTTAATCACCGTAGTTCGCTTTTATCAGCGAGATTCGTTGTCGTGGTTTTATTTCACCAATCGTAGTAATTTTCAACATCTGGTTTCAACATATCACCATCGTGGTTGATTATCAATCGTGGTTTAATATATCACCATCGTAGTTTCGCGTGATTTCGACTTATCAACTTTTTTTATCGCCCCCCCCCCCCCCCCCCCCCCCCCCCCCCCCTGATTTCGACTCTTCAAATTTTTTTTTTCAATTTTTCCCCTTTTTTTTTTTTTCTTTCCCCCTCGTATTTCATCTTTTCAACATCGTGGTTTCAAAATATCACCCCCCCCCCCCCCCCCCCCCCCCCCCCCCCCCCCCATCTAGTTTCGACTTTTTACCAGCGTGGTATCTTCACCATCGTGGTTTCAACTTTTCACAATGATCGTGGTTTCGAGTTTTTCAACATCGTAGCCTCGGCTTCCTGTTCCACATGCGCAAAGGAATCCAAACAATGGACGTCGATATAAATAGTGTTTTAATAAGGATATGCATACAAAGAATTAGTGATGTTACTGGCAATAAAATTTTACTCGTCTGTCTGTCCTTTCGTCCGTCCCCACTTCTTTGTCCGGACCATAACTCCAAAAGTATTAAAGGGAATTACTTGAAAGTTCAAACCGTAAGAGTGCAGAATGGAGGAAGAGCAGTGTACAGTAACAATATTTTTTTATTATTTCCTTTTGTTACACTTTCTTGTCCGGGGCTTAACTCTTAAAGTACTGAAGGAAATTTGTTCAAATTGTATATAATGAGAAAAGACAATAAAGGAAAGTACAGTGCTTACAAACCATAACATTGTATAGCCTTTTATCTCCTTTTATTGAATTTTGTTGTCCGGAGCATAACTAAATAACTTTGTTCCTAGATATTACATAAATCACCCAAATTAATATAACCTAGAAAAACTTATGAATAGTCAGAATGAAACAAAACTGACTAAATTGGCTTTATTCTCTAAAATCATTTTTTCAAAATTCAAATAATTTCATTCTCCATATACTAAAAATTAAAAAAAAAAATTATTTTTGTCTTTTTGGCAATACTTTTATAACAACTCTTTAGAAGTTAGTATAAGTGATAGATACCGGTAAGCATTATGTAACTATGTGTGTCTAGTCAGCCTATGTGTTTATAATTCTATTGTTTTACATTGTTTATTGTTTATGTCAACATAACATGCATGTAACAAGTCATGATGAAGAATAAAGTTTCAAAGTATCAAAAAGTACTGGAGGGAATTCATTCAACTTACATACAATGAGAGGGAGATATGTTAATTTTGTCCTGCCGGTCTGTCCATCTTTCTGTTCGTCCGTCGGTCACTTTTTGTACGGATAATTTTAGTGAACTTATGCATAGTGTTCAGTATAAAGTCAGTGTAGCTGTGCATATCGTCAGGATTAGGATTATCATGATATCTCCTCACTAGACGCTGGACCATCTTATGTTCTTCCAGGGATTTATAAGGTTTTTTTGTGACAAAATTTCATTGTCTCCGTGTATAACCACGTAACCGGATATCTCGTTTATAGATATAACTGTTTAAAGTCTTATCTGACGCCGCGATGAATCGCGGCGTCAGTATTGAAAAGTTTCAATTACAGTGAACATGGGGTTGCATAATCCGGTACATGCTACGAAGCCAACCTTATTTATTGAACCCGGTAAACATAAACTATGTTCTATGAAGGAAAACCTGACTTTTATCAACCATTAAATGTATTGAGTCATGTAAAACCCAAGTTGCTGGATGACACAGGTTTCCTTCTTATTTGAACTTTGTGACACATTAATGAGTATTCATCAACTTTTCCATAAGCACCGAACGGGTTTTTATACTCTTATTTACGGACCTTAAGACAAGATTCATAAACGTAACGTTTATAACATTTGAACAATGTTTTGCTATTTAAGATACCGGTAATAAAATACGTATTGTAAAATCCATGAACACCTTTTTAGTACATTTAGACTTTATTGTCGCTGTATAGTAATATTTTACCTTCTTTTAAGATACTAGCTAACGGATGTCCATTGCATCATTTGTATACAAAACATAACACAGTGGAATCACGATACATATAGTCATGATTTCACTTGATAATTAATATGTGTATTTGGCTTTTTGACCCGATATATTACCCGCCTAGGTAAATATTATTTGAGCCGTTAGAAAGTCAGGATGATCAACTACCATGTACAGATCGAGGCGGGTAATATATCCTTTTAAATATCTTCACATTCAAAAAACCGTGTAAATAATAGTTTTACAACCCCTCGCTTCCTATTAACCGACCTGTATTCATTGAAGGATTCGGTTCATGTTTAATTTATTTAACGGTTGATGGTAAGCAGACCCAAAATACCCTTATGATACCCCAATGTCACTTCGTCACGTCAGTAAATAAGTCGTCACAAATCAGCGCGTACTAATTATCACAATTGACAAACTGTATGCGAAAACTCCAACGTGTTTGGCGTGCGGTACAATAACGGATACGTAAACTTTATTTTTATATATCAATTTCATCATATGATATAAGCTAATTGACCAATCAAACAGCTGGAAATTTCTTGGACGGGTAATACAATAATATATTTGTGGATAACGATTCTGATTTAATATTTTAAACAAACAAGACTCCAATTTATATTTTATTTTCTAATTTATTTAATTAAGCAATATGCGTATTTTAAAAGATAGTCAGGTTTATGCAACATTGCAGACTTCTACAACAGTGTCCACCTACGGAAACGGACATTCCTAAAAATAAAAGATAAAAGACATAATCTACAATAATTAGGACTACTTTGAAATATCAAATATTTTCATAGGAACAATTTATTATTTAAGAATTACAATATGCTATGCTTTTGTTGATAAAAACCGCGTCAACTAAGAATTTTAACGATATAATTTTTGTTGTCCTTTAACAGTGACTCTGATCCGTCGATTTCCATTTACGACAGCAGCCGTGATGTACCGAAAATAAATACATACTAGACAATTCATTTAAAATCTTTTTATTTGAAGTCTTACGCTAATACAATTAACATGACGATCGGAATGTTATATAGTCGTGACAGAGGACCAAACATTTTTTGTGAACAAAAACATGTAAACCACGACTTTTATTGAATTTTAAACCTCCCCCAGCCCATTCCGCCTGCTTCACACATCGCGGCTTCTTTCAGCAATGCATAAAAATATCGTCTTGTCTAACTAGGTTAGAATTGTTAAGAAAAAATTCCGTGAACTTGTTTTAGTGGGGTCATGTCGGCGGGCGGGCGTAAACAATTTTCTTTGTGTGCAACTCCGGTCCTACATTTCTCAACGGAAAACCATGTTTTACAACCAGAAGTATTGTCATGTGGTCCCTGACGCATATTGATACGGGGTTCCTTGTGATTTGATCTTTTTGATAATGTACTATAATAGGCCCTTTGTTTTCTTTCAATTCCTAAGAAATTCATAAACGTAACGCTTCTAACATTTCAACAATGTTTGAACCAAACTTTAAAAGAAGTATTGTTCCATGCAGTGCCTTGTGAACGCATATTATCCGGGTTTTGTAATATTGTTACCTTTTTTGACAGAATATATGGCCCTTTGTTTTTTATACACATGTAATTCTTCTGTGCGCAACTCCTTCTACACTTATATAGGGATTTCAACTAAACTTTAATATGTATTTGGTTTTTGACCCACATATTACCCGCCTAGGCAAATATTATTTCAGCGGTTTGGTCATTTGATCATTTTTGACAGAATTATTGACGGGTCCTTTGTCCCTTTTTTCCACATAATGTAAAATATATAGACATTTTAATACTCTTCTGTGTGCAACTTCTTACATTTCTCAAGGGATTCGGTTCATGTTTAATTCATTTAACGGTTGATGGTCAGCAGACCCCTATAATTGTGATACCCCTAAAGTCAATTTCGTGACACTATATAATGTTCTGCACCTGGGCGTCCTAGTCCGTTGACGTACCGTTAGCGAAATTTCCATCGTCTTTGATTTAGGTATATAGAAAGGGAGACCATACTCCCGTTAATATATATAAAGTTAGGGTCAGAATATCTGTAATTACTGTCGAGTGTTAGAATAGATTAAGTCCTGTATATTTTGGAGTATTCTGTTACAGTAAGATGACAAAATTTCAAACAAGACTCACGGTTCAAACCCCACATATTGCTAAGTTTTTTTTTTTTTTTCTTTTTCTTCCTAAAATTTTCGCCTGAATTATTGCCCTTTACACGCTTTTTTTCCACACGGACATTCCTATAAATAGAAGATAAAATACATGTCTACGTAATTAGGCCTACTTCCTCCTACATATCAAATTTTTTCATAGGAACAATTTAAATCCAAATTCCAATATGCAATGCTTTTGTTCATCAACGCGTCAACTACTGCATATTGATATTGGTTTTGTGGCCCTTAACATGGACTCAATTTTGCCGTGAACCTTTACGGCCCTGGCTGTTTTTACTACATGTAATATACCTTAGAAGTTGAAGACCTTTGCTTCTTTTTCACATGGTATGTGCGATATCTACTGACTTTGAAAAAACAAAACACTTGCATTGGAATTAACTGGAAATTGTAACACCTGGTTTTTTCAGCAATTATACTGTCACTTGTTCGAAGTTTATTTATGTCTGAAGCGTGTGTGAAGTGAAATAAAAAAAGTATGTTTACATTGAAGTACATGTACGTCATCACGTATGCAACATTTAACAGGTTTCAATATTATGTGTCCTACGTGACATGGATGTGTACAGCGATGAACAGGAGTTACTCCTCATGTAGGGCATTTGTATATCGTTTGTAAACAAAATAGAAACCTACATCTAAAGTAGACAACAGCCCTCAGACATGGAGAGACTGGTTGAATAAGTTGTATACTCCCTTAAATTGTACGACTGCGGTTATACAGACTAAAATTTCAGTATTTCAAGTTTATGTGTTTACACGAAGAAATAGTTATACAAATACAAAGAAATGATCCATTCTCACACAAATGAAATGCCTTTATTTCACATTATGCTTTCAAATATTTATTTTCATATCCCTTGATATGTACAGTAGATCATATCTTATCCGGCATCTGGTTTTTACAGAAAAGGGCATTATCCGGTACAGACCCCCCGGTCCTGGCATATAAAATGTGTAATGGACAACGTGGTTGATCCTGCAACCTGCTTTATCGAACATCTTTAATTGATCACTAACAGTGCAACACAAGAAATGTTTCACTGTATAATACTATTTCTACTGGAATATGTATAATTTAATTCGTTAAAAATGTGAATGTAAATTTATGATACATTTGTTACAGACTGATCAATTTAATTGCCTTAAATATGAAAAGCTCTTTTCTTACATATCTTCCTTTTCACAAATGTAGGATTTAACACGAGTACATTCATCATCACCCCAGTGTCCAGCTGCTATAACCATTCCACAGTTTTGTCGCCCTCCGTCGTTGTTGGGTTCACCTGTTGCCCAGTCACTCACAGCGGATGACGCGAGTTCTGTTTTGCTTTCATACCATTGCCAGATTCCTTCCTCTTGTATGTCAGTAAGGCCAATCCAGTAGTTTTCTAAAGTAATAACATATAGCAAAACTGTTGGTTTTGGTGTTATATCACGTTATCATTTCACCGAATGATCTTTTCATGAGTGGCGTAGCCATGAGTGAAATTAATTACTTTTGGTGTTCACGAATGAAATTATCGTGATATTACATCTATACCAGCAATGTTTCTATTATTTTATGTCTAAAACTCTACGTTTGTGGAGAATCACGGGAATCAGACAGTGAATTTATCAGAATATAATCCACCGATATATCTGAATAAACCACTAAAATACAAAAATAAATTGAAAACTACTTCAACCAATTTCATTATATGAGGTAATCACTATGTGAAAATCAAAATGTGAAAATTTGATAAACATTTGCTTGCTCATATGCGAATACATAGCTTTACCAAGAGTCTTGGCAAAGATATACAGTGGTTATACATTGGTAAGGAACGATAACTTTGCTTTTAGGCTGATTCATTCCTATATATCAAAGTGATAACATTTTACCTGTTCAGTTTCTTATATTTAGAAGATTGTTGATGTTATTTTGATTTCGGCAAAAAGGCAGTGTTTGTAGATAGAATATGATTCTCCTTCTCAATAAATTACACTTAACCGATATTAGAAACGCAAAGATTTCCCCGGTTGAACATTTTATTTTATTTTATTTGAATTACACTATTGTTTTTATTTCTATTTAAGTCATTTTTTGCGATGAATTATTGAAACTTTTACAAGAATTCAATTTTATATTGTTTTTGTTGTGTATGAAATTTGAATAAATTTGAATAACGATAACACTGTCAAAATAAATATTTTGCCACTTTTGCGTTTCTAAACCTGTTGAGTGTATTCACATGTACGGTGACTACCTTGTAACATTATACCGTTATTCATTTTTGTACAAGCAAGAGATGAGATGCATGCCCATCTTTATTTTAAATGACGTCAAAGAAATATTGAGAATGATATGAAAGGGCTATGTTAAACTTGTCCTGGAAATTTCCGGGCTGACTTGTATACTTTGTTTAACTAAAACATAACTGTTGACATTGAAGGATCTTGGCCCAAGACGGTTCTTAAAAGGGCTGATAAGACGGACGAAACGATTGTGTCATACAGAACCTCCTTCAGGTGGTAGCCAAATATAAATATTTTCCAACACTTTATTTTATCAATATGAGTTATACTTACGTGCCGATTGATTAGCTTGTGTTGTCAAAAAATCATTCTCAGTAGAGCCTTCTATTTCTGCAAGCGAGCCTCCAAACTGTTGACATATTAACTAGAAAAAAAAATTGGTTTTTATTCGATTATATATCACCACAAAATGATTTCGATATTTTTCTACTGCAATCGTCATTGCGGTACGATACACACTATTGGTGTTCTAACATATTAAACAAATGTCTGTAAAGGGCACTCCCGAAAACATAATAACAAAAAATACCCGATTTTAGCACGAATAATCAAATTGAACATAGATATCTTCTGTAATTAATCGCTATCCATCGCTTAATTGTTAAACAATAGCTTTAGTTTAGTTCAGTTAAAGTTTAGTGATATTTTATGTTGCTCTTTGCATATACAAACTATTTGAAATAACAGTAAAATGCTTATATATTACAAACAAAGGTAAAAAATGGTTCAGCAAAAAGAGTGAGGCATGTCCATAATCTGCCAAAGACGCCGAAAAAACAGTGTCATATAGCTTACGGATAAAGAATATAAATAAAAATGATTTCAGAACTTCGAGACTACATATTAGCAGATATTGGTTATCATCGGTTAGAATGTTTTGTGAACTTTTGTGCGTGTACGTTTCTTCGACGGTTACATGTTGTACATATTGCGGCTAAGAATCGAAAAACACTAGCTTTACCTAGATCATTGAATGTTTTGCGGTAATGCAACATATCTTAAAACGCTGAATTTACCTATAATGACTGGAATATAGAGCTTAAACTTATATGTAAAGTAATAAAAATTTCAAATAATTGTTTATTCTATTACATATGCTTTTGCAGTTATTTTATTTCATACCAGTTTAAGGAAGCGTCTCTTTAAGCAAGCAAATGTTAAGAAAAGCTTCTCTTCACTTTCAGTCAGCATCGTTTGTACCATCCAGTTTTAAGTACCTTTAAAATTGAGAGTGTAATCAGTTGAAGGAAATATAAGTATCAGGTAACCAGTATACTTACCATAGCATCGAACATAGACTCTTTGTCGCGACTGAAATGATAACACTTGTTTTCATAGTGTATCCATCCGCTGGCACAACCTTTGGCTGCAATAAGTAGACATTTAGTTCGTAAATATGTATTAATTTACCGAGATTTTATTAATGTTTAACAGAGACTCTGTTTATTTTGACATGTAACCAATGTTTTATTCAAAGACAGCATCTCAAAAACATTCGAATCCATAATACATAATTATGCTTATTGTTTACATTTCAATCATTTCGGCACTGTTTTTAAAAAAACTACGGTATCAGCTGATGTTATATTTTTTGTCAGGTGCAGCTGAAGTGGGACTTGCTTAGAAAAAATAAGTAACCGTGTTTCCAAAATAACCATTTTAACCAATGTGAAATAAATTATAAAGTACCCACCTGCATGTGATATCACTGGAAACAGCGCGAACGCTGCAAAGAAAACAAGTGTGTTCATGTCGTTTTGGTGTTTGTCAACCTGTGGAAAACTTAATTTCTTATCAGATAGCGACCGTATTTACCGTCTGCAAAATCCATGAAAGGTATAAGATAAGAACGATACATATATGGATAGTAACTACATGTATTAACTAGTTCAGTTAACGGGACGAAAGTACATTTCGTTGCAATCGTTTACGTAACAGACCTAGTTCAATAGTATGGGAAATTGTGACGTTCTCCTCAGTGTTGACAGTAGGCTAAAGTACGTCTGTTGTTGTTGTAGGAGTTTAATGCCCGTCCCTTGCTAATCTTTTTTTACAGCGGACAGTTTACCTAACCTTCGTTCATGGTGAGAACCAGTACCAGGGCTTGTTCATTAAAGTTCCTAATACAGAATATAATCTTAAGTTCAAAATTTTGTCGTAGGTGCATTTCATTAAAATTCTTAGGTCTGGATAGCTCTCAAGTGCAAAAATGCTCCTAATTCTAGGAGTGGTCTAGGGCTGTCTCAAGTGCAAATTTTGCGTAATATAAACTGCATTAAATTTTGTAAATTATTAGTAGTTTCAAGGAAAAATTGCCCAATTTTTCACAAATTTTACTTTAAATTTGCTATACTGGTTACGCCCGGCAATTTTGCATAGATTTGTTAGATGCACAAACTAGTGATCCAGACTTTATAGAATTTCTTCGCAAATTCGGTTCGTGCTTTTCAAAAAGTTGTTACTTTTAAAACTGTAGATTGGGATCACAAATGAGGCCCCAGTCACCAAGGGAGTTTATACAATGAAGTACCAACGGACAAGCTGTCCATTGAATGTTTTATTATAAAAAAAAATAAATGGCAAGTATTTAGTAATTTACTCAAAAATTAATTTATTCATGGTTCGTTGCTTGAAAAGCCAATAATTTGCTGTCAATGTATAGAACTAACATGCATGTTTCGGTGATCAGAAAGTTTAATTATTTGATAAGGCAGTATTCATATGCAAAAATACATCTTAAACCTTGATTTGTAAAAGAAAAATGAGTAAGTGATACAATAAATGTAATATTCATAAATTTCTCTCACACCCTCGGTGCTTGTGTCTTCCTTAGTCAATTATTTCCCTGGGAAAGTTTGTTGAAACGCTCCTAGAATAAATCCTAAGATCATCCTAGGAGTGCTCCTATTTTAGCTTTCCTGGGAATTATGATGAAACGCATCCCAGACTCCTATCCTCAGTAAGAAACTGCCAGCTTTCTCACAAAATGAGACATGATCTGTGGTAGGGCTCAAACCCATGGTCCTCATATCTATGAGAGATTGCAGTGCTTTCAAGTTAGCGACTTTAATCACAACTCCACGACTTTAGTAAGTGTACATCTCCATATATCTTGTACATCTTTAGTGTTTTAGATGTATGTACGTATCATGTATTTACGAGACGGAAAAATTACATACAAAGAATTATTGTACATGTATGTCATACCCTATCAAATGTATTTTCTGCTTGTATATGCGTTACCTATTCATCTAAAGAGACACTTTTGGTCTAAATGGAAATATATGTACTCTTTTTCATATCCAGCTAACCTATTCTGATTGCAATGACATTATATAAGTTCTACCAATCTATCACGTGCGACTCTATGTATTCATGGAAACTTGATTCGTTTTACAATCCAGAGGTTATCGAAGGACATTGTCCAATAATATTCCTTGAAGACACCCCTCTTTTTTTCCACTTGTCCACTAATTAAACGAACAATTGTGGGGTCATACACTTCTAGACCAGTTGGCTTTTACAAGTTAAATGTATGACTGTTGTCCTTTTCGTACCAATTTGGGACGATGTTACGACTAGAACTGAAATTCCCTTTGGACTATTAACAGAAGGAGGAGAAGGCAATGTTGTATTTATACTTAACATAAATCTAAATGTGTTTGTAAGTGAGCGAACAGTGTAACATAATGATAAGAGAAATGATTGTAAAAAATGTTTAATTTCATGTGCTTAATAGATGATTTATTTTCAGTGACTTTTAGAATAAGCCCTAAGACGTAACTGAGCGAAAATTACTATTTAGGAGTAACTTGTCCATGGATTTTTTTGCAGTCAATATTGCGGACAATGAGGTTTTTAAGTTATGTATTCTTTATGTAGCTTTATACTAAACTCATAAATGAGTGACTTGATCTAAGATGCATTGGTATGCATTACTACTCGAGGATAATTTCGGTCAGTGCATCTTTGTTCTAAATTGATATAATCAGGCGCCTGGTTACTTTTAGCTTTATACATCAAGACTGCCGTATGGAACGCATGAATGACACCTGTCTGTTGTGGTAACATGATAATAGAGTGAATATTGTGATTTATCATGTTGGTATTTAAATATGAATGTTAAGAGTGTTCTAACGAAAATTAGTGTTCATACCTTTCATCTCATGACAACTCAGGTATACTTCAATATGAGCTCTATGCTATTCATTTTGATCTTTTGAGTAGAGGTTGACTTGCACATGGTCCTTGAAGAACCCTTTTTTTTTCTTTCTATGAAAACACAATATTATAGTAAAAAACCAGGGCATACCTATTTTGTCTACAATCTTGAATGTCACGGTTTGAACTTAAATTTCTTTTGCTATTAACACAAGGCGCAAAAGATATATTCTTAACTAAATCTTATTTTGTATAAGTAATCGAACGTGTGCTTGTAAAATTGTTGATAAGACTGTTACATTTGTAATATGGATTTATTTTCAGTTACTTTAAAAAAAAACCTTAAAACCTAAACTTGGGAAAAAACAAGATGTCAGTATTTGATGATTTGATGAATACATATACAGACGCTTTAACTGGAAAATTGAAAATTTGTTCAAAATTAGTTGTTCTATACACTCAACATGTAATTAGGGCCTTATTACTTTAGTTCTTTATAGGCAAATTCAATAACTGTTACAAAACGCTTCTTATTAAAACAGGCAATAATACAATAGAATGTTCTTTTTCAGAATTTCATTTTATACGAGCATTGTGATTATAGTTACACTCATAGTTTATCCGACAGTAACATTCCTGAAAAAACAATTAGAATTTATTTTCTAGCCAATTGAAGAAAGTTACTGAAAAGAAAAACAGTGTTTGGTTTACCGTTTCAAATTTAAAAACATTTCACCATATTAGGGTTATTTCATAGTCATATAACCTTATTATCAGTTAATTAAATTGAATTTACTTCGGTTGAATTGCCACAAGGCTATCCGACTAATGTCAAGCATAGTCAATTTGCTAAAAAATAGAATTTTAGTACTTTCACTACCCGTTTGGCATATCACACGATATTCCGGTAGCTAATATACATGATTGTCTAAGATTAAATATAATCCCCGCTAAGTTGAAAAATATCTTAAGTATATACCATCTGTAAGGAAAGCGCTACACCCCTTGAAAGGTTTTTCAAGTATTTTCTAAATTTTCAAATGTTAGAATCTATAAAATTTAGAGAATCAGATACCAATTTTTAGAGTTACTCGAGATTTATATTAGATATCTGCCTGACCCAAGGTTGGGGATGCGGCGGCGCAGGGGTACCATAGCAGTTACAATTACAATATTTACCAACCTTTTTCGAAAGCAAGGGAACTTAGAGTTCAAGTCGGAGAGGGTAACAATCCTGACCAAATTGCAATGCTCCGCCGCATTATACCATTTAGTTAATAAATTTTATCCATGTTCTAATATAACTCGGACGACAAACGGACTGGCAAATATGCACCAAAAAATGTTCATCCGCCTATGCAAAGTGTAGGTGCTTAAACTCCGGTTAATTGAGCTCTAATAATCATGTTAATTGTTACCATTGCATACTAGTATACCTAATCTTATTATATACAGACCATTATAAGCCATCTGCTTAAACACCCGAATTGATTTTCCAATTACCATATTAGCCGTAACATGTTATACAACACATTTTCTTACTCATCATTTTTTTCGCAAATGTAATGTTGAGAAACTTGGCATTCATGGTCGCCCCAAAGTCCATCCCTAGCTCTAAAGAATGCACAGCTTTCCATTCCGCTGGCATTGTCGGGTAAAGATGGACCCCAAGCCTGAAAGCCTGTCGTTTTCAATAGACTTCTGCTTTCATACCAACGCCATGAGCCCTTTTCCTGTAGATCTGTGAGCCCAATCCAGTAATCTTCTAAGTACGAATATCAAATTGTGGAAAGATTAAAGGCATATTAATATTTAAATATATGACCGGTCATTTTAACAAACTTGAAAATATGTATCGCACTTACTCATTATATACCAGTCCAAAAAGTGGTATTAAGCTTTAAGGTATTATCCTAATTCAAGACAGTGAACATAACTGAAGTATTGACAAAGAAAAGTCGTCAAACTATTTTGGTTCATACACTATTTCCACTATTTTTTACTAAAATCTTTCAATCCGTGATTGCAGTCAGTTGTTTGTAAGCATCTTCATGATGATACGATATGAAAACACAAGGTACGTCAGAGGCTGCAAGCACTTACTTTTCTGAAGCATCACTTGAGCCGATAAATATGAGTTTTCATCTGCAGTTTCAATTTCTACGATTAAACCTCCAAGTTGTTTACACACAATCTGTAAAAGAAGTGAATCGTGATAGTTATGCTATTCAAATAAATGAAAAAAGTAAACCAGCTACATTTTGTATTATTTTATTAATAATATGCTCGTATAAAGTGTGTCTTCGACAGCATGATGCGACATTGTATTTCTCGAAGAAATTTTGTGGAACTTCTCGTGAATAAACTAGGATTAAGCTGTTTCGATTAACTAGGCAGAGATCGTTCTAATCTACGGTATGTGATCAAGGACTAAGCCTATGACATGTACAGTATAGCTTTTCTTTTCCTTTGGTTTTCCAAATCATTCGTTGTTCTAAAGCCCTTTCTATGCTTCTAAAGTGTATTAAGCCCGAACCTTAACACAGGTCCATATAATATCACCAGATCGAAACGTGAGTGGAATATGAATATCAAATGTTAATTTTCGTACAGACAGATGCATACTATAGCACGTTCTGTTACATAGTTTTATGAACTTACCGCAGCTACGGGTAATACTTCTTCATCGTGACTGAAATGATAACATTTTGAACCATGGTGCATCCAACCATCGGGACAACTGCTCGCTTAAATGAAATGAAACCATATGACTATGATGAATTGAACGATTTTGTGAAAATCCTAAAATAGACTTTTTCATATTATAGGAGGAATCTGTTAACGTTAAAGGTGCATATTGTATCAAGAAACGATACAAACGTGTTATTCAATTACAAACGGAGAATTTGTGAAATGGATAATGATATAAACATGAATGTATGTCGGTTTTGTAATTGTAGTCTTTGTTCCATTTACTTAAATGTATTGCTTTGAACCATGTTTATAGATTCAAAAGCCGACTATATTGTATATGAATTTATTATATACCTATATATATTTAACAAAAATAAGCCTATATTAACCATCAACCATACGGCCGGACACGAAAAAAAATCCGTATTGTATGTACGTGCAATACAAATAGCGCGGCAAAATTTGTAAGAGTGCTTAATTGGCCCCCAAATTCACATGACGAAAACGTCCTTTTGACTGGGTCGTTACTATTTGTTTATACGATGACGTCAATAAATTCACGTCGCACACTACGTATATTTCGCGCTAAAACGGGTTTTCTTCAATTTTATGCTTAGCTTCTCATTTTAATTTAGTTTATCGCGCAGAAAAGTGTCAAATGGTATATAATAAAGTTAGTAGTAGAGTAATGTGATCATAGGGATTGGCTCTCGTCGAGGTCGGATCAAACTCGTGCTACGCACTCGTATGATCCAACGCACGACTCGAGCAAATCCGGCATGCTGGATCACGTTACTATACTAATAACCCTATTTTATTGTCGGGAGCATACACCGTGTTCTACGTGTAGTGGTTGGTAGTTTTGGCGGTATTTTTGCACGTGATTTTAGTGTGCTACATGTGTTGAGCAAGCCATTCGAGGGTATATCGTCAAGCCGTCTAGTTATCAAATTTTCGAAAATATTTTCGAACGTTACTTTACTTGACATTTATATTGGTATCATGCAGTCATTTTCATAAAAACTTTTTCTTTTTTCCTTTTTCAGATTATCACTTTGTCGTTAATGCCTGATGTACCGGTAGTGCCAAAAGTGAAAAATACTACTGACTTTTCTATACGGAGTGTTTAAATTGTATATCTTGCTACCGCATTCTTTGCTTTAAACCGGTATTATATGCATTAGTTTTATCAGATTTTACATACATGTATTGTTTTTCAGCACACTTGTATCAGACTTTCATTACGGTTATAATTTCGATTTAATTTTGAGAATATCAAAAACATGAAGTATTACATAGAACATGAATTTAGTATATATTTGGCTTTGTGGTCACAGAATTAGATTACTGCACGTCAGGTGTATTGAAGCAACCGCTGATCTACACCACGGAGCTCCACCTCCCATGTTGAGTAGGGTTGGGTAGCCCGCTTGAGAATGATGTAACAAGTTTGTGATAAGAACAAATACTGTCGAAAAAATCTAGTTGGTTATTAAAAAAGTTATTGTTTCTGATTGAACTGTACATGTGTATTGAGTTAATGTTATACAAATAAACGGTTTACTGGGACGGCTCAAAACGATCCCCGTGGCCCAAGTGTTCCTTGTCTTTTTTTTTTTTTTTTTAATGGAATACTAAATGATTAGTTTTAAGAGACATGAATTAGAGCATAAATGAATATAATATCTCTCCAACAGTTTCCCGGGTGAAGTTCTTGAGTGTAAGAACTAGTGTGAGACATGTTTTTATTATTATTGTTTACTATTGAGTTAATGTTTACAAATTTCGAATACTAATATTAAGGACATAATGTTTTGTGTTCCAAGAGTTTATTTTTATATTAATATAGTCATTAAACATAGTTATACTTTATACTTGCAAATGTACAATCCCCTAAAATGTACCTTTCCGTGAAGATTTGGCAGTGCGAAATCAAATCAACATACAGTTATATAAAATGTGATATGAGGACGGTTTCTAATGGTAGGTGTTAAAAAAAGGAAATAAATCCAAAAAGACCACAAACACTGCATTACACACTAATCGCGAGTCTTCAAGCTATTAGAAAAACAACAGATAAAGGTATATAAACTAAGGCTTAAATATAAACTCAATGAAGGCAACAGTTTCGTAAAGTGCATACAGGACACCACATGCACCACAACGCAAATACGTCACAAATCAAAAAAAAAAAAAAAAATAAGCGCGTGATAGAGTAATTGTTGAACCAGCCTTGGAAAAATTGTCTTGGAAAAGGTTAGTGAATCGAAATGTCAGCAACTGGGTACATGGATCAGACTGTAGTAAGCTTATCTAAGGTAGATATTAAAATCTTTACACAGTAAGATTTTGTTAGACAATATACAGGCGTTGCGATTCACGATAGCTAGTGCAAGTCTTCAACCCAGGTGAGCTTTGATACACGATCTTTCAGGTATTGTGGAAAACGAAATACTTTTTTCTATCTTAAATGTTTAAAGGTTAATACAACATCGTACGGATAAACACAGAACAGAGCTGTATGAAATACCTGCTGAGTAGTATCAACAGTGTCCATAACACGGAGGAAATATCAGGAAAAATATATAAATACATACGTGTTTCGAAGTTACATGTATTCTAAACCTCCAGGTATTACAATCTGGTCTCTTTACAGTTAGAATGACCGTGCAAATCTTCGTCTAGATGAATAATAATGTCAAAGGGGAACAAATTTTTGTTAAATTTAAATTATATATAGCCTACCTGCTAGAGATATGCAAGGATACAGATATATAGTCCAGATGATGAAGAAGAAGAACGACATAGTTCGCAATGGTTATGATACTTAAGTAGTGCTCTGTCAAGGTTGTAGATATATCAGTGACTTAGCGAGTGTTCAGAGGTTTGACCTTCATTGTAGACAAGATAAGAGTATTCTGGTACCAGATAAGAGCATAGTAATTAAAAAAATAATATTCAAATACGTGAATCTGCAAACTTAAGACTTAGTTTTATTGAAATGATTAATAACTGTCTTTCGAGATCAGAGAAGCTGGGTCGTTGTGAAGAATGTGTTGTTGAAACATTTCACTTTCGTGTTTTTTGTGTGTAAGAGTAAAGACATTGACAAATGATTTATCCGCTATTCAGTATAACCTCTATTAAATAAGATCAGTCTTCGGATTTTTCCAGATATGAAAACGTTGATGTAGTGCACATGTACAGGAACGTCTGTTAAAACATTTTTGGATTTTAAACGAAATTGTATCTTGGTCTGTTCTAAAGACGACTATATCTTAAACGGAACTCAACGTTGTCACTAGGTGTACATAAACTAAATTTGTAAGCTAATTCATAAAAAAACGCAGATTATGCTTTATATACAATTATTCGTTCTGAAATGTAAATGTTTACAACACAAAATGTATGTACAGAAAACATTTAAAGGTTGTGCCTGACTACCACAATTCTTCGATCTTATCTAGTTTTTATTATTTTCAGAAAATGTGTACATCAGAATATATATATTAACGACCTTTGCTACAGTTTTTTATGTATGTAGGGCCATCGTTTTCCCTTTTATAGAGTTTCTTCAAACTTGGCATTTTGAACACAGCAGGTTGTTATATTTTCTGATTGTCATGGGCATAATTCAAAATCAAGGTTGATGATCTATGATCATTATTTTAGTTTTCTGATTTGAAATTCCCAGTCACAATGCAAAGTTTTAAGAAATTCTAAGAACTTCATGTTCTTAATTAAACAAAACAAAAACAATTACGTGCGTCGAATGTATGCTTCCTGCGAATTTCCTCCCCACGAACAAATATCACAGGGAATACGGAGTCATTAAAGACGATGCTGCATTTACAGTTATGACTATAAACACTCACAGTATCGACTTAGTATTATGCTACTTTAGATTCGTATTCATTAATGAATAATGGTATTTTAATTTTCAGGAAAAATGCACTGAATGATTCAAAGCAAATGGTAAAGTTCTATTTTGTAACGGTTATTAAACACACTGAAAGGTGTTTAATTTCATCAATATTTCTAATTAGAAATTCGTCACTATTCTTTGGCCTCAAGCATCCAAGTATTCTGTTTGAATCTCAAAAGTATATCTTATATGAATTGTACATGCTTTGTTCAGATATTTTGTTTCCCAATGATTTGTATATTCCACTGGACGCGTAAAATGTCTGTGTCAAAAACTGGACAGGAGAACATTATTTGCTGATGAATTAGTTTTATACAGGTACATTGTAATATCAATTACATGATAAGTGCATTGAAATAAAAATGGTCGCCTTCTTGCCGTTGGAAACTGTAATTAACAGCAACTTGCACCAGTTACCCAACAATCACATCAGATCTACAAATAAAAAAAATAATTAGGTTGCCAAATGCAACGTGTTATCATTTCGCAACAATGTTAGAATTGACAATGTTTTACTAAAGAATTGTATTTCATCTTTTTTTCTGATAATTATATCACCCCCAGGAAGCAAATCAATAACAAACTGAATTACCGTTAAATGTCAGGACTTATATTTGAACATATTGAACATTTTTTCTTCTAACGTTTTTTTTTGCCAGCATCACCAAAACTACCGATGTCCGTACATGTACTTCAGGGGATCACTGGTGAGGTTTTAGATTTTTGCACTTTCGGAAATTTACATTTGTTGTATTTCAAATAGTATGATTTAACGGGAAAAAACAAGTATGCAATAGCAAACTTAGGCGCAATAGGAATATTTTAGTGCATAAAAAGTGAACATTCTTTTAGAAAAGATATTTTGAACTCACATTTTGTGTCTAAATTGACATTTGTTTTTTGTTACAGACCTATGCCATCATTTTTTCAGTTTTTATTGAATTTCTTTCTTATATGCACATCGACCCCCATTTTTTATTTATGCATTTTAAAGCAAATATTTTAATCAAACAGTCGGCAAAATATCTCTAAAACCTTGTCTTTCTTTAATCATGAAAATATCCATTTAAAAAAAATGAAATTTAGTTAAGTGGATTGGGTAATGATCGGGGGCGTTATATTTATTCAGATGCTGATAAAATAGCACTTTCTCTATTTTTCCATCCTAAACAATGAAATATAACATAAAAACATATTGACAATTGAAACCTATTCTGAAAATCACACCATATATATAAACGTATACAATAGCACATTGATCTGATAGTGTATCACTAAATACTAATATTGCGAAAACGTTAATTCATTGACCCGTCATTATTTTTCCAGAAAGTAACAATGTCAATGTTTGAACGCCGCAAAATGGAGTGGGGTTTGCGATAATTAGTAATGTTGGATTTAATGTACGCTTGAAACTACATGTTTGATTGTTTAATTACACTGTCGTTACAGAGTCGTTACTAAAATAGTTTAATAGTCAAATCATTGAAATAATAATTTTTTTTTCCCAAGTATAGAATTCTAACATATAAATTTGCTTCAATTTATATTATTCTTGTACGAAAGAAAAATTATTTCGAAAAAACAACAACACTTTATTTGAATCAACCTTTGATACTACCGTCCTTACTGCAAATAATTTCGTAGCCATTCGTTTTAAATCGTTGTCGTCCAGCGTCCTTACTAAAAATAACTTCGTAGTCATTCGTTTAATATCGGCTATTTCCGTAAAATTTAGACTGGTTCGCGATCTCAAATCAAAAGACCGCTTGTCACAAAAGAACACATTGTGAAATCAGTTTACAGTCTAAAAGTAGTTACGTCACCCCATGGAAATTTTACTTACTGCATTCCAATATACACGCCGCCTCCAGGACGGCGTGTAACTAGCAATATATTATTTTCTATGAATAAAACAGGGTCAATAAACATTCTTGTTATTGTGATTTTCAGCAGTGACCCCTCTTAATTGGGGGTTCGATACAATAACTGCATTTAATATTTCTTGGTATACCTGCTAACCCAAGATGACTTTGGATGTCGGCTTTGACTATAATGAATACATACATATAAATCCTTAAATTCAATGAACATTTATGGCCTTCATTACATTGTATCTTAAATAATAGTGAAACGTAAACGTACTCATCTGCCTTTTCACAAATATATCGTAAATAATTATGACAGGGAACATCATGCCACTGTCCAGTTTGCGGTACCATAGCAACACAGTTTTCAGCATTTCCTCCATTATTTGGTTGACCTGGTGCCCAGTTGGCAAAGTTGCCACCTGCAAGTGGTTTGTGACTGCCATACCAAAGCCAAATATTTTCCTCTTGCACATCCGTCAGCCCAATCAGGAATATACCGCCTATTTAAAAAAAACAGTCAACATTAGTTTAATGCTAAGCATGCTATTCTTCATTACTTGATTTACATGACAGAATAAGCATAGTGATGATTTGAAGTCACATTAATTTACTGTTTATATTGGCCATCAAACGTTTAAGAAAGACATTTATTCAAGATTTGCACTCTCTTCAAAATGAGTATTACTTAAATTACAACATAAATAAATGAATCTATTTAACATTTGTTCCCTGTTGAATACATACTAAACCCTTGAAAATATGTTTTGACAACATAGGCTAGTGAAAACTAAACATCTATCCATTTGTATGCATGTTTAATTGCCATGTGCCAAGAAGAGAGTTAATTCAATACATAATTGCTCCCTACGTTTTCCGAACCATTCATTTTAGGAATAACTGTTTTGAAATTTTGATATTTGCGACTGTATATACGGCTTTTAATGGGCGCAAATATTTTTTAACGGCGACGGTGTTAGCCGGAGCTGTTAAAACTGTTTGCGACCATTAAAACCGTATATACGGTCGCAAATATCAAAATCACTAAATAGTTATCCCTTTTCTAACGCACAATGTGTCTAAATGCGATAATTAAAACGCCGTTTGACTTTTGCGACTATATACGTTATTTAATAGTCGCAAATTTAAACGACGTCACCAATCAGAAACGACGTTACATCGGTACTGCGTTAGAATTGTTAATGCGCCGCTTCTGACCACATCATGACTGTTATATTTTGTAACATATATTGTGCGTCAAGCTTAATATGTAAATATTAAATCGTTGTGTCGTTATATACCATAAGAAGCTGCGTATTCTTACTATCATGTTCAAAATAGTTTCGTTTTACTACAAGTCGGCAATTTGATGTTGTAGCTTTAACTTAATATGCATGAGCTCTTGACCAACATACATACTCTCTGCCGTGCCAACTTTAAGGCAATCAGTTACCGTTCAGCGCTTTTATTTTAGCAGCTAAATAATTGCTCTCCTCGGCTGTCTCTATTTCTACGAGATCACCATCCATATGTTGACAAAGTATCTGTAAATAAAGCCAATAGTGTTAGTATGCAAAAATGCAAAAGCTATGTGCAATTGTGAACAGTAAGTGGACAGAATAAATATGATGAGGCCATTTAAAAAAAGAGACTATGGTGATAATATATTTAAATCATTTCATAATGTACATACAACAATATCAGGTTCTCTAATATCTTTAATTGTGTTGTTTTAACTATTGTTTCAGTGCTTAGGGTTTTATAAGCGGATAGAAATTGATTGGTTATAGTTTAGTACAGAAGCTACAAAGGTGATTCAGTTGAAACGTTTGATGATATAAAACAAAGTTTACAGCTTAAAATTTAATGATGAACTTTGCAGTATACTGTAACACACTAAACTTCTGAAAAAAGTACCATGTTGGTTAAATCTAGGGCATTATCAACTGGTACAATTAACAGCAGTTATAACTGTCATGCTTTGACCTATGCTGTAATGTCATAAATCAGTTTGAAATGAATCCAAAGAAGGCCTACTGCTCAAAGCGATACATTCATGCGTTGTATGGCGATGTATTATGCGTAATTGGATTAAAGTTTATTACCTCTCCTCCTCGCATATGTATATTTTCATCAGAAAGATAAACATACGAAAAACAGAAGTGAACGTACACTAGCAAGGGGCATCGCTTCTGTGTCGTGACTGAATTGGTAGCAAGATTGTCCATGATGTAGCCAGCCGTCTGGACAACTGCTTACTTAAAAAATTAACAGTGCCTACATTTATGCACAGTATGTCACAGAAGTTAGCAAATGTGATCGAAATAACTAGAAATCTTTGACATTACCCAAAACAAAAGCAACAACAATAAGAATATTTACTACTTTGTGTACTGAAATCCATATAGGATAGATTATGGTACTGTTACGGTGATTTTCTTATTTAGCTTGACATATTTGTATTGTTTTATAATTTAAGATAAATTTAACAAGCTAGGCTTTACTCAGTTGTTAAGCCTATTATATAAAGATTTTGCTGCCTGTAAATTTTAAGTAATTATCGCGCAATGTGATACTTCTACGAAATTCTAAAAGCACCATCGTACAGACATTACAATCTTTATAGCACAAACGATTTACGCTAGAAGGAACGATGCTACCTTTTCTCATGAATTATTGATTTGTCTAAAAAGACAAAAAGTAACCAAAATAACAATCACTTACACGTTGAAGATGCCGAAACAGTCAGATAGAAAATAAGTTTCAACGTCATAGTCATTGCGTTCTATCTATTAATCTATCTATTTGTTCTATCTATTAACTGCTGCTAGGTCGCGACAGCCTTATCGTACACCAATGAAGTATTTATGTGAAATTGTTATTATAGTGATAAGAATTATAAAAGCACACATAACTGAAGGGAGACAACTCTAAAATCCTACAAACCCCTTTGCTTTACTTAAAAATATTAAGGTGAAGGCCGCTGCTGGTACCGAACATTTAAATTTCAAAACAAATCGTAACATAGTAAATACCCCACGAAGGTTAGCGTAAATACTACCAAAACCTTTATATTTTCACAAAAATCACACTCTTTGAGTAAACGTTTGCTTTTTGGCTCATAGATGTACAATGTGTATAATATGTTTGTGATGTAGAATTCTGAAATCACAGTGTCTGCCGTCTACATGTACATAAATGTACAGTATACATAAATGTACAGTAATTGCTAATCGCCGATTGATTGGTTTATATACTCTTTATTTCCACTTTTACTTGATTTGTAAGAAACAGCATACCATACAAAACATATATATATACCGTCTCCCTTGGTCTAGTGGTTTAGGCATCCACCTTGGGAGCGGGAGGCCGAAGGTTCGAATCCCAGCAGGGGTCCGTTCTGATATGGCCGGTTGGTGAGCCGCCAGCTAGTTAAATAATGGTTACCGTATGCCTACCTGCCTGGTGCCTGGCATTGAAAAGGATAGGATTCGGGAGGTACATGTGCTCAAAAAGAAGGTGTCTCATAAGTCAGAAATGACTGGCCCTTTAAATAGGGGTGACACTATAATAAACAAACACTTTACCTTTACTTTTATATACAGACATATACATGTTCAAAGGCATTTATCCATACAAAATTAACAGTAGGGTGAACACAATATATATTAAAAAATCAATAATCTGTATCTTGTAATGTAGTGAATGCTATGTACTTTGATCATTCAAGGTTTAGGCATATACATGTACAAATACATTTACGCATTCAAAATTAAAGCAAAAATAAGGTGATCATGCGAAATGATATCTATATCAGAGTACATGAAGATCTACATTTCTTTTAAAACTAAGGCTTCATGTTTTACAACATTCTTAACTAGAAAGATCTATTATTGTATGACTGTCTTTAGATAAAGTGAAATATCAGGAAGAAAATCCTGTAATAATTTGTCAAAATTTAGAAATTTCACATTTAAAATCACATCTCCGTCACCTAGAAAAAGGCTACCTTGTCGAAATACGAAACACAAGATATTGTTCCTATCATGGAAGGAAGACTTAAAATTGTACAGACACACTTGACTGAACAATGCTGCACGTAAGCCGTTTTTGGGTGTGTTTCCGTTATAAATTAAATGTTGTGATATTGAAAATTGGAACAACTAACAACTAATAGCCGTTCTTTTCCGTACACGCTACATGTTTACGTTACTGTGGTTATTTCCCTTTATGTGATAACTTCACTGGGTAAGCTATAGTCTCACTATTTGCACTTGGAAGGCAAACCGATTGTACAGGTTGACATTTAATAGCTGTCCGCCTTCTACAAAATGGTGTGACAGTTATAAAATATCAGATCTGTGAAAGGGGTCACACTGAAACGCCAAATTAATTAGGCTAGGTAAGCTATTGCACACATATACAAAATAAGCTAGATCTATTGCACGTTGGACTTGCAGAAATCGCCCGACAATGCGTTTGCTTTTGTATTATGAGGTTTGACAAATAGCTGAAAGAATGTTAATTTACATATCGTTTGCATTATCGTTAGCGTAAAAATATGCTAATATTGTTGCTGGAAGTATTGGCGCGAACTTACCATGTGACCATATAAAAACAGATCTAGCGTGACGTAGTAACAGGTGCGTGGAGTATTGAATATTGTAGATACTAATGCCTGAATTTGCTTCGACTGTCGTAGTTTGTACTTCAATAAAATATATAGAAAGATGTGCCCTAGAAGGAACTTTTGGAATGCTATAATTTTTATCGGTTTTACTCACGTGTATACGTTTTGCATTTATTTACGTAGGTTACAGCTTAATTGACAATACAGAGATAAACGCACAGCTTCAGTATTACAAGGGAAGTAATTTAGTATATCCGAATTAAGCAAGTTTCGAAAGAGTTGTTTATCATTACTTGTATATCATTAATGATAGAGCATAACTAAATCTATATCTGCAAAATTGCATATTTTTGGTACTAGTAGTGGGTTCAACCTTTAACATGTGTTGTGCCGTCAAATTCAGTAGGGTAAAGCAAACTGTTTAAATGCTTGATTCAAGAGTGTAAGGCGAAGTTAACTACTAATTATTTATATAAAACATTTACGGCATTTAAGTATCAATTAGTAGGGGATTAGGAGGAATATAAATGACGAACATTTCTCAAGTGGTATTATTTTCTTGCAAATTAAAGCTTACTAATATTCGATGTTGAACTACCGTACATATGTTGTTAAAGGGATAAGTGCTGGTAAAAGAATGAAACATAAAACGACCGTTTTACTTTTGTTATATATCATACAATTTATTATCAGTACATCATTCTGATCTTGATAATCTAATCGTAACTCGTCATCCAATAACTTCTGCAGACCTGTAAATAAAATATTAACTTTTTTATTAATATCAACTATCTGAAAAACAACAATGATATACGAGTATTTTTAAGTAAGCAGGAAAATATAAATAAGACGCAAACGATTAGTCCTCGCAACATATAACAATTAAATGTAGACAGAAACAGTAACTATACATATAAAAAAGGACAGGCATATTGCAGGGTCACTGATTGTAAAGGAGTCTTAGAATCTACAGCTACAAGTTTATTAAGGTGTTGATTTTGGATCAAAGAGGCATTGTCTTTGCCGAAATTCAGCTGACAACAAGAATGTTTGAACATATGGGTAGAGATCTTTTTAAGCACTACTACCCGTGCAACGAATATGGTTTTGTCCTGAAAACGAGTTAGTGAATCAATAGATGATTATTTACATAAAGATTAGAAGATCCTAAATAACTGTTTCCATTTTACGTCATTTTATATACATACATTTACAGTTCAATACCTTTGGTAGATTGTTACTTGTAATACAACATAGAGTAGATCAAATATTTTAAGGCATGTGACAGTCTCTACGTTTAAATAAATAGGAGAATTCTAAATATTTCAAGTAATGACAATTTCACATTTTATTTAGTTATTTTAAAATTTTATCAACTCCACAAAAACAAAATACAGTGCATTTTTTAAACAATTATCAATTTGGAAATTTCTTGAAAGAGCCTTCGTGTGACAATTACAAGATTTACAAGATGGCCATGATATCCATTTATCGCTCCCCGGAATACAATAGTCGGACTTTTTCATCAGAAATATATGCCGGAGTTCTAGTTCTTGATTTCACGTGGCCCAGTTTCGAACTCGACAAAAAGTTTTAAAAGCAAACATTCTGTCAAACTTGTTAGGTGATTCGGCACTTCATGTGAATTCTAGAATGTTGACAAGGTATTTCTGATTTGACCAGGTGACCTAGTTTTTGAATCCATGTATCCCAGTTTTTAAAATTGATCTAGATCTTATCAAGACATTCTTACCAATGTTTACGATGATTTGGTGTCAAATGTGACTTCTATATTTCTCTATGATTCGACCAGATGACCTAGTTTATGACCCCACGTAACCCAGTTTCACACTTGACCTAATTCTGACCCATTTTCGAGATCATTTGCTAACAAATGTTGGAGTGTTCGCGGGGATTTATCATGATTTGACCTGGTGACTTAGTTTTTTAACCGTTTCCCTTGGTCTAGTGGTTAAAGCGTTCACATTGGGAGCGGGAGGCCGCCAACTTATTATATATAAGGTGTCTCATACGTCACAAGTAGGGGTGATGCTATTATTAACAAACCTTATACCTTTTTATCCCACTTAATCCAGTTTCGATCCAAGGTAACACAGATGCAAACATCACCTAGAAATTATGACGACAAATAATCTGACCAATTTTCATAAAGATTGGGTATCGAATGTTGCCACTAGTGTGTAAACAACATTTTAATTTGAATTTACCTTGTTCACTCCATGTGACCCAGTTTCTAACTTGACCTTGAAATTATCAAGAAAAACATTCTGACCAATCTTCATGATGACATGGGTCAAATGAATATTAACAATGTTTTCATTTGATTTGACCTTGTGGCCTAGTTTTTGATTCCATGCTTTTTAGTTTCAAATTCGGCCTTGAGATCAACCAGACAAATGTACTAAGCGATTTTCAAAATAATTCAGGCCTCTAGTTTGTTAACAAGGTTAAGTGTGAACAGACGACAGATAGACAGAAAGCACATTAGGCGATCACAATAGTTCACCTTCAAAACCTGACTTTAGACTTGCATGAATTCGTTCTGTTGAACCTTTTTCATACTTTTCAGGCTTATATAGTAGTCAGACAAATACTCGAGGCTCAAACGAAGTGTTCATGTCGGACAAGCGAACTTTCTATGTAAAAACGCGCTTATTCTAAATAGTACCAGGTTCAGGCATTTATTAAGCATATGAATATCAGCTGTTGCAAGAATGGAGACACAATCGTGAGTCATATTAGAATTGGTTTTTTCTTTGACGATATTTATTTAACGTCATGTTTATGGTACAAATAAACTCTTTGTATTATAGAGACAAACTATATTGGAATGGGACAGGAACATTGTTAATCTGAGTATAATACTATCATCAGTGCACTGTTGATGTGTATATAGATCTACTTTATAAACATACATATTCAGACAAACTGTGTTAAAAATCACAAAACCACTATCTACGGAATCCTCAACGACTGCGTCAGGAACAACAAAACCACTATCTGCAGAATCCTTAACAACAGTGTCAGGAATCACAAAACCATTATCCGCAGAATCCTCAACAACTGTGCCAGAAATCACAAAACCACTATCTGCAGAATCCTCAACAACTGTGCCAGGAATCACAAAACCACTATCTGCAGAATCCTCAACCACTGCGTCAGGAACAACAAAACCACTATCTACAGAATCCTCAACAACTGTGCCAGAAATCACAAAACCACTATCTGCAGAATGCTCAACAACTGTGTCAGGCCTCACAAAACCACTATCTGCAGAATCCTCAACAACTGTGTCAGGAATCACAAAACCACTATCTGCAGAATCCACAACAACTGTGTCTGGAATCACAAAGCCAATATCTGTTAGGTTGTCATTGTCACTGGAAAATTTAGACAACGTCAGAGGTTTATTTTAAATATAGAGGGATCACTTATTAGCTCTACTGGACAAAGTGAAATTGAATTAACAGAGCAGAGGAAAGATCAATAAAGAAATTGTTTGATATTGAGAAAGAGTTGCATATTCAACAACTGAACAGAAAAAAATATTTGGTTAAAAACAACAAGTTCTTAGGGATAACTTGAAAACACATTTTGAACATAACTACTTAAAAATACAGGAAATCTAATTTTTAGTTCGACATTTTGAAGAATAAGATGGGCTATGACAGTAAATTTTGCGTCGACTTTGCCGCTTTGGTTAAAGATTTGCTTGTAAGGTACTATCATTCGCTTCATTAATGTAATAAGAGGTGTCAGACAATCAAGTTAGATAACTCCTGACTGAATTTATTGCAAATTATGACCGCTGTTGAAGTTATAAATGTTGGTTAAAGTTTTGATAAAAGTTTTTATAATTCACGTCATTTAGTTTTATAATGCACATCATTTAGTAACCTATTAAGTTATTTGAAACTTAGCAATTGTTTTCAGGGGTATCAAGCAGCTTAAGAGAGTCAACATAATTTTGTTTTACTATTGACTGACAAAACTTTTGTTTTATTGGTAAACACTGAGAATATTCGAGCATGCTGTCTTACGGACATGTCTTGTTATATGTGGGTCTTGTTAGCTCACCTGTATGACGCATTGCATAATGGGATTGTTTACTCGTAAGAGAGCTTGGTTACATAATCTAAGTATCACTTAGTGCAAATTATTTTCTGGACAACCATCAAATGGTACTTGATATTGTTGAAAACTGTAATTTATTATAATTGTAAAAGCTTTGCTAAGAAATAGTCTAAACTGATGCTTATGTCTTTTTAAGGTTTCAAGTTGTGCCCTGAATTCCTAGAAACTGTGCCCAGAAATTAATGGCACATTAGTTCTATGAACAGTAATTAGGGCACTCAGTACTTTGCACTCTAATCTTTGGTCACTGTGCCCAGAAATCGTTAGTACTCTGGTCTCAGCAGTATAAAAGGAATAAATTTCTGAGACTTACCGTCAGTTAAAGTAAGAAATTCCAACCAAACTTCTGTGCTCGTCAACTCATTAAGCATAAATAAAAGTAAGGCTTGCCTGATGGAAATTTTATAAAGTTCTTTTTTTCTACTGTAGTGTGACATATTTTATATATTAAGATATTCATATATTTACAAGAAACATTTTCCTGTTGAGGGCAGTGCATTTACTGAAACAATCGTCACAAAATACATTGTAGATAAAGCTGCTTCAACATGTCAGTTTTCAAGTAAAGTCACAGTAAAGTAAAGTGAAGTCAGTGATGTAAAGTCAGACCAGATGATATTTGTTGACTGAGTATTTCTATATTGAATATATTATAGGTCTGCTATATGGTGAGAGTTATGATTACTAGTTCAAATTAGTAAACAAGGCAAATCAAGTGCATTAATTAATGACATTGCGTTTCATGATTTAAATACAGGGTGTTTTCTATGTTTATTCGAGGCAGGACGACCTTGACCGAGGATGGTGGACCATAAGCACATATAACAAACAAACAAACAACTGTTTATTCGAGGGCATCAAAATTATAATCAGCCATAATATTGTGATACCGAGTTGCATGTATATGTTGTTGTTATGTAAAACAAATTGCTGTTTTACTTTCAATAAATTGTTAGAACGATCTGATCCTTGAGGAAACCTGAGTATACCTTTAATGAGTGTTGTTGAAACATGCTATGGCAAATGAAGTCTGCCAGTACTAAAAAGCAATCCAGGTGACACTAGAGTTGGTAAAACAGCCTTGTGAACATTGAGTCAAGAACCAAAATTGTATAGAACCTGTTCAATTAGTTAAGTTCAGTATTAATTTATTTTCCATATGTCAATTGCAAAAACACTAGCAATGTATTCCCGGAAGTGACTGCCAGCTTCTGCTTCTTGATATGGTTTTACATCTGGTGGCTGTCCATCAGTCTCTACATCCCTAGAGAAGCAGTCATTTCTTTCCATACCAATGTTGTGCAGTATGGCACATGCAATTACTATTTTGCATGCCTTGACTGGTTACACCCTGAGAATACTTTAGGCAAGGAAATCGTCCATTGATAATACCAAAAGTCTGCTTATGATAACCCTAGTTCGACAAAGAGCATCATTGAATCTCTCCTTAAATAGATATGAACAAGGATTTGTATGTTTCATGTCGTTCGTCAGCTTAAAACTCATGTCAAAAATTATGGTGTACATAATTTAATTCAGTCATAAGCTGCTGTGCACATTTGTTCGCAAATTTCAAACTTGGGGAAAAATCACTAATTAATGTTTTACTTCTGTTTTTCAATGGTGTATTAAATTTTTTTTTTTGTAATTTCAGCAACCAAATTTGCCTGTTTATTATCCCTGTCATCATGGAGAGTGGGGTCGGAGAGCCATCCCTACTACTCCTTACAAAAGTTATATACATATAAATCAACAGATTACAAAAGAAAAAGAGCTAATTTTGAGACCTGGTCAGAAACACTATTGATTTAACTGTTTTTTTGTTGTTGTTTTTTCTGACATAAAACAATACATGTCTATATAATTTTTAAGCTTACTGTCCTGATAAAATTGTTGACAGTCTTAAAAAGATTGGTCTTTTTGAACAAATTCATGTCTATAGTAATTACATGTTGTTTAGTAGGTTTTTTTAGAAAAAATAGTACGAGAAGGAACTGACTGAGATACAGTCTTAAAGTTATAATACTGCTCAAAATGACTGAATAATTAATGGTAAAAAAATGTTAAAACATGAAAAATGTTTAAACAGTGAGGAACTCCTAGTAAATGATACTATACAACCATATTTTCTCAGAGTCTACAAAAAATATCAGTCAAGCTTTAACAAAGAAATATTTATGACTGGGCCAGTCAAAAAAGCCTTTACTACCCTGCAACCATGCCCAAATAGGAACAGAACTGCTACATACAAAAATTTAAGTAAGCTATAACATTAACAACAACGGCTTTTCAACGATTAGAAATCATTGGTTAGTGTATTTTAGAAAACGGCAATGATCCGGTTAAGCAGTATTAGCATTTTAAACATATTCTTACTTAAGTTTTGTTAGAGAATTTGTTTTTCTTAATAAATCAACTTCATTGACTATATTTCAGCAAGGAAAACATGTAGACACAATCTTATATATTAAAGATTATAGTAAAGTAAAATATGCTTACTACATGTATAGTGAAATATGCTATGATGTGCAACGGTGTACATGTACTTTCATTTTCAAATATGTCCCCTAATTTATATTATGTACAAAAATAAGTTAGTGCTGAAAAATATCTATTAAAGAAAGTTTGTTGTTCAAGATGCAACTAAAATAATTATAGACTGTAGGCTTATTTACGAAATTGTATACCAAAAAGTAGGCAGAAGAAAAAAAAAGATTCAATTTAGAAAAAGGTTTAGGTGCAAACTACTATGGTTGCCATCTTAGTATTACAAACTAATATCTGTAAATAATTTAAGGATTTTTTCAGTTGTTGATGGACGGCTCAGCATACATACACACATACTCAAAGAGAGAGAGAGAGAGAGAACAAAAATATATAGACGAAGAGTTTCATTTCTCTAGGATTGTTCCCATGAAAAAAGTTAAATCAACTTGTTCCGATGTTCTTTCTTTTTCGCCAATAGCATTGACAACAAATTAAACATTGACAAATACTATTCTGAAACCACTAAGGCTTTAAATTTTTCCCATGACTTTTCGAACTCGTTGTATTTGGAAGTTTGTTCCGCATTATTTTTCAATTTCAAATTGGTGACAATCTGATTTCTTAAATTTTCTATACTAGGCCTTAATTTTTTTATCCTGCTATAATATATGTGGTATTTTGCATATAAAATTAGTTTGTTTAATACCAATTAAAAACATGTATTACCAAAAAGGATATCTGACACAGTCCAGTTTTGAAAGATAATATTACATTTATTCTTGATATAAGATTGAAACTGTTGCCAAAATTGCTTTGTTACTTCACAGTCAAAAAATAAATGAATCAGGGTTTCTGGCTCGCCTTGACAGAATGTACAGTGATCTTCATTGATGATAATCATTTTTTTTCAACAAATAATTTGTTGCAAGAATTCTATGATTTATCCTAAACTGAAACCATATCATTTTCGGGTCTTTTGTAAGTTTACGGACCATATCATATATGGAGTTACTTTCGAAAAAAATTGGTTTTGTATTGGCTCTTAATTCGTTCTTCCATTTTTGTAGAGTCTGGATAGTGACCTTCATTTAGCATTAACTTATATATTGACATACATCCTTTCTTATCTTTTTTAATAATTGCCAGGCTTTGAGGAATGTGCATGTTATAGTTGATTATCGTGAGTAAATGTTGAAAGTTGTTAAGGAATTCCTGGATTGCATTCACAATACCCCTGTATACCCCTGTATTCTAAGAAATTACTTCTAATATTAAAGACGATCGCTATTTTTTTATGAGAATTTTATCAAGGTCCGTCCAAAAGAGCACTTATGTTAGCTTAATATCTAGATGAGACCCCTAGACGATCGCCCCAGTTTAATTCTTGGCTATATATCAAATATCTTTACATTTTGATTAAATGTCAAAACAAACAATTACTTTTGAATAAAAAAAACATACAAAAGGATTATTTTGAGCAATAATATCACTTTAACATTTTTAAACATATAACTATAGCAAAAAAATCAGTATATCAAGAAAACTTATTACCTCCCTTTAAAAGCACCCAAAAAGTCAGTGTTTAGCAAAGGTGGACTTTTAAACTGTTTTAAATGCTTTCGGAAGGATACTTTTTGGTTACATATTACTTGTAAGTGTTTCACTTTACACAATTTGTCCAGTTAAAGTTTCATTTAGCTATCTGTATTACGTCAGTGGCAATAAACACATGGCCTCCCCTCCAACACCACCCTCCCACCCGAGACAACAGCTCATTTTTCTCAATAAAAAGGCTGGTTACCTATCATTTTAAAATTATTTCTCAATTAAGTGATGTTTTAACACATCTACTGCAAAACATTAAGAAATTCTCAATGCTTGAACATTCGGGGGTATACTACAAAAAGTGTCTACTACTTCTAAAAAAGGCTGGTGACCTACCTTTTTATTTTATATTCTGACTAAGCAGGTATTACCCTAACAACAAACGAAATTTCATAAAATTCTCATTGCTTGAAAAAAATGATGAAACTGTAACGATCGTCTTTAAAGGTATTAGAAAAGTCATTTAAAGTAAAATAAAAACACCCTCTTGGTTTAATAAATCCCCAACAAACAGGATTCCATGTGATATCCACCTGTTTAAACAAACACTTGAATTACCAACTTTGAATCCTGGATTCAGACATAAATGAATGGACGAGCATTGTTTGCTATTTTCTGGTTTTAATTTTGAGGAGAGAGTATAGTAACTGTATAAAACATCTTTCCAGAAGGGATTGATATCCTGATGAAGTTTTCTCTTAATAAAATCTGTTCCAAATTTAAAAATACTGCTTACATAGGGACAAGTACTATCTATAAAATTACTAAATTTGTTATTTGAGTTAACAAGTCTTCTTAGCCGTGTCGCCTTTAAACTATTAATAAAACATTTCAAGTCAATCATTTTCAAACCACCAAATTTATAGTCTTGTGTTATTATATTTCTTTTAACTTTATCTCTAGAATCATTCCACAAAAAATTGAAAAACATAGTTTGTATTTGTTAATCTTAGCCAAAGAGGGATTTGGGATACTCAGAATTAAGTGATTTAGTTTTGCAAGGGCAAGTGATTTAATTACTACTATTTTACCAATTGGGGAAAGAATTCTTTTAGACCAGTTTGCAAAGAGTTTCTTGATTTCCTCAATTTTTAACTCATATTTCAGGTCTACAATTTCAGATCATTGGTAAATTTGACACCTAGAACTGTGAAAGTTTTATTATTCCATGTCAAGTTATATTCAGGACAGAGAATGGTCTACTGTTCTTTTGTGAACCGAACCAGATAACCATTGTCTTCTCTGTATTAATATTAAGGCCAGAGAGTTTAGCATATAATTTTAAGGTTAACATTGTGTACTTTAATGATTTATTTGTACCATCTAGTATCATCAGCATAATGATATGGCTTATATTCATTTCCATGTATTGTAATACCTTTGATATTTTGGTTATTTCTTATTAATATTGAAAGTACTTTAGCACATACAATGAACAGGTAGGGTGACAGGGCATCTCCTTGACGACAGCCTGTTTGAAGTAAGAACCACTCTGACATATGTCCATTTACAACTACACACGATTCAACATTTGTATAGAACAATATATTCCATGTACGTATTGAATTACCGAAATTAAAAAATTCTAGCACTCTGTGTATGAAATTCCATGACACTGTATCAAACGCAGCCGCAATGTCAATCAGGAGTAGTAACCCAGGGATATTATTTTTCTCTGTATAATAGAAGTCATATAGCATTCTAATGTTTGTGGCCATTACTCTGCCTGGTAAAAAACTGTTTGGTCCTCGTTTATAGCATTTTCCAAGATGTTTTTCAAGCGAAAAGCAATTGATGTTGAAGCTATCTTATATGCAAAATTTAATAAGGAGATAAGCCTCCAGTTTTTTAAGTACAGTTTGTCTTTATCCCCTTAGGTATGCAAATTATAACCCCTTGCCCTTGTGTAATTGAAAACTCTCCATTCGAGTATGCATAATTCATTCACCTTACAAGGAATGTGCCAATATCCTTCCAAAAAAACTTAAAAAACTCTACCGTAAAGCCGTCATTTCCAGGACTTGTATTATTTGACATTCGTTTCAGCGAGTTCAGCATTTCATTATGAGTCAGAGTCCCCTCGATAGATTGCTTAACATCTTCCGAAAGCTTCGGTACATTAAAACATCCTAATTTTTCATTCAAATATATATTTCCGTCTCTTTGATTTTATATAAATCTGCATAGTGACGTTTTGTTTCAGCAAGAATTTCTTCTTGAGTTTTTAAAGTATTACCATTTGCCGCAATTAGGGAATTCATGATCTTAGAAACATAGTTTCTATTTTCAAGATTACAAAAGTAACGTCTAGGTTTTTCTCCTTCATTGATCCATTTAGCTTTTGATCTAATAAATATCCCATTCATTTTTTTCTTTCTTAATTCAGATAATAGACTTTTCTTGCTTTCTAATAACTCATAATTAATATTTGCTGTTTTTTCAATTTTCTCAATTTCTTTCAAAATTCTTTCCTCCTTATTAATTTCTAATTTCTTCTTTAGTGAGGAGTAACATATTGACAGCCCTCTGATATTTTACAACAAAGTCTTGAAAAATAACTGGTCATTTATATTCAGTCTTAAATCCTGGAGTGGTATATCATTAATCTCATCCGTATTTTATGGCATGTCAACCACATACTGTTGTTTTGTTTCTGTAATTATTTCTTTTTCTTTACTTACATATTGTAATGACTGTATGGCTATCCGAAATACACTGTCCGAAAGTTGTCACTTATTTGATTTCAGCTTACCTTGATTTTTAGCGTAAATAAGTCATTCCTTTGTTTAATTCCATTTGTAATAATAACTTTGCTTAACACTTGATGTTTTTAGCACAGTTTATGTTCACAGAATTGTTGTGTATCATTGTATTTTGCATTTCCAGCATTTATGACACTTGCTGTCAAGTTGAAAATGTCCTCCATGTTTACTATTTTTGTACGGCGAATTAATCGAACCAAAATGCTGTTTTATCTATTTCATGTATAATTATGCATTACAGAGTTGTATTTTAACTGAACGGTTGTTTTAAGTATTATGGAGTAATTCATAATAATAGATTACCATATTCTGAGATACGACAAGTAAAAGTATTAGGGACTATTTTAGTCACTTGTGCGGAAGAAGCTGGCAAGTTTTTATGTTAGAATATCAGCGTTATTTAATGTCTGTTACAGTTTTAAAGTATATTTTATGCTATTTTCAGTTAAAATGGAACCACTTTGTATTGTTAGTGATTAACTTGGAACATTTTATTAATACTTTAATTTTCTTGTCCATCACAGTGTCCGAGGCCGTATAACTACTGTGCTGGATTGCTGGATGCTGCCAAATTCTGATTGGCTATCAGCTATTTGCCAGCATCCGCACCCTATATAAGTGGCTCAGGTCCAGTAATGGCAGCCAGTTGACAGCTCGAGCTCGGAAGCATCTGAAATTTAAGCTTGATCCATCCTTTTTAGAATATTTCACCTTTAGACAGTTTTCTACATTCATAAGTAAACTGGTACGACCAAGTTTGGTTATTTGAAACTGCAGATCCCTTGTATAGTATTTGACAGCAGTTTGTTTATAAACAAACAGTGTTTATCAAAGTAGTCCCATAGCAACTGGCGAGCATTGCTGGACCTGCCGCGATTTTTAATCACTTTTACGAGACTATCGGTCACTCGGATTATATATTTATGTATGATTATTACAATAATCAAATAATAGATTATTGAAACAACATTGTGTTTGTTTTTTTACTTTTGAAGAGTCTTCAACTAAATAATAAGCCAGGTGGCTTACAAACTGGTGTCAGAGAAGTGGGATGTACTAAGTGTCAAAGTACATTACGAAAACTTACATCTACATTAACCAGACTGAAATCAACAAAATATAGTCGAACCTCAACCTACAACGAGCTACCTGATTCTACATACTATATAATTAATCAACTGTTTGATATGGCATCGCCTGATCCTGAAATAGAATTCAATATGCAAAATGTTGATCAGTTACATGAGAACCAAGAACCCGCGATTGATGTACTTCACCATGATGATATTGACAATTCTGATAATGAGAGTATATCTAGTATATCAACTGTAATAAGTCACAATTCAATTGAAAACCCGCTGGGCAATCGTTCCAACATAAGAAATAATGATCACATCTATCATCAACCTTCAACTGGTTCAAGAATAAGACAGGACAGTTCAAATAACTGTGGTGACTTCCGTCAGCCTTATGTACCACCAACACCAGTCGTGCAATCTATAACGCCTGATTCCTATGATGGCTCACAAAGTTTTGACCAGTATCTTTCACATTTTGAAGATTGTTCTGAGCTGGCTCGCTGGGATTATCGAACCAGAGTGTTGATCCTTTCGGCTAGTTTAAGGGGTACTGCAAGGACATACTATATGAGCTTAACAGAAACTGAACGTCGCGATTATCACATGTTAGTTTTAAGTCTACGCAACCGTTTCGGACATTTGAAACATCAAGCTCTGTGGCTTAGCAAGCTTGAAAATAGAAAACGTCAACGTGGTGAAAGCATTGCATCACTTGGTGATGACTTACGACAGCTTTCGCAAAAAGCTTACTCAGATCTTGACGCGGCCGCACAAGAAAAATTAGCTTTGAATCAGTTTTATCGTTCATTGTCTGTAGACATGAAATGCAGGTGTGTAGACAACAATTGTAGAACAGTCTCAGAGGCTGTTTCTGTTGTTGAAAAATATGAATGCATCCTTGGTACACAAAATGCTTCCATTCGCACTCTTGAAACAACTCCTTCATCATCTCAGAATACTGAAAATTTGCTAACTGAAATAAAACGACTAGAAACAAAAATCAACAAACTAGAGACTCAGGGCAACAAAAACATGAGTAAAAATGATCGCAATGTACGTGCATGTTTTGGGTGTAATTCACCTAATCATCTTTGGAAAGAATGTCCTAGAAACACACAAAATAGTCAAAGATTCAATATGAACTCCAACTTCACAGGTACACAACAAAACCATGCTGCATCATTCAGACAGACAGCTGGTCACAGTAATGTTAGAAAATACAGCAATCAAGCTCATTCACAAAATGGTCAACGTTCTTCTCAGCCAAGCTCAAGCCGTAACTACCAGGGAAACTAATCTCAGCTGACTCTACAGGCCAAGAGTCAGCAGATTTACAATCTCAAAGGCCTCCAACAACTAATTTTTCTGAAATTCAGCATACTGCTAGAGCTGGTTCTAGTTTCAATGAATTTGATAATGGTTTTTACACTTCCTGCAACATAAATAAAATTTCTGTTGATTTTCTTATTGACTGTGGTGCAACATCATCGCTTATCTCTGAACAAAAGCTATCTGAAATAGATCCTCACCACCAGCTTTTCCGCTTGTTACCTGCCCCAAACTCACTTCACACTGTCAATGGTGAACAAATAACTGTAGCTGGTAGCATTGACATTGTATTGAAACTTGGCAATCAACACTATGATATTAATTTCATAGTATGTGATATGGACACACAAGGCATTCTTGGACAAGACTTCTTAAAGAGACATGTAGATAGCATCAACTATAAAAAGTCTTGTCTTCAAATGGGTGATAACATTATTCCATTGTATACGGGAGGTAGGTCCTGCCAAATCTGTAGAGTAGAAATGAAAGAAACTATCAAAATTCCAGGTCAATCGCGAATGTGGGTCCCGGTTAAAGTTCCACAATCAGAGCATCTTAATAACAATGGTTTCATTGAACCACTGACATCTTTCATGGCAAAGAATGAAGTACTTGTTATGAGTGGCATTATTGATACCAACAAAGATCCTGTGGTTAATGTCATTAACTATGGGAATGCACCTACCACTCTTTATAAGAATACTAATATTGGCTTATGTGAATCATACCTTGAAACTGAGAACATTGCAACTGCACCGGTTGCGCATGTTTGTGAAACTGACAGTGACCCTTTTATTCCTGAGCATCTTCAAGATCTGTATGACAGAAGTTCAATACATCTTAATGATACTGAAAAACAAGGACTTATAAAGCTCCTCCATAAATATTGCAGCACATTTTCAAAGTCATCTGAAGACATTGGCATTACAAATTTAGTACAACATGCAGTTAATACTAGGGATGCTATCCCAGTACGCCAACCTCCACGTAGGCTTCCGTTAGGTAAACGTACTGTTGAAAAAGAAGAAATAGACAAAATGTTATCCCGCGGTATAATTGAACCATCTTGTAGTGCATGGGCGTCACCTGTAGTTTTAGTTACAAAGAAAGACGGAACACCAAGATTCTGTATTGACTATCGTAAGCTTAATGACCTCACTGTTAAGTACGCATACCCTCTTCCACGCGTTGATGACTGCATAGATGCTTTATCTGGAGCACAGTACTTCAGCTCATTAGATTTAAATAGTGGGTACTGGCAAGTGGGCATGAAGCCAGAAGATAAAGAGAAAACTGCCTTTGCAACAACCATGGGTCTTTTCCAGTTTACAGTAATGAGTTTTGGTCTTGCCAATGCGCCTTCAACTTTTGAACGTCTAATGGAAAATGTACTTCGTGGACTCCAATGGGAGGAATGTCTCCTTTATATGGATGACATAATCTGCCCCTGTCAAACAGTAACACAGGGCCTAGAAAGGCTTGACCATATACTTCATCGCTTGAAGGAAGCTAACCTAAAGCTAAAACCGTCTAAATGTTCCTTGTTTTAAAAGAAAGTTAACTTTTTAGGTCATGTAGTATCTGAAAATGGTATCTCAACAGACCCCAGTAAGATTAATGCAGTGAAAAACTGGCAAACTCCTAAAAATGCAAAAGAGGTCAGAAGTTTTCTCGGACTTTGTTCATATTATCGTCGCTTTGTAGAAGGGTTTGCTAAACTTGCACGTCCACTCCATCGATTAACAGAAAAAGCATTCAAATTTGACTGGACAGACGACTGCGAAGAAGCTTTCCAAACTTTGAAAACAGCACTTATTTCGGCTCCAATTCTTGGATACCCTGTTCCAGACAAACAGTTTATACTTGACACAGACGCAAGTGACACAGCAACAGGGGCAGTTCTATCGCAAGTTCAAAATGGCCATGAAGTTGTTATCGCTTACTTGAGTAAGAGTCTTAACAAACATGAGCAAATCTACTGTGTTACGCGTAAAGAATTACTTGCAGTTGTACATGCCTTGAAATCATTTCACCATTACCTTTATGGTCAACCAATACTATTAAGAACTGACAATGCAGCTGTAAGCTGGATGCGAAATCTTAAACAACCTACTGGTCAAGTTGCGCGCTGGTTAGAACTGCTAGGTACTTATAACATAAACGTTAAACACAGACCTGGCTTACAACATCGAAATGCTGATGCATTATCAAGAGCACCATGTACGAGGTGTACTAAACAACAAAGTGGCAATGATGTCAATGACTCTGTTGACTGCATTGCTACAAGTGAACCAGACAATGGCGTAATCACTGACACACCTAGCAACAACTCTGTCCAAGACTCAGCACTTGAAACACTTCCACAACTTGCACGGGTAGTCACATCAAACCCATCCCCACAACATTCACCTTTTGAGGAAACACACATTCTTTTGTCAAGATGGTCACAAACAAAAATAAGCGAACAACAATTAAGTGATCCTCATTTAAAAATTCTTCTTCTGGCTCTCAATCAGTCAAATGATCGTCCACTATGGCAGGATGTTAGCAACTGTTCGTCAACTACCAAGACTCTGTGGCGTATGTGGGACCGTCTTTCTGTTGATGGAGGTGTCCTATTTAGGTCGTGGGTCGATGATGAACATACAACACGTAAACAGCTTATAGTACCTGAAGCAATGCAAAAAGAAGTTTTTCATTTTATGCATGATTTACCATCTGCTGCACATTTAGGGGCTGATAAAACACTTTCTAAAGTTCGCCAAGATTTTTACTGGCCAGGAATGAAAGATGACATTGAAAGGTTTTGTAAACAATGTTCTCAGTGTGCTTCTCGTAAACCACACAAACCTGTGAAGTCACCATTAGGTCAGATACATGTTTCGCAACCAATGGAAAAGGTTGCATTGGACATCTTTGGTCCTTTACCAAAATCTGAAAATGGCAATGTCTATATTTTAGTTATCTGCGACTGCTTTACACGGTGGACTGAGGCAATACCTTTGCCAAATCAGGAATCAGAAACAATTGCAAAAGCATTTGTCAATGAATTTGTTTCTCGTTTCGGTGTCCCTCTTCAAGTGCATTCTGATCAAGGCAGAAATTTTGTTTCAAAGCTATTCAGCAATATGTGCAGTCTACTACATATCCATCATACAAAATCTACAGCTCTGCACCCTCAAGCTAATGGAACAGTTGAGCGTTTTATGCGCACATTAGCGGCAATGTTAAGCATGTATTGTTCTACAAACCAACGTCAGTGGGATCGCTACCTACCACAAGTAATGATGGCCTATAGGTCATCAGTAAATGCATCCACTGGTAAAACTCCAAATCAAATGGTTTTTGGAAGAAATATAGTCCTCCCCCTTCAGGCATTCATTGGGTTTCTACCTCAGTCAAACCTCGCCCAAGTTAATGATGCGACAACATCAGACTACATCACTAGTTTGAAGGATCAGCTGGTTGTGATACATGATCAAGCACACAAGGTCCTGAAAACTAAAATTGAATACAGAAAGAGGCATTCTGATCTTACAGCAAAGAATCGAGCATTCTCAGTAGGTAATCCAGTATGGATGCATGACAAACAGCGACGCCCTGGTGTCTGTAGCAAACTTTCACCGCACTGGAAGGGTCCCTTTCTCATTACCAAGAAAATTGATGACTTGGTCTATCTTGTTAAAAGATCTCTTAAGTTACCAGCAAAAGCTGTTCATATTGATAGACTGGTGAAATACAACTGTGGGAATGTACCAAAGTGGTTTGCTGCCTACTTGAGTGAAAAGTCACAGTAGAATTTAAGCTTCTCAAGAAATACACGTAGTAGTTGAACTTTAAGTGATGACTTTATTATGAGAATAAAGTGATAGCTCTGTAGTGAGCATATTTTGTGTTGTTGTTTTTTTGGAGGCGCCTCCACTGGGTATTGAAAGTGGATTGATCACCCGCTTGCGATATACCTAATTATAGATGTAATTTTGTGTGATATCATTGATGGATATCAGATGTAATTGTGAAATTGAGTAATTGCGAACTCAATATTTTATGAATTCAACTACGTAGTGTACGCATATTTCTTGATTAGCAGGCAGCAATGCAAATACGAGAGCGCGGACTACTTTGATAATTCAGCCTAAGAGTAACATTGTTATATTTGAATTGATCCTACCTACATCCCAGTCCTTCACCCTATTACATCTTCGAATGAGTTTTGTAATAACATAGACGCGCTTTGATGAAATGACTCAATTGATGAAATTTGGAATGTTATTTAGACATCATTGTCTTACCACACATATTTACTCCTTTCAGAAATGAAGTCTGCAGTAGCCACATTCAGCTGTGAAGATTGTCCTGCAGTTTTCAAGACAAAACGAGATCTGCAAAGCCATATACTGAAAGCAAACCACAAGATGGTAAGGATAGTCTGCCCTTGGTGTGTTGAAAGCAAGGTTCGATTTTTCAAGTATGTACAGGACCTCAGACGTCATGTAAAAGGTCAACACCCCATCAACTTTGACCAGCTGCCACCTAGAGCTCTTTCAACAACCAACTGCTTCTACCTCTGCCAGGATCCTAAAACGTATCTGTCTCTTTATGGCTCTTGATCCTTCGACTCACAAGAATCTCTTTTTATTCGCAACATCATAACCAAGTGGACAGCTGGTAGAACTCCGGGGCTTACTCACTGGTTGACTGGCTGGAATTTGGCTAAGGGTAATCTTGCTTCATCAGCACCACACAACAGACCTCCAACTACACACCACTCTGGATCTTCCAACAGCAATGTTTCATCTTCTTCATCTACTTTGACTTCTACAACTACCACCAAGACATCTGACTTGAACGCCAACTCACCACAACCATTACCTACTACACGCATTCCAAAGAGGCAACATGAAACCTCAATTGAACTTCAATCCATACATATTTCTGCTGAAGTGAAAGCACAACAAACAGACAACAATGAAGTACTTCTCATAAGGCTCAACCCTTCAATCATGCACCATCACAAATACTTAGACGCACTTACAAGAAGAATCAGACATCTCCCATCTACCTTTGTTCCTCCATCTGGCAACTGGAAGCTTCATCTTGACGCCAACATCAAAGAGCGATGTGCTCAAATATTGTCAATTGAACACTCCTTCATTACAACTGTTCTACATCAGCCCGCTGAGCATTTCAAGGCATTACGCACCTCACCAGAACTTCTTCATCCCACAGAGACTGGGGACAACTTGAAATCACCATTCCCAGATCTTAACAACAACACTGAATCCACTACCGAAACAACAACATCAGCTACTTCTGTGTGTTACAATAGCAAGCCACTACTGGAAAACGAACTTACAACACAGAATTCCATCCTTTCTCCTTTAGCATCAACCCAACTGGATTATGAGTCAGACCAAGAATCTCTTCGCACACCATCGCCAATTACATTACATACTGGAGCTACACCATCTCAACAAGTTGATTCACCGACATATCCAGTGCACAGCCCACCTCCGAAGTACGATAATTGTCCAACACCATCTTATAATCCAACAGAAACCACTGCAACTACCACCACCACAACTACCATATCTACACCCCTTACATCATCGTCATCAACAATTTTAGATACGTCAACAGCCAGTCAGTCTGTTACTACAATATCGTCAACAGCAGAATATACACCATCTTCAGCTCTGAATATTCCGAAGCCCATCTTCTACACCCATACACAAGACACCATCTGATCTAGCACGCAACCTTCTCAAAACTGGGAGCATGCCCATTTTGCCTCCAGGACGTCGTGACTGGGCAGCAGTACCAGAAGAGAGCATCTCAATCACATCACATCTCAATTGGCCTCCACAAAACTGGACAACTTTCTCCAATGACCAGAAATTACTAGCCACTGAATACGCCGCTATGCTGCTGGAGCAACAAGACCAATTCCATCCCATTGATAGAAGTTCGCTATTGGCAAAATACAACTTCCTGATTCTCCCAGCTACAACAGTAAAGAGTACAACAAATCATTCAAAAATGCAAGTCTTCAATTATCTAAATGTAAAGGCAATAGCAGAAGGAGCATCAAGATCCAGTATCCAAGACCAGCTTACACTTATTAGATGTTTCCTTCCATCACCAACCACAGACTTTCTTCAAAAGATAGCTCATATTCCACTAAGACTAAAAGACTCAACAGCAACTGTATGAACTCAACAACACAACATCAACTCAACAAAACTTTCACGAACTTTTTCTGAACTCTACAGCAACTCTTTATTAAGGCAACTCATCAACAAGAACTTTAATGAATTCATCATGAACCAAAAACCTAAAAATAAACAGTGAACTTTATTAACTGTAAATCATATACTTAACCATTCCTGGCGAAGTACTTGATGATCATCAACTCAACAATTTTCATATTATGGGTTCAACAATACCACCTTAAATTGTATTGTACTACATGAAATACCGATGTCTACATTGGAACTATATCGTTTAACCATAATACCGATGTCTACACTGGAACTATATCGTTTAACCATAATACCGATGTCTACACTGGAACTATATCGTTTAACCATAATACTGATGTCTACACTGGAACTATATCGTTTAGCCATAATACTGATGTCTACACTGGAACTATATCGTTTAACCATAATACCGATGTCTACACTGGAACTATAATTATCGTTTAACCAAAATACTGATGTCTACACTGGAACTATATCGTTTAACCATAATACTGATGTCTATACTGGAATCTCTACAAACTAGTGACATTTATCCGCGACAATATTCTATGATTAAAATAAAAAGTGATTTAATTTGAAAATTTAATGAACTCTTATAGACTTTCGAACTACAGTTTAGCTTTTATTCGTAGACTCACCACAGAAATTACAAATCAGGAACAGTTAAATGAAATGTTATTAAGGTATTAAGATGAACATGAACAGAAACTTTGGGATAAGATGTTACATTAAATATTGTAAAGCAAATGAGTAAGTATATCATGTTATTGTCATTATGCATGTTATTTATTTTCAGGTAATAGATACCCAGTTGCATTTTCTCATGTTTGTCATTTTTGAGAATTTTAAGGTTTAAGCTTACCTATTTCAGTAAAGTATATCTAAGGTACTTGCATACCCAGATAATAAGAATTGAATTATTGTTGAAAGTTCTATTTATTGTGCATTTAATAATGTATTTGATGTTTTAACTTAATGACTCATTGCTTTGTAAACTTCAGGTGAAGTTCATTCTTTAAGGTGGGGGAAGTGTAATGACTGTATGGCTATCCGAAATACACTGTCCGAAAGTTGTCACTTATTTGATTTCAGCTTACCTTGATTTTTAGCGTAAATAAGTCATTCCTTTGTTTAATTCCATTTGTAATAATAACTTTGCTTAACACTTGATGTTTTTAGCACAGTTTATGTTCACAGAATTGTTGTGTATCATTGTATTTTGCATTTCCAGCATTTATGACACTTGCTGTCAAGTTGAAAATGTCCTCCATGTTTACTATTTTTGTACGGCGAATTAATCGAACCAAAATGCTGTTTTATCTATTTCATGTATAATTATGCATTACAGAGTTGTATTTTAACTGAACGGTTGTTTTAAGTATTATGGAGTAATTCATAATAATAGATTACCATATTCTGAGATACGACAAGTAAAAGTATTAGGGACTATTTTAGTCACTTGTGCGGAAGAAGCTGGCAAGTTTTTATGTTAGAATATCAGCGTTATTTAATGTCTGTTACAGTTTTAAAGTATATTTTATGCTATTTTCAGTTAAAATGGAACCACTTTGTATTGTTAGTGATTAACTTGGAACATTTTATTAATACTTTAATTTTCTTGTCCATCACAGTGTCCGAGGCCGTATAACTACTGTGCTGGATTGCTGGATGCTGCCAAATTCTGATTGGCTATCAGCTATTTGCCAGCATCCGCACCCTATATAAGTGGCTCAGGTCCAGTAATGGCAGCCAGTTGACAGCTCGAGCTCGGAAGCATCTGAAATTTAAGCTTGATCCATCCTTTTTAGAATATTTCACCTTTAGACAGTTTTCTACATTCATAAGTAAACTGGTACGACCAAGTTTGGTTATTTGAAACTGCAGATCCCTTGTATAGTATTTGACAGCAGTTTGTTTATAAACAAACAGTGTTTATCAAAGTAGTCCCATAGCAACTGGCGAGCATTGCTGGACCTGCCGCGATTTTTAATCACTTTTACGAGACTATCGGTCACTCGGATTATATATTTATGTATGATTATTACAATAATCAAATAATAGATTATTGAAACAACATTGTGTTTGTTTTTTTACTTTTGAAGAGTCTTCAACTAAATAATAAGCCAGGTGGCTTACAATATACTTCATCCCTTAGTAGTGTATTGTTAAATATGACAATCCTTTTCTGAATTTACCAAATTCTAGTGAAGTTAAAATAAGAGATTGCTCTGTACGTTATCCAGGTAAAATTTGAGTATTGTTCATATCAGTATACAAATGTTCAGAAATAAGGGAAAAAAGAGACGCGCCTTTTTAATTGGATTTTGTCGATTAAACATTAAATATTGAATAATGCTTTTATCGTTATAAAACAGTAAAGCATTTAGTAGTAAAATCCTATTGTTAAACTTACTGAACTACATGTATATCATATAATTAGCATACACATTTTCGGTATTTTCTTAGAAAAGCTAATTGATAATTGTAGTCATAGTCCGGTCAAAATCATGAAATATGAAACGGTAAAAACTCATCAAACTGAATTGTGGTCAAAATGACGTTCATCATGTCATGTTTAATCTACAAGTTCTTTAAAATAATTACCTGTACAATTGTCTGTGAAACATGATAGGGTATCATCAGATACATTTTACACGGATAGCCTGAATATCGAAGTAACAGTCCTTCTATTTCTCCAGAAAAAAATTAAAATCTGATTGCTGTTCATTATTCGCCTATGGGTTACTTAAAGTATTACACATGTTATATATCATGTAGTTTTCTGCTTGGTGCTAAAAAAATTTCAATGTGATTCATGAATATCATTATGTCACATTAGTCTTCATTCGTATTTCGATTTCAAACAGGAGAGACAACTGTGAAAACGCGTATAGTAATGAATGTACGATTTATTTAATTTTATACAAAGTATTAAATTTAGTGCATATCCAGTTAGTGGAAATTGATTAATTAATGTACATGTACTTTAGAAAATCTGTTTAATATTCGTTGTAAAAACAGACATAGAGAAAAAACAACATAATCAAATACACATTGTTGGGCAACCTAACATATAGATACCAATACTTGAAATGATGAAAAACATTGTTAGCGGCGTCAGTGGAATAGATATCTAGAATGAAAAGCATCAAAAGCGTGCGTATTATTACTATGGAATGTCGTTCATAAGGTTTTGTGTCACAGTGCAAATATAAAGTATACAGTAGTGGATTAATTATGGTACATTTTTCAATATAATCGAGATAAAGGTGCTTAGTTTTTTTAACGTTACATAGTTAAGAAGCTGACTGTATTTAATTACATTTGGATGGTTAAAGTAATGTAAATTAGTTGCTTTCTTTTGTTACTAAAACGCTTACAAACAAGGAGATAAAGTTAAACACGTCGGACAGAATCTTTCGTTATATGGAGTATTTATCCATCTTCCTGTTTCAATGGGTAGCTTGTGATTTGTAGTACAGAATTTAAGAATTGGTACATAGTGTAAGATAGTCTTCCCGTGCTTAAAGAGGTTATAAAGTCTACCTTTATTTGAAGCTTGCATTTTATTATTCCATTCGGAAATATATTGGTCAACCAACGTCTGCTTTATAAAAAGATGTACGTTCTATGTGGAAATACTTGCTTGATTAAAAAATATGTTAGTATTACCAATTGAATCGAACATTCTTTTAACAAAGTTCAACCATTTAAATGAATGCTGACTTTGCAACATATATCTATATACAATATTGGAATATTTACTTTCATTACCAATTACTAATTTGTTCCAATAATTGATTACTTAGCTACGAATCAAAATGTCAATCGGATATCTACCCAATTCTCCGTATAACATATAGACCGGTGTGCTTTTCCTGGAATTCGTTATCTTACGCAAAAATTCTAGGTGTATTTTTTCAACGTCGCTTGTATTTTCAATTCCCCACACTTCGCAATAAAATTTCAAAATCGGTCTAATAGTATTATCGAATAACTTGAGTTGGAGATATTTCGGCAAGTTTAAAATAAAACTACGTTAATACAGAAGATGTATTGCTTTTCTAGCTTGTGTTATTAAGTGAGCACGTGCCTTATTAAATTTACCAGTTGAGCTAAAAACAACACCGAGGTATTTATATTGCTCAACAATCTCTATTTCATTGCCGTTTATAGTAAAAGACATATTTCTTGTACCTCGTTTGTTTGAACCGAAAACAATAACTTTTGTTTTTCCAGCGTTAATTTGAAGCTTCCACATTTGGCAATAAGTATCAAAATCATCTAGGCATTTTTGAAAATCTGTTGGCACATAAGCTAACGATAGGTTATTTCAATGCCTTTTTGGCACATAAGCTAACTATAGGTTATTTCAATGCGGCCTTCAAACACTTTACTATTAAAATATAGTACCGTTTATTGCCTTATTTGTTGAAATGGACGATATCTTCCAAATAGTGCTTAGACCACCTCAGTCCACAGAGTTTGATAAATCCTCGAGCATTGCCCTTATTGGAGTGCTTCTTCAATGATCTATTTACAATAAATCGCAATGTCTCAAAGATCTCTTGCCTAAATAGGGATGTTTCCCTGAAGGGAATCTCCACAAAACACCCTCTGCACACCGCGCTTTAACAGATATGTCTCAATTCGCTTTATCTCGCGGATCACACCTTGAGCATATCCAGAAGGATCGTCAAGGTCATTGCCGCCTATATTCACAAAGACCATATCAGGCACGGATGCGCCAAGCAACGTATCTAACATAGCAATAGACACGTGCTTGGCCTTTAGGCCACCCTGACAAACCCAAACAGTTGGGATGTCCATCAAACTCGCTTCTGAGTTCTTACATAGCCGATATTCTTTCAAACGCCGGACGTAAGAGTCGCCAATAAACCCACAATCAGGCATAGCTGTAAAGCAAGTAAAGTGCCAAAACAAATGTGTCAGTTACAATAACAAAAATATAGGTCAAGGTGACGACCTCACAACAAATAAGCAAGCGCTCAGTTAAAGGTCCAATACTAAGGAATGCGAAAATTCAAATATACTCTAAAAGACACGGAAATAAGTTATTTTTAATAAAAAATGAAAGTTGGTATGTAGAAATTCTAAATAAACCACAGTACATGTACAATTATTTTTCTATGCATTATGAAAAAAGTTAAAAAGACATGGGTGGTCATTTTGTCGAATCACTGAGATTTTAACATTATAGACATACTTTTCTTCGTGTTGCAAACACTTTCTGTAAATTTCTACCTGACAATCTTCATTATTTAGTGTTTAGCATAAGGTAATGTACTTGCCATTGAAATAACTGTCACTTAATTTTCGCTTAGTAGTGGACCTTTAATCACAGCTTGGAGTCTACTCAAGTAAATTGACCAATAATGAGTGAACACCAATCACATGTAACTCATTATAATTACCTCTAAGTAGATTTTAAATAAATAATTTACTATCTACGGGGGAAAAAAAGAACAAATAAGAAATCAGTAAAATAGTGCATACAGTAACTAAAAGTAGTTAATCACTATCACTGATTACACAAATTAGAACAAATAGTTTCCAAACATGAATGTAACAACATAGAATTAGGTATAATTAACATTTTAGGGCGAATTAAAAACAACAACTAAATAAATTTGAGTAATATACCAGTTATAGGAATAGAGAGCAAAGTTACATTTTGGCGTCTGTGCAAGAAAATCCATACCCACGCTGAGAATTATAAACTCCCCAATAGCATACAACCATTATATGCAATACTAAAACACTCAGTGATTGCTAAATCATAGTCTACAAAGACATCAAAGAATTAGAATTACCAAGACACTGACTGAAAAGGCACCGAAAATTAAGTCTGTGACCAAAAAGTAAGATTGTTCTCAAGAAAATGCATACTGAATGCCACTAAACCATAAGGTCTACAATAAAAATTATAGGACTAAAACAGTCACGAACCCCCAGTCATTGCAAAATTTCAAGCCCAAGCCATGGCTACAGGCTAGATATTGAATTATTACAACAAGAATTTGACTCTATAAGCTATAATACCTAAAATCACCTGCAAGTATCTCCTTCCGGTCCGTGCGCACTAAATTGAAAATTAGGTCAGCATATTACCAGTAGGTCACAGACACATCTATTCGATTCAGATTGCTGCAAACAACCAATATAATTGTTGTTCTTTTTAATTCTGCTTCTATTTGAAGCAAAATATAAGTAAATACATTTATTTTGTTGTTAAACTCTTTTGTAAATGGCCAGCAGCTCCTATTTTATGACTACAATATTTGTTACTTTAAAACTAAAGGGCTGCGGGTCACTTTTTGCTTCTATAACCAATAAATTTATAAATATTATTAACATGTAATGCAATGCTGAGATATTCTCAGCTTTCCAAGAAGACCACATTTCGGCTCTTTCAACAAATAATTCTTTTTTATCTCTTTTAATAGTGATCACTTTCATTAAGTAATTCTGTTTTCAAATTTTCAAAATAAGTAAAAGTAAGAACACATTTTGACTACAAAGCATTCTCTTATCTCTATTTTGCACTCCAGAGTCTTCTCTTGCACCACCTCTCTTTACCATCACAAATCATGCTGATGGGGGCGCCGGCTACACGACGAGTCCAAGCCTTGCTGACGTCGAGGGGCGGAATGAAGACTGGTTGAAGAAGAGGATCCCATCGCATTTGAAGGCCATGCCTATGGCCTACGACAAGTGCACGAGCGGGCAGACGGCGGATATTTTTTCTTGCTGGCGTTGGTATGAAACCCAACAGCCTGATGGCTCCCGGTGATACCCTGGCGTCCTTTTTCGGAGTCTGCTGGTCAAAATTTCAACTTAGGACATTCATATTTTTTCATTTAAAAACAGCATGTTATATGATTCAGTGCCCAATAAGGTGACCACAGTCCAATTTCTTATATCCCGTTGTGTGTTTTAATCTTTTGCTACCTGGATTGTATAACATGTAGAAAGAATAATGAAGCATAATGATCCGTACATAAAAAGGGGTCAATCATTATGTGGATTTATTCAGCTTTACAAGTTAGGAGTAGGAAACTAGGTCAATCACAAGTAGGATCTCATTGGTCAATGTGGTTGATCGAAATTGTGGGAACCAATCAAAATCAAGCTCATGTAAAATGACTGCAATCTGTCAGTCTTTGATAAGATCTCCTTTTTTCGACTATAAGACATCTTTAGATATGGGCATGAGCAGGAGAACATGCCGGGTCGTACCGCATATATACCTCGCCCGAGGGTGGTGGACCTAATAAGCACGTATACAAAAAAATGGAAATCTTTTGGATCTGTAGCTAGTACAATCGTATCGTCAGCGAAAATGAGAACAAAAATACTTAAAGTTCTAATCAGTGCTTCAGATTCATATTCTAAACGGATACAATTATTACATTTAGTGTCTAAATATACCAATAAATCATTTAAGAAGAGAGAGAATAAAAGAGGGGACACATTTTCTCTCTGACGAACCCCACATTTGCATGCAAACATAGCAGAAGTGTTACCTAGTAGCTGCACACACGACTTTATGTTGTCGTACATACATATTACGAACAACTCTTAAGAATTTTCCGTTAATTCCAGTATCAATTAGTTTTTTTTAAATAATTGCGCCCTTGGTAAATTGTCAAAAGCGCGGGAAAAGTCTATATAAGACACAAACAGTTTACGTTTTTGTATCCTTTGCAAGTCTACTAGGAAATTTAGAGTGAAAAGATGATCGATTGTCGAGTATTTCTTTCTAAATCCAGCTTGATTTTCATATAGGATATTATTTATTTCAATGAACTTAGTCAGTCTTTCATTCAATGCTGCAGTAAAAAGTTTCCCTAGGCCACTTAATATCGTTATTGGTCTAAAGTTTTCTTGAGATAATTGTGAACCTTTCCCTTTGTAAACGGGAATAATGTAACCTTCTGACCAAGTTTCAGGTATTATACCCATGTTTAGTATCAAATTGAAAAGTTTCGTGTATATCGGCAACATTACCGCTTCTGTAGATTTAATGTATTCGTTATAGATCCGATCAGAGCTACTCGCAGCTTTTCCATTTTTGCATTTTTTTTATAACTTTACTTATTTCAGTAGCCGTGAAGGCAGAGTTTAAAATGTCATTATCAAAAAGATACATTTGTCTGTTCAGCTTCAATATTTTCATTTTCATTTGATTTAGCATTCACATTTTTGAAATAGTCGTAAAATTCGTCAATAGTCGGCGTTTTAGTCTGCTTGTTTTTATTCAAACGTTTTAAAGAATTCCAATACGATTTTGGGTCTGACTTTTGCATTTGTCGTAGTTTGGATTCGTTGAGAAAATTGTGCTTATTCATGTAGAACTTCATTCTCAGTTTATAATCCTTACTCGCACGGTTGAGTAAATTTCTATTGTTATTGTTTTTATTCAAGGCGAACTGCTAACGTGCCCGGTTATAAATAAGTCGTTTATTCCAACAGTGAGGCCCAAACAAGGGTCTATTTTTATCATTTGTATCATGTTTTTGATGTTTTTGATGTATTTAAAATGTCAAAGTTCATACTTAAGGACAACAGAGAATGTCCATCTGAAAAAATACTGTCAACTTCCGTTATGCTAAAGTCACTAAAAAAATTCAGCAGACAAGCAGAGGATATACAGTGGCGCCTGCGTGTAGGTTCCCCGTGTTTGCGTGAAAAAGCGTGTTGCACGCGTGTCGGACACGATCGTGTTGCACGGTATGTTACTGCGCATGCCCAGCGTGCAGCGTGCAGCGTGTAGAACCGTGCAATTGCTAGTGCGCATGCCCAGCGTGCAGCGCATAGGAAACCGTGCAATTGCTAGTGCGCATGCCCAACGTGTAGTCGCTGAGCGTGAAACGTACAAGCGCATTTATCATTGGGCTACATGTATGTCTTGCTCTGGATAACACCTGGTCAATTCTAGCGCATTTCAATCAATCACCTGCATTTTTCGCCAATAGTCGTACTTTTCCTATCATCCAATTAACCTCGCTTGTTTAGATTTTATCCAAAGAAGTATGGAAAATACCCAATTTTATTAAAATGAAAACATCAGCCCAGATACTAGTTATTATACGCAAGACAAAGTCTCTGTGCCGAGCTGATACTGTTGTTCAGTGGTAAGTTACATTATGTGACAGGAGATATTTACGGTGGCACTGAGGTGACATGCACTTCTCTTTTTTTAAGTCGTTCCCTAATCTCACTATTTCGACTACGAAGACAGACTGATTTTACAGGTTGACATGACAGTAATAAAATATTAGATCTGTGAAATGGGTCACACTGAAACGCCAAATTAATTAGTCTTGTCGTTCCCACTACTGGTATGAGACCAGTTCCAACTACCCGTTATCATAGCTTTCCAGTAGATACTTACTGGAGGCAAATTCTTTCAAATAGTACTATTTGAAAGACCTTGCTTGAGGGAATGACTTAGTATGTCGTGGTAACGAGTTACTAAATCAAAAAAGTGGTGGGCATGACATCAATAAAAGAGAAGTTAACGTTACTTTTGCAATGTTTTGTTTAGTGGCTTGACTTAGTAGCAGCAGCCCACATTTTTATTTTTGAATGACATAGATTTTTGATATTTTTTATTCTTTCGCACAATACTTTAATAGGACTCCAATACTGGCAAACTTATATTTTATATTCCAATGATAAACAGTGTCAGACCACTAAGAGGTAACCTTGGACACTTCACAGTAAAAAGGGGAGCGGTGGTGTAGAGGTTAAGGTGTCACCCATTCATCCCAGAGGTTGGGGGAATTCGAGCCCCATTTGGGTCACAACCGTACCTCCTCATATGGCACCAAGTACTGGTTTTTCCAGGAAGCAGACTCAAGAGTGACTCGATAAGCTGCAAAATTTCTTCACAATCGAGCTAAAATAAATTAGTATATAACTTAACTAAACTGTAACGATCCAAGCCCTTGTATCTATTTTAAAGTATGTACGTAATCAGAGTTTTATCGTTGGTACTGGATAATCCATATGACCAACGCCCCCAGATGTTAGTTATTTTCAGTTTTCGGAGGATAGTGCAAGACACAGAAAGCATCCCAATTCCAGAGACACTAAGTTCTTTTACATACCAGGTGTATTGCTCTCATACATAATGGGACCTCGGTTTTAAGTAGCAACTGAAAAACTGTTTCGGTAGTAATTTTTGTTGGTCAGCCCCGGGAATCAAACCCACAACCCTGAGATTACAAGTCTCGTGCTCTACCTATTGAGATAACCAGGCTTACGTTTCTATTAGCCTTTCAAATTCCCAATTTCAATCGTTACGGTGAATTAATCAAATATATGTAGCTATAATGCCCTCCTGCAATGGATTAAGGAGTAACATGTTTTGATAAGAGAAAACACTGTGTGCATAACTGACAGGTCAGCCTTTTTTTAACAAGGACAATTTAAAGTACCAGCTGAACCAAAAACATATCTGCTGGCCGAGCTAGGGGCTGCAGCCTTAAAGCCCAGCCCTGAATCCGCGGTTAGGTTTCCCATATGACCAGCACCCCCTGACGATGGTTAGTTATTTTAGGTTTCGGAGGATCCCAATTCCAGAGACACCCCTGGTTCTTATACATGCCAGGTGTATAGCACTCATACATGGGACCTTGGTTTTTAAGTTTTATCTGGAAGACTGTTAGTAATTTTAGTTGGTCAGCAACAGGAATCAAACCTGCAACCCGGATATTACAAGTATCATTCACTACTGATTGAGCTAACAGGGCTAACTTTTGAAACTATTTCAATGGCTATGTCCATCTAAAATATTTTTGACTATTTTATAGTCTTTAATTCTTTGAGAACACAGTTTACACATCTGACAGGTTACTCCTCAGTCCTGAAGGCAACATATACTCATAAAATGTGCTGTATACCCATCACTTGTGTAATAATCAAACCTCTTCTATGTCACATGTTGTAAGATGCGGCCTTACCAGGATAATCCGGTAAACTTGTACCTAAGTGACTCCAATTATGTTGCAACAATATACTGGTAGTTTGTAAAACAGGGCTGGGCTAATGTGTACCACAGTTCAAAATTCCTGCACCGCGAGTAAAATGAACTACTCATTTTACACATTGTTAATTTAATTTAGATTGACACGTCTCGACAAAAATAGCACATTACATTATAATTTATTAAGGTCACTGCCACCAAGTCTTGTCGGCCAGTCTGGTGTATAAAAAAAATGCCGCCTGGTTATATAAAAGAGTTTGAATTTTGTTTATAGCAATAAAAACAATTATCACTTTATATAATAAGTCACCTGTGCAATAAAAGAATAAGGAAACTGTCTGAACTATTATTGCTATTAGTTTCCTTAATGTACAGTGATAGCCATTAGTGAAATGCATCAATAGTTTGCCGGTTTCATGTCATAGCTTACACTTTAAAATGCATTTTTTTAAGAGATTAACCAACATTAAGGATCTTGTGATGAATGGTGTAAGGTATTCACTGTCGGCATGATCAAGTGCATAAATCTCTACTTACAAAATGCTAATTTTCATCCTATCTTAATTTCAGGAAAGAAAGATATTAGTCCAACATGGTGATTGATCCAATCAGAAACTGCGAGTCACTTTCCCAGTGCTCAGATGTACTAGCTATTGTCCATAGTGCCACAGTCAGCAGATTTGTCAAGAAAACAAGTGATCAAATTTGTGTCGGGCACTGTCTGAATAACTTTGTATTTAAAGCCTTGATCAAATAAAGATAAGAAAGTTCAGTGTTAAAATTTAGAAATCTACTGTGAATTTGAGTGGTTGCTGAAGAATCCTTTGGTCATAGAACAAAGACTTCCAATGCACAAAATATTTCTTAAATAATTTAAAACTGTGCAGAAGTATGGACTACTCATTTTATATGCACTTTGCAGCATTCTCATGTTTTTTGCTCACTTAATGTAATCGAAAGCAGGATGTACAGAATGAACTGCAGTGTATATCATATTAGTACTGGTACATGTATATATTATGAATACTACCTGGATCTTTTAATCATTTTGTTAATGTTGTCACTTGCCAGTCCTGAGACGTTCCTTTTAAAAGCAGGCTGGCAGAGCAGGGAGTTGACCATTTCCTGCTTATACTAGTAAAAGAGCAATAATTCTGACCATGAGCTGAAAAACTACACAGTGACACTGAATACACCAAGAGTTTTGCCATGCAGTTTTCCTAGAAAACAATCACAGTATATATTTTGATGTCTTTGGTGATGTAGTATTTGTGTGCGACTGGGTGGCAGAAGACCATAGATCAATCTAGTTAGTCATGTTCAGGCAACTTTTGCATAAGAAGCGTGGCGGACTCAAGACAATGAATAAGATGGAGTTAGATAGAGACTACAGCTTTGGAGCATTGAATATACTTTACTGAAATAAAGAAGTTGCCTAATAAATATTTCTAGTTTGAGTGAGGAAATAGGAAACATCTCATGATTACAATGATGATGAAAAGAATATTCTATCGGTGTGAGTGCTGGTCAGTACACACACGAACAGTCATCAGGAGTAGATGATATTGATTGCAAGAACTTGTTCCACTGAATCAGAGTGAATTAAATCAGTTTTAACTAAATGATGTTCTTAATCCATCAGTACTGATGCTTTATTTAATTGAGTGTACACTTCATATTTCAAAATACAACTGTAGTACAAGCCTTGAAATTGCTCTACAAAAGGTGACACATTTTCAAGAATAAGTCATGTTTAAAGTCCCAGGATCACATTTACAAGTAGCTTTCATTTTATCAAGAAAGATATCTTGCTGACAGAAAAGACCTTTATTTGTGCCAAAACCATTCCAAACTTTGCTTTTTAAATTGATAAGTACATATCAGAAACATAGTGCAGAATTTTTTTTCAATGCTTTTGCAAATGGCAACTCTTTTTCTGATAGAAAAAACTTGAATACAAAAGAAAGGCATAATTATGTCAACGTCATTGTTTTAGAGTGAATAGAACATGATTCTATCATTATACTATCAATAAATTTAATTGACTGTATCAGTACATTTTAAGTGATCCTGGGGCTTTAATATTTATTCAGAAATTACATATCCTTTGAACGCCTATAACGAAATAAACCGTATACGCGGGTTAAGACAGGTTTGGCCTTCCATAGAAGTGACAGTTACCGTATGGAACACGTTTTGTCTGTATGAATGTAAAGGCTATGCTGTCGTACTCAAACCTAGGTATATTGACATCTTATGAGAACGCTTAAAATTGACCTCTCGTTAGCAAAAAAAAAAAAAGAAAAAAGAAGTCCATGCGCAGGTTAGCAGACAGGGTGACCCCTGCGCGTGACCTCTGTAGGTGGGCCAATGGAAATTTTACTTTCATGTTACAGCTCAATCTATTTGCTGACGTATACAACACGCGCAGTAAACCGAAAGTAGCATAACGTGATGTACAGTGTTTACAAAAACACATGCACGTCTGTCGAGTTTGTAACAAAATATGCCGGTGTGCAAAGGTTATGGGTACAGTCCATTGTATTAATTTATCAGAGCATTCATTGCAAATGGTAGTCTTCTTTCAAATTTACAAAATGGCCATTACATAAAGTTAGTAAGAGACAATATCATGGCTATTTTCCTTTTCTTTTACCCATTAGGGCATAGAATACACATTAATTGGCATGGACCGCCACCTCTAAGCACCATAGTGTACAGAGGAATGAATTGGATAATACAGTGGGATATTTTCTAAGTGCCTAGCCTCAAAAGATGTGCAGGGGGGATTTGCCCTATCTCTGGCTTTAAGTTTTTTGCAGTGGAAAAATATCGCTTCAAATCAATTAGTGTGATGTTAATAAAAATATTTAGAAAACAAGTCGGTAAAGCTGTCATTGGAAAGTAACAAATGCCCCAAAAGTAGTGTCTCCCAGTCTGTGACCTGGACCATCAAGATGTGGACCAAACTTTCAAAGTTCCTTCGGGAGCACTGAAATACATGTCGCAAAATCCCTTTTATTCATCACTGCGACAAGTACATGTATGTGGGATGCAAAATATTTTTGAGCCCTGGACCAAAGTCTATGAATAGCTTCGTGAAAACGAGTAAAATTGTAAACTAGAGCTTTCACTAAATGTGATTAATACCCCCGAAAGAATGCTTTATAAACTGAGGAATTTCGTAGTAACAGAATACCTTGCAAACAAACTAAAAAGAAATATTGTTCTTGGCAATAACTCTGTAATTTGTCAAAAAAGAGTTATGATTCTTGTACACTGCACTTCCGTTCTATGTGCTTGACCATTGTATGGAATCGTATTGAATTCCAACCAATAGTTTTCGAATAATGCTCCGGACAATAAATTCAACAAAGGGCAATAACTCTGAAATGAGTTAAAATACAGTAATTGTTCTTTTGCACTGCACTTCCTCTCATTGTGCTTGACCTTTGTATGAAGTATTGAATTCCAACCAGTAGCTCTCAAGTTATGCTCCAGACAAGCAAAAGTATCAAAGGGCAATAACTCTGTAATTAGTCAAGATGGAGTTTTGGTTCCTGTGCACTGCACTTCCTCTCATTGAGCTTGACCATTGAATGAAGTTGTATTGAATTCCAACAAGTAGTTTTCGAGTTATGCTCTAGACAAGGAAAAGTAACAAAGGGCAGTAACTCTGTAATGAGTCAAAGTAGAGTTATGGTTCCAGTGCACTGCACTTCCTCTCAATGTACATGACCATTGTATGAGGTTGTATTGAATTCCAACCAGTAGTTTTCAAGTTATGCTTCGGACAAGGAAAAGTAACAAAGGGCAATAACTCTGTAAATACTCAAGATAGAGTTATGGTTCTTGTACACTGCACTTTCTCTGACTGTGCTTGATCATTGTATGAAATTGTATTGAATTCCAACCAGTAGTTTTCAAGTTACGCTCCGGACAAGGAAAAGTAACAGAGGGCAATAACTCTGTTATTAGTCAAGATGGAGTTATGGTTCTTGTGCACTTCACTTCCTCCCAATGTGCTTGACCATTGTATGAAGTTGTATTGAATTCCAAGTAGTTTTCAAGTTATGCTCCGGAAAGGAAAAGTAACAAAGGGCAATAACTCTGTAATTATTCAAGATGGAGTTATAATTCTTGTGCACTGCACTTCTTCTCAATGTGCTTGACCATTGTATGAAGTTGTATTGAATTCCAACCAGTAGTTTTCAAGTTATGCTCCGGACAAGGAAAATGCAACAGACCGCCCGACCGACCGACCAACCACCGGGTGACTCCTGTATACCCCCCTAAACTTTGTTTCAGGGGTATAATTAGTGCTTACAACTGAATATAGTCAATGAAAATAACAGTTGTTATATTTATGTAATATAATTTAATGTATTTAATTCATATAAGTAATATTGATACTGAACACAATTTACTGTTCTAAACTTGTAATTTACAAAAAGTGAATTGTCAATTTCCTTTTATATAAATATAGGTTGGGAAGCACCTGTCTGAAAATCACCATAACCAGTCAGGGTTGTAACTTGTTTGTTATTTTGAAAATAACTTCTACCAGTTATATTTATCTTTTACTCATCACTCACTAAAATAACTTCTGCCACGACAAAACCTTCTGAAGTAGGACATTCTTCAGGTCATCTCTAAGACAAGTTTGCCAATACATCCATTGAGTCTAACTGAAGTCATTACTGTCAGCTAAAAAGAAAGAACTTGCATTTCTCTCTCTTATCTAAAGGTATTTGCATTATTATAAGACTGAGGTAATCTGCTTGTAATGAAGAAATTCAGGAAAAACTGAAATGTTGAATTGTTACCTGTACAAGTTGTTATCAGAAAGTCCCAATGACCCATCATTTTGGTCACCTCAACTTTCAAGGGAGTTATTTCTTTCAGCAAAATGTTTCAATTATCACTTACTGTAGTTATTTTCAAAATAACTTAAACAAGTTACAACTTACACCACTGGTTGGTAACAAAAAGCTCTTCAGAGGGTTTACTTCCTTTTACACTGAAAACCAACAGTAAAATTAATACTGTGCCGTACTGTACAGACAAAATTTTGGTAACGGCTTGCCGTGAACTGCAAAAGTAAAAGAAACCGCAGTGTATCATGAACCGCGATGAATCATAACACCTCTAATACTGACATAAACAAAAGGGCCAAGATGGCCCTATATCGCTCATCTTGGTACAAGTCCACTTGCCTGGTGGAAGATCACTAGATAATGTTATATACCAAATAAGATTTCCTATATACGCCTTTGTAAAACAAATGATCCCCCCCCCCGGGCAGTAGTAGGCTAAAGAGTAATTAACAAATAAACTTGTATCCCAGTCTACCTAAATCAATGAAGGTTTGACATTTTCTCTCTACACTGTCTATATTATAGGCTTTATACTATTTCAGTCATGATAATTAACTAAATTAGATAATGATTTTGATAACTACTAATATAAACAGTTACACCCCTAACGACAAGTGAACTTTTCAAGAATAATGTAATCCCTAATTGTCTTAATGGTTAAGTTTTTAACTCATTTCTTACAGAGAAAATCAAATGGAAAAGTTTGAATCAGTCATACAGTAAGGATTAAAGTACTTTTTTCTTAATTTTGTTCTAAAGCCAAATTGAACATCAACATTTAATGATTTTGTATGTGTCAGTATCTAAGTCATTGATATAACTTTTGATGACAGTAATACAATCTTGGATATAAAAGATCAGTATATCAGAAACCATTCAATAATAATATCTCATAATTATGATGTGCACATATACAAACTTAGTGACCAAAGCCAATCAGTGTAGTGTTTTATGACCCTAGTATATTGCCAAGGGCAATACCGTCCTGTAAAAAAATGTAGCTTATGAAAACATTGCATAATATTGCATAATATTATGTAATGTGACCACATGGGTCCTAAGACATCAGTGATGGACTAACTTTTGTCTCAGCTACTGTTACAACATGTACAATAAATTTATAAAAGTTGGTAACTGAACTTCAAATAAATTTGCCAAAAAAATAAGATAAGTATTAATAATTAAACTAATACTTTAAAAATTTTAACATGAAGCCCAATAGTCTTTATAGATCCATGCCATGCATAGCTTTTAAAACTGAAATTTTTAAAGGTCATGTAGGTAAATACTAGTACTTGATAGACAATAACTTAATCATGTTAATGGTATTCATTTATTGCAGTATATGCATTCAAATGAAACATTAACCTACAGTTTTGAGTGATGTAAGCTAACAAATTTGCTACAGCCTGATAAAAAGGTATACCTGTGCACTTCTTATAATTAACTTTTTTTTTTCATTTTAGACTTTTGTAGAGATACATACTCTTAACTAATCATTAACCAAGAACTGTAACATTTATGTTATAGAAAGTAATTTTCAAAGAACTGAAATCTTTTTTAGAGTTCAACTGATTGGTAATGATAAAAATCTGCGTTTTTTGTTATATTTTGGTAACAAATACATAATTCCCAACAACCTTCCTCAACTGTCATACAATTATCTAAATAAGAATTAGTTTTGCAAATAGTCTGTTTGATATAATATAAATACATTAATTTGAATTGATATATGAAAACTTGCTGTATAATCTGTGAATTGTGAAATATTTAAGTAAATCGCTTTATTGTTGTCGCATGAAAAACAATGTATTTAGACACATACCAGTAATTATGCAGGGTCTTATCAGACCTAGTGTTGTTAAATTGTATTCATGACATCTAAATGTTACAAAAAATGAAATTTACAATTATTTATACTTGCTGAGAAAGTATTTTTCTAAACCTGATTATGTCTTTGACAGTAGACTGGTTGACTGATTTTAGAAAATGGGATGTGAAAAACTTTAGATAGTAATTATATATGGATTGATTAGTGTTTCAGTTTGTGACCTGTAGAATATTGAGGTAAAGTTTACAGACAGACAGACAACGGACAAACCACCATCATAACATGACCTCTGCTGGACAAAGGACTTTGTCCAGTGGAGCTACAAATGTTAGTGATATTTTCATTCTTTAGCAAAATTGTAAATTAACCCTTGCACTGCTGAGCAACAATTGATCCAGCATTTGCGACTGATCACCTTGCTTAATTGATCATGATCTGCACTCTCGGCTATTCAGTACTTGTTATCCCTTTGAACAAATAATATTGTTGTCAACTAATCTCATAGATTTGCATGAAATCATTGTGCATGTTTTTGTTTTCAATAGCAAAGATATGGCCCTATACTGTTTGACTTAGGGATGTCATTGATTAAAAATTTTGTATCGATATATCAATTTAGAAATATCGACGATACAGCGATATATCGATACATGGGAGTAAAAAAGTCTCTGACTACATATTCTACCAAATCTCTTGACTTTATTTGTACTATACATATGGTTCTGGTGTATAATATATATCAACCCTTGCAGTGCTGAACTTTTCTGCCTATGAGATTATTGAGACCACATTTCATTAAATTATCATTTGTTAGAAAAACACTGAACTCTGGGTAGGGTGACTGTTTATATTCTGGTTCAGTTTTAATGGAATTTTCGAATGTGAAACTGTAGATCATTGCACGGTGTAACATTATTTGATATACGATTTTTCAAAACGGCAATCGATATCGAATCGAAAATGTTTTATCGTTCTCATAAACAGGCTCCTGGGTAGAACCTAGATAGTTTCCAGACATAAAAGAACTTGACCAAAGTAGGGCACGAACTTACAGTGGTGAGAGACAAGTGATCATCAGTCAGTGAACTTAACCACTTGGCCACAGATGCCACAATGTATGACCTATAATGTGATTTTTTAGTTATTCGTACCAAGGTACGAACCGACTTTGGCAAAATGTGGACATTTTCGTACCATTTTCTAACCACGCATAAAATCTAATAAAATACAACAATTACAATATGTTTAAAGCATAAACATAAGTTTCAGTTATATACTTAAACGCGTAAAGGTGCATTTTAGACTAGTGTTTCAGGCGCTACAGTGCGGCATATCTTCAAAGACACTAAATGAACTAGTCAGGCACACTTTTGATGATCTATATAGGGGCGTTGGCAAGTTACAAAAAAATCTTTGTTTTTTACGTTGAATTCCCAGTTTTGTTATTAAAAATTCAAGAGTACCTAGTCGATATTCGGCCACTTCCCAATCCAAAAATATAGTATTCTTTCCCAACTATGGCAGAGCAACTTCCCAAAATGCATAGTAAGTTTTCCCGAAGTTTGTTTACATGATTGCAGCATTTCTGGAAGAAGCATTTGTGTGGCATCGATTTTTCGTTGCACTATAACATAACAGCGCACAGTACTGCGTGTTATGCATTACCAGTCTAATCCGATTCTGGGCCGGAATTTTAGTCCATGTCTCAGGGGAGGTAAATTTATTTCGACTTCCGGTTGTCAATGTCACATAAAGATAAATATTATTGTAAATCTTTTCCCAAAATGGACTTTTATCTCGCATAAATTTCCCAATTGAAAGGCCAAGGCCTCTTCCCAATTTCCTGATGAAAAGCCCTGCTGTTTCAAGTATTAGATAGAGTACTGTTGGCGAGAATAATTATGTTATTTCGAGAAGGTTACACCTCTGAGAAATGACGTAATTATTAGAGTCAACAGTTACTCTATCTGATTTGTATCATGGCACGTTGATTGACACTTCTCATGCCATACAATATTGTATGACGTAATATCATGTGACATAACAAAATTGTGTGGTAGCGACCCCAATCTTTTTTACTGAAAGAAAATCAATACATGTACTTGTTTGCTGTTAAAAGTGTTCTGTAGCCTACAAAATCATATACCGGAGCAATTAAGTGTATTTGTTTTTCATTTTATTTCTATCCGGCCGATTGTAACTTTTCAAAATTGTAAATTGTAAAACAAAAATCTAGGCAATAAAAAAAAATCTGAAAAGTGTTCTCTTTTTCAGAAAGATCATGTCCTCTATTACAGTAATACAGTTCAGTGTTTTTCCTATACAAATATGCAGTAGCCATGATACAAATAAGAAAGACAGACATACTTACGGTCTCCAATGAATAAAAGCACAGTTGCGATGAAATAGAAGATTAATTGCTTGTATTTTCGGAATCGCACATCCGGGTAAATAGAGTACGAATTGACTACGGTATGAGGTGACCAGGTGACTAGATACCGTGTAGCCTTTTATAAAAATGTAGCAATGTCATCACTTGGTTTTATTCTGTTTTGCAAGACAGATGGTAACAGATTAGGAATATATTTGCCGAAGCACTTACCAATTCACAAAAGCATTTAGTTCGGCATACTTTGTCAAATATAAAACGTTGACATGTCTGCCTAAAATGTCCGGCTATATCATCTCGATGTTGATTGGCTGCACGGTTAGTGTGCTTATTTGATTGGCTGCACGGTTAAATCCGGTTCTGCACGATACACGTTTTATTCATAGTTCTGATTGGCTACACGGTTAATCGAGCGTGAACCGTGAAGCGTGTGCCGTTCGTGTTGCACGCGAAAGAAACCGTGTGCGCGGGGAACCCACACGCAGGCGCCACTGTAGTATAGTCAATAACCGAAGCATTTTTAAATGTAAAGTTTCCCACTTCACTGTCCTGCCAAAAACGACCATTTAAAATAAATAAGTTATTATTCAAACATTTATCAGTCAATCTTCGGCCTAAATTGTTAACTTTAAAATCCTTATACTTTCTATTTACATTTATACGTAATTTCTGCAAAATTTCGGCTTGGTTAAAGAAATTTCTCATATCTTCGTCAAAATCGAAATATTGTGAAAGGAAATGGTCATTGTCAGAAACCTCTTGCAATGAACCCGTATGTGCATTGGCATCACCGTTCAGTCATACATGTTCATATAACTTACACATTTCAACAATTTCATTTTCAAAAATCAAAAGTTCATCTTGGTTAAAATACTTGGAAGATTCTAGTGGTATATACATAACACCTAAAACTAAACATGCACCAGAGCCAAACGCCTTATTCTTAAACGTAATCAGATTTTGAACAAATTATTTCTACATCTTCAATTAGGTAATCTTTGATAATAACTCCTATACCACAAGATTAAAAAAAAAAATACCTGTTTTCTAGGTTGTTTTAAAAAATGAAAGCAATCGACGAAAATTTCGTCGTACATATCTGTCTTACATTCAGCACAACACAAAATATCATAATTCTTCAACATGTCATTAAATTCAGGGAAGTTTACTCTAGTATTTATACCACAAGCATTTAGTGTTCCTATTTTCGAACTGCTTGAATATGTAGTATAGTTCCAGATGATCTTAAAACTGTAAGGGTTATTCCCCTGTACAAGAAAAATGATAAACAGAGGTTGGTTACTATCGCCCAGTATCCATTTTAAGTGTGGTATCTAAAAATTTTGAAATGGTTATTTATGAACAGGTCAATTAATATCTGAGTGGGAAGAACATCTTGTATAGTCTTCAGTCCGGTTTTCGATGTGGGTTTTCTTCTGATACTTGTCTGATTTTTTCTGTCTGATTTTCTTAAATTCAAGATGGATCAAGGTAACAAAGTAGGCATGGTGCTGCTTGATTTACAAAAAGCGTTCGACACTGTTAATCATAGCATTCTGTTAATGAAGTTGAACGTTGTTGGTCTTGACAGCAGCTCGTTGATGTTTCTGGTGTACAGTCAAAAAAGTCTACAGTCACTTGTGGGGTACCTCAGGGGTCAATTCGTGGTCCCCTTTTATTTTAAACCAGGTTTTCCGAAGGAAAAATCCTGGTTATTAGATTGAGGTACGTCGGTGGGCGGGCGTAAACAATTTCTTCTGTGCGCAACTCCTCCTACATTTCTCAACGGATTTCAACCAAACTTTCACAGAAGTATTGTCATGAAGTGCCCTGGCGCATATTGTCGGGTTTTTGTGATTTGGTCATTTTTGACCTAATTATGGCCCTTTGTTTTTTTTCACATATGTAATTCTTCTGTGCGCAACTCCTTCTACACTTCTCAAGGGATTTCAACCAAACTTTCACAGAATCATTGTCACCAAGTGCCCTGGCGCATATTGTCGGGGTTTTGTGATTTGATCATTTTTGACAGAATTATGGGCCTTTGTTTTTTTCCACATAATGTAATATATATAGAGAAATACTCTTCTGTGTGCAACTCCTACATTTCTCAAGGGATTTCAACCAAACTTTCACAGAACTATAATTGTGAACTAAAGAATTTTGAATATATAATGTTATGCCCCTGGTCGTCCGTCCGTCCGTTAGCAATATTACATATTATACAGAAGCAAAAAATATCCTCTATATTTCCTTGATATGGAAAAAATACTTACTAACCAGGTTTTCTGAAAACCAAATCCTGGTGATTAGATTGAGGTACGTCGGTGGTGGGCCGGTGTAAACAATTCCTTCTGTGCACAACTCCTCTTACATTTCAACCAAACTCTCACAGAAGTATTGTTATCAAGTGCCCTTGGGCATATTGTCTGGGTTTTGTGTTTGGATCAATTTTGCCTGAATTATGGCCCTTTGCTTTTTTTACACATGTAATATATAGAAGAAGACCTTTGTTTCTTTTTCACATTATGTATATCTACTGACTTTAAAAACACATTTGCGCTCGGCCAGCAGACTGGAAAATGAAAACCTGGTTTTGTGACAATTTCCTGTCACTTGTTAATATTTGTGAATGACATGAGTGATGTGGTTAAAAACAAACTTTTGTTATATGCTAATGATTCTGGTATCATTGTTTCAGGAAAGAGTAAATCGGTTATTGAATCCATGTTATCCCAAGAGCTAAATCGGGTCAATGAGTGGCTTGTTGATAATAAACTTTCTCTACATCTTGGTAAAACCGAGTCAATTCTTTTTGGATCAAAACATAGGTTAAGGTCTCAGTCAGTTTTAAATGTCTCTTGCAATGGAACAAATATCCAACCTACCAATTCAGTCAAATATCTTGGGGCTATTTTAGATCAACATCTGTTTTGTGAGGAAATTGCAAGGTCAGTGGTCTCAAAGACAAATTCCCGTTTGAAGTTTCTATATCGCAAAGGTAAATATCTTACAAGTTACACTTTGAAATTGTTGGTTACATCTTTAATCCAGTGTCATTTTGACTATGTTTGTTCTTTCTGGTACCCTAGCTTATCTCAATACTGGAAAAACAGGCTCCAGACTACCCAAAATAAACTTGTGCGTTTTGTGCTTTAGTTAGACTGCAGGTCACATATAGGTAGATAACATTTCGAAACATTGAAATGGCTACCAGTACCTATAAGGGTTGATCAGATAACTCTTTGTCATGTGCATAAAATCAAGTATAACAAAGCTCCTGGTTATCTAAATGAGCATTTTGTTCCTCTAAACGCAGTGCATGATCGATTAACAAGATCTAAAGTTGTTGCTGTATCTCCAATTGACTCTGGGGTGAATTTTCATTCAGTGAAACAAGACGTTATTCGTTAACCAAGGTCGGTAGTTTTGGTAGAAAGTCTTTTGCTTTTAGGGGCATATCATTATGAAATGATCTTCCTCAAATCCTCAGAAATGTTGAATGTCCTCAAAATTCAAGAGTGCCTTAAAACTCCATCTTCTGACCAAATAGCATTTTAATTGAGAATGTTCACTTTTTAGAAAAGTCTTAAGTTTTTAGTTTTATATTGTACCAATATATCCTTTTAATAAGTTCGTAGATTTTTATGACTATACCACTGTGATAATTATGTAATAAATTTTCTTGTCTTTCAAATGGAATTTGTGATATTATATGTTCGTAGATCAAATCTGTGAATAATCTTAGTGACTATCTTGATAGATATGTATTTGAAATAATCTTTTACAATATTGATATTCAATAATTTAAATGTGTATACATGACTTTCTGTGTCAGGCCACCAGTAACAAGGACCACTATGGAAATAAAAGGATAGTTTCTTTTCCCCTTTGTTGTGTTATCCCTGGTATTGGAGTTCATTTTGCAAAGAATTGTCATCTATTACAGTTCTGCTTGGATTTTTACTTTATTTAGTAAAGAGGTTGGAGTGCACTTGCCCCTGACTGTCCTAATTGTTTTCGTCTACACGTCTCTTTTCTTCTGAAGGTTTTTCGGTCGATCTACATGTGATATGGGCCGCCCTCGCTGTCTCAAAGCCGAGGCTCACATTTGATTTCCTGGTGGAGCCGACTGTTTGCTTGTCACGTGACCTTGTTAATGGCAATGCAACCAAAGTTGTCAACAAATCCGGCTGGACCAGCTGACAAATGAACATTTCAGTATCTGGAAAGCACCGGAAGCGCTCCCGGATTTCCTCATTGCTGAATATCTCGAGCGAGTTTTTCCTGTCTCCGAAAACTCTCTACAACTAATTTGTCATCTAACAAGCGAACTCTCAAGTATTCTCTCCACGTCAGTCCTTTTGTTAGCATTTAGAATTGTCACCATAGTAACTTAGTTTGATAATCATTTCTGAGACCGATGTCAATCTGTCTCAAAAATCAAACTCAAACCTAAACTTAGCTGATAATTGAATTATGATACTGATATGTGTTTTGTGAAACCGTTTGAGTTTGAAAATCAATCTCAAATAGTTTTGTGAACATGGGACCAGGTACTCGAAGGTTTTACAGAACTCAGTGAATAAATATGACATTATACGTCACCTACGAACTGATTTAAGGGATGTATGTCTTATCCACGGCAGTGAATCTGCACACAAGAGTAACATTGTGTAGCAGTTTTGTAACACGTCATGTTCCATGCTTGAGGGAACCGTGCCAGAGATTTTTGGAAACATTTTTGTTAAAACTTTAGGACTATAACTGTACGTTTAAAGCGGTATAAACCGCTACTATAATAGCATTAACTTCATTTGAAGACATGTATTTGCAGAAATATTGCTATGTTGATGGGAGGTGATCATTTTAACCAACATCAGAACAGGTGAACAGTTTAGTCCATCGTTTGACATAGAGTTTTAATCACTTATACGCACCAGTTTTAAAAATATGTAGACAATTGTATACTCAGCAAAAATAGAAACGTCCCTCCATATTTCAGGAAAGATTTATCGAAAACCAAAAGGGTTACTTTTATGAATCAAAATAGAAAAACAAGTTCATTCATTTCTGTATCAAAACCAATTAATTGCATCTGGCTATCTTGTTAACTTTTCGAGAGATAACCGGTCAAGAGAGGTAGGGGTCAAAATCATAAATCACAAAAACTCAGAAAGGTGTTATTGAATGTTTAGAGATGGAATTTCAATAAGAAATGTGGCACATCCAGTGAATCTCGTTAGTACCGAGTGTGGCCACCATTTGCATGAATGCATGCAATGATCCTACGCCGCATCGACGTAACGTAACGCAATACCAGTGCGTTGGGCAAATTCCTCCATTCCTGTTGTAACGCCCGTGTAAGATCGCGAACATTGTCAATCTGATGGTTAGCTCTTGCTTTGCGGCCCAGCTGATCCCATATGTACTCAATGGGGTTGAGATCCGGGGAAACCGCGGGCCATGGCATGACGTTTACATTGTTTTGCTGCAAGAATTGAGTGGTGACCCTAGCTACATGAGGGCGGGCATTATCCTGCATCAATGTTACACCAGGACCATGCTGACGAATAAATGGTAAGGCATATGCATTTAGCACGTGTGCAACATAACGCTGTGCATTACTGTTGCCCTGTACAACAACCAAATCTGTCTTCCGGTTTCCCATGATCCCACCCCAGACCATTACGCTCCCTCCCCCAAACCTGTTCTTCTCAACAATGCAACAATCGGCGAATCTTTCATTTATACGCCTGTATACCCGTAATCTTCCGTCAGCATGACTAACTGTGAACCGAGATTCATCGGTGAACAAAATTCGGTTCCAGTCAGCCCTTCTCCAGTTCAGATGACGTCGCGCCCATAACAGCCTGGCAGCACGGTGACGTTGGGTCATTATCTGACCAGTGTACGGGCGGCGTGCCCTGATTGGTTGGGCGTTACGACGCAACCGGTTGCGAATGGTCTGCCCTGAGACACCGTATTGCCTAGCAGTGACTGTGGCTGCCAATTGACGTTGACGTAAGTGCGTCAACGTAATGAAACGATCGGCTCTAGCCGTCGTTACACGAGGCCTACCAGGTCGCTGACGGTCGTGAACAGCCCCAGTCTGCAGATACCGGGCTGCAAGACGATCAAACGTCTTCCGACAGCACCCGAACCGACGCGCGACTACCCTGGCGGACATCCCACCCGCAAGCATCCCAATTGCCTGATTTCGCTCGTTTTCGGAAAGCCGTGGCATATCGAAAACAGTGAAAAATTAAAGAAAACATTTAATTTTCAGAATAGCCCCTATCGCATGAATGGTACGACATGAACTGAAACAACATATGGATGACATGTTTAACGTGCACGTGCAAAACGTGCAAATGACCGTTCCGGTTACTGGCCGATATGTAAACCGTGCGTATCGGGTAAACTGTACACGATCGTATTCTGAACATCGCCAGGGTTTAAAATACATGTACATTGAACATGTAGCAACTACACAGACAAAGCTTCACCGGCTATAAAACAGGGACGTTTCTAGTTTTGCTGAGTATATATAAACTTTGTATCAAATACTTTACTGCATTTTATAATTCTTTACTGGCCACAACCCCAATATAATTCATTTCATCAAACTCAGCTATCAAAATTGATCCTCAACTGAAAAAGGGAAGTATATGTTGCGTGTTTCTCAAAACCCTACTGCTGTTACTTCCCATTACAATGTATAGAACGTTTCATTTTAAAATGTAGAACGAACTAACGTGAGCATTAATAATGAAAGTTTAAAGAATATGTAATGGGGGGTCTAGCTGTTTGCATGTCTACTTTTCAATGTCGCAGAGGCGAGGAAGCGATTTGTATGGTAATGGGCAAAGGGGGCTGGTACATGGCAACAAAAAAATCTCACTCGCTCTATAATGACCATTTCACTCGTGGATACGCGTGTTACCGGAAGTTTTCCTACATACGGTTTTGACATAAATTCGTCCCGTTTGCAGTTCGATTGCGGAAAATCGTTTCAAAATATTTAGAATCGAACTATATGTTGCTGTGGAGTATTCATTTAGCTGCAAGTAGCGTGGTTGTTTACTGAAATCGAGCAGGGATTTTTCATTTTATGGTAGAAAAAGTGTGACGAGGGTTAATTTTGAGATTTTAGAGCTGAAACCCTTGTCTATATATAGTATGAGATATTTTTTTTTGCTGCCATGTACCAGCCCCCTTTGGTAATGGGTGGAACTGGGGCGGGCGGTGACTTCTTTCTTGGGGAATCTAAGACATTTGCGCAATTATTCACTGCGCTGTTGAATGCTTAATTGATTCTTCTTATAATAAATCAACGGAACACTTACAAAGTAACACCAGTAATAAAGTTAGTGTAGAAATATTTTATTAACTAAGCATACATTAAGTGTGATCATTTTAAATAACATTATTATGTTTAAATCTTCAAGCATATTGTTGTCGGGAAACAGTCACCGTAAATTACATCCATTTCGTTAAACTATCTCTCACATTTATGTAGGCAGGTATACAAGTGAACGAGACATTTAATTCTGTCCCATTACATTGTGTCAAATCAGCTGATTTGTTTAAGTCATTAGCATACAAGTATACAATATAAAGCGCACTGGATAATCTAACAATTGTAACGCAATCATATTAAAATTGACAAAATATAAATCTTAACTTTTTTGTGTTTTGCATTATACACTTGCGTACTGCATGTATACTACAGAACGGGTTAGCAGTCGACATTTATCACATTTATCAATAACGAAAACAATTATTGTCATTCTATAATATTAAGTTAAGGTTTGTATTTTCAGTCCACTAACAACACATTAAACAACAAGCTTAGCCGTTGCTTGTTTCACTAAACGACTTATTTGGTCAAGACTTACTGCCTTGTCAACAGTAGCAAAAGATTTACCAGATCCAGAACCCGCCTTAGAAGGTAGATCACTCATCCCACTAATCGAATCAGAATCATCAAACATCCCACCAGTTGTTCCACTTGAAGTGTCTTTGCTGAAGATCCTTCTTGCATCCGCCATAGAATTTGATGCCGCAATAGCTTTTACATGTGCCGTGGCACTCTGAAGCGGCTTGTTATTTCGTAAAAGTTGTGTTGATTTCGCACCTTCAGATTTCAGTTTTGTAAACACTGACTGAGCAATTTCCGTTTCGTTTACAGTTCCACCAGATGAAGTTACCTTTCCAATTTCTTTTTGAACATCCGAGGCAAATCTGCACAACGACAGCTCCTCCTTTGCAGCACCAATGATAGCGTCCATAAGAAATTGTGGCACTGAGAGTGGAATATACTGGCCACCTGTCATGTATGCTAAAGCCATGAAGAAATCCTTGTAAGGAATGATGGACGGTTCGCATCCAACTGTATATATAGTTATTCCTTTCTTTGCTAGTTCGCATGCCAGATGTAATGGATTGTGACCGTTTGGAGAACCACCAGAAAACGAATAGTCTAGCCTTGGAACGAGTCCGTGAGGCGGCGCATCCGATATTAGAACACTAATTTTAGCAGCGCCTGATCTCCATGATAATGTTGTAGCGTCATACATTGCTTCTGCAACCGCTTCAGGCAAGTCTCCTCCACCAAATGCACCGGCGTTGTGAAGCCATGATTGCATAATCGAAACAGAGCTTGTAAAGTCATGCTTGCGTGTAACGAAAGTATGGTCTTGAGGCTTATGATCTCTATATTCAATGAGCGCTAATCGTAGATTTGTGCTCGAACTCGCGACAATTGCATTAACAAGTTGATTTATATGATCTTTTACATCATTTATATACGGCGACATACTTCCAGTGGAATCCATTATAAACGCTAAATCAAGATCACATCTATGTGTCTTCGTAGGAGCAACGGTTGGCGGTCGCGTTGGTTTTATTGGATTGTGCCATGGTATATCTGCAATCCCCGGATATGGCTCATGAATTGTTGAATGTCCCTTAAAAATGTGAGCAAATTTCTTTCCCAAACTACTTTCACTGAGCACCCGAGCACATACGATAGAGCACAAGCTTACAATTAATATTATTGTTACGTTTATAAAATTGGCCATGATGTTGCCTTTAGAAATCAGTTACTTGTTGACGGCTCCTTATATATATAACACTTTACACGTGACGTTACACTTTATAGCAGGTGTGCAGCTTTCGAAATACGTAAAAAGTACCCTGCGGATTCGTACTATTGATAAGGCTAGCTTATATTTATTGTGTGTTGTTAGTTATATATTCAGGGAATTATTCCGCCCGGTATATCACCCATGGGGAATGAAAGGACCATAATCCATAGACTATTTATTCGTTGATATGCTCTTTTTCAATTGTACTCCATAATGGTTATTAAAATAAAACATGTTCAATTTAATTCAATTCTAGTCTCTAAATTCAATTCAATTCAATTCAATTCTATTGTACTCTATTCTATTCTAAATTGCCGTTTTGTGTTATGTTCTTACTAAAGAAACATTTTTTAAAAGGATGGCTAAAACTTGACAAGAAACGAACGTTTTTGTAGTTCATCCGTCATTATTTCACCACATGTAAACATAAACATATCAGTCTATGTCATTGTAAATTATCTCACGTACAGATATGAGCTTTTGAAGCAGGATTTTCCACCATGCCGTAATCGAACGCACGTGAAAACAATCTCAAAAACAACAGATTGTTAGAATACGGTTTTTGAGAAAATATAAAGAATGTATATTTAAACACTGAACATCATTAATGTGCTTTTGTAGTGTTCATGTATCAGTTTATGTTTAACACATGTAGAATGTTTAGAGCATGCACAAAATCACAAGCAATGATATTACCGTAAGATACGCTTGGATGCAATATTAATTGGGTAATTGCTTTATAGTTTATTAGCATTAAACAACACTGGAGACAATTTTAGGATAAACGCAAGCAGTTATACCAAACTGTACTAGTAATGATTATTGTACACTACGTATTAAAAAGGGCCTTCTACCACCTGGTGCAACTAATAAGAAATTTTATGAAGCATATCGAGCCTTATGCCGGCGTTTCGGTGTGCCATACCAATTAAATCTGGCTCATCTGTACCTTAGTCTCAATAGAAAAGTTTGGCAAAACGTTTTATACAAATTTGTTCGAAATACTGATTAATGAAATAATATCCGTTCCAGTGGTGTTCATCGGCTAATTAACAAAGATTTACAGTTCTGATGCGCAGTAATTAACCACGAAGACCGGGAGAGTGGTTTATAGCTGCGCATCAGAACGACAAAGAGTTGCTTAATATATGTCAACGCTAAAAAGGGTGTTATTTCGATTTTTTAATGCTTTGATATTTTCAAAGGTGAATTAATGCAAAAGCGTTATTTTCTCCGCGGACATTTATCTAACGGCACGCGGCACAATATGACGTCATATCGAAGGCATACAACCCTTGTGTTGTTTATAGCATTATAAAACCAAATTCTTCTACCTTTGTATATACAGACAATATCGTGAGTCGTGTTAGAATAACACTTTATAAATGTAATCAGACTTCAACGTCTCTCAGAACGAGTCTAATAATTTTCAAATTTGCTTTTCAAATTTATGATTCAATCTATTAATAAATAAATATCGTTTTACGTGTACCAAGATAATTTTCCTATTTCATGTTCTTACTAATTATTCGATATATTTTTCAGTTATCATAAAGATGAGACTCAATGATTTCTACAGATTGTGCTGATTGTGAAGATATATGGAGAAAGTGAGACAGTGATCGTCACTTTAAAGGCTAAAATCATGCTGACAAAATGCAAACAGAAAACGACCTGTTAACATACCATACTTTATAATCAATCCCATTGGTTGCTTTGATCACATAACCAGTGCACTATTATTATATTTTTATGTCATGATTTTAGGAATGGTAACATTTCACTACTGTAACAATGTATCAGTTATCGGTACTGTGTGACAGTTATCGGCACATTGGTATTTAATATTAGATTTCAATTTTCAAGAACATCGGCCATGTGCAGTGTGACGTCATGCATCATAAATAATATCATTCGAAATAGTCAAGGAAATGGACAAAATCGTCATTTCAACCGACGTCATTTACATCAGTTATGTAATATTAACCAATCTTTCAGGCATTAAAATTTCATAGTGGGCGAAGCGCGGAAAAGTTTTCAATTTTCCACAGACTACCCTTCTTTCAAGACATATTTTTGTCATCCGTCGGGTCTACGAAGAATTAAATGTTTTCTTGATCAATGTACATTAGTTTATGGGATATATTATAGTCTCTACAAGTATGTTATCGGTGATCTATGCATTTTCCTTAACATATGCAAAGAAGAATATGCGTGTAAAATTGCACGAGCATTACGGCTTTATAGACTTTCGAATTAATTTTCCATGTTATATATTAACAGGGAGTTTCGCTTTATCATGAAACGAATTAATATATACGTATTCTTGGTGTGAAGTTTGTATCGTACCTTTAGGATTTGGATGTAAAGATCTGGCATGCAAGGCGTGATGATACTATTAATCATTTTTAACTTGAAATAGCAATTTTATTTTATTTTGGCGTTATCTGCGTGGGTTAACCATTCAAATGTCAAATGTTTTGATTAACGATTAAGGGATCATTCCCGAGCAGATATGAAAAGTGCAGATTGATTTAAATAATAATAACACATTCTGTTTGGGACGGTGATGTAGGCGAAAGTACGCCGTATGCAAATTTCAAGAAAATCATGCATTTTATTCCATACATATCCAGATTAATATTGATGACCACATTCGTCAATGTTTCTTTTTTGCAAATTCACGTGATTGTATCAATAAGATATCCTGGTACGCAAATTTGAATTTTATTAACTCGATCAATTCCTTTTAGTCAAAAGGTTCTCACATGAATAATCCGTCAACGTAAGCAGTGTTTATACCTCCATGACTACCTTCTTGTTAAAAACGATTCAAGCCCTTGCTACCAACTTTAATTTATACTAATGAATTCATTCTCGATTGCGAAACAAGTTCTTACAACTTATATTAAGCGTTATCGACCCCATTCCAGATGAAATCAACCACGAAGAGAGAAGAGGCAATGTTGAATTATTTGTGTCTTGCCTAAAAACACTACCGACATGGCTATGGTAGGGATCGAACCAGAGACCCTTCGATCCTGAGGCGAACGCGATACCACTGCGCCACGGCGGCTCCATGTCCTTCAGTTCCATGTTACCAACTATGGCTATGAGAGAAATTTGACAGGTAACAAAACAATTCATTTTCCGCAGATCGACATTGTTTGTTAATTCATAGTTTGCACTTCTTTTAAAAACTGATTAAGCTTTTTTGCTTGTTTATTTTGAGTGTATTGATTCATTGCAAAAACGGTAAAAACTTATTGTGAAACAAGCCTTTATGTTATAGTTTGTGAAATATACAGTGAACATCATACTTTCCTGATTCACTGAGGCTCTTCGTCATATGAATAACTATTGCCATCAATTTTCGATTAGGTTGAATCGCGACTTGATACATGTTTTTTGGTTAATTTGATAAAAATTATTTAAGTTGTATTACGAAGATAGCATCCGTAGCTTAATGAGTGGACTTCCGCACTTTTTTCACGTTTGAATAAAATAACATTCAGTATCCGATGTTTCTTTTTATATTTCTGAAGACAGTTGGAGCTGTCCACTCATAATTTAATTCTATTATCGGTTTATATTCGTTTCAAAATACATTTTGGTTACTATTCGTTTTTTTAATGTTTTTCGGTGGTTTATCGAAATATAACGGTGAATTATATCCCGATAAACTCACTGGCCACTCAGTGAAAATTATCAAAATCTGTTACCCGGATTCACGTCAAAAAGTATACCGAGCGTACTGAATGCCGGAAACTATAAGACGATGACGTCGTTAAAATGACGTCATCTTTGCGATGCTTTCTGATGACGTTTCCCGCAATTTTCGACATTTTATTGAAATAAACCCAACAAAAGTAGAGTTTTAGATATAAAATAAACAGAAAAATTGTTGTTATCGATGTAATTTCAGGATAATTTCATTCGTGAACACCAACAGTTGTTATTTTCACTCATGGCTGCGCCACTCGTGAACATATCACTTTTGGTGCCCACTCGGTGAAATTATAACGTAATATTACACCGAAACCAACAATTATCCTCTATATCACTTGCCTGCTGAAGGACGTAATGTCCTCTTCTTGCAAGTCATTTTACTATTTATCCAAAAAGAGATATCTTTCGTTTAAATAGAGATATCTCTTTCATGTTGAGAGACATCTTTGTATGACAGAAATATTTATCCTGAACATCAGAGATATCTCTTCTACTTACAGAGGTACGTATCTGTTTAACATCATTTGAGAGATATATTTCCATTTTTGAGAGATAACAATCTGTCAGAATAAAAACAAAACCTATTTATAGTGATATTTAAAATAATATATAAAAGAGCGAACCAGCAATATCAAAATATTTCTATAAAAAGTGTCTTAACCAGCATGATGCGACATTGTATTCTCAGAGATATTTTGCAGAAATTAGAATTTAACTGTTTATGTTTACTTTGCTTAAATCCTTCAATGTGGCCAAGGACTTAGCCTGTGATATATAAAGCATTTTGCTTTTCTTTGGTTATTTTCTTAAATTAAGTTTCGATTTAAATATCAAATATTCTCGTCTTTCTTAACGCACTTTAATGTAGTATCACAGGATCGAACGAGAGTTGAATATGAATACCCTCGATCCAGTGATCATTTTAAAAGTGCATATTTATGTTCACGTTTTGTTACATTAATCCAGAAACTTACTGCAGCTACGGGTAATATATCTTCGTCATGACAGAAATGATAACATTTTGAACCATGGTACATCCAACCATAGGGACAACTGCTGGCTTAAATGAAATTATGTGAAAATGTGGATTCTATTAAAGCTGTACATGTGTGTACATTGTAAACTGTTTATTGAAATGATACAAATTTACTATTTTATTACAAATGACGAACTTGTTAACTGGTTAATGATACATTGTATAAACATAACTGTTTGCCACTTTTATGCTGTAGTTTTTGCTCAATTTATTTGAAAGGTGTTGTTTTGAGTTATGTCTCTAGAAACAAATTCGGCATCATTGTATATGAATATAATATTTCTGATCAGTTTCCCCGGTGAAGTTATTGAGTGTAAGACTTGGGCAAGTAATGTATTGTTTACAAATTTTGAATACTAGTATGTAGGACTAAATGTTTCTGCTCTTTAACAATCTTGACAAGAGTTTATAGTGCATGTTTGTCAACGACTCGGTTTTATTTTTTTTTCTATTTCAGGCCCCTTAACTCAGGGTAACCCCATTTATTTTATATGTAGGTATTAACATTTTCCATTAATGTGTAGTTATAGAGAAGTAACGCATTGAAAATAAATACTGGAGGAATTGAAAACTCGACTAACTATGTAAGAAGAGAAAAAAAGATCAACAGAATTTCTGTCATGTACAGAACATAAAAAAGTCAAATTAATTTTTCTTTTTTAAACACGTATTTCCTACTAGCGTATTAAAAACCTAAAATTAATCACATATCCTAAATCTTTACCGACGGAAAACAAAAGTAACGAAAAGCAACGAAAAGGCAAGGTAACATTTACAAGTAGGGACTATTTCTCTGAGAATATGTTTATCTGTACTTCATTTAAGTAGTCTTAGTGAATTTTCCGTGCAGAAATAGAACGAAATGCAAGGTTTAGTACTTCATAGTACAGGAAGTAAGTTGTAACATATGTGCATGGGAGACTACACTGTTTAGCATGTTCATACATTATATACGAGTTAATGAATATAACTTGTTAACAGAAAATAAATATAATGATATAAAGGTACAAGTCATGTAGGAGATATCCTCAATCTAAGGTATATTTTCTAAAAAATTAGAAAGAAAAACAACCTAGACAGTGCAGCCACTTGAAACCCCCCTGACCCGCTGACACACTCAAGCATCATTATCAAGCAATGCCATATAGTAATTCCATGTTTTATCAAACTTGTTCCTATTCTGAAGCTTCTGTGTTATGTACAATTCTGTTTTCATAAGAGACCTACTAGTAGCTAGATTAATGAACAGTTGTAAATTTGGAATGGTGTTTCTCATTTCACACAGATATATGCTACAGATTTTACAATTCTTATTAGAATCATGCTGTATATTTATATTATAGGTACAAAGTACATGTATCTGTATGATGGCAACAATTTCGCCAAGTCCATAAAAGGACATCACATGCGCCACAACGCAAATACGCCACAAAATAAAAACAAACGCGTTGTAGAGTAAATCTTGAACCAGTTATCACTGCGTCGGAAATGGTTAGTTACTTGAAATGTCAGTAACTTGGGACATGAACCTGACAGTAGCTAGTTATAACAATTTTCACATATTAAGATTATGTTAGACAAGAGGCAGACGAAGGGAGTCACGATAGTTCTTGCAAGTCTTCAGCTCAGATAAGCTTTGATACGCAATCTTTCAGATATTGTGGAAACAGAAATACCTACATTGTATTTCTATTTAAAATATTGAAAAAGTTAATACAACAGCATACGCTTTGATACAGAACTGTACAAAATACTTGCTAAATTGTATCAACAGGGTCTATCAGACAAAGGAAATATCAGGAAAAAGTTATAAGAACATATTAAGTGTTTCGAAGTAATCCCAAACCTCCAAGTATGCCAACTAATCTCTTAACAGTTAACATAACCGCAAAAATCTTCATCTATATGAATAAAAAATTCAAAGGGGAACAAATCTATAAACTTTAAACTAAATATAGCCTACCTGCTAGAGTATGCACGGATATAGAGATATAGCCAAGATGGTGAGGAAGAAGAACGACATGGTTCTCGACAGATGATACGAAAGTAACGCTCTGTCAAGGTTATGGATGTATCACTGTCTGAACGAGTGTTCAGAGGTTTGACCTTCATTGTAGACAAGATAAGAATCCTGCATCATTGATATACATTATACATGTATTAGGTAATGAAAATATTAAGATAGCAACTATAAATATAATCCTGATTGCTAAATACAGCATGTATTTGTGTAAAATGAGAAACACCATTCCAAATTTGCAACTGTTTATTAACCCATTAATGACCACATTTTTTCTTTTTCACTTTTATTAAAAATTAACATATACTATTAAATCATAGTAGAAAACAATACATCATCCATCGATTATACCTGAAGTGTTGATTTAGGCATTTTTAGTCATGTCCCATATTTGGGACGCTAGCCACTAGAGTTATCAATATTCATTAATATTTTATTTCTTTTTCTTCATACAGGCTCTAGTAAATAAGTATGTATGAAGGCTTTGGCATGTTTTTCATTTATCACTGGCGATGAAAGGCTATGAAACATCTGTCATGAAGCCCGACATTGCCTTTCACGCAGATCCGTGTTGACTTTCCCCGACAATAGGCACATCTTCTCTGTGTGTTTATTGGCGCTATATAGTGATCACGACTGTCTTGGCGGACAGCTGCTGGTATTCTTCGATCGAGATGTAAGACCCTTCCAACCGGACGTCCTCGCACTGCCCGTTGTGAATATCGCATCAGATATATTTTGTATATTTCCCGCCTGAAATCTAGCAGATCTAGGGGTTGGGCTTGATATTTTGTGGATAATCTGTACAGGTACCATGCATTTTGCACCACCATATCAGGAATAAATGCGAACAGCGCCCACCACCATTTTTTTATTCGAATCCCAATTCTGTACGTGTTGATGTTTTGATCCGTACGATCAACACCCTCCATGCACTGGTTGTACTCTGCTATTACTTTTGGCTGCTGTACTTCTACAATCCTTCTTTCCCGTTTTGACCAACGCTGAACTCTATTTGCTGGAATAACTTTGTGACAGTTCGTTCCCATATAGACAATATTATTGTCATTCCACTCTACAAGCAGTGCTTGACCATTTTCATCATAACGATAATCAAACACTCCTCGAGCCATCTTCAACATCTCCCGTGCTGGAGTCAAAGGACACTTTTCAATTCGATTTGACCGCAGTGTGCCAGTTCCTCCGATGCCCATTTCGGTTAATCTATCTAAAAGCTTCACGCTTGTGAAAAGATTGTCGAAGTACAACCGATATGGAGCCTCAGGAAGCTCCGATATCAGATCAAAAACAACTCCAGCACCCATCCCCAGTTCATGCCGGCCTGTACCTGCACCTTGATAGTGCTCGAACTGAATAAGGTAACCAAGTCTTGTTGTAAGGCACCACAATTTAAATCCAAAGCGTATGGGTTTTCCCCGAATGAATTGTTTGGCACTGTGTTTACCAAAGTAAGGAACCATTGACTCGTCTATAGAAAGATCTTGCTCCATTGGAAAATATTGCAAACATCGGTCATTTATCAGAGAAAACAGTGGCCTAATCTTGCTCATTTTATCATTTGGATTTAGTTGATTGTTGTCACAGACATGAAGGTATTTCAGTATTTCTTCAAATCGCTTCCTTGACATTGCATTACAAATTGCCTCATTTTTAGGGTCAGATTGCTGTTCCCAATACATCCTAGGTCTTGGAAGATCTACATATCCAGTGACGAGCAGCATAGCAAGGAAAAGTCAAACTTCTTCAAAATTGATCTGAAAAGTGTGGTTGCCCTGATGTCTAGTATACTTTGTGCTCTGGTCTTTGATTAGTGAACATACTTCGTCGTCAAAAAATAGTTCAAAAAGTAAGTAGGGCTCCCAGTCTCTTTCAAAGAAATTAGGTCGTCCAAAATTCCATGCAGAATGTCTGTCTCTCTGGGCATTTGGAATATCTTGTCTTTTCCAAAGACGGCGTGGTGCAGGTTGGCGTCTGTCTCTTCTAGGAACATTACGCATTCCTTGCTCATTCTGATTCTGTTGTACAGGCAGCTGAACATCATAGTCAATAGTGTTATCAGATGCATCCGATACAGAACCTGATGAGGACACACTTTCCTCATCCCCTGTGGTTTCAGAGTTCTCTCTGTCAGTAAGGTTATAGACTGATCCTGTCGCATTTCGCACAGAAACTGTCGCATCCGCGCGTAATTGGTTTCCGGTCAGATTGTTGATATTGCCACCAAGGTCTTCATCACCACTATCTTCGTCACTTTTTGTGGCATCCTCTGGACCAGTCATATATATATTGGCTTCTTGAAAGTCTGTCTCGTCTTCAAGGAGATTTAACACCTCATTTAAAGTGAATCTGTAAACATAATTATATATAAAATATAAGTATAAACCATTCTGATATGGTTCAAATACATAATAATATATCGCATTTTGAATATATAAATGCTCAGCGTCCCAAATATGGGACAGCATAGTGATTAGTAAAAAAGTGTAAGGAAAATTAGCAAATATTTATATTTCCAGTATGGCATTTTATCTTATCTAACACAAATGAAGCATTTATGTAAAAGTGCTATTATAGAGATCAGAATTATAAAAGTACACATAACTGAAGGGAGACACCTCCAAAATCCTAAAACCCCCTTTGCTATACTTTAAAATATCAAGGTTGAATCCGTTGCTGGTACCTAACATTTAAATTTCAAAACAAATCGTAACATAGTAATTAACCCACGAAGGGCTATCAAATGGTAGCCTAAATACTATCAAAACCTTTATATTTTCATTAGAATCACACACTTAGAGTATTTTTTTCATTTCTGACCTATGAATGTATAATAGTTTTGTGATGTAGAGTTTAATCAAAGCACTGAAAGTGCTGACAACAAGGTGTCCTCTGCAAAATTGGGCACAAGGGGATTTTTCTTACAGACAATGAGTGATACTTCGCTAACAGTACTTGATTTTGGCTTCTCGTTTATTTTAATCACAGACCTGCAGTTCATTGAAAACACATCATGTTGCTGTTGTTTTATATATTCAAATACAGACTTTTTGATGAAGTAAAATACAGTGCTTTTAAATTGTATATGTGTATTTTAAATTGTATATTTGTTTATGAGACATCCTTCAGGAATATGTGACACCACCTACTCGACTATTATTTCATGAACTTTTCATGAAACCTAAAATTTAAGTGGTGGTGAATTATTTTTCCGTAAGGGACATATGCTAACATCATAAGACATATAATACAGATCATTATTATCATAATGATGTCCGACCAGATCCGCCTCCGTGGTCTAGTGATTACCCAGCACTTTAAGCTGCTCGCTCTCAGATTTTGTAAAAAAATAATATTCTTCAAACTGTATACAATAACATATTTTAGAGCATAAAGTCATATAAAAAGGTTCCAGTATACATTCCAGTCAATTATATCTGTAGATTTGAAATAATACGCTACCAAATGATAAAGCGTTGCAAACGCTTTTGAAATTCCAGTATAAACATACAGTGAAGCGACTGACCTATATACACATGGAATGGCAACTCTCGTATTTTCTTATACAAGTTCAACCTTTTTGTCGCAGACTGCGATACTTCATGCGAGATTTTAGCATCGATGGACAATATTCGTTAAACATACCAAATACATGTACTTTTTAAGTGGACGTTTAACTCCTACAACAACAATATCCTATCAGATATCATAAAAGAAATATTATAACTTTTCCTTAAAGTTTCAGCGGATTTTTGAAAATATTACATTAAAAAAACTACAAGAAAATTTACAGAATTCAAACTCATATTTTTGTTGATTTTTCACAACCGCACCACATCGGCAGTCCGCGCCCTACAGTTTGATTTCATCCCATTTTGTGTTGGTAAGGGGAGATAGCAACCCTTGTAAGTAGTCTATTAGCCTTACACTTTAATTTACTTTCAGAAATCCTTTGAAAAGCTAAATGTAAAACCCAGGCTTAATCTTGGAGCCTATAATACTTTGAACTTAAGTAGGCTACACAAAATATTTAGTGTTCTCTTACCATTTTTCATCGGTTTGCACCATTCAAATTTTACGAATGGAAGCGTTGTGAATGAAATACGATCGTTTTGATCACTAGAACGCCGATCTAAAGATAAACTGCATATTGATAACTTGTTTATGTTGTAGCCGTTCTGGTTCGTGATCCCTTATATAGGAGAATAGCTCCGTCCCAAGTCGACCCCGTGAGTATAAAATCTATAACCCTCGAGTTCGGCTCGGAATAATGGAAGTGCATGGGTATTTACTCGAATTCTTGAGACAAGGTCACTTATCGGGGTGGCTACAACCCCTAGGTTCGTACTCTGGGTGTGTCTCACTTTCGTACATTTCCGGGATAAATAACTACCCAGCTGAATATCAGTTTTCTGATATTTATTGCAGATACCTAATGTTCATTTAATATGACACAATAGCACAAATACAACCCAGGATTTATCAGTGTACAATCCTATCTAATTACGGGGTTCCAATATGGGAACCTCACCTGTGTATTCTCAGAGTAATGCTACGAATTGTTAAAATAGGCAAGGACGATTCCAAAAGTGCCGCCTGTACCTACTGGACGTAGGGTCAGTTTGCTGACTTTGACCTGATTTGATTTGAAGCAAATTTTATAAAGGTCCGTCCATAAGAGCAAATACTGACTTTGACTTTTTGTTTGTTTGTAATTGTGCATATTGGGTCCACCATCCTCTAAAGAGGCTATAGTCGGTACGACCCAGCATGTTCTCCTGTTCATGCCCCTATCTTAATACCTAACTATATGTTGCCGAAAGTAGGAGATCTTATCAAAAGACTGGCAGATTGCAGCCAAAATTATATGCTCTTGTTTTTGATTGGTTCTTATAATGTAGGTCACCACATTGACCAATGAGATCCTACTTGTGGATGACCTAATTTCTTAATCCTAACTTATCTTTAACTGAATGAATTCACACAATGATTTACCCCTTTATATGTACACATCATTATGTTTCAACATTCTTTCTACATGTTATACAATCCAGTTAGCAAAAATTTAGAACACAAAAATGGGTATACTGAGTTGGACTATGGGGTAACCTTATGGGGCACTGGATCATACAACATGCTATTTTAAATGAAAAAAAATGAATATCCTATCTTGAAATTTTGACCAGCAGACTCCGAAAAGGACGCCAAGGTATCACCGGTAGCCATCAGAAAGTTGGGTTTCAAACCAACAACAGCCCAAAATATCCGCCGTCTGCTCGCTCTTGCACATGTCGTTGGTCATTGGCATGACCTTCATTGGCGACCGGATCATCTTCTTCAACCAGTCTTCAGTCCGCCCCTCGACGTCAGCACGGCTTGGACTCGTCGTGTAGCCGGCGCCCCCATCAACATGGCATTTGATGGTTAAGAGAGGTGGTGCAAGAGAGACTCCGGACAAAAATAGAAGGAAGAGAATGCTGTGTTTTTGAAAAAGATCTCGCGTAGTCGAAAGTGTTCTATCCTTACTTAGTTTGAAATTTGAAAAAAGGATTAACTTAATGAATGTGACCACTATTTAATGAATGGTAAAAGAATTTGTTGTTGAGAGTATCGAAAGGTGGTCTTCTTGGAAAGCTGAGAACATCTCAGCATTGCATTACATGTTAAAAATTATTTTAAAAGTTGTTAATTAATAATAATAAAAAGGAAACAATTATCCAACAGTTCTGACTTTAAAAGTATTAACAAGAAAAATGTATTTACTCTGCAAGAATGAACTGTTGGATATTTATTAAAAATGTAAGAAAATTACTATAAATTTGCTCAAAAAGGGGAGCAAAAGGTTAAACAATAATTATTGTGGATTGCAGCAGTCCAGTGAGGATAAGTCTGTGACCTTTTAGCAGTAATTTGACCTAATTTCGTACTTTAGTGCGCACGAACCGGATGGAGATACTTGCAGGTGCTTTTTGTGTATAAGTCTGTAGAGGGGTATTCTCGTCTTAATAATTCTTTTATTATGCATAGTGTTGATCCGGGCTTACAATTCTGCAATGACTAGGGGTATACTAATCATAATTGCCTCTTATTTTAATTTGGACTCTTTCAGGTTGTTAGCATTGGATATGCATTTGTTGTGAACAATCTTGATTTTGGTCACAGACTTAAATTATGGCTACCTTTCAGACTTGATTTTGATTTAGTTTTATTACTTCTGTTTATGTTTAGACTTTATTTTTGCAATCACTGATATATTATCTTAAATTCGTTACTTTGTTTAAATATTATTAACCCTTGATAGTTTTGTTATGCTAGTTGTTCGTTTGGAATGTGTAATCTCTATGTTGTTATTTTTGTTATCAGTAGTAGTGTTTGACCGTGTTTGGTCCTACACTATTGTACTGAAAAGTTTAATATTTGTTATATTTTTGTATGTATTATACTGTTTGTATAATAAATACATATTCTATTGATCTAATTGAACTCCGAAATTAGATTAAACAGCCTTTAGGTTCGATTTTCTACATAATCTAGGGTGTTTATTTACATAACTCTGCCGGACCCTGTGTATAGTAGCTTAATTCTGATTGGCCCTTAGATTTGTCTGCTGCGTCGTGATTGGTTAATTTATTCCGTTTTTTGGACTTAGCTCGCTTATATATCGAGTGTGTCACGTGGTTTTTATTTATAGCCACTTGTTTACACTTTACTGTAAGAGTTATATAGAAAACTTGCATTTTTCGTCGTTTTTGTGAAATTAAAGCAATTTTGGTTGGGTTTTTTGTGATTTATTCGTACTATATAGCTTGTGTAATATACCCTGTGACCTGAAACTCAGTGGAGTTTCTATGTTAAAAGTTTCAAGAGTTTTTAGCAGCTTGGCCCTTGTTTTTCACTTTATTTTTATGCATGCAGAATTTGTTTCTTATTCTTACATTACTTTATTTTTGGGGATATTGTTGTTGTGATCAGTTAGTCTTATGTATTGGCTACATGGGCCAGCAATAACTCTATGCGGTGCTGTTTTTTACATGCCTAAAAAGGTTGTTATTCATATCCTAGTTTATTGGAGGTTGTGTGTGTTTCACCTCTTGGGGTTGGGGTTTATTTAACCTTTTGGCCGTATAATCCTCATTCAGAGTTCTTCTACTTTCTACGTTACTATATACATTCCTTAAGCCCTACTTTGTCATTTGCTGTACACGTTTTTTTGATTAGTGTGCATGAAGTATTTGTAAAGATTTGAGGTGCTTTATAACTAATACTATGTCTTTTCCACATCTGTGGTATTTGGTATGATGATATTCTATCTAGTCTAATCTATATACATTATCTAACTGTGACACCTGTCCGGTCGACTGTTTGCTCGTGGCCTTTACCTTAACTGTATCCCCATTTTAATGACTACTGTACATGACTGTCGGTGCGATATACGTGATTCGGAGGCTCAAATCGGTCACTGTGCTACTGGCATGACCGCATGCAAACTAGTATCTGATTTTGCTGATATCACACTTTCTAAACATGTAGGTTGCCATTATTTCGCTATCTACTTATTATGGGTCTTATATTTTGTTTATCATCCCTATATCTTTAATGCATTTAAAGAGGGCTTCCCTTATAGTAGTTGCATTTTCTTTGGGGGGTTCTAGTAAGGTTTCTTCCGTAATTTGGGTTAGGCCAATTTGTAATAGTTTCGCTTCTAGTTCGTTGCGTTCAGAGATGTGTAAAGGGCATTTAAAGGCTACATGCGTAAATGTTTCCGGTTCCTGACAATTTTCACAGTTAACGTCTTCGGTGTATCTATGTCCCTTAAGGTAACTACAGTTAAGTTTGAGACGCGTGTATATCGTGTCGTGTAGCCTACTCGAGCTGTACGTGGCGATCTTACTTGGGGGTTTGATATTAATCAAAATGTTCCTAGTACTACGGTAATCTTCCCATAATTCCGCGTATTTTTCTTTGATCTTTTGTTTAATATCGCTGTAAGTTTCCCGTACACTTAAGCCAATATGATACGGGTCTCCTTGTATACTGCCCAGCTTTGCCTTGCTGTCAGCCATTTCATTGCCTTGAATGCCAATGTGGCTAGGAACCCATAGAAATTCTATTATGTCACCCCTATCGAGTATAGTTGAACAGTCCCTAAGTATGATATTTAATATTTCGGGCCGGTTATCGGACTTTCCTGCACTAATAGACTGTAAAGAACTGAAACTATCGCTTATGATTACTGTTGTTGATGTATTATGGTCTAAACTGTACTTAATTGCTTGCATTATTGCTATCATTTCGCACGTATATATAGAGACTTGCCCTATTAATTTAGTTGCTTTTTGGTATAAAATTGTTTCGTCTGCGTTTAAACATACTAATCCCGCTCCTGCTATGTTTTTATCCGGGTCTTTACTGCCATCCGTGTATATTTGCACGTGATCGCTGTAGTTACGGATGATGGTTAAATTCGCGACTATTAGAGACGCTTGATTATTGTCAGTTTTCGTGACCTTGCCTAACAGATCTAAATTGATTTTTGGTAAAGTTTTTATTATAACGTGATCATAGCATGGTTCTTGAATTGCGATATCCGGCATTTTGTAATCTAATAATAGTTTCTGAATTCTTTGGCTGTACGGCGGTCTAAATGTTTTGCGATGTTTAGTATTGTAAATGTATGCTGGATCGTCGCAAATGTCGTCGTTAATGGGTAGATTGGTTCCCATCCTACTGCTACGCGCCCAATATTTAAGTGAGATCATGTCTCGATGATGCAATGGTAATACTGTAAACTCTAGGATTTCTTTATATACTGTTAAAACAAGTTTAAATGTTATTGGTTAGATTTATTCTATTGGTATTGCACTCGTTTGTTCACTCTGTTAATTTACCGGGTGGGGTAATTTTGCTTTGTAACTTTTGCTCTCGATAAACTTTTATCTTACACTGTCAGCATTTAAATACTCTGTAAACTAGTTGTACTCAGCATAGTTAACATGAAGATTTACCTTGCAAATAGATGATATCTTTAATCCATGACATTTTATAGAGTTTTGTTAAACATAAACACATGTTGATAAAATGTACTTCCTCTCGCCAAGTGGCGCTGTAATTGGTTTATGATGTAAATCACGTGGGTGTTGTTTGTAAACAAATACGAGAGATGTTCTTCTTTAGAGATTTTGTTTCTGGCTGAATTATATATATTCTGGAACAACAGTTATATTTTGATGTAGGTATTTGGTGGATTATGCATTTGTCTATCGATTTATTGTAAAATACTGCAAACTTTCATTCAAAACTGTTAAGTTTTCAGGATAATTCTGCCGGTCTCAGGTAGAATTTCTGCGTTATGCGGAATCTTGGGATTTTCCGCCGATAGCAGGTTTTGGCAGAGTCGTAATATTTTGGGGTATAAATACTGGGGTCATTGTCAGTTTAGAAAGAACAAGTTTTGGGGAAAAAAGATTAATATTGCAGATCAATTAAGATAGTCTATTATGATACATTTGAAATAGAGTCTATAGAGAATAGATCTAGTTAACAGATTTTATTAAGGTAAATAAATATTTGTGAAATTGATGCAAATTGGCGATACATAAGATTGATAGTTAATCACTTACATTTTATTAGATTATAGTGTTGAAATAAAATGTTGAGAGTATTATATTCAATCACGAGAGTGAAACTGAACTTGTGTTTTTCTTTTATTCTCTAATGTTTCATGATCAATTTGTCTCCGGATAAACGCTACCATTAAATTCTATTGAACAAATTCATATGATCGTGACAATACCGCTGCTTCCGTGTGCAGTGGGAGAGTTTTGGTTTGCATCGGACACCCTAAGATTATTTTTAATGCCTTATTCTGTATTACTTGTAATCGATTTAATTGCGATTGTGACGCCGAGTCATATACCGCGCTTCCGTAGTTTAATTTACTTAATATTAATGCCTTAAATATATTGATTAAACATTTATTATCAGTCCCCCATTCTTTGCCTTTCACCGCCCTTATAATATTCATGTCCTTAGTACATCGGGCAATTAAATTATTAATATGAAATTTCCAAGTCACAGTTTTATCAAAAGTCATGCCTAAAAATTTTGCATATTGGTTGTACTGTAATTCTTGCCCACATAATTTAAGCTTATGAAAATCAGGTTGTGATTCTGGTGCTGGCCAACCTTTTTTGTGTACTATTAGTACTTGTGTTTTGATTGGATTAATTATGAACCCCCAAGACTGATTCCATTGTTCGATGGTATTTAAAACAGTCTGAGCCTTTTTGACTGCTAGTTTCGGGCATGCTGAAAGTAGCCATGTGGCAGAGTCGTCAACAAATTGAGATATTTTGGCATTTGTTGTTTTGTTAGCATGGTTGAAATTTTTGATTTGGGTTTCGAAAGTATTCATCATTAGACAGAATATTATCGGCGACAATACCGATCCTTGTGGGAAACCGTTTATTGTTACGACCACCTCAGACATGACTCCATTGTATTTAACTTTAATTAGTCTCGTTGCCAGGAAACCACTGAGCCATTTTAACATGCGCCCCTTAATACCCAAGTTGTGTAATTGCATGGCCGCGCCTTCATTCCATAGTTTATCAAAGGCGTTACTTAGATCCAGAAATATAGCTATTGAGTACTTATTGTCGATCTGCGCTCTTTTACAATCTGATTCTAGCCTCGTTACGTTATCGTCGCAAGAATGAAAGGATCTGCATCCAGACTGGTATTTCGAAATTAGATTATTTCGCTCTAAATATGCACATAGCCTAGGTTTAATCATTTTTTTGTAATAGTTTCGTGAACGTGGAAGTTAGTGAAATCGGTCTGTATGATGCTTGGTCATTTTTATTTTTGTTTGGTTTTAGAAGCGGTATTATGACCGCTTCATTCCAACTGCTGGTCATTTTGCCTTCTGCCCATGATTGATTAAAAATTTGTAGTAACGTTAATTTCGCTTCTACGGGTAAATTTTTGAGAATTTTGTAATGAATTTTGTCTTCCCCTGGTGCACCGTTTTTGCAGGCAGACATTGCTTTATTTAATTCAAAAATGGTAAAGTCTTTATTATATAATAACTCTGTTCTTTGTGGTTCGTTGGATACTACGCGCTTTGTTAATCTATTTGGCTTGTAAATTGATTAGAATACCCCGCGTTACTGCTGGCCTTAGCATATTGCGATACTAACGCGGTTGCTTTATCTTTTGCATTAGTGAGAATTTTGCCTTCAACTTTGAAGACCGGATTGCTTTTGGGCTCGGTCCTTTTAATTTTCCCTACAAAATTCCAGACTTCTTTCGATGTTGTTTGAGCCGTAATATTAGAGCAGAATTTTTGCCAACTTTCTGCTTTAGCTTTTTTAATGATTTGTTTTGCATTTCGGACCGCGTTTTTCCAGATTTCTCTTTTTAATGTGCTCCTGTCTTTTTTGTATATTATTCTCCTAACCTCCCTATATTTGATTGCTTGCCTGCATTCTTCGGTCCACCATACCTTATTTCTTTTAACAATTTTCGTTGCACAGAGTTATTTGCTATGTTATAGTTTAGATTTACTCTACACCTATGTTGAAATTCGGTCCATTGCACTTTGGTGGCTTTATCGATAAGCCATTTTGCCGTGAATACATTTTTTTCATACACTAGCGGAACCTGAATATTTGTGAGTATGGGTAGATGATCATTACCCATAGTATTGTCTATAACGTAGAATGAGGCGCGGGGTTTAAGAGTCGCAGATACGATCGCTAGATCTAGTGCAGAGTCCTTATGATTATCTGTCTCCGCTAAGCGAGTAACTTGGCCATCATTAATGCAAACTAGATTATTATCTATTAAGTAGTCGACCAGTACCCCAGCCTCAGCATCCAACCTAAAATCATCTTCCCCGTTCCATAGGGGATGTTTGAAGTTAAAATCACCTACTATGACTGTTTTGTTGTTGTTATTTGAAAAGTGGGTATCAAAATTGGTCCTATTGTTATTAGTTGTTAGTTGTTATTAGTTCTACAATTGGTATAATAGTTACAGATGGTAACGTTTTCGTTTTGTCCTACAATTTCTATAGCCAAAACTTGATTTGAGTTATTATGGATGGTTGTTTTAGTAATATATGACAGTCCTTCTTTAACGTAAATACAAAGACCACCTGAGTTTTTGTTTTCCGTGTTAAAGAACTGAACGGGTTTTTGATATCCTTATAATTTGTAAATTGTTTGTTTTTCAGACAATTTTGTTTCTTGTAAGCAAACTACATCTATGTTGTTAGAGTTTTCATAAATATAGTTCTGTAGCTCATTTATCTGAGTTATTTTCTTTCATGCCGCGTATATTCCAGGACAGGATGCTGAGACCAAGATCAGTGTTATCATTACCGTTTATCTCAGCATTGTTTGTAATCATTAAAGAATATACGCGTTGTCAAAAGTTACTAAGTTTAATCAAAATTGATTCTATGCTTTAATACACCATTAGGATAGCGCTATCCTGCAGACCTTTAAAGGTGTCAGTCATTGAGGGGGGGGGGGGGTATTTAAATATGTGTTTGGCCTTTGTGTCGTATTTATATCATTAGGCATTGTTAGAGGGAATGCTGTAAACTGCGCTGCCTGCAGTTGTCCTATCTTATTCTGCTGTAACTTTGGTTCTGTTACTTGATGAGTGTGCCCTCTTAGCATAGTGTATTTTTCTCTTTCTTGAATTAATGCTTGTTTTACTTCAAAACACGGCCTACGGTACTTGCTAAGAATGGCATTATTTGTTTCTATGATTTTCTTATTGTAGTTTCTAAAAACCGGACATTCTTTGCTGGTGGCCCAGTGTTGGCCTGTGCAGTTATTGCATTTCAGCGTTTTTGACGGACATGCATTTAGGTAGTGCTGGCCTGCACATTTCGGACACCGGACATTGTTTCTACATTGATCTTTATTGTGACCGTGAAGCTGACATTTATTACTTACTTCACCATGTTTTTGTGCCCTATTATCCTTAATAGCATGTTTTCTGTTTTAAAATTAAAAAAAACTGTGTTTGTTGGTACTCTTTTGCCTAACTCAACTGTATGTTTTTGGTTTATGGCCTTAATATTTGGATTGTTTACTAGTAGGGTCTCCCTGACTTCATTGAATGACTTATTGTCCTCTAATGTTATCAGTCCTACGCTGCCTGTAGATAATTTTGGTTTTTGGGGGCTCCTTTCTTCGATTTTTAGGTCGTGCTTTCCATATGTAAAGTCACAAGCGGAATGTTTAAAGTCGTCCCTAACTAAAAATAGTTAAGTTTTAATCTTTCTTCTATGTGCCTTAGTGTTCTCCCCCCCCCCTCCACCCAGTCCTCCCCTTACACTGCTAAGAGTCATTTTAACCCAGTTTTCTTGTTTATTATTTTTATTGCCTATGGAGTCTTTCTTTATTGTTTTATGTGCTGGGGTATTATTGGTTGTTTTGTTTTTTTGTTTATCATTCTGCTTCCTTGTAGCTTTGGTTTCTTTTCTTAAGGCATCGAACCTATTTTAGTTGTTATCACTGGAATGAATGTGCGGCCTATATTTGTTGGTTCAGTACTACAAATAGATTGGGGTGGGGGTATTTCTGATGTCTTATTCAAAACATGGGGTGGGGATTTTTTTTATACTTTATCCGCAATGTTTGGTTGGGGTGCTTTTGTTATTTTATTCAAGAAAATGGGGCCAATACTTGAAATTTGACTTGTTGTACCTATTTCTTTGACAGTATCCTTAATTTCTGAGACCTTAATAGTGTTTGTTGTTTGTTTTTGTATCCTATTTTCAATGTTACACTGGGTTGTTGCATCCTGACTTATTTTGGTTAGAGGTGACAGGTCTCCTAGATTGCATTGGGTTTCTGTTAATGAGAATATTTTTATCAAATTCACATTGCTAGATTGATGCTTAGGACTCTGCTGTTAATGTAAAACAGAACATAGCACCTTAAAACAACACGTGCAAAAAGTTCCTGCAGATGGGTATGTAAAGTGGTTTAAAATGTAAATTTTCCATCAATTGTCTACGGATAACACACTGATCCTGAAATGAAAACATCAACATTGGGGTTTCCCCATCAACAACTATTTTAATTTTTGGTATTGATGGGCTTACAATATTATTTTCTGCAGCGGGGTCACATTGAGTATGGACTGACACCCTATCGGTCTGCTCCCTAAAAGTATGCTGAGATAAAGACACTTGCCTGGTAAAACAATGAGATGGCTGAGTAACTTCTCTTGTTTTACGCTCTTTTTCCCTAACTTTGTCCCTATATTCTATTGAACAGTTTGAGGTTTTTGGTCTATAAATGTGTTTTGTTGCTTTTAACATCTTAAAAGCAATATCATCCTCAACTTGAACTAGTGTATAGTCCGATACACTGTTGTTCATTATTTGATCTTCCGGTGTTTCCGGACAGGTGTCTAAGTTAGATTGTTGTCTACTGAATATTGGGGGTGATGTTGGTGTCCTACCCAGAATTTTGACTAATTGTAAAGGTTTTGGTACCTTACTATCACGCCCTACTCCTACAGGTGTATCTACATATGTTCTAGTATCCCCTTTTCCCCCTGTCTGTTGGGTACGTTTTGGGGTATTTGTTGCATTGGTTTCTATTACCTTCCACAGGTCACATTGTGTTTGGTTTGTAATAGAGCCATTCATACTAGCGCTACTGCTACTGTTGATGCCCTCTTTTGCTATTGGGGCATGAACTTTGTCCCTAGTGGACACCCACTGATTTGTGGTACTTTTCACTACACTAACATTACTATTTGTTGCGTGTGTTTGGTTTCCCTCATTCTTGGAGGTACTAATTTGTTGACTTTCAATCAAAGTTTCAAGTGTGCCAATGAGATCAGCCCACTTGAACTTTTTGTCCATGTGGGATGCCTTCCCTGTTAGTGTATTTAATAGCCTAGTGGCTTTATTCTGGTTTACTCTCCTGACTACCGTACTTTGCTTTTTGTGCTGTCTATCAGCCCTAACCTTCTGTATCTTGAAACCCTTCATTGCGCTTGCTTGATCAGTCATAATGCTCAAGTTTTTGTATTTTAAGTATCTCTTGTTAACTTAAAGAAAAATTTATGATTTTTTAAAATTTTGAAAATTTTTCGTTTTACTAAATTTTCCGAAAAATGTACCTACAGTACAACCTCTGCTGAGCAACACCCTTTGGGAGACAAAGATTTTGATTTTTGTTGAGAGGTGTTGCTCTAGAGAAGTTAAATTTAGTATGAAGCCTTACTATGGGAAAAATTTAAACTGTTGTTGTAAAGAGGTAATTGCTCTACAGATGGCCGCTCTGCGGAGGTTACACTGTATTTGTTAATTTTCTTATCTACATGTATATGATCTCTTAAACCTGTAAATCTTGATTTAAAGAGTTTGCCTTATTCTGATTTTCTTGTGAGAAAAACGGATTGACCTACTTTCCTCAGTTTAGAGCTACTTAATTTTGATTGGTCGATAAAATTTAGCAGGTGCCCGTAAAATGTACTAGGAGCCTGTTTTTATTTAATTAAATCTTAAAAACTAATATTCATAAATCACTTATTTGTGTTTGTCCTACTATCTAAATACCTGCAGATTATATTAAGAAACTTTGATCCTGTTTTCTTTTTTAATAAAAGGATGAAGCCTGTAATAAAATGGTGTTTCGTTATGATCGCACTGTCCTAATGTTTGAGCACTTTCACTTTTTGCCCCTTCTGTCTCAAATATTTTCTTAAATTACGTACTTATCGTTCTGAAATTTTGCCTGGAGCTACTTCAATCATTTTGCTATTAATTTTAATAAATTTCACTGTTAAATTTTGAAAAATGACTTTGCTAGCAGTTTTTATGCTAGCCCTACCCCAGTTCTAATTCACAATTGTTCCTAAATTTCACTTTTTTCTCATTTTTCCCTACCTTATATCCTTTTAACCCTTATCCTTGTAACGTATCACGTAGTGCCTTTCTGTTTAGTGATTTGCTGGCTTAAAGCGACTGCACTCCAGATGGACAAGTTACGATAAAAAAAGAAAATTTTCAATTTCAAGAAAACAATTGTCATTACTGTATCAGGGGCATTGTATTATGATAACGTGACAAGTTTTCTAACAAAAGAAACAATTAAAATGTGTTGTTTTGCTTACTTTTATTGTAGAAAATATCACCCCGTGACTAACGGGGTGGGCTCTTTGGTATATCAATATTTTTAACTCGCATCAGATCAGCTGACTCCGTAGTGTAGTAGGTTAAGCCCCTGTAAAATTTTTGTAAGCGCAAAGATCCGAGTTCAAAACCTGGCTCGGGTAAATTATTTTTTCTACCTTTATTTTTAGCTCTTACACAAAGAAAATAATCTTGATGTTGACAAATTGAATATATATTGATTTTACCAAAAAATTAAAATTTACTAAGAATTTGGAGTGCAGTCGCTTTAATATCCAGCAAATTCACTAAATGTACTTGGTACTTCTTGATCTGAAAAAACTTTAGCTTACTACCTCTAACGTAGTATAGTTCTGATGATTTATTGGCCGTGCAGCCCTTAAACCACCAGATCTATTCTGAATTTTAACTGCTTCTGTAATACTTGTTGCTGGTATCTGTGATATCAGCAACGAGTATGTATGTGTTAGTTATTTTTAAAAAAGAAAAACCTTTTTCATTAATGTCTTATCCCTACTAAGCTTACCCCCACTGTATTCTTTACCCCTTACGCGTCCCGTTTATCCTATCCTTATCCTATTTCTCCTTTTCCTATTATTAACACTTTGAAATTTTGTTAACTTTTTTCGAATTTTTTTTCTAAGTCCTTAAAAGATACTTTGTCTAACCCGAAGGTTTTATTACTTGAGCATTTCCTGGTGCATAGACAATAGCTTAGAAATCTTTCAGTGAAAGAGAAAAAAGCGTGCAACCAGTTCAGCAGTCGAGAGCAAAGTGATGTATGACTGACTTTGACCAGAAATAATGTGAAGTTATATATAATTATTTGTATTACCAAATAATTATTTAAAAAAACAACACCAATAAATTAACTCTTGTTCACACTGAAATTTAACATAATATTACTGCATAAATACGACAAAGAAATTATCTTTTAACAATGAATTGATTAAGATAAATTTCTACACAAGAGTTTCACAATAAAGGGAGATAATAGAATCTAATTTGTCAACATGTAACAATACAAAAGTATCTGCGTTTCAATGTATACATGTTGACGCCGTTTATCTTTTTGAAAAATATACTTCTTGTTATTTCTGGCTGATATTTGGGTGAGGGAGAATCTTTATGAAGTTCGCATTACTAGTGGTTGTATTGCAGAATGAGTTTACACAGTCGATGATATGTAAACGCTAATTGTATGCAGTGTCGAATCAGTGTACATGGTGTAGTAATTCAAATATTCTGAATTTTGCCTACATTAGTGTTACAATGATTTAAAGCATTAACACGTATATTAGGCAACGGAAACGGCTTTTTATATTAGGCAACGGAAACGGCTTTTTATTAATTTTTAAGCCGAGATCACAAACACGATCCACACGCGTTTCAGCTAAAGTCGATCTACTTTGCAGGCGAAAGGAGAAACCTATGGCTGTTCAAATTGTCAGGGTTTGGGGGGCTATATGTTTGACGCATGCCGGCGTACGCCGTTCTATTCGTTTCTTTAAGCCAGAATGACTTCGGCACCTTTTAAGCAATGAGGTTTGGATATACCGGCGTACCCCGGCTTACTCAGCATATGTTCCGGCCAGCGTCAAACGTATAAGCCCTTCGCTGAGTCGTTTTCAAAATTGCCTACTAAAACAAGGGTCACGTGAACGTGACATCTTGTTAAAAATCACAGTGTCTGCCATCTTACATAAATGTCATATATCACTTTTATATAAATGTACAGTATTCGCTAATCGACGACGGAAGTGTATATACCCTTTATTTCCACTTTTACTTGATTTTAAGGACCAGCATACCATACAAAACATAAAATACAGACATTTATATTATGTTTTTTTCAGTGGTTTATCGAAATATAACGGTGGATTGAGCATTCACGAGTGAAAATAACTACTTTTGGTGTTCACGAGTGAAATTAACGTGATATTACACCGATACCAACAATTTTTCTGTTTATTTTATGGTTAAAACTCTACTTTTGATGAGTTTATTTCTATAAAATATCGAAAATCGCGGGAAACGTCATCAGAAGACATAGCACACATAACGTCATTTTTATGAATGGGTTTAGGGTTGTACATGTACAAATACATTTACGCATTCAAAATTAAAAACAAAAATAAGGTGAACATGTGAAATGATATCTATATCAATATATGAAGATCTACATTTCTTTTAAAACTAAGCCTTCATGGTTTACAACATTCTGAACTAGAAATATCTAATTTTGTATGACTGTCTTTGGTTAAAGTCAAGATACAATCTCTTTCGAAGAAAGAATTTGTCAAAATCTTGAAATTTGTCATTTGAAATCACACCTCCGTCACCCGGGAAAAGGCTACCTTGTCGAAATACGAAACACAAGATATTTCTAGCGGTGTTACTCATGCGAATATGTTTTGCATATATTTACGTTGGTTTCAGCTTAATCGACCATACATAGTTTTGACTTTGTAGATAAACGCCAGGGTTCATTTTTACAAGGGATTTAATTTGGTATATCCGGATTTAGCAAGTTTCGAAAGAGTTGTTCATCATTATTTGTATATAAGTAAAGATAGAGCATAAATAGATAAAAGGAGCGGATCATTGGTCCAGTGGTAACGCGCTGTACTTGTAATCCAGGAATCGCAGGCGCATGTATCGGTGCTGTACACCGGGCTTGTTAAAGAACCAGACGGTGTCTCTGGAACGGGACGCGCTGTGTATCTTGCACTATCCCCCGATACCTAAAATAACTAACCTATAATGGGGCGTTGGTCATATGGATTATACGGTATCAACGATTAAACTCTAATACACAAACATAGATAAATAAAAAAAACTGCAAAAAGCATATTTTCGGTACTAGCAGTGGATTCCGCCTTTAACATGTGTCATGCGAACAAATAGATTCAGTAGGGTAAGGCGGAGATAACTAATTATTATCTATCTATTAAAACATTTACGGCATTTAAGTATTAATTAGTAGGGAAATAGGAGGAATATAGATGACTGGTATTATTCTTTTGCAAATTAAAGCTTGCTAATATTCAATGTTGAACTACCGTACAGATGTTGCTAAAAGGACAAATGCTAGCAAAATAATGAAACATAACACACCCGTTTTACTTATGTTATTCATCATACAATTTATTATCAGTACATCATTCGGGTCATGACAACATAATCGTAACTCGTCATCCAATGACGTCTGCAGACCTGTAAATAAAATATTAACCTTTTTTATTAACATCAACTACATGTATCTAAAAACAACAATGATATACGAGTAATTTTAAGTAAGCAGGATAAAATCAATAAGACTCAAATGATTAGTCGTCGCAGAATGTCTAGACAGAAACTATACATGTTAAAAAGGACGGGCATATCGCAGGGTCACTGATTTCAAAGGGGTCTCAGAATCAAGTTTATTAAGATGCTGATTTTGGATCAATGTGGCATTGTCTTTTACCGAAATTCATCTGACAACAAGAGTGCTTGAACATTTAGATAGAAATCCTTTTCTAAAGTACTACAGATGTGTGCAAATAATATGTTTTTGTCCTGAAAATGAGTTAGTGAATCAATAGATGATTATTTCATGTAGCCTGTGGTAGATGGTTCGACACTACAAGTGAATTCTAGAATGTTGACAAGAGGTTTCTGATTTGACCAGGTGACCTAGTTTTTGACCTCATGCAACCCAGTTTCACACTTGACCTAATTCTGACACATTTTCGAGATCATTTGTTACACAATGTTGCCTCTGGAGTGATGACGGGGATTTCCCATTACTTGACTTGGTGACTTAGTTTTTTAACCGTTTCCCTTGGTCTAGTGGTGAAAGCGTCCGCATTGGGAGCGGGAGGCCGCCAGCTTATTATATAAATACAAAGGGTGTCTCATACTTCACAAGTAGGGGTGACGCTATAATTAACACACCCTATACCTTTTTATCCCACTTAATCCAGTTTCGATCCAAGGTAACACAGATGCAAACCTGACTTAGAAATTATGACAAGGTTAAGTGTGAACAGACGACAGATAGACAGAAAGCACATTAGGCGATTACAATATTTCACCTTCAAAACCTGACTTTAGACTTGCCTGAATTCGTTCTGTTAAATTTTTTTCATACTTTTCAGGGTTATCTAGTAGTAAGACAAATACTCGAGTCTCAAAAGAAGTATTCATGTCGGACTAGCGAACTTTCTATGTAAAAACGCGTGTTCATGTACCAAGTTCAGTAATTTATTAAGCATACGAAAATCAAATGTTGCAAGAATGGAGACAAAATCGTGAGTCATATTAGAAATGTTCTTTTCTTTGACGATATTTATTTAACGTCATGTTTATTATATAAATAAAATCTTATTTTTCTACCCTTTGTATTATATAGACAAACTATATTTGAATGGAACAGTAACATTGTTAATCTGAGTACAATATTATCATCAGTGTACTGTTGATGTGTATATAGATCTACTTTATAAACATACATATGCAGACAAAGTAAGCATCTTTTAAGATATGTTATTTCAATTGCAGAATCCTCAACAACTGTGTTAAGAATCACAAAACCACAATCTGCAGAATCCTCAACCACTGCGTCAGGAACCACAAAACCACTATCTGCAGAATCCTCAACAACTGTGCAAGGAATCACAAAACCACTATCTACAGAATCCTCAACATCTGTGTCAGGAATCACAAAACCACTATCTGCAGAATCCTCAACAACTGTGTCAGGAATCACAAAACCACTATCTGCAGACTCCTCAACAACTGTGTCAGGACTCACAAAACCACTATCTGCAGAATCCTCAACAACTGTGTCTGGAATCACAAAACCAATATCTGTAAGGCCGTCATTGTCACTGGAAAATTAAGACAACGTCACAGGTTTATTTTAGATATAACGGGATCACTTATTAGCTCTACTGGACAAAGTGAAATTGAATTAACAGAGCAGAGGAAAAATCAACAAAGAAAATGTTTGATATTGAGAAAGAGTTGCATATTCAACCAACTGAACATAGAAAAATATATATGGTTAAAAACAACAAGTTCTTGAAACTTGAAAACAGATTTTGAACATCACTGCTTAAAAGCACAGGAAATCTAATTTTTAGCTCGACATTTTGAAGAATAAGAAGGGCTATGACAGTAAATTTTGCGTCGACGTTGCCGCTTTGGTTAAAGTTTTGCTTGTAAGGTACTTTCATGCGCTTCATTAAAGTAATAAGAGGTGTCAGACAATCAAGTTAGATAACTCCTGACTGAATTTATTGCAAATCATGGCCGCTGTTGAAGTTATAAATGTTGGTTAAAGTTTTGATAAAAGTTTTTTATAATGCACGTCATTTAGTTTTATAATGCACATCATTTAGTAACCACTTATGGGAGTTATTTGAAACTTTTTTTTTCAGGGGTATCAATAAGCTTAATAGAGTCAACAGAATTTTGATTTACTTTTAACTGACAAAACTTTTGTTTTATTGGTAAGCACTGAGTCAGCAATTGAAATAACATATGTTTAAGTATAGTCAGTAAAGTCAAGTCAGTTATGTAAAGTCAGACCAGATGATATTTGTTGACTGAGTATTTCTACATAGGTCTGCTATATGGTGAGCGTTATGATTACTAGTTCAAATTAGTAAACAGTTTAAGTCAAGTGCATAAATTGACATTGCGTTTCATGATTTATATACAGGGTGTTTTCTATGTTTATTCAAGGACATCCATATTATAATCAGTCATAATATTGTGATACCGAGTTGCACGTGTATGCTGTTGTTATATAAAACAAATTGTTGTTTTACATTCAATAAATTGTGAAAACGATCTGATTTGTGTATCAAAAATTGCGGAAACCTGAGTATACCTTTAACGAGTGTTGTTGAAACATGCTATGGCAAATGAAGTCTACTAATACTAAAAATATATCATGCAGGTACTAGAGTTGGTAAAACAACCTTGTGAACATTAAATCAAGAACCAAATTGTACAGAACCTGTTCAATTAATTAAGTTAGGGTGGTTGTCCATTTGGAGCGTAACACTATAATTTTTAACTTTATATCAAATATGATACTGAATCAGTGATTGTCAAGTATTAGTAAATCATTGTAAACTTTCTATAGGTCACATGTTATACCTGATCTGTTTAACATGGAACTTTATCATAATGTTTATCTTTACAAAATCAGTCAACAATCTAGAAGCCACAAAAGTACTCCCAATCATCCTGAAAATTGGTCTTAATGTTTGCCTTGATGAACTCGTGGTCATGATCGGAACTGGGTCACATGCAAGACATTCATTAAAAACCCATGATTTGGCCATATAAATTCCTTTCCACACATTCAAGTGAATAATTGTTAATTTCAATTATATTTTACACGGACCGCCTGAATATCGAAGTAACAGTCCTTCTATTTCTCCTGAAAAAAAGTAAAACCTGTTCATGATCATTGCTGTTCATTATTCGCCTATGGTTTACTAAATTATTATACATGTTATATATTGTGTAGTTTTCTGCTTGGTGTTACATGTAATTCGTTTTTCAATGTGATTCATGAACATTATTATGTCACATTAGTCTTCATTCGTATTCCGATTTCAAACAGGAGACACAACTATGAAAACGCGTATTGTAATGAATGTACGATGTTCTTTACCTTTTTACAAAATATTAAATTTGGTGCATATCCAGTTAGTTGAATTTGATGATTTGATAATGTACAAGTACTATGAAAATGCTATTTAATATTCGTAAATGTGATACCCTCTTTGTCATATTTGCAAATGTAATGAATATGTATTGCCATATGAGTCTATCACCTTGTTTGAAATATAAAGAAATGCATCTTTAATCTTTATTATCAAATCATACCTCATTGAAAACGTACACTGGTTGCACTCTCTCTCAGTATTCTTGAATCATGAACACTGCCTGGCCACTTGGCAAACACGTCTAGAATCCTGAAGGTGGCGTCGCAAATCATCTGTGAAGTAGTTGTAGTTGTGAGTTATAAATATAAACTTGGACATCACTTAACCCTGCTGTAATTCTAAAATAGAATTGTCTATCTGACCAACTGTGTTGGGAAACCCTAAATGAAAAAACGCACATTGTGAAAATAATGTGTCAATGCAAGATAAGACGGTGTGTAAGTGTGCGCGCGCTAGCCCGCGCGTGTGTGTGTGTTTGAACAACATTAGAACTTGACTCAAAACGGTATACACAAATAATCCCGAATTTCATTGTTATTCATTTGTGAGTTAATAATAAAATTGTCATTGTTTTATAAAAAAAGTATGTGAGGTTGGAGACGAAGGAGGTCGAAAGCGATGGATGGGGCGCAAAGTCCTATTATGCACTGTAGACTTCGTAACTCTCCATCCCAAGCTTACCCGAAATATTCAGTTTAGTTCTAAATATCTTAATTTGGGTTTCACGCAAGGTGGGTGTAAGAACATTAAATTTATAACGGGGAAAAACTGCATAACAATACAATGCAACCAAATTTGTCAGCCAATCCGACAGGAGGTTTGACCATCCTTTGGCCCTCTCAAGTTGGACGAGCTGACAAATGAAAATATCAGTATCTGAAAAGAACCGGTAGCGCTCCCAGATTTCCTCATTGCTGAATATCTCAAGCGAATTTCTCCTGTCTCGGAAAACTCTGTACAACTAACTCTTCATCTAACAAGCAAACTCTCCTAAGTCTCCGCTCCAGGTTAGTTATTTTGTTAGCATTTAGAATTGTAAACCATAGGTACTTGGTTTGAGACTGATGTCTAAAATTATCAAACTCAGACATAAATTTAGCTGATAACTGAATTTTGATACTGATATTGTTTATAAACACCGAACTTGAGATCGTTCTCAAAATTTCAATATCAAACTCAGTTTCAGTTTAAAAGTCAAACTCAGTTTCAGTTTAAAAGTCAAACTCAGTTTCAGATTAAAAGTCAATCTCATATGGTTTTGTGAACATGGGCCAGGTACTGGAAAGTTCTACAGAAATCAGTGAATAAATAAAACGTTAAACTTCACATACGAACTGATTTTAGGGATGTCGGTCATATCCACAGGTGAACAGTTTAGTCCATCGTTTGACTTTGAGTCGCAAATGCGAGGCAGCGATGTGTTTGGAAATGGATGGCACTGGGATGGGCGACGACTTCGTTCTGTGGGAGTCTAAGACATTTATGCAATGATTCACTGCGCTGTTGAATGCCTAATTTATTCTTCTTATAATAAATCAACGGAACACTTACAAAGTAGCAGCGGTAATAAAGTCAGTGTAGAAATATTTTATTAACTACGCATACATTAAGTGTGATCATTTTAAATACATTGTAACATTATTATGTCAAATCCTTCAAAGCATATTTCTATTGGGAAACAGTCGTCGTAAATTACATTATTTATTATGCATTTCGTTTAAATATCTCTCACATTTATGAAGGCAGATACACAAGTGAACAAGGCATTTTATTCCGTCCTATTACATTGCGTCAAATTCACTGATCTGTTTAAGTCATTAATCAAGTGTTTACAATATGAACATAGAAGCGCACTAAATAATATCGCAATTGTAACAAAATAATAATAACAATTTAAACAGCAAGCTTAGCTGTTGCTTGTTTCACTAAACGCCTTATTTGGTCAAGACTTACTGCCTTATCAACAGTAGCAAAAGATTCACCAGACCCCGACACACTTTTACTTGGCACTTTAGACGACATTCTGAATTTGTGAAAAGAGCTTCCAGAACTTCCAGTCATAGAAGGTAGTTCCCTCATCCTACTTATCGTATCAGAAGCAGCAAACATTCCACCAGTTGTTCCACTTTTCTTGCCTTTTCTGATTTCTATTTCGTCAAGACTTGCTGCCTTGTCAACAGTAGCAATTTCTGTCTTAGAAGATAGTTCACTCATCCCACTAATCGAATCATAAGCAGCAAACATTCTTCCAGTTGTTCCACTTGTCTGGAGTTTTCTGAAGATCGTTCTTACACCCGCCATACAATGTGATGCCGCAATAGCTTTTGCTTTTGCCGAGGCACTCTCAAGCGGCTTGTTATTTCGTAAAAGTTGTGTTGACTTAGCACCTTCAGATTTCAGTTTTGTAAACACTGACTGAGCAATTTGCTGTTCGTTGATAGTTCCACCAGATGAAAGTACCTTATCAATTTCTTTTTGAACATACGATGCAAATTTTCGCATAGACAGCACCTCCCTTGCACCACCAGTGATAGCGCTCATAAGAAAATGTGGCACTGAGAGTGGAATATACTGGCCACCTGTCAAGTATGCTAAAGCCATGAAGAAGTCTTTGTAAGGAATGATTGACGGTTCGCATCCAACTGTATATAAAATTATTCCATTCTTTGCTAGTTTGCGTGCCAGTTGAATTGGATCGTGACAGTTTGGAGAACCATCAGGAAACGATCTGTCTTCCGATGGAACGAGTCCATGAGGCGGCGCATCCGATATTAGAACACAACTTTTAGCAGCGTCTAATCTCCATGATAATGTTGTTGCGTCGTACATCGCTCCTGCAACCGCTTCAGGCCTGTCTCCTCCACCAAATGCTTTGGTGGCGTCAACCCACGATTTCATAAGCGAAACAGTGTCAGTAAAGTCATGCTTGCGTGTAACGAAAGTACGGTGTTGAGGCACATGATCTCTATATTCAATGAGCGCTAATCGTAGATCGGTGCTCGAACTCGCGCCAATTGCTGTAACAAATTGTTTTAAATGAGTTCTTACATTCTCTATATACCGCGACATACTTCCAGTGGAATCCATTATGAATGCCAAATCAAGATAAGTTGTATGTGACCCCGGAGGATGGCTTGTTGGTGGCCGCGTTGGTGTTGGTGGCCGCGTTGGTGTTGGTGGCCGCGTTGGTGTTGGTGGCCGCGTTGTTAATGGTGGCCGCGTTGGTGGCCGCGCCGGCATTATTGGAATGTGCCATGGTATATCTGCAATCCCCGAAAATGGCTCATGACTTGTTCATTGCCCCTCAAGAATTTGAGCAACTTCCTTTGCCAAACTGCTTCCACTGAGCCCCCGAGCGCATACGATAGAACACAAGCTTACAATTAATATAGTTGTATTTATAAAATTAGCCATGATGTTGTCTTTACAAATATGCTGCTTGTTGACGTGACGGCTCCTTATATATAAAACACATTCTACGTGACGCTACACTGTATAACGGATGCACATCTTTGAAATACGTATAAAGTACCCTGCAGTTTGGAACTATTGATAAGGCAAGCTTATATTGATTGTTTGTTGTTAATTATATATTCAGGGAATTATTCCGCCCGGTACAACACCAATGTGGAATGAAATGACCTTAACCCATAGATTATTTCAACGTTGATATGCTCTGTTTGCATCGTACTACATAATGATTATTGATACAAAACATATTGAATTCAATTCAATTTAGTCTCTTTAGTTCAATTCATCAATTCAATTATATTATTTTCTATTTAATGTTATTATATTCTAAATTGCCGTTTTCTGTTTATGTTCTTACTAAAGAAACAACATTTAAAAGGATAGTTAAAACGTGTCAAGAAACGAACGTTTTTGTAGTTTACCCGTCACAGCGTGATTAGTCAGCACGGTTTTAGAGTAAATAGAGCACTGCTCTATTATTCTAGCAGTGATTTATTCTATCTGTGATTAAATTGAAGTGCTGCTGCACCTTAAATTAAGGATAGTGTTCATATGTTATACATAATACGTGATTTATAACTTGAATGAAATTACCAAACCCATTTTTGAGCATTGAGGAAGTCAAGATTTGCTATAAAATGACAACTACGAATGCCGGAATTAAGATTACTTCGAATATAAACGGAAGCAGTTTTACCAAACTGGACTGGCAATGGTTATTTTGCGCTAAAATTAAAAAAGGCCTACTACAATCGTCAATCTGCCCCCTGGTGCACTTAATCATAATAAGAAATTTGATGTAGCACATCGAGCCTTATGCCAGCGTTTCAGTGTGCCACACCAATTAAATCTGGCTCACCTATACTTTATTGGCAAAAAGTTTTATACAATTTTTTCGAAATACTTATTTATGAAATATTCCGTTTATCGGGTAATAAACAAAGAGTTGATGCACAGTAATTAACCACGAAGACCGGAGGTCTGATTGGTTTATAACTGCGCACCAGAACGACAATTGGTTTTTAATAGACAATAACAACTTTAAAAAGGATGTTACTTCCATTCTTAAATGCCTAGATATTTCTAAAGGTGAATTAATGCAAAACTGTTATTTTCTTCCCGGACATACATCTAACACGGCACAATATAACGTCATATCTATGGCATACAACTCGCGTGTACTTTATGTTTTAACAAAACCTATTTTTTCTACTCTTTGTATATACAGACAAATTCATGAGTCATGTTAGAATAACACTTTTAAATGCAATCAGGCATAAACGTCTCTCAGAACGGCTCGAATAATTTTCAAACTGGCTTTTCAAATTAATGAGTCAATATATTAATAAATAAATATGATCGTTTAACATGTAGCAAAAATAATTTCCCTATTTAATGTTCTTGCTAAAACAGCCAATATATTTTTCAGTTATCATAAAGATTAGACTCAAAAAAACTCGACAGAAAATTATCGTCACTCTAAGGGTAAAATCATGCTGACAAAATGCAAACAGAAGGTGTCGCACCGATCAACAAGTGCTTCCGGGTCGTTGTACACTAGGAAATAGTCCTATGAAATTTTGATGGTATCATTTTAAATCTGTCCCAAGCTGAACTGGATCATTGCCAATTGTTTTTATTGCTGCTGTGTAATGTTTTGGCATTTTTGATTGTTGAAACATTTATTTCTTCTGTGTTTTTCAGGACTACATTTTATGATGTTAGGGTTGAAAGATTACTCCCAGCAAGCATGACAGTTTGTTTACTAAAAATGTGTACAGTGTCTACAGATCTTGAGTGATAGCAAAAAAGTTGATTGTTGACCATGTAACTTTTCTGGTGTAGATTGACTGTGATAATGATGAAGATGAAAAATATGGAGAGCTGATTGCACAATTTTGTTGTGAAACTCACAGTAAATGTGCAAAAGTCATGTATTTACTATAAAATAAAGAAGGGAAAAATGACCGGTGCGACACCAGAAAACGACCTGTAAACATATCATATGGTGTTATAATCATCAATACGATTGGTTGTTATGATCACATTACCAGTGCATTATTATATTTCTATATCATGGTTTTAGGAATGACACAATAAAACTAATGTAGCAATGTATCAGTCATCGGCACTGTGTGACAGTTATCGGCACATTGACATTTTATATTATATGTCAATTTTCTTTAGCATGAACATAAATAACGTATAATGTGTCGTCGCGCACCTAGTCCAGTATATATATTGTATGCAGCTTTCCCTGTTTTAGTTTTAATTTTCCCCAATACTACCCTTCTTTTAAAATACCTTTTCGTCAGCCGTCGGGTCTACAAAGAATTAAATTAAAATGTTGCGTTACAAGGGCGTCCTAATTGTAATCGTGCATGTAGTTCTGAAAAATATATGAGGAGTTAAATTTTCTCAATGTTTTCTTGATCAAATGTACATTTGATTATGGGATATATTGTAGTCTCTACAAAATATATGTTAGGCCACACCAAATTGAAAAGTTGTTCATCAGATTTGCCGCACGCAATTTGCTTAAAAGCAAAAAAAAAAAAATGTTTTGTTTTCCTTCATGCGCCCGCTCCTTCGCGAAAATTGACATTAAAATTTGGTGGTGCGTGACCTTTTTGTGACGGCATGGCGTGAGTTTTAGTCATACAGTCAAACAAAATGGATTCCGCACAGTGTGTTGCATTTGTGAAGGCGAAAAAGAAGGAAAAATGCGGTACAATTCGTTAGTTTATAGTCCAGTCTTCCCGAAATACGCCGGACATCTGGACATAACAGACAAATTCGAGCTCTCCCAGAGTTCCGGACCCAGTGTCCGGCATTTACTCCAGCCCGAAAAATAATTCGTAGTAATTTCCCTTTATCATTTTTATCAGTGAACACGCGAAATGAAAGTTATGTTTTGATTCGATGATTAATTCAAGACAGCCAATCGTATTTTTCGTTTCACAGGTGTGTTTTACCGACTTTAGAAATGTAAACATACTACGCAGGGGACAAAACTGCCAAATAAAGGAAAACTGCCAAAATAAAACAGGTCTGGGGAGTAAAAGAAAAAACTCTCAGTAAAAATTTTCTTGAATTTTCTGTCTAAAATAGGTGCATATTTTGAGAGTGAAATACAGTTAACCGGATCACATTTTCTGTATTTGCTCACTGAAAATCCAAAATCTAAATTGTATTTTTCCCTGACGCAGTCAACGGTGTATACCAGTAGCTGGTGTAAGCAATGAATCCCAATTATCGATGAAAATCTAGAACATAAATTTACAAAATATCTGTGAATATAGCGCTTTCCTAGACCTAGTCTTTTCAGTTGCATATCGGAAGTTTTCAAAGAACGCTGTCAAAATCTCCCGCAACCTGTCAAGTTCATAAAAATTGTCTGCAATGAGCTTTTTTAGACCTGTAAGAAGACCTAATTCTGTATAAAATTCTAGATTAACATAAAATCTTACGGATGTCTAATAAGTATCATTTCCAACTGAATGTGACTTTCTTTCATCTTGAGATTCTCAAATTTGTCTTCTGCTTCTCGAAGTTAAGGCCAAAGGTAAAAATCACCCTTTGCCATTTAGTCCCATGGCGATTTTTCTGGAGGATATTTTTATTGATGCACCGGTTATTGGTACTGGTACCTTGTTTGTATACATGTTTATTAAGACCACCGTTTACTTGGTCAGGAAGCCTATGTCAAAATTAAATATGCAAACTATGATGGTTTTTTTAAGCAGCCCAATATGAGTACGCGTTTTTGTGTTTACATATATTTCTTCGCTCTTCGCTCGCTCCTATTTTGTTCAGAAGTAAAAAAAAATATTTTTATTTTTTTTCGCTCGCCGCCCAAATTTTTTTCAAAAAAAATCCGATGAACAAGTTTTCAATTTGGTGTGGCCTTATAGGTGATCTATGCATTTTCTTTAACATACGCAAAGGAAAAATGCATGTAAACAGCTTAAACGTGCACGAGCATACGGCTTAATAGACTTTCGAATTAATTCTCCATGTAATGTATTAACAGGGAGTTTCGTTTTATTATGAAATGAAGTAATATATACGTATTTTTGGCACTATTCATTAAATGTGAAGTTTTTATCCTAGGTTTAGGATTTGGATGTAAAGACCTGGCATGCAAGGCGTGATGATACTATTAATTCTATATAACTTGAGATAGCAATTTTATTTTTTGTCGGTATCTGCGTTTTAACCATTTTTGGTCCTGTCAAATGTTTTGATTAATGATTGAAAGATCATTCCCAGGCAGAAATGAAAATGTGCATTTAGTTTTAATAATAATAACACATTCTATTTTGGGACGGTGATGTCGGCGAAAGAACTCCGTATGCAAATTTCAAGAAAATTATGCATTTTGTTTCATACATATCCGGATTAAAATTTATAACCACATTCGTCAATGTCTCTTTTTTGCAAATGCACGTGAACGTCTCAATAAGATATCCTGGTAAGCAAATTTGAATTTTATGTGCTCGATTAATTCCTTTCAGTCAAAAGATTCTCACATAAATAATCCTTCAACGTAAGCAGTTTTTATACATCCATGACTACCACCTTGATCAAACAGTTCACGCCTTCGTTACCAACTATGATTACGTGAGAAAATTGACAGGTAACAAAACAATTCATTTTCCGCCGGTCAACATTGTTGTGTTAATTCATAGTCTGCACTTCTTTTACATTTTGTAAAAACTGATCAAGCTGATTCGCTTGTTTATTTTGAGTGTATTGATTCATTGCAAATACGGAAAATAGATAAGTGAAACAAGCCTTTATGTTATAGTTTGTGAAATATACCGTGAACATCATACTTCCCTGTTTCACTGAGGTTCTTTGTCAACTTAATAACTATTGTCAACCATTTTCGATTAGGGTGAATGGCGACAAACATATTTTTTTGGTTAATTTTACCAAAATTACTTTAGTTTGATTACGAAAATAGCATCCGTACCTTAATGAGTGGATTTTGAACAATTAATTTATCTAAAGTCGACACAAAGTTGGCAGACTTTGAAATTCAGTGATGCACGAATATAGAAGTGCATGGTTCCACCCGACTTTAAAATACACGTGTATATATGTTTTTGTTACCGACTTAGGGCCCCCGAGTATGCATCAATGTAAAGCAACCCCCAGGCACTATGATAATCAATGTCAATTCATTTTCCCTACTCTTTTCACGTTTGAATAAAATAACAGTCAGTATCCGTTGTGTTTTTTTATATTTCTGAAGATAGTTTGTGCTGTTCACTCATAATTTAATTCTACTATCGGTTTATATTCATTTCAAAGTACATTTTGGTTAATATTCGTTTGTCAGTTGCCTACGTCCTCTTATCGCATGCCAATTTACTATTTATTCCAAAAAGATATATCTTTCGTTTAAATAGAGATATCTCTTTCATGTTGAGAGACATCTTTGTATGACAGAAATATAGCTCCTGAACATTAAAAGATATCTCTTTTACTTACGGAAACTAGAATTTAGCAGTTTGTATTTACTTTGCATAAATCCTTCTATGTGGCCAAGGACTTAGCCTATGATATATAAAGCCTTTTGTCTTCATTCACAATTTTAAATTTTGATTGAAATACAAAACATTCTCGTCTTTCTTAACGCATTATTGCGTTGCGCAGCGCAACGCATGTTTGGGGTAACTTAACTGGAAGTCACTGGTGAGGTGGCAATGATCAATTTATCACCGTATCGGTAGTAGTGAATAAATTCGTTTTCGATACTGAAAAGACTTCGTTGAAGTTACTGACATTGAACTAAATTCCACTGGTAAACAGTGCAGTATTCTAAATTTGCTACAAAGGCACAGAATAGTTTAATGATAAAAATGATGAATAATCGTGTTTTATATTAAACAATTTTTTTCTCGGCAAATAAGTTCATTTCGGCAAATATTTAGGTATGTGGTAAAACCCTGACCAGACCAGACCAGAACACACAAAATGCTGATCGTACCATAAATTTTCGCCGATATGACTTACACACAATAGCGTTATTAGTTCGGTATTAAAAATATCTGCATTTGGTACATGTGTAACCAAACTAGATTTTTCATTGTTGAAGTAATAATATTGAGCACTAAGAGCAGTATCGAAACGTTTTCATCTGTAATAGAAACTATAAAATTCAATGTTAGTTCACCGAATGGATTTATTTGTGTGTATATAGGCCCGCTCATGTTTTACCGAGTTCTGAGTATTCTTTGTTTATATTGTTTTGTTCATATCGGCGGAAATTTCCGGTACGTTTCGTGCTTTGCGTGGTGTAGTCTTTTACCCCCAACAATTAAAATTTTCCAAATTGAAAGACCCACCATTACGATCTTTGTGGGACTGTTTCTCCCAATTATGATGGTCAGGAAAATTGTTTAAAAATTTAAAATTCGCATAGAAAGTACAGTAACAATGCATTGAATATAGCCTATGCTCACTACAGATGACCACTATATACAATTTACATTCGTAAATATCCATCTTTACAGGTCAAGTTCGATTATGGCCACATTTGCACTTAATAGTTCAGAGAAACACATGTGTGCACCTGTATGATAGTCGTTATACATTTTCATACTTGCATGTTACTGAATAGCACAAAGCGGGACTTTCCTTTGCACACATTTCTAGATTTTGCTCTATTACTCTAGGTAGAAAAACTCTGACATATTGTAAAACAAATGATTAAATAGAACACCATCTTATACTTACTACTCTGGGAAATATTACAGTCTGTATGCCACGAAGTTTTCCTTGCAAGATTAATATACTTGTATAAATTTTGTATATATGTCTTTGCACAGTTATTGTAGTCATAAGCAATTATTATAACATTCTAAACAATGCAACCAGGGATTTGACGGGTATATTGTCGTAATTGCAAGACTCAGTGTAATTTGAAAATTAAAAAAAAACTTGCTATTCCTTGGTTTCAATCAATCGGCCCCTGTATTAAAGTTGAAAAGTATATTAAGAGTATGCATGTGATTATATTGTTATTGCAAAACATTTTGAAATTCCGACAAGACTTCTGGCATTTATTCTTATTTTCATAGTATTAGCTCACCTGATACAAAGGATAACTGTCGACCTTGAAAACATTCTAGAGACTACCATCATGAAAATTGGTCAAAATGTTTGTCTCAATGATTTCTAGGTCAAGTTTGAATCTGGGTCATCTGGGGTTATATAGAAACTAGGTCACACAGTCAAATTAAAGAAGAACCTTGTAAACAATCTGGAAGCCACATTTTATAGCCAATCAAATGAACATTGGTCAAAATGGTTGTCTATGTTATATTGGAAAGGTGGTCACCTTGGATCTAAAACTAGGTACAAGATCAGATCAAGAGATAACTTTTTATTTCTCTAAAAGTCACATTTTATAACAAATTTTTATGAGAATTAGCCAGAATCTTCCGGTCTTGATGATGACCTAACTAAATCTGGAACACATATAGATCAAGGTTGATTTTAATCCGTCAGCCAGATGAATAATTCAGCACATATTTATGTTCACGTTATTACATTAATCTATGAACTTACCACAGCTACGGGTAATACCTCTTCGCCATAACTGAAATAATAACATTTTGAACCATGGTGCATCCAACCATCGTGACAACTGCTCGCTTAAATTAAATTTTGTGAAAATGTGAATTTTGTTAAAGCTGTACATTGTAAACTCTTTATTGAAACGATACAAATTTACTATTTTATTACAAATTGCGAATTTGTTAACTGGTTAATGATACATTGTATAAAAATGACTGTATGCCACTTTTATGCTGCAGTTTTTGCTTCATTTAGTATTGTTTTGAGTTATGTTTCTAAAAACAAAAGTCGGCATCGTTGTATATGAATAAAATATCTCTGATCGGTTTCCCCTGTGAAAACCTTGAGTGTAAGACTTTGGCAAGTAATTTATTGTTTACAATTTTGGATAGAAGTATGTAGGACAAATGGTTTTGCTCTAACAATCTAGACAAGAGTTTACAGTGCATGTTTGTCGACGACTCGGTTTTACAATACTTATTATAATTATGCTGTATATTCATATTATACGTACGAAGTATCTGTACGATGGCAACGATTTCGCCAAGTGCATAAAAAGACATCACAATACGCCACAAAACAAAAACAAACGCTTTGTAGAGTAAATCTTGAACCAGTAATCACAGCGTCGGAAAATCTGTTTTTAGAAAAGTTGGTTACTTAAAATGTCAGTAACTTGGGACATGAACCTGACTGTAGCAAGTTATAACAATTTTCACATAGTAAGATTATGTTAGACAAGAGGCGGACGAAGGGAGTCACGATAGTTAATGCAAGTCTTCAGCTCAGATAAGCTTTGATACGCCATCTTTCAGATATTGTGGAAACAGAATTTCCTATTTCTATTTAAAATGTTGAATAAAGTTAATACAACAGCATACGTATTGACACAGAACTGTACAAAATTCTTGCTTAATAGTATCAACAGGGTTTATCAGACGGAGGAAATATCAGGGAAAAGTTATAAGTACATATTAAGTGTTTCGAAGTAATTCCAAACCTCCAAGTATGCCAACTAATCTCTTAACAGTTAACATAACCGCACATATCTTCATTTATATGAATAAAAATGTAAAAGGGGAACAAATCTATAAACTTTAAACTAAATATAGCCTACCTGCTAGAGTATGAACGGATATAGAGATATAGCCAAGATGGTGAGGAAGAAGAACGACATGGTTCTCGACAGATGATACGAAAGTAACACTCTGTCAAGGTTATAGATGTATCATTACATCTGAGCGAGTGTTCAGAGGTTTGACCTTCATTGTAGACAAGATAAGACTCCTGCACTTACAAAATTTGCAAATGTTGACACAATTTGGTCATTGATAGACATTATATTAGGTAATGAAAATTTTAAGATAGCAACTATAAATATAATCCTGATTGCTGAATACAGCATATATTTGTGTAAAATGAAAAACACCGTTCCAAATTTGCAACTATGAAGACATAATTGTACATAGCACATAAGCTTCAGAATAGGAACAAGTTTGATAAGACATGGAATGACTTTATGTCATTGCTTGATAGTGATGCTTGAGTGTGTCAGCGGGTCTGGGGTTTTTCAACTGGCTGCATTGCCTAGGTTATTTTTTCTTTTTCTTTTTTTTGGAGAAAATATACGTTAGACTGAGGATATCTACGGACTTGTACCTTTTTATCGTTATATTTTTTTCTGTATTTGTTGACAAAAGTTACATTCATGAGAAGGTCAAAGGAAACTTAAGTAGTATATAATGTATGAACATGCTGAACAGAGTTGTCTCCCATGCACATATGTTTCAATTTACTTCCTGTACTATGAAGTACTAAACCTTGCATTTCGTTCAATTTCTGCAAGTAAAATTCATTAAAATTACTAAAAATGAAGTACAGATGAACAGATACTCAGAGAAATACTCCCTACTTGTAAATGTAACCTTGCTTTTTCGTTGCTTTTGTTTTCCGTCGGCAAGGATTTAGGATACGTGATTAATTTAGGTTTTTATAAGAAATATTAGATTTGACTTATTTATGTTCTGTACATGACAGAAATGCTGTTGATCTCTTACATCGTTAGTCGAGTTTTCAATTGCTATAGTATTTATTTTCAATGCTTTACTTCAGTCTCTATAATTACACATTAAAGAAAAATGTTAAAACCTATATTTAAAATAAATGGGGCTACCCTGAGTTAAGGGGCCTGAAAATAAAAAGAATCCTGCACTCAATATATTCTGGTACCAGTTAAAAACATAATGATTCACAAATAGATATTCGAATACGCAAAACTCCAAAGACTTAGTTTTATCGAAATGATTTAGAACTTTCTTTCGTGATCAGAGACACTGGGTCGTTGTGAAGAACGTGTTGTGGAAATATTTCGCTTTTGTTTTGTTTTTTGAAAGTTAAGATATTGACAAATCATAGGTTCGCTTTTCAGTATAAACTCTATTACGTTAGATCAGTCTTTGGATTTTTCAAGATGTAGTGTACAAAGTTCGGGAACGTCTGTTAAATCGATTTTGAATTTTAAACGACATTTTATCTTGATCTGTTATGAAGACTTAATTTTATGGAAAATCTGTCAAGGTACATTATGTAGCGTATTCAAAAGAAATAAATCGATAAATGTAATCAAAAAAGCTAAGACTTACCGCCTGCTGTAAAAATCTGTTTTTTATGTAAGATTTCCTGCATCAAGGAAATACGCCACCGATTTTTATATATATCTTTAAAAAAATATGCTCTTATATCTGCTGTAATAGAAGGTTACACAAATAACCACAAAAACGTTTCCAAAATATTTGACATAGTTCTCACCAAGAGTGTTCAATGTATAAAATACAGTAACATCTTTGGATAGATGGGGTAAAATTTGAAAACCGTTGAGACATGATACTCAATTTAATGACCTGTTCATTTTTGTAATAACGAGTACCATCTTTTAGTTTGTTTTATGTATATAGAGATTGAAAAGCCTATCCAAAATGCATAGGTGTACATACCTTTTAAACATAGAAAGAAGGAAATAAATCTTTAAAGGGACATCTAGCTGATTATATTCTCGAAACATAGATAATGTGTTCAATGAACGTAAAATGATAAAAACATACAATTTTAAAGAAGAACCTATAGCGAAAAATGCCTCATTTTACCACAATTAATCAGTATAGAGGCCTTCTGTAATAAATCACGTCCACCCATTAATTGTACAACAACAAATTTTCTTCATAGATTAATGAATGGTTCACGGTACTGTGAATACAAATTCTGGTACACACAGGCTAAACCTTAAGTGATGTGCCTTATGACAAGGTATTTAATTACAAAACAATATCAATTACATGCGCCGGTTTCAAAGACTTTCACAGGGAATACGAAAGCACTTTAGACGATGCTGTATTTACAATAATGACTAAAGACCATCACAGTATCGACTTAGTAATACGCTACATTACGTTGATATTAATAAATAAATAATGATTAGGAAAAGGGTTATGTCTAGCTGTCAGAAAAAAAAATCAACAAAAATGGTTTTGTTCTATTTGGTTCGGTCATTTAAAAGGGACGAAAGGTGTTTAATATCATCAATATTTCAAATTAGAAATTTGTCAAAAATCTTTGGTCTCAAGCATCAAAGTACAGTCAAACCTGTGTTAAAGACCACCTCCAAATAAAGACCACCTGCAAACAAAGACCACATTTATAGCTTCCCAACAGTGGTCTTTGTTCACAGGTTTGACTGAATTCTGTTTGAAACTCAAAAGTATATCTTATATGAACTTTACATGCCTTTCTTTGCTTCTAAAGGAAGTAGTATCCCAATAAATTAATATTCCGGTGGATACGTGTATGTCAAACATGGACAGGAGAACATTTTTGCTGATGAATTAGTTTTATACAGGACTGGTAATATTAATTACATAATGAGTGCATGGAAATACAAATGGTCGTCTTCTTGCCGTTGGAAACTGTTATTAACAGCAATTTGCACCGATTATCCCACAATCATCTCAGATCTACAAACACAAAATGATCTAGATTGTCAAATGCAACGTGTTATCATTTCGAAACAATACCCATTTTAGAATTGATAAAATTTTACTCAAGAATTGTATTTTACCTTTTTCTGATAATTATATCATCCGGAAGCAGATTTTTGACACAGTCTTAATAACAAACTGAACTACCGTTAAATGTCAGGATTTGTATTTGAACATACTGAACATTCGTTCTTCTAACCTTGTGTTTTGCTAGTAACACCAAAACTATCGCTGTGCGTACATGTACGTAATGGGAGGTTCGGTACAATAACTGCATTTAAATTTAGTATTTCTTGATATACCTGCTAACCCAAAATGACTGGATGTCGGCTTTGACTTTACTTAATACATAAATATAAAATCACTAGACATTTATAAATCGATAATCACACTCTTCGTACTATATATCTGCCCTTTATTACATTGTATCTTAAAAAAGAGGGCCAAGATGGCCCTATATCGCTCACCTTGGTACAAGTCCACTTGCCTGTCACTAGATAATGTTATATACCAAATAAGTTTTCCTATATACGCCTTTGTAGAACAAATGATCCCCCGGGCACGGTCAATTTTGACCCCAGGGGCATAATTTGAACACATTTTGAAGAGGTCTACTAGGCAATGCTACATGCTAAATATCTAAGCTCTAGGCCTTGTGCTTTCAGAGAAAAAGATTTTTAAAGTTTTCCCTATATATGCCTATGTAAAACTAAGTGACCCCTGGTGCGGGGTCAATTTTGACCCGGGGGTCACAATTTGAACAATCTTGGTAGAAGTCCACTAGCCAATGCTACATGCCAAATATCTACGCTCTAGGCCTTGTGGTTTCAGAGAAGAAGATTTTTAAAGTTTTTCCTATATATGCCTATGTAAAACTAAGTGACCCCCGTGCGGGGTCAATTTTGATCCGGGGCTCATAATTTGAACATTGTTGGTAGAAGTTTACTAGACAATGCTACATGCTAAATATCTTAGCTCTAGGCCTTGTGGTTTCAGAGAAGAAGATTTTTAAAGTTTTTCCTATATATGCCTATCCAAAAATAACTGCCCACCCGCGCTGGGTCAATTTTGACCCTGGGATCATAATTTGAACAATCTTGGTAGAAGTCTACTAGACAATGCTACATGCCAAATATCTAAGCTCTAGGCCTTGTGGTTTCAAAGAAGAAGATTTTTAAAGTTTTTCTTATTTGTTGCCATAGCAACCAGAGTTCTGCATGGAATGGAATTCTTTGAACAATTTTGGTAAAGCTTCATGCAAGGAACATTCCTGCATAGTCTTATCAACATTGGCCTAGAAGTTTCAGAGGAGATGTCATTTGAATTAAAATGTTGACGGACGACGGACGACGTACGACGGACGACGGACAATCATCGATCAGAAAAGCTCACCCTCACTGCGGCTGAACGACCACCGGATATTGGGGCAAAAGTGAGCACAGATAATTAGTTTTCGCGAGTAACGTGTAACAACTGGGGTAAGTTAAAACCCGACTTTCACTCTGATGCATATCATATTGTGTCTATTTGTGTGTTTTCAGATACTTAAATGACTGTCCAAGCCGAATGTATTCTTGCTGTGCAACATATTATGTTGAAATGTTGAAAATGTCCAAAACAAATAGTGTGCTCACTCGAAAAATCTCGACCGTTGGCAAAGTATGCCGTGTTATTTCAAAAGTCAATAACATATTAATAATCTGAATACGGCATATCATTTGCCTAACGACAACATATTAACGGTTAAATTTCATCATTTAAGACGAAAGAATAGCGGAGATACGGTTCTCGAAACATTTCAATTACTGTACTGGGTATTGGTTAAACGTGTACTGAGTATTGACGGAGTGAGCGAATCACTGTACTGAGTATTGCATCAAGAAATAAGTAAAAAAAATAATTTGAAACTGGAAATGTATTTATTTGTTATCAGTTGAATGTATGAATTCAGGAAGTGTGTCGTTTTGCACAAGTTATATTAAACGTTAATAATTTATACTATAAAAGTGTATTATAAAGTGTTTTGTCTGACGTTTTGAGTATTAGACACACATTAGACACACATTAGACACACATGTACAATTATATTTATATTTTAAAATGTTCACCAAATAATCAACAATATCGCATGTAAATGGATATGCTGTGCAGTACTGCACTAACCATTCAATGACTCGGACATGAAGTGACTTTGAATGTTATCTACAACTACTAAACATTTGTCTAAAATACGTATAAGTTGTAAGATAAAATGCAGTGTTTTGTTCTAGTTAATGCAAAATAGCGGAACTCTCTGCCACAATTCCATATTGTGTGTGTGTATGTGTGTGCGTGCCGGCGTGCGTGCGTGCGTGCGTGTGTGTGCGTGTGCGTGTGTGTGTGTGTGAGTGTTGTGTAGTAACACAGTAAAAAAAAACAATTTTTTTTTCGAATTAAAAAAAGCATTCATTTTTATCGAAATGTTATAAATACCTATCGATAAAAATGAATTATACGATGCTGTAAAAAAATGGTCCGTTAATCCCTACTATTATCAAAACAATTACGTCAGATTTTCGGGTTTGTACGAAGTATCATTATCCCACATATTGTCAAAGATGAAATGGACCATCTTTCCCTAAGATATTACACGCTTTGGCTTTGTTCGATGTATACAAGGGCAATCAACATGAAGATATACTAAGCAATTTTAAACACTTGCCCGTGATGTGAATATTTAGTTTTCCGGGATGTGTAAATTCAAATTATTTTGTAGAAATAGAATTGATTTTGGATATGCAACATGTCATACTGTACCTTAAATTGATTTGATCTAAAACATTTAAAAATCAATTTAAAAAGGTATATCAACTAGCATAGAATATTGCAAAAACAAGGTTTTTTCTATGAGTTTACTCACTGACCTAGTTTTGGACCACAGATGACCCATATGTAAACTCAATCTAGAGTTCACCAAGACTGTGTATAATTCCGACTAAGGATCATGAAGATTCAATGAAAAATAGAACATCTATTGTATACACAATGGTTTTCATTTATTTCATCAAGTGACCTAATTTTTTACCCAACTTGACTCATATTAGTACTCGACCTAAAGTTCATCAAAGCAATCATACTAACGAAGTTCATGGAGATCGAATGAAAAATGAAACCTTTATTGCTTACAAAAGTTTTGTCTATGATTTGATCCCATGACCAAGTTTTTGAAACAAGATGACCCATATTCGAATCGACGTAGATTACATAAAGGCAGTCATTCTGATCAAGTTTCCTGAAGCTCCAGTGAAAAATGCAGTCTCATTTGCATACACAAGGTACAATGTGCACAGGCGACACGCATACGATAGAAAGACATAAAGACGACTGACACAATGCGATCACAATTACCAACCTTTGGTACTTTGTGTTGTGTTGAGCTAATAAACCCCTTTAAAAAGCAGCAGAATATTTATATTACTCACTTTTAATGCCCAATACTCAGTACACGTTAGTATCAATACTCCGGTACACCAGAAATCAAAGTAAACTCAGTACACTAATTTTAGTTATATATGTATCAATATTTTGGCCACGAAATAACGTTTGTGGACAAGATCTTGGACACTTATGTCTGGTACTTGCCCTAATAAATTGCTCGATTCAGATTATTCAAATCTAAGTACATTTGCGAAATAAAACGGTAAACATTACCAACGGTCGAACTTTTCAAGTGAGCACGCGATCTTGTTTTTGGTAATTGAACATATTAATCGACATCATTTACAGCTCGGGTATACAATGGACTAAGATAGTCATCGAAGTATTCAAAAATACAAAAAGAAACACAAGATAATGTGCACAAGATTAAATATCGGATTTTAACTTACCCCAATTGTAAACGTTCCTCGCGAAAACTAATTATCTGTGCTCACTTTCGCCCCAATATCCGGTGGTCGTTCATCCGCAGTGACCCTGGCGTAGTGAAACGTAAACGTACTCATCTGCCTTTTCACAAATATATCGTAAATAATTATGACAGGGAACATCATGCCACTGTCCAGTTTGCGGTACCATAGCAACACAGTTTTCAGCATTTCCTCCATTATTTGGTTGACCTGGTGCCCAGTTGGCAAAGTTGCCACCTGCAAGTGGTTTGTGACTGCCATACCATAGCCAAATATTTTCCTCCTGCACATCAGTCAGTCCAATCAGGAATATACCGCCTATTTAAAAAAAAACAGTCAACATTAGTTTAATGCTAAGCATGTTATTCTACATTTGCTTGATTTACATGACAGAATAAGCATAGTGATGATTTGAAGTCACATTACTGTTTATACTGGCCATCAAACGTTTAAGAAATACATTTATTCAAGATTTGCACTCTCTTCAAAATGAATATTACTTAAATTACAATCTAAATAAATGAATCTATTTAACATTTGTTCCCTATTGAATACATACTAAACCCTTGAAAATATGTTTTGACAACATAGGCTAGTGAAAACTGAACATCTATCCATTTGTATGCATGTTTAAATTCCATGTGCCAAGAAGAGAGTTAATTCAATACATAATTGCTCCCTACGTTTTCCGAACCATTCATTTTAGGAATAACTGTTTTGAAATTTTGATATTTGCGACTGTATATACGGCTTTTAATGGGCGCAAATATTTTTAACGGCGACGGCGTTAGCCGGAGCTGTTAAAACTGTTTGCGATCATTAAAACCGTATATACGGTCGCAAATATCAAAATCACTAAATAGTTATCCCTTTTCTAACGCACAATGTGTCTAAATGCGATAATTAAAACGCCGTTTGAATTTTGCGACTATATATACGTTATTTAATAGTCGCAAATTTAAACGACGTCACCAATCAGAAACGACGTTACATCGTTACTGAGTTAGAAGTGTTAATGCGCCGCTTCTGACCACATTTTGATTGTTATATTTTGTAACATATCTTGTGTCAAGCTTAATATGTAAATATCAAATCGTTCATTTGTCGTTATATACCATAAGAAGCTGCGTATTCTTACTATCATGTTCAAAATAGTTTCGTTTTACTACAAGTCGGCAATTTGATGTTGTAGCTTTAACTTAATATGCATGAGCTCTTGACCAACATACATACTCTATGCCGTGCCAACTTTAAGGCAATCAGTTACCGTTCAGTGCTTTTATTTTAGCAGCTAAATAATTGCTCTCCTCGGCTGTCTCTATTTCTACGAGATCACCATCCATATGTTGACAAAGTATCTGTAAATAAAGCCAATAGTGTTAATATGCAAAAATGCAAAAGCTATGTGCAATTGTGAACAATAAGTGGACAGAATAAATATGATGAGGCCATTTTAAAAAAAGAGACTATGGTGATAATATATTTAAATCATTTCAGAATGTACATACAACAATATCAGGTTTTCTAATATCTTTAATTTTGTTGTTTTAAATATTGTTACAGTGCTTAGGGTTTTATAAGCGGATAGAAATTGATTGGTTATAGTTTAGTACAGAAGCTACAAAGTTGATTCAGTTGAAACTTTTGATGATATAAAACAAAGTTTACAACTTAAATGATGAACTTTGCAGTATACTGTAACACACTAAACTTCTGTAAAAATAGCCATGTTGGTTAATCTAGGGCATTATCAACTAGTACAATTAACAGCAGTTATAACTGTCATGCTTTGACCTATGCTGTAATGTCATAAATCAGTTTGAAATGAATCCAAAGAAGGCCTACTGCTGAAAGCTATACCTTCATGCGTTGTATGGCGATGTATTATGCGTAATTGGATTAAAGTTTATTACCTCTCCTCGCATATGTATATTTTTATCAGAAAGAGAAACATACGAAAAACAGAAGTGAACGTACACTAGCAAGGGGCATCGCTTCTGTGTCGTGACTGAATTGGTAGCAAGATTGTCCATGATGTAGCCAGCCGTCTGGACAACTGCTTACTTAAAAATTAACAGTGCCTACATTTATGCACAGTATGTCACAGAAGTTAGCAAATGTGATCGAAATAACTAGAAATCTTTGACATTACCCAAAACAAAAGCAACAACAATAAGAATATTTACTACTTTGTGTACTGAAATCCATATAGGATAGATTGTGGTACTGTTACGGTGATTTTCTTACTTAGCTTGACATATTTGTATTGTTTTATAATTTAACATAAATTTAACAAGCTAGGCTTTACTCAGTTGTTAAGCCTATTATAAAAAGATTTTGCTGCCTGTAAATTTTAAGTAATTATCGCGCAATGTGATACTTGTACGAAATTCTAAAAGCACCATCGTACAGACATTACAATCTTTATAGCACAAACGATTTACGCTAGAAGGAACGATGCTACCTTTTCTCATGAATTATTGATTTGTCTAAAAAAACAAAAAGTAACCAAAATAACAATCACTTACACGTTGAAGATGCCGAAACAGTCAGATAGAAAATAAGTTTCAACGTCATAGTCATTGCGTTCTATCTATTAATCTATCTATTTGTTCTATCTATTAACTGCTGCTAGGTCGCGACAGCCTTATCTTACACCAATGAAGTATTTATGTGAAATTGTTATTATAGTGATAAGAATTATAAAAGCACACATAACTGAAGGGAGACAACTCTAAAATCCTACAAACCCCTTTGCTTTACTTAAAAATATTAAGGTGAAGGCCGCTGCTGGTACCGAACATTTAAATTTCAAAACAAATCGTAACATAGTAAATACCCCACGAAGGGCTACCACATGGTAGCGTAAATACTACCAAAACCTTTATATTTTCACAAAAATCACACTCTTAGAGTAAACGTTTGCTTTTTGGCTCATAGATGTACAATGTGTATAATATGTTTGTGATGTAGAATTCTGAAATCACAGTGTCTGCCGTCTACATGTACATAAATGTACAGTAATTGCTAATCGCCGATTGATTGGTTTATATACTCTTTATTTCCACTTTTACTTGATTTGTAAGAAACAGCATACCATACAAAACATATATATATACCGTCTCCCTTGGTCTAGTGGTTTAGGCATCCACCTTGGGAGCGGGAGGCCGAAGGTTCGAATCCCAGCAGGGGTCCGTTCTGATATGGCCGGTTGGTGAGCCGCCAGCTAGTTAAATAATTGTTACCGTATGCCTACCTGCCTGGTGCCTGGCATTGAAAAGGATAGGATTCGGGAGGTACACGTGCTCAAAAAGAAGGTGTCTCATAAGTCAGAAATGACTGGCCCTTTAAATAGGGGTGACACTATAATAAACAAACACTTTACCTTTACTTTTATATACAGACATATACATGTTCAAAGGCATTTATCCATACAAAATTAACAGTAGGGTGAACACAATATATATTAAAAAATCAATAATCTGTATCTTGTAATGTAGTGAATGCTATGTACTTTGATCATTCAAGGTTTAGGCATATACATGTACAAATACATTTACGCATTCAAAATTAAAGCAAAAATAAGGTGATCATGCGAAATGATATCTATATCAGAGTACATGAAGATCTACATTTCTTTTAAAACTAAGGCTTCATGTTTTACAACATTCTTAACTAGAAAGATCTATTATTGTATGACTGTCTTTAGATAAAGTGAAATATCAGGAAGAAAATCCTGTAATAATTTGTCAAAATTTAGAAATTTCACATTTAAAATCACATCTCCGTCACCTAGAAAAAGGCTACCTTGTCGAAATACGAAACACAAGATATTGTTCCTTCCATGGAAGGAAGACTTAAAATTGTACAGACACACTTGACTGAACAATGCTGCACGTAAGCCGTTTTTGGGTGTGTTTCCGTTATAAATTAAATGTTGCGATATTGAAAATTGGAACAACTAACAACCAATAGCCGTTCTTTTCCGTACACGCTACATGTTTACGTTACTGTGGTTATTTCCCTTTATGTGGTAACTTCACTGGGTAAGCTATAGTCTCGCTATTTGCACTTCGAAGGCAAACCGATTGTACAGGTTGACATTTAATAGCTGTCCGCCTTCTACAAAATGGTGTGACAGTTATACAATATCAAATCTGTGAAAGGGGTCACACTGAAACGCCAAATTAATTAGGCTAGGTAAGCTATTGCACACATATACAAAATAAGCTAGATCTATTGCACGTTGGACTTGCAGAAATCGCCCGACAATGCGTTTGCTTTTGTATTATGAGGTTTGACAAATAGCTGAAAGAATGTTAATTTACATATCGTTTGCATAGCGTAAAAATATGCTAATATTGTTGCTGGAAGTATTGGCGCGAACTTACCATGTGACCATATAAAAGCAGATCTAGCGTGACGTAGTAACAGGTGCGTGGAGTATTGAATATTGTAGATACTAATGCCTGAATTTGCTTCGACTGTCGTAGTTTGTACTTCAATAAAATATATAGAAAGATGTGCCCTAGAAGGAACTTTTGGAATGCTATAATTTTTATCGGTTTTACTCACGTGTATACGTTTTGCATTTATTTACGTAGGTTACAGCTTAATTGACAATACAGAGATAAACGCACAGCTTCAGTATTACAAGGGAAGTAATTTAGTATATCCGAATTAAGCAAGTTTCGAAAGAGTTGTTTATCATTACTTGTATATCATTAATGATAGAGCATAACTAAATCTATATCTGCAAAATTGCATATTTTTGGTACTAGTAGTGGGTTCAACCTTTAACATGTGTTGTGCCGTCAAATTCAGTAGGGTAAAGCAAACTGTTTAAATGCTTGATTCAAGAGTGTAAGGCGAAGTTAACTACTAATTATTTATATAAAACATTTACGGCATTTAAGTATCAATTAGTAGGGGATTAGGAGGAATATAAATGACGAACATTTCTCAAGTGGTATTATTTTCTTGCAAATTAAAGCTTACTAATATTCGATGTTGAACTACCGTACATATGTCGTTTAAGGGATAAATGCTGGTAAAAGAATGAAACATAAAACGACCGTTTTACTTTTGTTATATATCATACAATTTATTATCAGTACATCATTCGGGTCTTGACAACCTAATCGTAACTCGTCATCCGATAACTTCTGCAGACCTGTAAATAAAATATTGACTTTTTTATTAATATCAACTATCTGAAAAACAACAATGATATACGAGTATTTTTAAGTAAGCAGAAAAATATAAATAAGACTCAAATGATTAGTCCTCGCAACATATCATATTTAAATGTCTATACAGAAACAGTAACTATACATGTTAAAAAGGACAGGCATATTGCAGGGTCATTGATTTTAAAAGAGTCTTGAATCAATAGTTACAAGTTTATTAAGGTGTTGATTTTGGATCAAAGAGGTATTGTCTTTTGCCGAAATTTAGCTGACAAGAAGAATGTTTGAACATTTAGGTAGAAACCCTTTTCTAAAGTACTACAGACAAGTGCAAAGAAAATGGTTTTGTCCTGAAAATGAGTTAGTGAATCAATAGATGATTATTTACATCAAGATTAGAAGATCCTAAATAACTGTTTCCATTTTACGTCATTTTATATACATACATTTACAGTTCAATACCTTTCGTAGATTGTTAATACAACATCGAGGAGCTTACACATTTTAAGACATGTGACAGTCGCTACTTTTAAATAAATATGATAATTATAAATATTTCAAGTCATATGACAAATTAACATTTATTTAGTCATTTTAAAATTCTATCAACCCCACAAAAACAAAATACGATGCATTCTTGAAACAAAGAAATAATTATCAATTTAGAAGTTTCTTAAAAGAGACCTCGTTTGACAATAAGTTCATTCAGAGATAATTAGTGTAATCAGCTTATATTTTCTATTTTAAATACTTACTCGTCAGCCTTTTCACAAATGTACCGCTTAAAGTTATGGCATGGATTGTCCCACCAATCTCCATTACTATTCCCTAAGAGAACACAGTTTTCGTCCCCGTTATAATTGTCTGGTTCATGTGATGCCCAGTTCATGTAGCCTGTGCCTGTCAGGGGGGTTTTACTGCTGTACCAGAGCCACACACTTTCTTCTTGTATATCACTTAGGCCTATCCAAAAGTCCTCTACAAGAAAATTAACAAGAGGGCCACGATAGCCATTTATCGCTCCACGGAATACAATGGCCAGACAATTTCAACAACACGATGAAACAATTATCACTGTGATGTTATGTCGGAGTTCAAGTTCTTGATTCCACGTGGCCCAGTTTCAAACCCGACCTAATGTTTTTAGAAGCAAACATCCTGAAACTTGTAAGATGGTTTGGCACTACACGTGAATTCTAGAATGTTGACAATGTGTTTCTGATTTGACCAGGTGACCTAGTTTTTGAATCCATGTATCCCAGATTTTTAGAGCTTATCAAGACATTCTTACCAATTTTCGCGATGATTTGGTGTCAAATGGGACTTCTATTTCTCTATGATTCGACCAGATGACCTAGGTTTTGACCCTACGTAACCCAGTTTCACACTTGACCTAATTCTGACCCATTTTCAGTAAAGTAATGTAATTCAGTTTCAAACTTGGGCTAAAGATCAACCAGACAAATGTGCTGAGCGATTTTTAAAATGATTTAGGTGACCAAGTTGTCACAAATGTTAAGTGTGAACAGACGACAGATAGACTGAAAGCACATAAGGCGATTACAATATTTCATCTTCAAAACCTGACTTTAGATTTGCCTGAATTCGTTCTGTTGAACATTTTTCATACTTTTCAGGCTTATCTAGTAGTCAGACAAATACTCAAGTTTTAAACGCTCAAGCGAACTTTCTATGTAAAAACGCGCTTATTTCTAAATAGTACCAAGTTCAGTCATTTATTAAGCATATGAATATCAACTGTTGCAAGAATGATAAACTTAAGTGGGATACAAATTATTCCCCTTAATGGATTAAGATCAAGAGCAATAAAATCAGAGTTATTCACCTACCTCCAGATAATGACAATTTGAGACGACTGACTGAAGTCTCAAAAATGTCTGAATTCGTTCATTTGAACCTTTCTTTCATACTGTTTAAAGTAACCTTATTCCTAAAACAATATTTATAGGTCTTACAAGCGATAACATCTTCATTGGAAGGAAATGCTGTCCATTCTAAAATCAATACCAAGTTCTTGTTTTTCTTATGTTATCCAGTCAGATAATTACAAGCTTAATTCCGAAGAAATTTCAAAGTTTGTTGAAACGCCCACATAAATCCACCATATACACTACAGCTTTGTGTCGTTTAAAGCGATAATTATGCGAATTGTTGCATAAAATGTAGTTTGTTATATCATCAGGAACTGTGCTGTATCAATCATATACATACATTATTACAGTCATTGTAAGTGTGTATACAGGCCATGCATGCTTCTCCTCTAAATGACAAAATCCATAGCTCAGTAACTTAATATAATATTTTTTCTTGTACACCTTATAAAGGTCGAATCACGATCGAATATTTTTACGCGAGCAGTAGGGGCCAGAAACCATTAATTCATGAAAACATGTGTCTTGCGTTTTATCCAAACGTGTTTTGATGTACTTACTGTTCAAACGTTGCGCCTGCGCAGACAAAAATCCTCCTTCCGCTTGCGTCTCTATCTCAGTCAAAGATCCTCCCATTTGTTTGCATACAATCTGGTTGAAAACGTGTTAAAATTTTGTCGATTTTGTAGATGAAAGGTATGGCATAATTATTATTACTTCAACTTAAAAGTGGTAGGGTAATGTTGATATACATAGTAAATAAACTCTTTTGAAAAAAAATCATTACGCATCTTTTAAAGTAAAACATCTTGATACAATTTGCATAAGTTCATTTGAAAAAAATAATGTGCATTTCTTTTCTTATGAAAAGAGTTTCAACCTTTTACATGTATCATCTTTTATGGAGTTTGTGTGGTTACCTGTTAACTTGATTATATATAATAAAAATAGTGCACCTAGCTATTTAAGTTAGCATTTTGTGTTTGCTAGTAATATTCGCATATAAATAACTCCTTTTCAAGACAGTCATTGATATTGCATTCCTAAGGTTAAAACTTTTTTCCCACAATGGGTGTAAATCATGACATAGGTTACCTATTAGTGTTAGACACATTCGCGATTTTAGTCATGCATGTATTAAACCGTTTATTAAACAGAAACGTAATATACAATCTGTTTTAATTTTTAACAGAACAGATCTTGAAAGGTTATTTTATCATCACACACGTTTAATACAATAACCAGGGCTTCTATGTCATTTAATAGTCAATTTAATGTTCAGTGTCAAGATGTTCTGTGATATTTGAATCAATGCGCAATACATGTACTAAATGTAGTCTTTGTTTTGCCTTCTCCTTGGCGTTGATGATATGTCACCATGTGTGTGTTTTATGACATAAATTTTTTTTCTATAACAGCAACAGGAATATTATAAATCAGCTTACTGCGGCTACAGGCATTGACTCTGTATCGTGACTGAAGTGGTAGCATGTAGAACCATGATGTGTCCATCCGTCTGGGCAACTGCAGGCTATTCCAAAAGTATAATATACAAAAGCGTAAAGAAGCGAAATGAATTCATAACCATACTGAGATGTTGAAGTTTTTATAAACATTTCTCTGATTAGAAAAGTGGGTTCATCTTAAAGCTTTAAAATTTCCACATTATAAGAAGTATTTGGTGTCACCAGAATATTGTCTCAAAACAGCCTTTCGATACATAGGATACTGCAGTAGTCTAAATTGTAGTCATTAACATATCCAGTTGGGCAGCATAAAATACAAGGTAGTACGTAGTTTACGGCTTACAACCACAGCCTTTAGCAGTTAAAAGACTACAAATAGTTTTAACCGAACAAAGATGGTTCGAACAAATTGCATCAATAGAGACGCATCCACATAGGTTTTCAGATTAAGAGAATCCGTATGTGCTGAAAGTCTAAATTACTTACTTGAATGGGATATCCAAACAGTTATTACGCAAAACAGAACGTTTATCACGTTCATGATGAATAGTAATATTACTAAATTGGACAACTATATAATTTAGTTGTGTAAGAAAATCTGACCGTGTATTTGCACTAAAATAGATAACGTTTAGATAGGAAACAGTGAACTTTTAGGAGCTGTGTAATATTCTATTTGGGAACATCAAACACAGTCATTACTGAACCGACTGTAATACATGGGAACAAAATAAATTCAACTTAGAAAATAATCCATTAACGTTTAAAAAGGGCATTACATGTACACAATTAACACTACCAAAAGATGACACAATACCTTGGTTATTACATAAAAATAGTAGCAAGAACATTTATTCAGTTAGTTCAAAGATAACTATTACTAGAGTAGAGCATAGTAGAAGGCGGTGTATATACAAACTAAGTCTTGTTAATTGAGATAATTGTATTCAATGGTGGATTATTAAGTATTGTGGATTACTATTGTTACACTGCAACGTTGCAATAGCTATGATTCAAACTCTGAGATTAAACAAACAAAATACTGAAAACGGAAAGCGAGTGTTATAATTGCAGTAGTACTGACAGAAATATGGACTAGCCACTAGGCTAGATGATTAATATATTTCAATAAAATATAAAAAACAACAAGTGTCAGCCGTTTTTTCTAGCAGGACTCGATCATCTTACATTTTTGACGGCAAAGAAAGGGCATTTACTGTTATATACTGATATTTACTTTGCCGGGTGTAGAAAACCTATTCCGAATAGAAAAAAGGTTCTGGTGTATTTGATGGTTCTTAGTTTTTTTTGTTATTGTAAAATGTTCTTATTGCTGGATATGTATTCTATTACCGTTCTTAAAGTAAGTATGTCCCTTTATTTGAAATGTTTTGCTTTTATCGCTGTTTTGTTTCTTCTATATATTAACGAGACTATATAGAAAGTGTGCATCTGTGATGATCAGATCAAATCATGAACTCGCAGTAAGTTCTTTTTTTCTACTCAAACGACCATTTGTTAAAAGTTGTAAAACTTTTTATACAAAATGTATGTTTGCAGCACAGAAGTTAGAAATTTCACGTTTAGTAGCTTGGTTACCTTTATGAGAAATAGCAACAAGAAACAAATTGATGCAATATATCAAAAGTCACCACAACAATAATTGACTTGTGTGGGTCATTGTTTGGTATCAGGTAATGCACTGGAATCAGGCAAGCCATTTAAACCACCTTCCTGAACAAAATTGTGCTTTATTATTAAAAGCTTATACGCTTTAATTACTTATCCGACATAAATACCTTACTTGGATAAAGATACATACTTGTTCGCCAGTCATTTGCCCTATTGTAGAGGTATGTTTGAAAAATATATTAAAAGTAGTACATTTATAACAATATTGTAGATGGTGTCTCTTGGTAAAAAGTCGGCATTGAAGGATAAGTTTTGGTAGATCATTCAATTTTGTTGCAGAAGTTAACATTACATCATTTCTCTGATGATTCTCTAAATCTGTTTTAGTTATATTTAACTGAAAGAACAGTTTGTTAAATCTGGCAATTTTTCTTCAAGTTTTGGAACTTTAAAAACAGGTGTACCAAAAGGCTCTATATTAGGCCTGCTCTTTATTAAATATTCATAAATGACCTAACAGTACATTCATTTTGTTGACATGTAGGCAGACGACACTATGTTATATGCTGCACATAAATCATTGGTCTCTATAAACTTCAAACCGATTAAAGTAACGTTTCATCTTGGTGCAAATAGAATAACATGGCTGCCCATACGAACAAACCCACCTGCATGCTTTTGGGTTCTACATATCATACACACAGCAAAAAAAAACTTTACGCTTAAATTGACGACCATACCATAGAACCCGTCTCACAGCACACTGTTTTTGGAGTACCTTTTGATTAAAATCTCACATGGGTCCCCCAAAAAAAAAATATATATTATATAATAAATTCTATTTTAAATTAGCGCTTTTTCGAAGAATAAAACCATATTTAAATAGAGAAACAAGAGAATATCCCCTGAACTTTTTGATGATGTACGATCATCAGAACTTGTACTTGGCACGTTCACAGAACTATTGTCAGAATCCATACTAGGTGAAATCTCAAATCTTTCTATCATTACATGTACTTGGTGCAATCACAGAACTTTTCAAAACATTATCTTTAACCTCTGTTAGACAAGAAATCGCTTCCGCTTGTGCACTACTAGTTTTGGCTACGTACATCATTGTTCATATTTGGAATGGCATGTGGCCTAAAATCTAGATTACGGCCAGCAGTACATGTACTTGCATTGACCCTCTTTGTAACCTGATTTTCACTTCCAATATCATTTTTTCTAAGAATACCATTTACATTCCTAACATCATTGCAATATTTACACTGAACAAATTTAAAATCAATATGCAAGCAAGGGAAACAAATATTTGAATACCCTCCTCAGATTTATTGCGGTTGTCTCCGTGTGACTGTATTTAAGTGACACTAGCTACAGAAATGTTCTCACTCTCAATGAACTTAACTTTACTACAGTATTTATAAATACTGTCAATACACGGCCGTCTTGATAATGCATCTGCATTAGAAGGTAATCGACCAGACCTGTTTTCTATAGTAAAATCATATGCGACTAGAAAATTAAACCACCTGGCTAATTGCCGTTCCACATTTTTGATTTATTAGCAACCAAGTAAGACTTGAATGATCAGTCCTGACTATAACATACCGGCCATAGATGTAATGATGAAAACACTTTTAAATTATTGCATTGATAATGGCTAGAAGCTCTCTTCGTGCTACACAGTATTGTCGTTCTGTCTGTGAAACATTTGCTAAAGTAGCCTTTTACCTTTTCTTGACCATAAACCTGATAACAATGTACCTTGACCTGCTAGAAAGTATACAAATGGCAAAATAGGAGAATTGATTAATACTTTCTTTATGTTTTGAAAAGTAAGATCACAGTCATCAGTCCAATGAATTATCGACCATTTCCTGACAACTTGTGTAACGGTATAGGTTTTGCGATAGTTGCAAACCGGTTTACATAGTCTTTGTTGCAACTTGCAAGAGAAGTAAAACTTCTGGCCTCTATAGCATTTCTAGGCGTTGACCAGGTTTTAATGGAATCAGTGTGTCATTTGTATGACAAAGAAAAGTAACCTCTTTTTGAAATAGAACACACTTTTTGGAAGTCTGCTTTAGGTTTGCATCATTCAACCCTTGAAATACTAGTTCAAGAATGTTGATTTTTGAGTGACAAATGATGTCGTCGAGGTAAATCATTACAGTACTGTATTTAACAATAAACGAAAAGACGCATAAATGTATGCATAAATAGATGCATTACAAAGATCAAAAGCAAGGAGTTTCCATTGCCACTGCTCACCACCAGGAATTGTAAATGCTGCCTTATGTCTATCTTTATCACCTACATGTATATCTAGCTGCCAATAACCTGACTTCATAAGTTTCAACATGAAAAGTAGATTGCAGACATATTTCAAGAAGCTTCTAAAAATGTTTTAATTGAACTAAATTCTGAGGTTGTAGTACAAACTAAACTTCTAGTTGACAAGTCTGGTAGTTGTTTGGTAGAAGGGTCATCCGATTTTGTTGAAGAAAAGGTGTTTTACATGCATAGGTGCTAGTTGATCCGAAATCAGATCAGGTTCCAATTAAGTTGGCCATTTTTTTAGACAAATTCATACAAATTTACAAAGATACCATGGCAGCAAAATTAAAACCGGTTAAGATTTAAGATAATTGAAAGTCAAACTGTTGGTCATGTGAAGTCAGAAAACATAAAAGGAAATGATGTATTGCCAGAGCATTTGACAATTCAAATCTCCTTCATAAGTGCCCCTCCCCCCCCCCCCCAATCGCAAGAGGACTAAATACTTAATCATGTTTTTTTTTTCAGTTTAGAAAATTACCGAATTCTAAAAGTTAATATTTATGATCATTGCAAAAAGTAAATGAAGGACACAGCGGTTTCTTTAATACTCGACGATTATTTTCTTTTAAATGCTACGGCAACAATTTTAATTGCATTTTTACTTAAATCTTTTTAGTGTGACTTTTTTTGTCTAAATATGGGTATGATTTAGAACCTATAATAATCTCTGTAAAGATTAATACTTTTAATACACGCTTACGTGCATTTGTAATAACTGAATTTAAACTGTATACGCAGCGTGTTCTTCTGTTTTTTTGCCTTAAAATCTTTTACATATCATGATGATGTTTTTAAGATAGTCTACAAAATATTTGACTTTTAGTTTAAAATAAATATTATATTAAAATTAATAGATATTCATATCATTTATACAGATCTATATAGGCAGAAAACGACGCGCCGAAGTTTTTGTATCTTTATATGTTTATCATTCTGTATTTTGACGAAAGTTTTAAAGCTAGGTGTTTTTTTTTGGGGGGGAATTGGGGGGATTTTGAAATTTTATTACATTAATAAAATGGCGACGTAAACTTGAAATTGATATCTAAACTCATGATTGGTGTGCATTTTGTCGAAGAAGTAGCAAACAATGTAACGCTGCTCTACTTGCCACTTTCTATTAATTTTATTTGCTTTCTTTTTTAAAACTCACTTTGGCATAGATTTTTCAAAATACTTTACTGAAGTTTATTTTATGAATTCTTTATTATTTTGTTTAGATAATACAATAGTTTACACTTAACTGTAAATATTTAAGACATAATAAATGTCTCCCTGTATTTTATCGTTGAATAAAATATATCCCGAACTTTATTTAATGCGTAGTGGTAATTCATTGTAACCTTAAAACGCGATATACGATTGGACGCGCTTGATTACATACGTCACGCCATTACGTCATTTATGCACGTCGTCCTTGAAAAAACGTGCTGTATTTTATCGTAAAATAAAATACAGGCTTTTCCCTATATGTATATATAGGAAAAGCAGCCGTTTGTGTTAAAATAATAGTTATACACAAAACGCGCCATAGAAAAAGTACTCCCGCATCACGTATTTTCTTTCAGTGCTTTTTCTAAATATCCAGGGTACGAATAACTAAAACTTAGCAAGAAATATCTTTATGACAGTTTGTTAAAATATTGAAAGTACATTTTAATTAATTTCTGTAAAAGTGTATCCGCATTCTTGACATCGTAGGCAATCGAAGCCTAGCTATGCATTTTCTTTCCTCCCTATCATAATTTCATCAATTTCTACAATTAATAATGCAAAACAGTACTTATTTAAGTAAGGATATAATATGTAGTAGAAATATGTTACCAATTAAAAAATACACGACAATCATAGAATTGTTCATTCATGATACATAGACAAATGTTATACGCTTTCGTTAGCGGATTGAAACTGCCCTCAGTCGTCTATCGATAACTGTTTGTGCTCTTTAACGCTGAAGAGTACGTAAGAGTCGACTTTTAATGATTGACGCGGAGACTGATAGCTCAGAGGTTCTCATCCAGTACGATAGGTCCAGGGTTCGAATCCCGACTCAGACCTTAGTCCGCCCAGCTTAAATGGATTGCAGAAATGGAATACGTAATGCATGTGCATTTTCCTACGAGGGTGGCAAAAATTGTACTGACCGTTCAAAAGCCACACATTAAGCTTCGGATAATATCTTCGTAATCAAATTAAAAATCTTTATAAAATTAACCCAAAACATGCCCCAAGTCTCGATTTAACATAATCGAAGACGTTTGGCAATAGTTTTTCATTTGACAAGGAAGCTCGGTTAATCAGGTATGTGAATTTCACAAACTATAGCAAAAAGGCTTATTTTGATTTTTTTTTACCGTATTAGCCATGAATCAAACTTTTACTTGTGGGACACTCGCAATAAACACGCGAATTTTTAAAAAAATGCATACAATGAATTTTACCTGCGGAAAATCTGTCAAATCTTTCAAATTTCTCACATAGGCATAGTGTGTAGAAGGGCTTGAACCTTTTTGAACAAGGAGGCAGTCATGGAGGTATAGAACAGAACAGAACAGAACAGAACAGAACAGAACGAGCCTGATGCGTTACATACAAAACATACAGTTTGACATAGTACATGTATTAGAAGGTATTGAAGCTAAATGTATCACAAGTTGATCTTCTTTTTTTCAAATTCATGTAAGTACTTTACTGTAGCTGTGGATATGGGAAAATGTAATCCCCCCAAAAAACTACGTTCTTACATTTTGCAATTTTACTTTAATAAACCTACACAGATTAAGAAATTCAGATTTGTATAAAAACTGCTTTTGTCATTTATTTGACCTGCATTACCTATGCTATGATTGTTCACCAGAATTTGTTTTTTTTTTTAATAAAAATTATCACAAGAGAAGTACTTCTGATAAGTCATACGTATAAAGCGTATCACGTACATGATACAGCGGGAACTTTCGATCATTTGTAGAAGAAATTATGAATTATTTTCATAAAGTAGTTATCAAAATTGTTTTTGATTTATGTTGTGTACATGTATGACAATAGGATGTATTAAATGATGTGTCTTCTCTTTTCTCGGCAAGTAGCTTTTGGTTGAAAATCATCAAAGTTTTGACTGTCTGTTAAAATAACTATGTAAAAATTAATGTTTTTTTCTTTATCTGAATTACAAAATGTACCTTTACTTAAAATAATTTTTATAAAGTAATTTTCTGGTGAATAATCATAGTATAGTAAATTTTGCTAATTTATTGACAAAATTATAATGTATCACAATTTATTAATGTTTATCCATTCGTCCGCTTTTTCCCTATATGTTCTTTATTACCCTTTTTTTCACTATATGTTATTATTGTCCGCTTAATTCGTCGGCGTTTAAGACCGTTCCGATTGCGGGTATCATAACTATTCGACTAAAAGGAATTCGTCTTTTTTTGTTGTAATATTCAAATTTGCGTACAAGGATATCTTTTTGAAACAATCACCTGTATTTGCAAAAAGAAACATTTACCACTTCGATGACGAAGTAATTATTTATATTATGCCGGATATGTATGAAAAAAAATGCATAAGTTTCTTTAAATTTGCATACGGTGTACTTTCGCCTACACCTCCTCAAAAAAGCATGTGTCATTAGTATTATAACTAATACAAATGTATGCACATTTTCATCTCTGCCTTCCATCCCGAACTAATGCATCTTTTGAATATCTTTATTTTTGAATGCTCATTTGGTTTTAAAGTGAATTAATCATGTTTTTCATGCTATGAGCTGTACTTTTAACTTTAGTTTCCTATACTCGTACTTCAAAGCATAAACCCACATGTTGCACGGCTTTTTTCATCTTTCGGATGTAGATTTTTACAGCTTACTGCTGTGGTTCAAATCTGTCGAACATTTATAACAAAATGTAACACCAGGGCGTGGTAAATTTCAACCCTAGGGGCATGATTAGAATAAACTTAGTAAAGAGCCTCTAGACACTGCTAAATATCTAAGCGTTGTACCTTGTGGGTATGAACAAGAAGATTTTCCTTTATAACTAATTCTACGTAAAAATGAACCAATTAGGCGTTGTAAACTTTAATCTAACTTGTATGATTTCTACAAACTTGGTAGTGGATCAGTAGACAATATTACACGCACAATATCTACGTTAGGAACCTTGTTGTTTTGGAGAATAATACATTTAAAGTTTCTCCTATATATGTCTATGCTAAACAAGTGACCACCCGGGCGGGGCAAAATTGACCCAAGGTGCATGATTTGAACAAAATTGGTAGATGACTACAAGACAATGGTAAATACCAAATATCTAAGCTCTGGGTCATGAAGGTTTTGAGAAGAAGACTCAAAGATTTATTCAAAACCAGTGATCACCTGGGCGGGGACAATTTTAACCCCACGGGCATTTGAAAAAACTTGGTAAAAGGACTAAAAGACATTGATTTATCTTATATTTTTCTTTTATCAAAATTGTTTGCAAAACGCCAATAGTTGAAGACAGAAATGGGGGAATTCGTTTATAAAAGGATGGGCACTTTGTAGAATCATTACGGTAATTTAACGCTGAATGAAATCATCATCACGAACAGAAAAAAGAAAATAATCGAGTTAATCAAAACATTTGACTGGTCCAAAAAATGGTTAAAAGTTACACTATTTTACGAATATAACTGTTATTTCAAATTATAGAGACTAAATTAAGTGTAATCACGCATTGAATGTCAGATCTTTGCACTGGATAAAAGATTCACATTCTAAGAAATATTGCCAAGTATACATATCAATTCATTTAAAAATAAAGCGACTCCCATAACTGTTAAAAAAGTGATCGACTATTATCCAAGAAACACTGCAATTGTTTGCATTTTCAATGTATCTTCTTGCCGATCTCAGACTTGACTTTGTCAACATGTAAAAATAATTCGAAAGCCGACCACTGAAAGTTTAAGCCACAAAGGTAATGCTCATGCACCTTTAAACTGTTTGTACGCATTTTGTCTTTAGATAATGCCACAGTCACAATTAACGGACGTCCGAAGGAGAGCAAAATCTTTAGTCCGCTCGTCTCCGTTCGCGTGCGTTTTTTGTCCTTTTCTTGTTCGGTGCATGCGTTCCTTGTCAGGCGAGATCCATTCAATCCGGGGGAAAGTTTGTGCATGCACAAAACATGCAAAGAACCTGGAACGGACACAACCGGACAAAGGCATGCGCTAAATGTACGGTTGTTGTGCGTTAGGCATGCGTTTTGTGCGGAATCCGTGCGTTTCTTGTCCTTTTTAGTTCGTCTAGTTAATGTCCGGTGGAACTGACATCTTGGGCGGGTGACTACCTGATACATGTATGCAACGGGTGAACCGGACGTGTGCCGGACATAGACAGCATGTTTGGCGGGCGGTTACTTAACAAGGAACTCGTGGAACTGACGAATAAAGAAATTGTATCGGGGGTCTACCGGACAAAACTGACGACTTCAGGATTAATAGATTCTGTCATGAGCACAAAGTTCAGATCGAGGGTAACTGGTTTGGCGAGAACGAGGCTCTGTCGAGTTCCCGCAAAACAGTTACCCGATGTGACGGATATTTCCATCTGAACCAAATGTCTCATGATAGAAACATGTTCTTGCATACCGTCTTGCACTTTAAAGTAGATTTCTAAATGCAAACTTATCAAAATGATGAATTATCATAAAAAACAAACGATATTCCGACGATATGTTTAGAAAAGTGACGTCACGATGTTTATAACGTTACGTCATTAGTGATTGACGAGAGTCGTCTTGCATAGCAGGGGTGCCAGACCGTTTTTTTTCGGCATAGGCAAAATCACCGAAATGCTGATCCGATATGCAAGAAAAGCACAGTATTGCTACCGTACATGTAACGGGCCTTCAACGGGTCCGAAACGAACAATGACATACATCTGCTGGCGTGTATATAACGTTGCTTCCCTATCCGAACGTTCAGTAAACTATCCTTCTTGCATGCCTTGGACGATGACCTGTTTCGGACATTGAGGACATATCATGGATAGTTTTGTAAGACTGCGCCAGCAAAATGTAGTTGCCCTGATCCAGGCACATATTGACTGCTAGATGCCCAACTGCACATCTAAAACTGCTTTCTCTAAGGCGGTTGCATGTTATTCTCTCACTGTCGCCACTGTCAGAGGGATGGGGCGAGGGGGCAGGAGGGGGGGAGGTAAGGGGATGGGAAGGACCGGGATCTGACAGCCTTCCTCCGTACATTTTTCTGATCGTTGGGCATCTTGGAGAATTTGTAATTATTTAAGTATACAGAAGTTTGTGTATACCCAACTGGAGCCTGATGATATATGCGTCTGATTTGAATGCACGGAACTATTTTTATCCGTTTTGTTCCTCGTACGACCTGTACAATTACGTTCAAAGAACGTTATGTCAGTTTCTCATGCGTTAGACTTTCGTTTTGTCCGGTTCTTGTGCGTTACTCGTACGTGGTTGTCGGTTACAGTGACCGGTAATTGTCCAGTTTTTGTCCGTTGAGTGTGCGTTTTTATCCGCTCTTCCGTTCCCGAGTGTCTCGAGCAGTAACGGAGACAACTTTCACCACCATATAATTTTTGCAAAGTCTCTATCCGTCAGACATCCGTTGATTCTATCCAGCAAGGTGTGACTGTACCATAGGATCAAGTAGCCGTATGTTACAGAAATTGCGTAGATCACCTATAACACATTTGTAGAAACTATGATATATCCCAAGAGCAGGTGAACATTTGATTAAGAAATCTATGAGAATAATAAACTTCTCGACTAGAGTCAAGTTTACCATTTTAGACACGTAAAATCGGCGTGTACAGAACATATACATTTCATTCGCTTGTTTAAAAAGAACCTATACTAAAGGTCTCAAATCGTAATTATTTTGACGGCAATAACATTACTGTGCTCTTCAGCATTTAAACAGGCCTATCTCCATGGCAACAAAATATCGACACTTAAAATGAGCGCCTTATTGGAAAACTGTTTCAGTTTGAATTTTGTTTTCAAAATATGTTTTCGTCAGCCGTCGGGTGAACGACTAAAAAATTACAATGTTACGTTAAATGGCCGCCCTAATTGTAATCTTGATTATGTAACTGATGTAAATGACGTCGTAGGCGACGTAGATAAACACCTTAATGATTTTGTCTATTTCCTTGACGTTTTCGACTTTCTGTCACTTTATGCCGTCACACATGACGTCACACTGTTCATGGCCAACGTTGTTGACGTTCCAACAGACCGGTAAATGTTATAAAACAGGCACAGTTGCATACAGAACGGGTCAAGCACTTTGGGTCTATGGAGTTTCTTGTCAGCTCATGCGAGTAATACGAAATAGTACTGTTTGCGAGATTCATTACGTTATTTCGAGTATTATGGCTCTTTTGATATGTAGGGATATTGCAACTGTTCTCTATTGTAAATAGATTATGTTCTCTATTGTACATAGATCACATATAAGCTCCGCCCCCTCTCCCATTTCAAAATTTAAAACATTTACATACATATAATTATTATCAAACAGGTTCTTCAACAGCACGTTGAGATAATTAACATATCATACAATCATGTATCACACATTAAGCGCATTTATGAACTATTTATTCAAAAACGAGTTAAATTAATTTATTGCTCTTATATACATGTATACATGTACAAACGCAAAAAGTTCCAAATATGACTACTATGGTTGGTAAATGTATGTGACATGTAATAAATGCAGTCTTTAGTCAATAAGCAATTGTTTCTATTCTGATATTATTTAAACATTACATGAATGAGTGACTGCAGACGATTTTTTGGTATAAAATTGGTTAGTGTTTAAAAAGAGTGATCTCTTTCAAACGAAAATGTTTCAAATCTATCAGAAAAAATCAAACAAGTTCTTGATTAGAATCACGAAAGTGCATCAATCAGACGTCATTGATCTACTTGTTTTCTGTCAATTACTGTGATAACTTTGCAGTCAACTATTGCAGTTTATATCCGCTATAGTCTCCCGTTTTTTTTATAAACTACAAAGATGAGGTACATGCCATTTTAAACTAAACACAAATGTTATCGACTTTACCATCACTTAGAAGAGTGTTTTTGCTCCCCCTGATCAACCCACACTACTTTCCCACACTCAGATATTTTTGGTAAAAAAGGAACTTCTATTATCGGATAAATAACAAATTCCGACCGACCTACACAAACCCTCTAAATATCCAAAAAACGTGCAAATTTTAAATAATGACTATACATGTATTTTATAGCTTACATGTACCTACCACCTCTTTTGTTTATAGATATTAAACAATAAGATGAACTTAAAACGTAACTGTAGCCATGTGCTCGTCTATTCGCGACAAACAGTTATGGTAATTTTAATATGTGTTTACGATTCGGGATTGTTCTTATCCGGTTTAATTTTGTCATACTAATGTAGGGTGTACATGTCACGGTATAGAACTAGATTATATCAGGAGAAGGTAGGTCATGCTAACCCAGTCACTTGAGTCAAGTTCCCGAGTTCAATTCCCGCCCAGACTGAAAAACTTTCCCACCATTTACAATTGCACCTGAAAGTGAGACCAGGCGGTATAACAAAGTACGTCTCCAGCACATGTGGTTACTAAATTAAAAAGTTCTAATTGACATTCAATAACGAATATGAACACAGTTTTGAAGATTATCACGGTGAAGGACTACATAATAAAACTGTGGAAAAATGTGTAAGCCGACGGGTAGTTCAAGTAGAGGAAACATTGATTCAGCAGGGGAAGACTGCCGGGTTCGAGTCCCAAGCAGGCTTGCCAGGTTCGAGTCCCAAGCAGCCTTGTTTTCATAAACGTAGATAAGTTATCTGCAATCTCATTTATTGCATTGAATTAAAAAAAAATTACTAATACTTCGAGCAGAATATGTTCAAGTGGATATTTTCTGTCAGAGCCCGGCAACGCCAAAGGCAGTGAAGTATGTACATGTAAGAAATAATTTAGCAGGTGATAAGAAAAAATAAATGATTTATATGCATTTTTGCCTATTCATTTTGAGAGTCAGTCAAAATGCTAGTAATATTTTGCTGAGCGTTTGCAGCAGACATTATCGTTGTGCAATTTGCATGACTGCTAGCTGACACGTGACATGCTGGATGCTAAAAAAAACTGCAAATAAGTTCATTAGTCAGCAGTTTCTGCTGCAAGGTTTACGGTTTTGAGCTCATCAGGACGTTAAAATTTTTTAGATGAAGCTTTTTTTCTCCTTTCAAGGTACCGATTAGAATCATGCTTATACCGCGAGATTATTGCATCCATGCCCTGTAAGAGTCCGCCGACGTGCGTAAGATGTGTATAAAAGTAGCCAGGTCCAACAGGGAGCACTGTTTACGCAAGTTGTGATTTTGTGAAGCTGAAAGGCGTGTAGCGGCGCTAGAGTATCAGTTTTCACGTAATGAAAAGAAGCTTGAAGACGTTGAAAAATAATTATATGCGATGAGTAGAACCCACAGGTACGTGATATTGTTTGTATTATTCTTTGCTAAACAAGAATGCGCGTTATGTTACAATTATATTAATAGAGACAAACTCTTTTTTTGAAATACGTGATATGGGCTGAAATTGCAGAAAACTGTTATAGTTTTATACTAATTTATCTTAGCTCGATTCATTCATTTAATAAATGAAAACATTAAACATCTCGAACTTTGACTTCGTCAATAGCGATAAGCTGACGTTGTATTAACTAAAGTAAAACATCCATGAAATCGCAAACTGATGAATAATGTGTTCCAGCAAAAGAATGCAAATAACTGATTACACATTTTTTTCCTTCTTTGAACCTCCGCAGCTTTCATTCAATTTTCAAAAAAAATGTAATAGAAAATTTACATTGTTTAACAAAGTGTATGTTTATGAAGGCTTCTGTACTACAATTCAATACGAAAATAATTGTACATAAATACAGAAACTTTGTAGTTTTCGCAAGTTTGATTAATAATATGAAATAGTTATTATATATGAATTCTTTAAACGATTGTCTATTTTCGAAATCATAGATCTATTCAATCATTTTGGGTCAAAGGTTAGTTTATAATCTTATGACAAAAGATTTTATTGGTCAACATTATAAAGATGGCTGCGTTTATGTAAGGCTTTTGCAAAAACTAGACCAATCAAATTTCTTGTAACAAGGATCATCATCCTATAATTCAGTTCATTGAACAACATCAGTGGCCGAGTGCATAAAGCGGTCGTAGGCCTACGTCCGGCTTATCTAGAGCGTAGATAACGGTCGCAAAATTTAATCCGAGTGCATAAACGAGACGTAGCGTAAGTCAAGTAGTAAATCTAGCACGAAAGTCACGCCTGCTATGGAGTAGGCGTAACTATAGCGTATTTAAATTTTTATATACATTATCATGTCAAATATCAGTAAAGGCAATATTTTTGATGTAATGGTCTGTTGGAGACATATGGTTTTGTCATGGGTGTCCATCTGTTTGCCCGTCTGTCTGTAATATAGCGTCTCCAGTGATATCTCTTGAACTACTCGATTTTTGAACAAAATTATAAGATATCAAGTAGATACACGTAACTCCTGTTTCACCCGTCTCGGTTCGAGGGTAAGGCAACATTCGGATATAAATCTTTTCCGTTCTGTCTTTCATGAAAGCCTTTAAGGGTAATGAAAAAACTTCGAGACGATGTTCAGACATCTATAGATCAGTTCAGGGTTATGGACATCGGGTACAACGGCTAATTCTAGAGACATACAAACCAATCTATGAAAGGAAAGCGTATACCCAGACCTTTAACAACTACAGTTCGTACTAATAACATGAACTTACATGTAATTGGTTTGATCTAAATAAAACGTTTGAAGAAGTTCGAGTCTCAAGTTCAGTTTACATAGTATTGTGAAACAAATAGACGGACCGACTGCTCAACCAAACAACTGCCAAAACTGTGATTTCTTAATAACCTCTTTTAGCCTTCTTTTTTCAACTTCGCTTATCCTTCTTAGCTACACGCAATCTATGTATAGTTCAGCTACAAAACGTTGTAACATTCAGCAGATTCTTTCTTTATACGACTATTTAAATAGTTATTTCATTTCGAACTGTGAATGATTTTAAGAAGAGCTAATGAGTTTTAACTATTTCATATGTGTTCATTTTAAATTTAAGAAATTGTTACGTATCTAGACATATTGATTGTATAAAACAGGCAATTTTAAATTTTAGATTTTTTTGGTAAAAAAAAGTCTTATATTTCTACAGACATGTTCAAATTGCTCAAAAAATTCCTCTACATGTATATTCGATGTGGATAACATTGTTATACAGATTATATGCACATTGAAACAAGAAATACGCTTATTATGCACGAGAAATATGTGGTAAAATAATTAAGACAGTCGTAACCCGGGCGTATCTACGACGGACGTACGCTCGCTTTATGCACTCGGCTTAAAATCCCGTTGTACGACAAGATTAGTTACGCCAGCGCAGACCGTTTACGACAGCGCAATCTACGCCTTCTTTATGCACTCGGCCACAGATGATTATTTTTAAGAAAGTAAACCATAGCAAGGATATTAATGGTTAATTAATTTATCAACAAAATAATTTTTCAAGAAATAGCTTTTGTTTCTGAATTTTTTTTTCTTAACCAGGATCGAATAGATATATTAAGTAACCCGCGGTATTGAATGCGTATTTTGTATAGCGCAAAAATGTCCTATTTATTGAAAAAATATTATAGAACTATATAAAAATACTGACATTTATTGAGTGCTTGACACATACAAAACTGTTTTGTAATTAAATAAATGTTTGAGTAAATGAATATATAAACTTAATAGCAATAAAAAGTTTCGCAAAATGCATGTGCTCTTCTATTGCAACACATTAACACGCTGTTGTTCTTTGTACATGTTTCTTGCATTTCACTGACTTTCTGTACGTAGAACGACGCAGAATAAAAACAAACATATTTATATATTTGTATCATGTTTATCATGCATAACCCAGGTTACTTTTCTCCTCAGAAGACACATACGAAACAGTAACGCATTCAGTTTCATGCACTAATGAACTAGTTTAGGGATACATTCGTATTAAGTATAATTTTTAAGTCTTTGTATCAAAGTAAAATAAATGGATTTGACTGTGTTACGCACATTCGGCAGTTTGTTAAATATATCACCAGGATTTTAACAGACAAACATAAATTTACACTAGAGTTTTCGAATACTTTTTGAGCATCCTATTGTAAATATGTTTTATTGTACAGTTAACTCCTTCTATAACGACTCCGGATATAGCAACATTCTGGATATAACGAACAAATTATCTGGACCCGATGTTTTTTTTACCTTCTTTGCAAAACTAAAAGACTCTCGATGCTTCTTACAAATACAGGAAACTCAGTAAATAACAAACCCTTTATGACCTTTTCAATCTGTTCTTTATGTCCGGAATCTGTTATATCTATAAAACATTTTCATATTGAATAAAGGAGGAAAAAAACATCGGGTCAAGAAAATGTGTTCGTAATATCCAGACCTTCGCTATATCCGGAGTTTACTGTACAATAAACCATGTAATAAGACCACTTTTTACTGGTCTGAAGGGTGGTCTCAATACAGGAACTTTATTGTACTTTACTTTACCTGCAGGAGCTTGTCCTTATGGATTCGAGGAGTATAAAGATTCTTGTTACTGGCACAATACAATGGGATAGTGCAGTGGTAAGAATACTATTTTTTTCCAAAAATTAATGTCATTCTATTCACCTGTTCTCTAACAGTATTTGTAATGTTAAGGTCATATGCTAGTGGATGAGACATGTATGCATTTGACACTATTTACGATGTCTTAAGTGTAACTTGAAGGATGTAAGATGCCCACAATTTTTTGAAACGTTATCTGTTAATTATCCAATCACTCCACATCACAAAAATGCAAAAAAAACATGGGTCTATCCGACCTTTCTACATGCACCCTGTATCAAAGATAAAAGAAAATCTTAGATTTGGCGCTTTAAGAATAGCCACAATTCCACCGTCACAATATTCACAAAAAATATGCTTTATAAATGAAATGCATTATAAAAGTCGTAATGAAAAGAAAAACAATTGAAAAAGCAAATATGTTATACTACTGGGATAGGGCTACAATCCAACGTACATGTACTCCGCCCAACTGATTTAGTACATGTATTCCTCAATTTCCTTTCTAACTTTAATTACTTCCATTTAGAAATAATTACAATGTTCCATTTTTTCCTAATTTGTGTACAGGTTATACATTGTCTGCTTTCTACTTCTAAAAGTTTTTATCCACTCATCCCCAAACTGGGTCAGGATGTGTATCAGCCCTTGAATTACAAAATTTAGTAAAATTAGATGTTTTCGCTATTTAACTTAGGCAGTATTTATCCATTCAACACAAGACATGGATTGAGAAAATATTTATGGACAAAACATTTATACAAATCTCCATAACTAGTCTGGTCACTAAAGAAAACAGACGTTAAATGAATCATTTAAGATACATAGAGAGAGGAAAACTTTTGTTTCGGTATAAGATGGAGATATGTTTCACTGTACGAGTGTTGCTTTTAGGTCGGCGAAGTACCTAACATCATTGCTGTCCTTTAACACAATGTTAGTTATTATTCTTATTTTACAGAGATTGGGAATTTTGTCAAATTTATACAAGAAATGTAGACGCGAAATAAGCGGCTTTAAATATTTATGCACCACTTTTATTGTCAATTATTTCTTGTCAATTTTAAAAGGTTATGATTAAATTCAAAATCATACGTTTCATTTTTCAGTCAGTTTTTTATGTACCTCATGACTTCTTTAAATATTCCAGACTGAAATTTATAACGGACATCATTTTGTCATAATATACTGTCTGGATGCCTTCGATTTCTTAAAGACTGAAAATGATGAATTTTATAGTAGATAATTACTCTCACTTGGAGATCTTTGAGTTGATGTATCACATTTACACGATAACTAACATAAATCGAGGCGGGGTATTGCTATAAAAACAATTGTCATTAAAGGGGCAGGAGAAGGTAGCCCATCGCTGAAACAGCAAATCAGTAGGTCCAACTTTTAAATGATTCTGTTTTCAGGCACTTTGTAGTACCAAAAGTTCCGGTGCTTACTTAGTCGAGATCAACTCGTTAGGTGAAAATACCTATATCAAAGGAAAGGCTGCTAATCTCGGAGGCAAGTTTTTAATGCAAAATACTGTAAATTAGGAAGTTACTTAATAACAACCACTGGTCATATTAAATATATTAGTAATCGTTTAAGCTCATTAGACTAAGAATACATTATGTTTTGACGAAGAAAATCATCAGTATATATAAATAGGCAGAGAAATGATTACATGGACAGCTTTGTGACCACCGTGGATCTTGACCAGTCTTTACATCCATGCATGTCTGCATGTCTGATCATGATCTACACTATATGCTACGAAGTTAGTAAAAGTTCAGTGGGTCCTCCTTTATTAAATTTGAGGTTCGGTCAAAACTGAAAAATAGATTAATCCATTTTAAATCTATTACAGTGGAACAAAGGAAAAACAAAGAATGTTGATTATTAAAAGGGGCGTGTTTTAAGTGTGTCTAATTTTCATATATTTGCATATTTACTAAATCTTAGATTTCTCATAACTCTTCTCATTTTTATTCGTTTCCAAAAATTATTTTATCGGTGTGTGTGTGTGTGTGTGTGTGTGTGTGTGTGTGTGTGTGTGTTAACTAGCTCTTTCAATTTCATATTCATGTATATTCTGACTTGCGTCCCCCTTTAATGGAAAAACTTCTATAAATAAAGATCATTATAATTACCTACTTTAATAATTATTCTTACGATATCTTTTAGGAAATCACTGGATTGGACTCACAGACAGATATCATGAAGGCAGGTTTATGTGATGGCACAGTGGATATGTGATTGAAGGAGGGAACTTCAAAGACTGGGGACCAACAGAACCGAATGGCGGAATCTCTGAGAACTGTGTAACTCTGGACCAAAACCAAAATTACAAATGGGCCGACTTTCCATGTTCCCGCAACTTCCATTTTATCTGCGAAAAGGCAGTAAGTTTATTTTCCATGTAACGATAAAAAATATTTAAAACCACTTGTCTATTCTATTTAAAACGATTCACGACAGTTTTTCTACAATTTACACTACAACTTAATCATTTTTATCAGTAATTATTTATAACAAAATTATTTAACTATGTAACTATTTTGGAAAAGACGAATACATTCATCTGCGAACAGAAAGTAAGATTATTTTCCATTTAACGATAAAAAGTATTTGAAACCACCTGACTATTCCTTTAATTACTCCACAGCTTAACTTAAACTGTTTTATCAATGTTTTACTTATAATAAAATTTGTTTTAGAACAAAGACATAAATATACTCAGCAAAAATAGAAACGTCCCTCCATATTTCAGGAAAGATTTATCGAAAACCAAAAGGGTTACTTTTATGAATCAAAATAGAAAAACAAGTTCATTCATTTCTGTATCAAAACCAATTAATTGCATCTGGCTATCTTGTTAACTTTTCGAGAGATAACCGGTCAAGAGAGGTAGGGGTCAAAATCAAAAATCACAAAAACTCAGAAAGGTGTTATTGAATGTTTAGAGATGGAATTTCAATAAGAAATGTGGCACATCCAGTAAATCTCGTTAGTACCGAGTGTGGCCACCATTTGCATGAATGCATGCAATGATCCTACGCCGCATCGACGTAACGTAACGCAATACCAGTGCGTTGGGCAAATTCCTCCATTCCTGTTGTAACGCCCGTGTAAGATCGCGAACATTGTCAATCTGATGGTTAGCTCTTGCTTTGCGGCCCAGCTGATCCCATATGTACTCAATGGGGTTGAGATCCGGGGAAACCGCGGCCCATGGCATGACGTTTACATTGTTTTGCTGCAAGAATTGAGTGGTGACCCTAGCTACATGAGGGCGGGCATTATCCTGCATCAATGTTACACCAGGACCATGCTGACGAATAAATGGTAAGGCATATGCATTTAGCACGTGTGCAACATAACGCTGTGCATTACTGTTGCCCTGTACAACAGCCAAATCTGTCTTCCGGTTTCCCATGATCCCACCCCAGACCATTACGCTCCCTCCCCCAAACCTGTTCTTCTCAACAATGCAACAATCGGCGAATCTTTCATTTTTACGCCTGTATACCCGTAATCTTCCGTCAGCATGACTAACTGTGAACCGAGATTCATCGGTGAACAAAACTCGGTTCCAGTCAGCCCTTCTCCAGTTCAGATGACGTCGCGCCCATAACAGCCTGGCAGCACGGTGACGTTGGGTCATTATCTGACCAGTGTACAGTGCCCGTATTCACAAAGCTTCTAAGGAAAAAATTTCCCTTAGTTTTAAAGAATTTCCTTAGTTTTCTATAAGTTTTCCCTTAGATTTAAGAAATTTCCTTAAGTATTATTCATAAAACTCCTTAGCCTAAGGAATTCCTTAAGTTGGTATATTTTTTCCTTAAATATTAAGGTACACTATAGCTGCCTTAAGTTCTAAGGAAATTCCTTAAATATGGCGGATATAGGAGAAAATTCCTTATAAATGGCGGCTTGGCAGACGACAGTTTTCATTTTCGCACTTTAAAAGAAGATTTATGACAGTTTCTCGAGTTGGTGAGTATAATTATATATATTACAATGCTACCTGTCCTAGTTACAGCTAAAAATAACTCACATGAAGGTGCAAAGGCCTCTGGTTCCGTTTAAATCTGTGTAAAAAGTTCAAAATTTTTCATCCTTACCAATGATTTTGCTGATGCCAAATTAAATCCGACCAATGAAATTATAAAAGGAAGCAGATAATCTAGCATGTTTCTGGGAGCTGGTTTCGAAACTTAACACATCTTTACACAGTCATATTACAGTACAGTCAAACTTGTGCTAACGGCCACCTGTTACTAGCAGCCACCTGCGGACAACGGCCAGTCTGAATTCCCCCCGTCCAAATCTGCTCTAAAAATGGCCGGGAATAGCGACCACCTGTCGTCTGCGGTCAGCGGCCAGTAAAAAAGCTTCCCGTCATCGGGTCCGTGATGCGAACGACCACTGAAATTTTTACAGCTGGCTGAATCAGAGCATTTTGTTTCTTGTAAAGTTGTTTGCACCTCAAACGACGGGCACAATAGTCAAAGATGATTTTGGTGATGAAAAGAAGTGCTAACATTTAATTGTCACCTTCACACGTAAAATTAATCCGTTCAAACTGTCCGGTATTGCCAAAATTGCTTGATTGTTTATTTTATGCAGAACATCTTCATAATTTGGAGTCGCAGTTTTCATTGTTTGTGCAACTAAATAATAATCGTTTATTTCATCTAATAAATGCAATCACGTATGTTTAGTAAATTGTTTGATTTATTACAATCAAACTGAAAAACACAAACTTTAATCTCTCAGCATGTTTATCTGACAAGTGATGATGAAACTTGATAAACTATGTTTAGTATGATGAAAATATATCAACTGCCCACACCTCCGAACAAAGGTCAACTGCAAACAACGGCCGTTTTCATGGTTAGAGACTTTTGACCACTCAATCACAGAGGCGGACATTCAGTATTCGAGAAGAAGACTCTTACAGTTTTTCCTATAGCCAGTGACAGCCAATGCAGGGTCAATTTTGATCCCAGGGTCGTGCGTTGAACAAACAAGGTTTTCCTATAATCTCCAGTGGCTGTGGTTAATTACTGCAATTTTTGTAAAATCAAGGGCCATAACTCTGGCTGAACTAATCCGATCAAGCCAATAATTAATATGGTCATACACATTCTCTGTAAATATGATTAGGATTAGTGAAGAAATTAAGGTTCTAGAGTGTAAACATTGTTAAATATTGCATGTTTTGTTGTGATATACATTGTGTTTAAGTTTCATTATGATTGTTCCAAAAAAGTAAATGCTTGAGTTTAAACAAACTAATTGTGGACAGACAGATGTACGGCGGGCACTCAGCAATCCTAAAAGCTCACCATGACCACTTCATGGTCAGATTTGCTAAAATATACCATTGACACTGGTAAAATATGTGCAATTTCAAACTTTTTCAATTAGTTGAAATCTTGTAATGTAACAAATTCCTCTTTTACATTGACACTTGTAAATTATCAAATTGATGTTTCCTGCCACATGAACATTGTTTGTAGTATTTGACCTTTAAATGATTATTCACACTGTCATTTATCTTGCAATCTCAATTATCTTATCTGGATCTTAATCATTTTTTTTTTCAGAAAATGGCACGCAGAGATTTACTAGAAGAATTTACCAATATTGAACTAATTGGTAAGTACAGATTGGATAGAGATAGCATCACCTTTCTGAGCAACAGACTAGATCATCTTCTCTCACCAAAAACCCAACGCAACAAAAGCTTAGCAACAAAAGAGAAAGTTCTGATTACGCTGAGATATTTAGCCACATCTGTTATACAGTTAAATGATGGAGAAATCCACGATGTATCCCAGCCCACTGTCTCAAGAGCAATTGAGCAAGTAACAGATGCACTGTGCAGTAGGGAAGTTACTGCCCAATTCATTAAGTTTCCTACATCACCAGAGGAGATACGGCAAATAAAAACTGATTTTTTCAACATTGCAATGAAATAAATAGAGGATAATTGTTGGTTTCGGCACGGACCTATATAGGTCCGTGGTTTCGGTGTAATATCACGTTACAATTTCACTGAGTGGGCACCTTCCCCAAACATATTTTTTTTTCAGAACTGTACTCTGATGTCAGAACCCCACAACTGACTGACCGGCTACATGGTGCCTAAATGGTGTAGTGATAGTGTGTTCAAATAATATTTTAAGGTTCCAGGGTTCGATCCAGTCATTTCCTTAGTCTAGACATCAAATTTAATACAGCCGAAAAGCAAATGACACATCTTCCATCATATTTTGAGAAGCATCTGTAGTATCACATGATGTCAATTTAAGTACAATAAACATGGTATATAAAAATGGTTTTGGAAAACTTACTGCTATTAAATCGGTGCTTGTCCACCCTGTGACGGGATAACTCAAACCCTTCACACACTTCACCCATCAGCTGGGCTAAAAGCATACATTCCTGCATGCTAAAATTAGGGGCGCGGCTTTTTACTGTTGATTCTGTCATTGCTGTCACTTGCAGACGATGCAGTTTACTTCCGTGTTTATTTATAACCCAACCTTGATCAGGGGAAATCCGACGAAAGCAAGGTCAACGAGAAAGATATGCAAATGTAAACAGAAAATAGCTTTAAATCTGTTGCAAGTCATACCATAACCGTAGACCTCGCACAAAAATATTCTCTTGCTAAATCATCCATTCCATATCCGATAGACACGGCAGAAATCCGATATAGCTGTAGCGAAGCGCGACTTTCGTCTCAGTGTCAGCCATTTTGGTCACGCGAGCCTAAATGACGCATTGTTACTATTTTTAGACACTGGAAAACCGGGAATGTCATAATACGAATTTTATTTCGGCCGAAAATACAGTTTTCTCCCCTAAGGAGAATACTTAAGTTTAAGGAATTTCTTACCTAAGGAAAAAACTTAGGAGCTTTGTGACGACATATTTTAAGGAATTTCTTACCTAAGGGAAATGTAGAGTAGTTAAGGAAATTCCTTACTTAAATACTTAGGAGCTTTGTGAATACGGGCCCAGGAAAACAAATTTAATCTTGATTATCTTATCAAATATGTTATTCGAAAAACTGACCGTTACTCACTGGTCAAGAAAGTATAATTTCTCTACAGTTATAATTAATATTAGTCATATTACGTTGATAAATACATGTATGAACTATTTACGTACTAAAGTTACAAAACCATTCAAAAAAGACTGAATACGCAAGAGTATTTTATTGATTCGGTATTATCTAATTAAAAGGTGCCTTACAGAGTAAATTTCTCAATTCAAAAAAAGCTATGCATTTTACTTGTCATTTCATTGGCGGTTGAAATGTTACCAACTTCCGGCAAAAAGCGAGCTTAATACGGCTGCGCCGAAAGAGGTACATGTCCCCAGTGTGATGTGACCCAAAATCGAATGTACCGGTATTATATTTTCTTTAAAAAATAAAAATATTCACCTCACTTCTTTTATTTTAAGTATGATGGTATTGCGGAACAAATTGTGATCTAAAAAGCTAACAATTTAAATCCTGATCAGATGGTAGTTGTTTGAAAAGGTTTATTTTAATAGGCACTAAGCACGTATGGGCCAAACCCTTTCGGTCTAATTTGATTTGGGATTTAAGCTTTTCCTTTTGGACGATGTCTAATATTTTCTCATAGTTTGATAGCAGTTTTGCCTTATTTATTGAATATACATCCTTAAATGAACGCCCTGCCCTCTCTCTGTACACAGTTTAACCATATTTATTACAATACAGTTTTACACAAAATGCTTGAAATCTATTAAGCTTGTTCAATTTTGTCATTGATAATTTATTACCGTACTCAGTTTATGTAGATTGTTTATAACTACATAATAAAAATGTCTTCCGAAGTGTTTACATGGTGAAATAATAAAACTTCTTGTGAAATCAAAGGCTTGGATACTGAACTAGACTGGCATTTAGTCAATACAATACAATGTAACTTTTCTTATGCTCATTATTTTACATGTACCCGCGCTCTAGCGTGGATCATGTGATGATATTCTGTTATTCTGCTCGTAATTGCTAGCCATTACCATCCATACACTGTTTGCATCAGAAACTTGAATATTTCCTACAATTTTGCTATGTCCTCCTTGCAGTGCACAACAAGCTATGTGGTTATCACTACACACTATATACAAAACTACCTATAAAAAAACGACTTGCGCATATGACACTGAAACTTGCTATGCAGGTTGGTCATGACTAAGAGAGTGCCCCTACCTATATTAAAGTCAGTAGGTCAAAGGTCAGGGTCACTGTGACCTTGAAAGTCAAAGTCCGTTTGTGCATCTTACCTAGCCATTACCTCTGAACCCTGGGTCTTAAGCTGTCGGGTATGTGTCCATTCCTGCACAATACATACAATACTGCCTATAGAAAGAGAAAATCTAAGCATATGACACTCAAACTTGAGGTACGTAGGTCTAAGATCAAGTTCACCATGACCTTGATAAGTGAAGTTATTTCCTTGTATAAAAGAAATGCGGCACGGGGATACGAAATAGAGTGCCATCGACAAATTTCTAGTATATGCCATTTATTTCTTAACATCATTCACCCCCTTTGCTACAGGAAACGGTTAGTTTGCAATGTACATGCTTCGGTTATCAAATTTCTCATTACTTTACCCAGCTAGATGACCGAGCTGAAAGTTTACTTCTAAGTTCTTTTAAAATATTATAGTTTCATTTTCTAGCCTGGTTGCGACGCTAAATGCGAAATGTGCAATATGGCCAATAGAGCTTTAGTCACAATGGGACATGAAATGTGTCTTTCGATAGGTAAACAATGTAACTACCGAAAGACAAATACTAGTATCTATGTAACATCTTGCCTGGGTGATAGCCATATCTAAAGTCAACTGCGGACCATTATTATTCTGCTTAATTATAAAAAAACTTAATACATATACAATGTAAAAAGGAATGTAGATGCTGCTCTACTGTTTGACTGCAAGCAGTTATGCTGCTCTACTGTTTGACTGCAAGCAGTAATGCTGCTCTACTGTTTGACTGCAAGCAGTTATGCTGCTCTACTGTTTGACTGCCAGCAGCTATGCTGATCTACTGTTTGACTTCCAGCGGTTATGCTGATCTACTGTTTTACAGTCAACAGTTACGCTGATCTACTGTTTGACTGCCAGCAGCTATGCTGATCTACTGTTTGACTTCCAGCGGTTATGCTGATCTACTGTTTTACAGTCAACAGTTACGCTGATCTACTGTTTGACTGCCAGCAGTTATGCTGATCTACTGTTTGACTTCCAGCGGTTATGCTGATCTACTGTTTGACAGTCAGCGGTTTTTCTGATCTACTGTTTGACTGCAAGCAGTTATGCTGATCTACTGTTTGACTGCAAGCAGTTATTCTGATCTACTGTTTGACTGCAAGCAGTTATGCTGCTCTACTGTTTGACTGCAAGCAGTTATGCTGATCTACTGTTTGACTGCAAGCAGTTCTACTGTTTGTCTACAAGCAGTAATGCTGCTCTACTGTTTGACTGCAAGCAGTTCTACTGTTTGACTGCAAGCAGTAATGCTGCTCTACTGTTTGACTGCAAGCAGTTCTACTGTTTGACTGCAAGCAGTAATGCTGCTGTACTGTTTGACTGCAAGCAGTAATGCAGCTCAACTGTTTGACTGCAAGCAGTAATGCTGCTCTACTGTTTGACTGCAAGCAGTATTGCTGCTCTACTGTTTGACTGCTAGCAGTAATGCTGCTCTACTGTTTGACTTCCAGCGGTTATGCTGCTCTACTGTTTGACTGCAAGCAGTTATGCTGCTATACTGTTTGAGTGCAAGCAGTAATGCTGCTCTACTGTTTGTCTGCTAGCAGTAATGCTGCTCTACTGTTTGACTTCCAGCGGTTATGCTGCTCTACTGTTTGACTTCCAGCGGTTATGGTGTTTGACTGCAAGCAGTAATGCTGCTCTACTGTTTGACTGCAAGCAGTTCTACTGTTTGACTGCAAGCAGTAATGCTGCTCTACTGTTTGACTGCAAGCAGTAATGCTGCTCTACTGTTTGACTGCAAGCAGTTATGCTGCTCTACTGTTTGACTGCTAGAAATAATGCTGCTCTACTGTTTGACTGCAAGCAGTAATGCTGCTCTACTGTTTGACTGCTAGAAATAATGCTGCTCTACTGTTTGACTGCAAGCAGTTATGCTGCTCTACTGTTTGACTTCAAGCGGTTATGCTGCTCTACTGTTTGACTGCAAGCAGTAATACTGCTCTACTGTTTGACTGCAAGCAGTAATGCTGCTCTACTGTTTGGCTGCTAGCAGTAATGCTGCTCTACTGTTTGACTGCAAGCAGTAATGCTGCTCTACTGTTTGACTGCAAGCAGTAATGCTGCTCTACTGTTTGACTGCAAGCAGTAATGCTGCTCTACTGTTTGACTGCAAGTAGTAATGCTGCTCTACTGTTTGACTGCAAGCAGTAATGCTGCTCTACTGTTTGACTGCAAGTAGTAATGCTGCTCTACTGTTTGACTGCAAGCAGTTCTGTTGCTCTACTGTTTGACTGCCAAAAGTTATATTGCTCTACTGTTTGACTGCCGGGAATTATGTCGCTCTACTGTTTGACTGTCAGCTGTTATGCTGCTGTACTATTTGACTGCTGGCAGTTACGTTGCTCTACTGTTTGACTGCCAGCAGTTATGCTTATCTACTGTTTGACTGCCAGCTGTTATTCTGCTCTACTGTTTGACTGCCAGCAGTTATGCTGATCTACTGTTTGACTGCCAGCAGTTATGTTGCTCTACTGTTTGACTGCCAGCAGTTATACTGATCTACTGTATGGCTGCCAGCTGTTATGGTGATCTACTGTTTCCTGCTAGCAGTTATGCTGATATACTGTTTAACAGTCAGCAGTTACGCTGATTTACTGTTTGACTGGCAGCAGTTATGCTGATCTACTGTTTGACTGCCAGCGGTTATGCTGATCTACTGTTCGACAGTCAGCAGTTATGCTGATCTATTCTTTGACAACCAGCGGTTATATTTGTACTGCTATCACTGCTCTACTATATTGAACTAATTTTCATTACATCTCGATTCTAACAGGTGGATATTTTTTAATTCAATATAAACACGCTACTATAAGTATTTGTAAGTATTGTTTGAATATCATTTCCACAGTTTGAATTATGTATACAAAATATATTACTGATAATATATATACCGACACACAGTGTGGTTTAATTTAAAAGAAATGCTTACAGGGATCGAACTTCAGAATAAAACTGGCAGGAAATTGAAAATCGTGTTAACGCGAACAAACGGTTGAAAGAATTTTCTAAATCGGATTTCAGTTAGAAGAGTTATCAGAAATCTAACATTCAGTAAATATGCAAATATATACAAATAAGACAAACTTAGTCTATCAGACACGCCCCTTTTTCAAAACTTAGCTTTGAGCCCCATTTATTCATTTTTTTAATGATTTTTGAAGCTGCTGTTTTAAACTAAGCAATATTACATGCATGCATATTTAATTACATTATGCTCTAATTCAGTTCCCTCAAACGAGCATAAATCATTTATAACCTATATTTTCGCTACCATGTGTCTTCCTAAAACCATACTTTCATTATTGATTAATAAAAACAAAACACTTTTTTTTCAAGGGATGAGGCCCGTCAGCAAACTGTCGAAACATAAAGAACGTTAAAAAAGTAAACAGTGTATACTGATTCATGCATAAATGCCTTGATAGACAAAAGCCATACCTTAGGCGTATCATCTTTTGATTAAAGCTTATATCAAAACAATGCATCATCACAAACGGGGCCATGTGCTTCTCTTTTGTCTAACTATTTTCTTTATCTCTGTCTTTCAAACTATAAATAACCCACCACATCAGTATTAAAGTTCATTATAATAACATGAGCGTGGCAAACGGGCCCCTTTCTCTTCACAAGGCAAACATGGCCTCTTTTCTTTTCTTTTTGTTTTAACTTTTTTACAAATAAATAAATAATATTTATAATTAATTTCATAAATAAAACCGGGACTATCTGCTTATCTTTTCTCTCTTATACTATAAATAAAGCTCATAATAAGACAAACGGGGTCTTTTTCTCTCTAACACTATCAATAATGTTAAACAATGAATAATCGGCCATATCATAATTAAAGTTCAATATAATAACATGAGCGTGGCAAACGGGGCCACTTTCTCCTCGTAAGGCAAACGGGGCCTCTTTTCTCTGTTTTTTCCCTATAACTTTGATAACAATATATAATTCTTTTCATAAACAATACTTCAATATCAAATACCTGAGTCATCTGCTCATCTTTTCTCTCTTATACTATAAATAATGCTCATGAAAAGGCAAATGGGGCATCCCTTCACTGTTACTATCAACAACGCGCATAAAAAGGCAAATGGGGCCTCTTTCCTTATACTATCAAGATTGATCATGAGGCAAACACGGCCTCTTTAGTTTCTTGTACTAACAATAATGCTCATGACGAGGCAAGCGGTGCCTCTTTTCTCTAATATACTATCAAAAATGCTCATGGCGAGGAAAGCGGTGCCTCTTTTCTCTCTTATACTATAAATAAGCCATCATTCCATAATTATAGCTGAATATTTATGAAATTCTAGCACATCTTTCATGTTCTACTTTTAAACAAAATGCTGATGATTCCCATCTCAGAATTATATAGACGCCATTGTTTTGCAAGATTTCAAACGAAATGTTACTATGTAAATTTTACTGAAGCAGTACCAGCGTGAAACCGGTGTTCCATACGCCTTAATAATTATAAAACAGAATTTGGCTATTTCATAAGATGCATAATATATTCAGTGAAGCCGGAATGAAGCGTGCATTCTTGCTACTGCACCAATTAGTCATGGTTCCAGGAATAACCGCAATCAAGGATTGTGATTACATGAGCACAGGAGCTATAATGATGTCTTAACATAACTTTACCAAAACACCAAAGATCGATCCTCTGCAACTATAAACACATTTCTTAATATCTTGTATAAATCTACATTTTCATGATATGATGTTCTCGCAGTTAATTGGTAAAGCAAATACCTTCACCTTCAAAAGTAACATTTAAAAGGAGAGTCTGAACGCATTACCAAAGTTCTGTATACGAATGTAGTTCAAATATATTGTCATGCAGAAAACTGCATTGACAACACTTGATATATGTAAACAAGTGTTAAACAAAAATGTAAACAGTCTCGCTGTATAAAGAAACAACTGCATTTGTCTTTCTACAATCCTACGAGTTATTGTAACCGCATTTTTTCTTTAGTACGCTTTTAACGCGACTCGAAAAACAACAAAACGAAGGTGTAATAAAGTCCATGAACTTTATGTCTCTTACAACACAATTTTCGAACTTATGTATTTGTTTTTAAAAGAAGGTTACACGTGTTTTCTTCTTGATCTGAATCTTTGAAAATTGAATACATTACCCAGTAATAAATAGATTCCAATATTGACACGACTGCCATAAAAATCACACCACTTGGTGTTCTCACACGACACTTCGATCACTTCGACTTAATCAACATTAACCTCTCATAACACTGGTATGGAACGCGAACATTTAATATATAAATAGTATCTGTTTCAACGTAAATATTCTCTTTTTCAAACTGAAAAAGCTGCAGCAAGTATATAACGTCATTAAATTTTGGACAACGCATGCGCAAAACACAACATCTATTCAAATCCTGAAGTAATTGAAATCAAGCAAACTATACTCATCTCTTTCCCAAGCATTATTATCTGTGCACACGTGACGTAGAACCAAGGAAACGTGCATAATGCCACCAACTGCACGAGTAACGGGATTTATCAATACTCAATATCAATATCATTTTCCATCTTTGATTTTAACAATTAAATTTGACCTTTCAATTTCACTAACACTGATTGGTGGGGTTAACTTCATTTTTTCATTGCAGATTTCTAGTACAATATTATTTGTGAGTAATGGCTTCCCCTTTTCAACAGAAACTGGAACCTTGTGAAACCTGACCGAGTTTCTTCTCCCATATTGTTCCACTTCGTCCAATTTGTCCGATAGGACAGATACATTATCTGTGATAGACTTAATTTCAGATCTAAGATGTCTATTTTCTGACTTCAAAGATTTAATAGTTGCATTTTGGCCTTCAATTTGGCTTTTATATCAGCTTTTATAGCTTTCGTTTCTTTTATTTGTAAGTTCATTGTTTCGAGAAGTGGCTTTATTGTGTCTTCTTTTACACAAGAAAGTAAAGGTTTTATTGCTATGGAGATGGCTTCTGTGACTGCTCGACTAGTTATCGCTGTTTGCACCATTTGCACCAGATCATATTCGCCCATAAGGTTAAGGGTTTGATCTTGGGAACTAGTCGAAATAGTTGTCGGTATATCAGGGAGAGAACTTCTGAGTATTCTAGGATATGGTGCATTTAAATGACCTGTTACTGTACCATCAGACGGGTTTATAATTTGTTCTATATCACGCTTCTGTGACTGCGACTGTTGAAGTGTCTTTGGTGCAGATATTTCACTCATTTCTGTTTCGTTAATGGTCGAGTGTAATTTTACTATCGAATATAGTTAATACTCAATAGAGGAAGAAACTCGTGTCCACTTGAAACCAATTAAACACTACAGTTTTTTCATCCAGACAAAGGAATGTGGCGCAAATCTCCAGAAAATCTCGATTATCACCAGCTTTTGTACATATTTCGCACTGTGGTCATCAGGTTTTGTTTTTCATAACAGTAAGTCAATGATAATACCTTCTGTATATATTTTGAATCGATGAATTTAATAAATAATGCAACTTTTCACATTTTTCCTTCACAGCGATTTTTTGTTTTCACGTCGCCATCTTACCGGAAATCATCCAGCCTGTTCGACCTGTTACAACGGTAAAACTATATATCTCTTAAGGTAGTGGACTCCTGATAAAAACCTCCACTTGAGACTCTTCAATTTAAATGCACTAGTCAAGGTTGTTTAGCACAGGACTATAGATCTTTTGATGTTTTCCGGGCGTAGGTTCGAATCCAGCCGGAACCACAATTTTGTTCTCACTTTTTCTTCTTTGTTTTCATTATTTTGCATTTTTCTACATATGTTTATATTGTTTTTACACTAAAAAGAAATGAAATATTTTTTACACATAAGCATTAGCTTATTTGAAGATTTTATTACTTGCAGGCCCGGCTAAAATCGCTTTTAGGAAATTTCAGACTCTAATTATTTTAAATAGAGACGGTAAAAAATTGTGAATATGTGGCATGCTGTTCTCAAAATGTTATAGTTAATAATTAAGAATATACAAAAAGTCATGCCCCATTTCTAGAAAATGTTGATTTTTAAAAAAAAAACTTCGATGTTCAAATTTGAACATGGTCAAAAAATTGCATAAACATTGTAATACTATCTGATTAGTTCATAAAAGTTTTATAAAGCTTGTTGATAATATGGTACATGTACATGGTGTATAATTTCTGAAAGAAAATATAGTTCTTGTTACTTTGATACCAAATTCGTACCAAATTATTAAATTATAAATGAAATACATGCATTTTCTTATCTCTCGACTGATGTCATTTTACAAATAATTCCAAAATGAGGGTAGGGTTATTAAAATTCCTATAACTTAGTTATATCATGGTAAATTCCATTTAAAATTGTTTTTAAATATTGGAAATGATACAGATTAAGAAAATATTTAGCCTAACTTGATTTGAATTGGAGTCAATTAGGGTCACACTACCTTAATTTACTTGATATGTGCATAGGCGCCAGGTATACAACTGTAAGCTACAACGGTGGGGCAGAGAGTCTGTTTGACCATGTCTTAACACTTGCCGAGGAACTGGACCTTATTCTTAAATCTGAATTTTTAGACAATGATGCACTTAATGTCTCCTTTCATAGGCCGGTGCTGTGTAGCCTTCAGTAACATGTACCGGAGTTGGTATGCATATCGTAGTGTCCCGATAATGTGAGTATAAATTAGCGAAAGGTCTTGAAATGCCAGATAGAGAAGTATGCTGAATATATAAGCAATGACGAAATTACTATCAAAACTTTACAGCGAAGTTTAACAGGCAAACTAAAATTGATGAGATATAATGCATTCACCGATATAAGGAGGGTGAGTTATAGTTGTATCCCGAAACCGAAGTTTAACCATTATTTGAAGCCATACTGAGATTCTGAGCTAAACATTGCTAACATATTTTCTTGATGAATGCTTGAGGACATATCTTAATAGCCCAATTAAGACCTCTGGGAGTATGCTAGATATCTCCAGAGTGTGAAAAAATGTGCTAATGTTTTATATTGAAACCAGCATCTTTCCGACAAAATCAATCTGGAAGAATATTATAAATAGTAATGTTCAAATTTTACACCAGTACAAACTGAGCCGACAAATTGAAGAAACAGAGTCATTGAGAGGATTTGTTATAATTCAACCCTCTCATGTATTTTCATGTTGTCGGTACTGGTCGCTTTGCTATAAAACTTGTAACTGATTAAGATATATGCCAGTTCTTGTTAAAATGGTAGGTGCTCTTTTCTTAAAGTCTTATAGCACAATATGTAGAAAGTGTCACAATATAACAGATAATATTGTAATTTTGTACGAAAACAGTGGAATCGTCTGTTTCAGCTGTTGGGAACAAATAACTATATTGTACTCAATCATATGTCAGCTAGAGACCAACTGATACATTTACATGTTCTTTCTGATATGTCAAATTACATGACGAAAAAAATATCCTTAACTGTTTGAAAAGTGTCAGTAGTATTTTTATCAAGTTTTAAATGGTTATTGACCAGTGTAACTTTCTAAAATAAATAAGGCCAGTCCGCATTAATTTGTCGTTCATTTTCTACAGGGCGCATATTCTTGTTTTTATGCATAGTTTTATTTCAACTTTCCTTACACAGTGCTTGTATTTCGTTTCAACAAGCATCCGTAGACTGGAACTGTATGAATGCTCTTATTATCCTCTTAAAACTCTTTCGTTCTCAGTTTCCTTGCAATCAATTGTTTGGCCGAACTACAACCTCCAGCAAAATAAAAGTTAAAATTAAAAAACGATACAAGTATTAGTACATTTACAAATGTAACATATTTATAAAGTATATTTATTCAGTGATGATATTTGTATTTCTTATCTATGAATAAAAGTTTATCAAAAAAATCATAACACAAATTCACGCCGCGACCCGATTGCGGACGCCACGAAACACCACGCACAGTCAACGCAATCGTGGTCAATATACGAACTAAATATTTTACGAAAAAATACACAACTACAACCTGATGATTTGATGATTTATTTTTAACATTCTGTTAGATAAAAGGGAATAAAAATTATTTGAAAGGAAAGTGCAATTTAGTTTGATATATAATACAGCAGATAACGCTTGTGTATTGCTGTTATAGGAGTGTTATTACGTAGTTAGTAGTGATTGGTTTATGATTCAACAGCTCACAGCGCACAGCTCAAAGGAGGTCTATTGACAATTCGATAAGAAGATTTATACCATCAGACATTTACAGACGACATGTCACAGTTTTGTTTAAAGACTCCTCGATTTCAGATCTGTAAAATCAGTTGTGAAAAACGTTTCATATGTTCATACAGGAAAAAACAATCTCTTAAGCGATAGCAGTATCAGAGCAGATAAGTTTAAAGAAACAACAGCTTTGGAGACTTTCACCAGACTTGGGTAAGTCAAAGCAAAATATGTAAATGGTAATTCGCAATATGTACAATATACAAAGCTTAGTACCTACAGTCAGAATTGTTAAACATATGATGTTGACGTTCATTCTATAAATGCATATGAGACTGACAATTTTGATTTAAAAAAATGTTCTTATACAGTCTAACCTGCCTATAGCGGTCAGCAAGGGGACTGGGCGAAAGTGACCACTATAGACAGGTGACCACTATATCCAGGTTGACAAGGATATGATAAAAATTTGATAAAATAAGACAATATCTAGTTAAGGTAGTTAATTACATTACACGTATGGCATATCAATTTGTATGATACATTCATTAATGCTTTTAATGTAATTCGTGTCAATTTCATACTGAGACAAATATTCAGCCTTCCTTTTGATGGTTTGTTGAATCTGTGTTCTTCTCACACAGAATTGATCAGCAAGTTTTTGAGAACTATTCCCACATTTAAACGCTTTTATTACACAAACTTGTTCTTCTAACGAAAACACTTTACGTTTAGGTGAAGACATACTGGAAAAAACTGGCATACAGACCGACTTGTCATAGATTTTTATACCTAATGATGTTTCAATAAACCTGAATAGTTTTCGATCAAACTTACGTAAAATCACGGAAATTCATAAAAAATCTCATGCATAAAAACGACATCGCTTAATCATTGCTCAAGATAATCACTAAAATATCAAGCAAACCAAACAAACCTAATTGATCTAATCCTTTGAAATTTATATATTATTCACATATTTTCAATGATCATAATCCACATTTAATCGGTTTCAATCAGCTGTTTAATGCTTCCGGCTAATGCCGTAATACTTGCACGCTCTTGTCTTTTTGTCACTGGCCGTTATATAATCAGTTCCGGACTAAAATAAGTGGCCGCTGACCGCGTTAAACAGGGTCACGCTATAAACAGGTTACATTAAGAGTAATTTCCTGCCGTCGCACCTTAGACTGACCGTTACAGACAGGGTCACGTTATATACAGGTGACCGCTAATACAGGTTAGACTGTACATGTAAATTTAACATTATTTTGTTTATGTTCGTGCTAGATTCGTCTTCTCTATGTCAGACTATTAACGATAGGAATGACATTGAAAATCAGGGATATTTATCCAATATATGAAAAACATCCGACAAATGTGAAAAACAGTTGTTAATCTTTTATTTACAGAGTAAAATGATTGCATATTTAAGTTCTGTTTGGGGCGGAATCACGGGGATATGGAACTATAGAAGTGCTTGAGAGAGTTCAACTTAGATTTTTAAAACTCATCCTAAAGATGAAAAATCCAACACCTAGATACATGTATGGCATATGGTGAATGTGGATGTATGCTATTATATGTCGACACTGAAACAAAATTAATCTCGTTTTGGGCACATTTATGTCAAGCTGAAAACACGGAGCCTAACAAACTGTCCTACCTAATGTAACAAAAGTATTTATTTATATATAACTCCTCACTAGAGCTTCACGATCATACATTAAGGCCATACCAATTTGATTAGTAGTTCTTCGGAATTTTTCTCTAAAACATTGGGCGAGCGAGCTAATTTTTCATTTACTTTTATCTTTTACTTCTCAAATTTTCATAGGCGGCTGGTACTTTTTTCAATATTCTTTATATACTTTTCAAAATTTCACAGGCGGCGGACACTTTTTTAAATATTCTTTATTTGCTTTTTGAAATTTCACATGCGCTTTTTTAATACATGTATGATGTTTTACCCTTTTTAACTCTTCGAAATTAAAAAAGTCCCATGTTAGATATAAGTCACATATAGCCTGTCTTTGTATGAAGTTATATCTAGAGCTGTCCGTAGTGCTGATCATGAAAACAAAATGTTCCGAGTAAAAAAAACGCTTTAAAATTGATGAATTGTGGCAATACTCGTGTATACTATGTGTATTAACTGTGAAAGTAATTGAGCTAAAGTATTAATATGTAAAAATCAAGCATGCATTTCAAATTGCTACATGAACGACATGACACAAACATACAAAACTGCAAAAAAAATTAAGGCAAAACCCTTTGGGGCGAGAAAATAAGAGACTAAAAGCGGAAAACCGCGATGTCAAATTACACGCGTCCAGCGACAATCAAACATGGCACGCGACGTACGTTAGTCACATCTGAAAGACGAATATCGGCACGTGCAAAACGAATCCCATCGGGTCACTTCGTATTTTAATAATGGTAAGTTGAACGTTATAAGATTATGAATTCAGATAAATGTACAAGTTTAATTTATTAATAACATGTTTTCGTATAATAATTTACTGGCATAAAATGTCCAAAGACATTTATAACACCTCCCTCGCTCCGTATATGTATTTAGAGTAATTGAATAAATTTAAATGACTGCAGTTGTTCTACAATTTGAAAATGATTTATTATCAAGATCTTAAAAAGTTACATTAAATTGTACTGTGTTTGGCTTAATGTTTGTTTTGATTGGGGCATATAAGAAACGAAGGAGCAGTCAAGTAGAGATCCTGTGTTGCGTTTCATCAAAGATTCTAGGACACGTAAGATAGGAGCGTTTTCGTACTTAAGGACATTCCTAGGAACTTTGATGAAACGCACATATGAAAATTATTTGAACTTAAGATCAAATTTTGACTTAGGATCTTTGATGAAACGCAACCCAGGTATCTTCCGCTCATCCCGGAGGAGGACGCGGGTTCGAATCTAACCGCAAGCTTTCTTCACAATCGATCTAAAATAGATTAGTATACTAGATTTAATGTAGAACATAACTTTACTCAGTCAATGTTGAAATTGTTAACAAATCCGAGCTGGTATAGATATAATTCGATACTATTATCGGAAACTCCCCTTTCAATGTTATAGGTAAGGAAATAGTATTATTATTAACATATTTATAAGTATATTGGATAAAAATGGTGCAAAGTCGGAAAGCCACCATGGCCTAGAGGATAAGATGTCTGAATTTGGACCACTTTATGCATTGTCGCTGAAAGACCACGTGTAGTTGGAATGCAATTGTTTAAAGTTTCGTTAACTTTTTTAATTTCTATTCATTTTTCAGATTGTTACCATTCTACTACTAGTATTTCGTTAGCATTATTTTCTCATTCTATAATTTGATTATCATTATTCTTTTTAGCTCACCTGAGCTGGCTCAGGGTGAGCTATTAGGATCGATGAATGTCTGTCGTCCGTCGTCTGTCGTCTGTCGTCCGTCGTCCGTCCACACTTAGTTTGTTAACATTCTAGTGGTCACATTTTTACCTCAATTGTCACCAAACTTGGTCAGATTGTTTGTCCCAGTAATTACTTGGACGAGTTCGAATATGGGTCATCTCGGATGAAAAACTAGGTCACATGACCCAAAATAGAAAAATCTTGTTAAGGCTCTAGAGGCTACTTTTTCAGTCTAAATATCCTGGAAATTTGTCAGAAAGGTTGTTTGGTTGATTTCTAGCTCAAGTTTTAATATGGGTCACCTGGGCTCAAAAACTAGGTCACACAGCCAAAATATGGATAAACCTTGTTAACACTCTAGAGGTAACATTTTCAGCCGAAATATCCTGGAAATTTGTCAGAAAGGTTGTTTTGATGATTTCTAGCTCAGGTTCGAATATGGGTCATCTGGGGTCAAAAACTAGGTCACACAGCCTGAATATGGAAAAACCTTGTTAACACTCTAGAGGTAACATTTTCAGCCCAAATATCCTGGAAATATGTCAGAAAGGTTGAATTTGTCGGAAAGGTTGTTTTGATGATTTCTAGCTCAAGTTCGAATATGGGTCATCTGGGGTCAAAAACTAGGTCACAGCCCAAATATGGAAAAACCTTGTTAATACTATAGAGGTAACATTTTCAGCCCAAATAGCCTGGAAATTTGTCAGAAAGCTTGTTTCTATGATTTCTAGCTCAAGTTCGAATATGGGTCATCTTGGGTCAAAAACTATGTCACAGAGCCCAAGTATGGAAAAACCTTGTTAACACTCTAGAGGTAACATTTTCATCCCAAATATCCTGGAAATTTGTCAGAAAGGTTGTTTCGATGATTTCTAGCAACTTTGTTAAAAGCAGTTGTACTCGGGTGAGCGATAAAGGGCCATTATGGCCCTCTTGTTTATGTTTGTCATTTGTATATTTTCTTGTTTTCATTTCAGTATAACAGTAATGTTTTTATGTTTATTCCAATAATTCAAACACACTTTGTGTCAGAAAAGTCCTCTCACTCGCTACCCGTATCAGTGGCATCCAATCGCTTACATAAATGATAGGAACGGCGGTTCAATTAATTACCTTCCTTGCATTTAGACAATGTCTGCGCATTTGCAACTTTTATCACACTTTTTTCAGATCTACGCTTATTTTCTTCTTTTAACTTATCTGTTCTAGCCTCATATAGAGACAGAATCAATAAACATACTTTATATTACATTGTAACCTCTTAGACTAATAAGAACATGCGCATTTCGTGAATAGTTAATACACTAATATGAACGAAAAAAAGCCGATCTCGTGATACTATGTTCCGGTGACTGCCAACTAATCCACTACGCTAAACATCGGTGATATTACAAGAATATACTTTCGTTCATATACCATTTCTTACAAAATGTGAAGGGATCATTTTACACCTGACTGCCCCTGATACATGTTTTTAGTTTATGTACTTCGTACTCGACGACTGATTAATTTCAGATAGCCATGTCTGGATGTAAATATCTTTTATCTTTTGGTATGTTGCCTTTTAAAGCCACTTGCTGCTAATAAAACTGTGGCTATACCACACCAGAGAAACCATATCACATCTATAATTAATAGTTTTACATTCTCTAACCATTTTATTTTGCAATTCTAATTTAAGTAAAAGTGTGAAAAGTTTGGAAGACAGTTTAGTTTCATGATTGATTTTGATGTTGTCTATAATTCTTGTCCAAAATGCCATTACGTTATTTTAATATCAATTTTAAGTGTAGTAATGCCAGTTTCCCCATAAACCATACACAATGTAAGATGGTGTTAATTTCTTAAAGTTAAAAACGTATTTGTAGAATTTGAGTTGTAATTTTTAAGGACATTAGTATTGGCATAGCCCCAAACTTCACTTCTGTACATGCTTTAGTGTATCAAACAACTCTATTTGAAGATCAAATGGTAAATCAAGATAATTCATCTTTCTTAGCAGTGCAAACATGGCTTTAGTTGCTTGTTCAGCAATATGAACTTTTGACTTGTAAAACGAACCACTTTTTTAAAGAATAAACCAAGGTATTTATAGTTATCAACTTTTTCTAAAACTTCTGCTCCTGTAGTAAATATCTTATATAACGTACTCTTACTGAATACCATGCTGTAGAAATATCGAATGTCACATATAAACATTGGTAATTTGCGTAATTCATATATGGTGATAAATGTCAAGTGCGACAGAATTAACAGGAGTGGCTGTTTATTTGCTGGTTTTCTATATTGAAAATGATTAAAGGTCCACTTTCACTAAGCTTTCAGAAAAGTAGGCAACTCATGAAGGTGTGCAAATAATTGAGAAATAGGGTATTAATAAGAATAGAAATGGTTAAAAAACAGTTAATATTGAAAGGCAAATACTACTTAAGATACAGACCCTCTGAGGAATGCAAAATACCAGCTTCGCTGAGTGTTATATAGAAATAAAAATGATAATATTCAAAAATCGTAAAAAATAATATAAGAGAAAACATCTTTTACACGATTACCAACTGAAAATATATTTCCAGTAAAAACTCAGCATAGAAGATATCTGGCGGTTGTATCCCGCAGGATGCCGTGCAGCGGTAATAATTTCCACACTTTTCTTTAGCGGTTTCCTGCATATTTCGAATGGCATTTCAATATTTCCTTTCAAAATATGTGATTAAATTGAGAAATTATAAAAAGTACATTTGTAATGTAACTAAAACATGACACAGATTAAATAGCAATCAAATCTATACAAGTTGTGTAAAACTCCTAGCAGCTATTATTAAACTTAGTTCAATTACAAATAAGTGTGAACGATCTTTTGTCTCCACAATTTAACTGATAAACAGTCGGTTAACCAGACAAGGCGACAAAAACAATTTTTAAAATTCATTTAAAAACTATACATGTAGAATATGAAACTAATAGCAAGCAATGATCATGTGTAAGAAAGAATTTCCTTTTAATATTACGAAAATCTCCTGACTATGACAAACCGTTTATAATATAAAATTAAGGCGTCAAACAACACAAATCTTTAATACAGAAACAAAGATTAATATAGTGTCGCGAAAATTATATTCATCTATAAATTGTATACAATCATGTACATTGTACAAACGATGATTGATAAAAAAACAACATAATCTGAGAATAGTACATAAAATCAAACAATAATATAATACAAGACGCTATTTCAAAGAACTTTTGAAACATTCTGTATACATTCCAACTCAAAAAGTGTAGTTTCTATATGCATAAATCTTGATTAGAGTCTCATCAATGAATACTCTGTTATTACTGTCTATTTTTAGAATAGATAGCAAGTCCTGTATACTTTGGAGTATTCTGTTACAGTAAGATGACACAATTTCTCATGAGACCAGCGGTTCAAACCCCACACAGAGCAAGTTTTTTTTTCTTTGCCTGAATTATGGCCCTTTGCTTTTTTTTCCACATATGTTATATATAGAAGAATACTGTCACGTGCCCACTTCCTCCTACATTTCTCAAGATATTTAAACCAAACTCTCACACAACTGTTGTCATCAAGTGCCCTCGTGCATATTGTCTGGGTTTTGTGTTTGGATCAATTTTGCCTGAATTATGGCCCTTTGCTTTTTTTACACATGTAATATATAGAAGAAGACCTTTGTTTCTTTTTCACATTATGTGTATCTACTGACTTTAAAAACACATTTGCGCTCGGCCAGCAGACTGGAAAATGAAAACCTGGTTTTGTGACAATTTCCTGTCACTTGTTTTTCTTAGTTTATAATTTTTGTAAAACGTAACATTTTGTGTACGTATGTATCTGAATGTCATCGTATTTATTGGAAATAAGATTATCGTCATGTACCTTCATAAAATAAAGTGTTTTTTAGCATTATCATTATCAAATGACAAGAGACTGATAATTCATTAGTTTCGGATAGAAAATATATTAATTGTGTTTTCTTTTTAGATTTATTAGGTTGCCAGGATTGTTTATTTCGACCCGACAGTACATGTATGTTAGGTTTTTCATAGTGGCATCGTAATTAAAACGTCTTTGGCGTAAGGAAGTTTTGAAAAACAGAGTATTTCTATTTTTTATCTATAAACAAAAGTTTATCAGAAAAAAACATAACACAAATTCACGTCGCGACCCGAATGCGGACGCCACGAAACACCACGCACAGTCAACGCAATCGTGGTCAATATACGAACTAAATATTTTACGGAAAAATACACAACTACAACCTGATGATTTGATGATGTACAAAATTTCACAAGTTATTTTCAAAATTCTGTGAGATAAAAGGGTATAAAAATTATTTGAAAGGAAAGTGCAATTTAGTTTGATATATAATACAGCAGATAACGCTTGTGTATTGCTGTTATAGGAGTGTTATTACGTAGTTAGTAGTGATTGGTTTATGATTCAACAGCTCACAGCGCACAGCTCAAAGGAGGTCTATTGACAATTCGATAAGAAGATTTATACCATCAGACATTTACAGACGACATGTCACAGTTTTGTTTAAAGACTCCTCGATTTCATATTTGTAAAACCAATTGTGAAAAACGTTTCATATGTTCTAACAGGAAAAAAACGATCTCTTAAGCGATAGCAGTATCAGAGCAGATAAGTTTAAAGAAATAACAGCTTTGGAGACTTTCACCAGACTTGGGTAAGTCAAAGCAAAATATGTAAATGGTAATTCACAATATATACAATATACAAAGCTTAGTACTTACAGTCAGAATTTTTAAACATATGATGTTGACGTTCATTCTATAAATGCATATGAGACTGGCAATTTTGATTTAAAAAAATGTTCTTATACATGTAAATTTAACATTATTTTGTTTATGTTCGTGCTAGATTCGTCTTCTCTATGTCAGACTATTAACGATAGGAATGACATTGAAAATCAGGGATATTTATCCAATATATGAAAAACATCCGACAAATGTGAAAAACAGTTGTTAATCTTTTATTTACAGAGTAAAATGATTGCATATTTGAGTTATGTTTGGGGCGTAATCATGGGGATATGGAAATATAGAAGAGTTCAACTTAGATTTTTAAAACTCATCCTAAAGCTGAAAAACTCAACACCTAGTTATATGGCATATGGTGAATGTGGATGTATGCTATTATATGTCGACATTGAAACAAAATTAATCTCGTTTATGGCACATTTATGTCAAGCTGAAAACACAGAGCCTAACAAACTGTCCTACCAAATATAACAAAAGTATTTATTTATATATAAGTCTTCACTAGAGCTTCACGATTATACATTAAGGCAACACCAATTTGATTGGTAGTTCTTCGGAATTTGTCTCTTAAACATTGGGCGAGCGAGCTAATTTTTCATTTACTTTTATCTTTTACTTCTCAAAATTTCACAGGCGGCGGGTACTTTTTTTAATATTCTTTATTTACTTTTCGAAATTTCGCATGCGGCGGGCACGTTTTTAATACATGTATGATGTTTTAACCTTTTTAACTCCTTGAAATTAAAAAGGTCCCATGTTAGATATAAATCACATATAGCCTGTCTTTGTATGGAGTTATATCTAGAGCTGTCAGTAGTGCTGACCATGAAAACAAAATGTTCGTGAAAGTAAATCTATTAACTGTGAAAGTAATTGAGCTAAAGCATTAATATGTAAAAATCAAGCATGTATTTCAAATTGCTGCATGAACGACATGAACGACATGACATATACATACAAAAGTGCAAAAAAAATTAAGGCAAAACCCTTTGGGGCGAGAAAATAAGAGACTACAAGCGGAAAACCGCGTTGTCAAATTACACGCGTCCAGCGACAATCAAACATGGCACGCGACGTACGTTAGCCACATCTGAAAGACAAATATCGGCACGTTGGAAACGAGTCCCATCGGGTCACTTCGTATTTTAATAATGGTAAGTTGAACGTAATAAAATTATGAATTCAGATAAATGTACAAGTTTAATTTATTAATACATGTAACATGTTTTCGTATAATAATTTACTGGCATAAAATGTCCAAAGATATTTATAACACCTCGCTCCGTATATGTATTTAGATTATTGAATAAATTTAAATGACTGCAGTTGTTCTACAATTTGAAAATGTTTTATTATCAAGATCTTAAAAAGTCACATCAACTTGTACTGTGTTTGGCTTAATGTTTGTTTTGTTTGGGGCAGATAAGAAAAGTAGGAGCAGTCAAGTAGAGATCCTGGGTTGCGTTTCATCAAAGATTCTAGGACACGTAAGATAGGAGCGTTCCTAGGACTATCTTAAGATCGCTCCTGGGTGCGTTTCAACAAAAGTTCTTATAGGTCTATTTCAGACTTAGAAATGACTCTTCAAATTGAAGTAGAATTGACATAGTAAATGGAAACTTCCGCCGGTTTTCTTACGCGTTCGTCAATGTTCGTCTGCAATAGAGTGAAATGGACTCACAGGCTGATATCCGTACAAACGCAAGGAAAACTGGGGGAATGACGAGGTCAATGCCCTCGTCCAGGCAGTAACGGACAACCGTGATCTACTGACAGCTAAGCTGTCAATAGCTGTGACATCAGAACTGAAGGCCAAAGCATGGGAGCAAGTGGCTTTGAGCTATCATATTTAAATGTAAAGCTTATGGCCGCTCTTAGAGTTAGGAGCGTTTTCGTACTTAAGGACATTCCTAGGAACTTTGATGAAACGCACATATGAAAATAATTTGAACTTAAGATCAAAGTTTGACCTAGGATCTTTGATGAAACAAAACGCAGTTATCTTCCGCTCATCCCGGAGGAGGACGCGGGTTCGAATCTAACCGCAAGCTTTCTTCACAATCGATCTAAAACAGATTAGTATACTAGACTTAACGTAGAACATAACTTTACTCAGTCAATGTTGAAATTGTTAATCCGAGCTGGTATAGATATAATTCGATACTATTATCGGAAACTCCCCTTTCAATGTTATAGGTAAGGAAATAGTATTATTATTAACATATTTATAAATATATTGGCTAAAAATGGTGCAAAGTCGGAAAGCCACCATGGCCTAGAGGATAAGATGTCTGAATTTGGACCACTTTATGCATTGTCGCTGAAAGACCACGTGTTGTCGGAATGCAATTGTTTGTTTCGTTATCTTTTTAATTTTCTATTCATTTTTCAGATTGTTACTATTCTACTACTAATATTTCGTTGGCATCATGTAGTCCATGATTTTTCACATTATATACTTATTTTAAGATTTATCACATTTTCACAGCTGTCAAATTTGACATATTGCGTGAAAGTGATGCAACAAAGGTGCACTGTATTTTTACAACAAATATGTCTTTTCTTATCAGGTCAGTTCTTTTAACTATAGACATATTCCATGGACTGTGTTTTTATCTTTTCATATTTTTAACTTTTTTCCGGCACATTTTTTTGTATTTTTCACGTATACATATATATATATATATATATATATATATATATATATATATATATATATATATAAAATGTAAAAAGATGTGCCGGAATAAGTAAATTATAAAAAAATGAAAAAAATGACACTATATGAGTTTTCTATTTGTATTTGGCAAATACAAATAGAAAACTCATATAGTGTCATTTTTTTCATTTATATATATATATATATATATATATATATATCACATTTTAAATAAAGATATAAAAGATATGGAACTTTATAACGAAATTTTATATTTATACACATTCGTACCCGACGTCTGATTAATTTCAGATAGCCATGTCTGGATGTGAATATCTTTTATGTTTTTGTATGTTGCCCTTTTAAGCCATTTGCTGCTGATAAAACTGGGGCTATACCACACCCAAGAAACCAGTTTCACAAAGATATAGTTTAACATCCTCTAACCATTGACATTTAATTTTAGTTTGCGATTCTAATCTAAGTAATATTGTGTAAAGTTTGGAAGCCAGTTTAGTTTCATAATTGCTTTTGATGTTGTCAATGATTATTGTCCAATATGCTATTACTTTATTTTAAATATCAATTTTAAGTGGAGTTATGCCAGTTTACCCATAAACCATATAAGATAGTGTAAATTTCTTAAAGTTAAAATCGTATTTGAAGAATCTGAGTTGTATTTTTTGAAGGACATTAGTATTGGCATAGTCCAAAACTTCACTTTCGTACAGGCTTTATTGTTATATCAAACAACTATTTTTGAAGATCAAATGGTAAATCAAGAAATTTTATCTTTCTTAGCAGTGCAAACATGGCTTTAGTTGCTTGTTCAGCAATATGAACTTTTGACTTGTAAAACGAAAGGTATTTAAAGTTATCAACAGTTTCTATAACTTCTGTTCCTATGGTAAATATTTTATATAACTTACTCTTACTGAATACCATGTAGTAGAAATATCGCATTTTACCTATAAACATTGGTAATTGGGTAATTGAGATATTAAGAGATGAATGTCAAGTCCGAGGGAATTAACATGAGTCACTGTGGCTGTTTATATGCTGGTTCTCTGTATTGATAATGATTAAAGACCCACTTTCAGTAAGCTTTCAGCGAAGTGGGTAATTCATGAAGTCGTGCAAATAGTTTAGAAATAGGGTAACAAGAATAGAAATGGTTAAAAAACAGTTTATATGGAGAGGAAAATACTACTAAAATAGTACGAAAATTGTCAAAATATATTGTACTGACCCCTGAGGGATGCCAGATACCAGTTTCGCTGAGTCATTTTTTTTAACCAATAGGAGCTACACGGCAACGAAATTTACCAAGAGCTGCTCTATATGTAGAGGGTAAAATCAGTTCGTATTAATCTTCTATCCTAAAATCTATTTTAAATGTACAATGAGTTCTGAGCTTATAACGTCCCCTGCCATTAATACCAGCATATCTACAGACTGTAAGTGTCCATTTAGTAACGTACTTCTGCGTATTTAAACCGACAATATTATTTACAATTTTAGCTTTAGGTGCAAGGTTAACAATAGATACATGTACATAGTTTGTTAGATTAAAATCAGCTAACTGTTGCCTTACTGTAAAATAAATCTTTGTTTGCAAGACCTTAGACTATCAGATTTGAAAGCAGCCCTAAGTGCTATACATTTGTTAATACTTCTTTGATTCATCCGTGCCCATAAAACACCAACGACCTTCCATTGACTGACTACAGGTGGAACCCAAGCCATTTCTCCTGCCGATGCAGTAGTAGATGTGTATTTTCCTACACCCAAAAATATCCTTATGGCACTGTTATGTACTGCATTGATACAGAGGAGAGAGACTTGGTTCCACAAATAGATGCACTATAATAAATGACCAGCTAGACAAAAGAATCATATAGCTTTGTAAATACATCGTACTGTACTCCAATTTACATGTGGCAATAAGTAATTCGATGGCTCTACTATCTCTCTGCGCAAATGCCTTAGCTGTTACATAGAAGTCAAGATGTTCATTAAATATGTTTATTTTTAACAATAGCCAAGTTGTTATATCCCCACAGGAGCAATATACTAGTTCAAGGTACAGACGGTGGCCGAAAATGAACACAATTAATATTATGCATGTCATTCAAATTACTCCGGTCAGCCAGCGCAGTTAGCAAAACTTGTAGATCATCTGTATTTTTTTGCTGACAAAACAATATCATCAGCATATTACAATTTTTCTCATCTCCAATAGAAGCACCAACATCAACACTTACCAGGTACGAAACTAAAAAATTGTGTATAGATAAAAAAGTAAGGGATATAACAAACATCCTTGTCTTAAACCTGCTTCATATCGAACCAGTCATCATTAAACCTATTTACCCTAATACATGAAGATACAGATGAGTAAAGTAACATTATAGCCTTTAACATATTTCCAGAAATACAAGCTTTTTTAAGTTTTTCGCACAGTTTATCTTTGTTAAAGAAATCATAAGCCTTACTAAAATCTATGAAGGCTGTAAAGGTTGATTGCTTAAGTTTCTTTCTAGTATCAATGATACTAGTAAGGGTAGACATTTTAAAAATTGTACTTTTCTTCTCCGTTATTCAGCCTTTATAAAAATTATCTTTTATCCGCACACGTGTTTAATTACGGGCATTATTAGCTTAATTATTAAGTCATTTCGACTTCTAATCATAATACCCGCATTAACAGTTTCTGGAACAAACGCAAAGGGGACTTAGTGTAAACTGCGAAAACTACAACCCAATGTCATCTTTGATGAATCTTACGTCTATATTGTTTTGTTAAGATCATAAGCGGCATAAAATCATAACAATACCTGTATGTCAAACTGTCAACTCGTAGATTGCATTTAGGGGCCTACCTAGCGGACTAAACAAGATAATTTTCGCACATCACCTGGAGTGTTTTGATAGCGATCCCGAATTAGGAAAATGACAAGATATTATTGTTAGTTGGGAATACCAAATAGCGACAATTTATTATTTTATGTGTGATGCAATTTTTGCACAGAAAAAATTCCGACTACTCGAATACCGTTTTGCTAATCGAGTACTCGGACGTTCGTATTCGTACTGACGACATGTCATATAGATTGAAGCGAAATTAAAAGATATTGTGGAAATTTCATATTAAGACATTTTTATAATTAGTAGTAGCTGTTTTTTGAAGGACAATCCAACAGTATGATTTCATGTATGAAAAGAAATATAATTATTTTTATGTACTTGATAAACCAAGAACATGTATCGTCACTCATATTGTGTTTGTCGTATAAATAATGTGGTTCAATATCAAACTAAATACTTCACATCCTTTTAGAGCAATATATTTGCTTTCATGGTAAACTTACTAACTATAGAAATGATTTATATATAAGGATATATTGTTCTAGGCTGTTGATATATGATATAATATATTTTAGTATGGTTTCAAATTAAAAAACATCTGAGAAACCTAACTCCTTTTTTCAAGTATACCTGTCAGTGCGTCTTATTATCACGTATACATAAAGCTGTCATAAGTACATTGAAGTATTTTCAAACCTTAGATATATAAATTTTAACTTCACAAACATTTTGAATGACTTGAAAAAACAAAACTGAAGAATATACCAACCCAACTAAAAGTTTTGTCGTTTATTTCATGTTTTTCGGTGGTTTATCGAAATATAACGGTGAATTATATCCCGATAAACTCACTGCCCAATCAGTGAAAATTATCAAAATCTGTTACCCGGATTAACGCCAAAATGTGTAACGAGCGTAATGAATGCCGAAAACCATACGCCGATGACGTCGTTTAAATGACGTCATTTTTGTTATACTTTCTGATGACGTTTCCCGCAATTTTTGACATTGTCTTGAAACTCACTGAACAACAGTAGAGTTTGAGACATAAAATAGACAATTGTTGATATCGTTGTAATATCACTATAATTTCACTCGTGAACACCAAACGTAGTTATTTTCAGTCGTGGCTGCGCCACTCGTGAAAATATCACTTTTGGTGCCCACTCGGTGAAATTATAACGTGATATTACACCGAAACCAACAATTATCCTCTGTATCTATAATGGTTGATACATTTGACAAGGTCTAGAACGTTTTGATTTTACATAGAAATAATGGCAACAGTACTGTATTTGTTACACCAAATCGATTATATTATTTTTTATTAAACGCTCACGTGGAATCAACTCCAGCAGCTCAAAATACAATTCTTGAGCAGACATTCTTATAATTTACTTTGATATACAACACGCTTTAAGATAATTTGTCATTCCAAAACTTAGGTAATTTAATGCATGTTTTGTTTTCGATTTTTAGCAGCCTTTAAAAACGCACACCTCATCTGACAGACGTCGGGAGCTGCCTATATAACAATTTTATTGATATCATTACATTACATTGTCTGTTTAGTAAAGTGTTCCGTTAGAAACATCGCGCCTTTTAGTAATAATTAAATGAGCGATAACATGAATATACGATGGCGGTGAGCGAAGTAACGATGACGATGTGCAAAGTAACGATGAAAAACATCGCATGTAGTCATGGTGACTTCTAGCATCGCCAAAATGATATCGTGTATCGCCATCGTGACTTTAGTATCCCCTACGTGGCTTCGCGTATCGTGTCGCACATCGGTGTCGTGATTTGGAGTACTGTTGTGATTGCCACGTGCAAAGATATGATGGCAAAGCGCAAAATTACGAAGAACAACGTGTCGGATATTCATACTGACTTCAGGCGTCGCATTGAAACAGACCATAATGTATGTTTGGCATGGACCTAGGACAGAAACAGAATGCTTATCCATTTCTGAACGCAGTCCCACTTTATATTATACAATATACAGAAAAACTTAATAAGAGCCTTCCGACACATTCACTTCAAGGTTCTCTCCTCCATTTAATACTTATTATTCTAAATCAATCGAGGGGTGATCAGCAGCAGAGTCATTTGCCTTCATAAAAGTGTCTTATACTATGTCCTTGAATAAGGCATCGTTTCCCAGCGGCGACAAGTTTGAAGAATTTGCTAACAACACGCTGATTTGGAACAGCAGACTTTAATCGAAGACTACTTCACCGTTTGTAACAATCGGATCAGCTCCAGTGACAGTGGCATTTGATAAGCGTATTATTTACTTTTGTATTATGTACATCAAAAAGTTCCTGGCTTTATCCTTTTTTCATTTCCGCTAGCGTGAGCCAATGTAAAAATGTTGAGCCACTATCTTTACCGAGTGCATGTAATCGGTAACATATGCAATCACTGTGAAGAGTTGGAGGAAATATTGTGAAATTGTTGATGGATTGTAGACTACTGGTAAATTGGAGATTCGAAAAAAGAAATGATGCATGAATGAAATTTCGCATAAGATTCTTGAAAACATGCAAAAGAATGTTACTGCTAGTTACTGTAAAGCATTTTTAATCAGACAAGGGGGCATTTATTTGATCCAGAGTCAAAAGCTCAAAGCAATAAATGGAGACATCAGGGATCACCACAACCGTAAATGTTCAAGCACAATACATTTGTAACGTTATTGCATCAGTATTCTGAGATTGAAATGTTGTGATCATGGTGAATAAACCATTGCTGGGCAGTACTGCGCTAATATATTACATGAGCTAACAGAAAACGGACAGGAAATATTAGAGCAAGGCATCCTTTTTACTGCAGAAAATGCACCTACGCATATGTTGAAGTGACTTTGAACTTATTCCACAGCCCTTATATCATTCTGATCATGACGTCTGAGATTTAAGCTATTTTCCAAAATCAAATGTGAACTGCATCAGGGCATTTTTACTGTGACAATGGCGTCATTGGTGCAGTGGAAGACTTTTGGTGGAACAGGAAGAAAACCTTTTTTGGAAAAGCATCACTGATTTTGAGTATCGCTGGGAAAAACATTCCGACACAAAAAATGTAACTGGTCAGTTAAATGAAGAAGAAAAATCAATTATTGAAAATCTTGAATGAAGGATTGTTTGACGCATGCGCATTCATGACGTTATAAATGACGTAACATTTTGCCAAGGTGCTTTAAAACTGAGATTGAAGCTGATCACCAAATCGTTTTGTATCATACGATGCACACAGGGAAAGATATTGTATTTCTTACTTTAAAATAAGGTTGATTGTGTTGAAAATGTGTTATGATTTGCCCTCATTATAATTTGAAGAACACTAAATTTAAAGAAAGTCTTTAAATGAGATTCATAATTTAAATGAAATACAGTACAAACTCAACTACATCGTAAAAAACATAAAATTGTTAAAAACTTGTTAAAAAATTGTGTCATTATGTCATGTATACCATGTAAACTGCGCATGCGTTAATATATATTTTCCCGCTGCTTGTGCTAAGCTGTTTTAGGATTCAGTTGTATATCGCACGCTCATTAAAGTATATCTAGAAAGAATACGAGTTGTCATTCTTCACCATAAAACATGGTGTCAGAAGCTTAAAAGTGACTAAATACATCCCTAAAAGTCAGGATTATTAGCTCACATAAAGATAATTAGTAATAAATACATCATTACAACAGTGAGGATTATTAATTTACAAAAACAGATTTAAAGCGGAATTCTTGAGAAAACATGGAGTTAGCCGGAGTGCCTACGCCGTCTATGGACTGGCAAAGTACAAACTTATTGCAGTCATTCAGAAGCTTTCGAAGCCATGCGGAATTGATATTTGCCGGCCCCCTTAAGGAAAAAACACAAGAAGTGCAGATTACATATCTTTTGTTATGGATGGGAGAGAAAGGACGTGAGATCTTCAAAACTTTGACATTGACAGCAGATAACAGGAAATCGGTTAAAGACACTAGTGCGGCGTTTGAGAAGCATGTCCAACCCAAATCAAACCCAGTATTCGCCCGCTTTAAATTCAATAATGAGGTACAAGGAGAAAACTCAGTAGAACAATTCCTTACAAAGCTTAAAGTACTTGCAAACGACTGCTCTTTTGATGATTCCTACAAGGACGATATGATAAGAGATAGGATAGTTTTTGGCATAAAATCTCTTAAAATACGTGAAAAGCTGTTAACAATTGGCGAAAAGTTGACACTCGCGAAGGCGGTAGATATATGCCAGACAACTGAATACGCACAAGAACAACTGAAGACGATGCAACAACCTTCAGCCGAGGGTTCGAGCTCCACAGTGAGTTACGTGCAAAAACCGCAAAGAAACTCGAGAAAAGGATTCAGACATAGTGCTGTTAAGCAAACGGGACAGATATCTAAACAATCTAAGGGAACGTACAACCATAAGGACATTAAAACACCTGGTGCGAATAGTAATACGAAATGCGGTAACTGCGGTCAATTGCATAACAAAGAACAATGCCCGGCCCATGGCATACAGTGCTTGAAATGCAGAAAATGGAACCATTACGCTAAAGTATGCAGAAGTAAAAGAGTAAACATTATTAAGGCGGACTTACGTGATGATTCACCAGAAAATTCGGATGTATACATAGATAGTGTCATAAATAGTGTTAATTGTGACAGAAGCCAGGCATTTGCTAATATTGATGTGGGACCACGTCGAAAAGTACTTAATTGTAAAATTGACACAGGCGCACAGGTAAATGTTTTACCTCTTTTTGCATTTAGACAAGTAGGGGTTCAGACTGCACCCACTCCATCTAAAACCAGGCTGTCGGGTTACAATAACAATCCATGAGCACTCTTAGGTAAGATAACGCTAGAATGTACTCACACACCTTCGGCACAAAATAGGCCTGTAATATTTCACGTCGTGGAAACTGAATCGCCGCCTCTGCTCGGGCTACAGTCATGTATTGAATTTGGCCTATTAAAGCTAACGCATGAGATAAATTCAAATGCCACGCAGACCCCGCTGACCAAAAACTTGGTGTTACAGGAATTTTCCCAAGTATTCAAGGGCATTGGCTCTATTCCGGGTAAATGTTCCATATTTCTCAAACACGATGCTGAGCCCATCGTGCACCCGCCCCGTAGGATACCGGTAGCACTCCGTGATAAGTGTAAAAAAGAGCTCGACAGAATGGAAACATTAGGGGTTATAGCTAAAGTAAGCGAACCAACAGAATGGGTCAATTCAATGGTCACAGTAGAGAAAAAGTCAGGTGATTTAAGAATTTGCCTTGATCCGCATGACCTGAATAAAAATATTCAACGTCCGTATTACCCAGTAAGAACCCTAGATGACATACTTCCGCAGCTAAACGGTGCCAAGTTTTTCACGAAACTAGACGCCCGATCAGGTTACTGGGCCATTCATCTCACGGAAAAATCTTCCATGCTGACAACATTCAATACCATATTTGGCCGCTACAGGTACATGAGGTTACCATGGGTATTTCGTCAGCCATGGATTTGTTCCAAAAGAAAGTGGACGAAATATACGAGGGTCTCGAAGGGGTTGCGTTTTTGGTACGTGGCATTCCCTGTTTGATATTATTTTTGTTTTTTTGTTGCAATTGTAGACGACATTTTGGTCTATGGGAAAACTCGGGCAGAACATGATGCTAATTTGATAGCAGTTCTAAAAAGGTCACTTGAAAAAGGTATACGCCTTAATGCGGAGAAACTCGAAGTTAGCCTATCACAGATAAGCTATTTCGGTCACGTCATATCAGAACAAGGCCTTAGCCCAGATCCCGCAAAAATATCAGCAATTCGGGAGATGCCTAGTCCTGAAAACAGGTCACAGCTGGAAACTGTACTTGGTATGGTTACATATCTTTCCAGATTCGTGCCTAAATTAGCTCAGGTCACATCGCCCTTGCGTGAATGACTTGCCAAGGACGTGGAATTTTACTGGGGTAAACCACAAATTGAGGCTTATGAACAGGTGAAAAGAATCATAACACAAGAGCCTGTACTTGCATTTTATGACCCAGCAAAGCCCTTGGTTCTACAGACTGACAGTTCTAGGTCCGATTTAGGAGCCACACTCCTTCAAGAAGGTAGACCTATTGCCTATGCTTCTAAATCACTTACGCCTAGTGAAAAGAATTACGCTCTGATCGAACTTGAGTGTTTAGGGATTATGTTCGGAATAGAAAGGTACCGCCACTGGGTGTATGGTAGAAAAGTCAAGGTCGTCACAGATCACTTACCATTGATAAGCATTTTTAAGAAGCCATTATGTGCCGCGCCGGCCAGGCTCATGAGAATGTTGATGCAAATGCAGCAGTATGATATTGAGGTTACTTTTCACCCGGCAACCCAGCAAGCATGTGCATATTGGACCAATATCAGTTTTAAGTAGGCTGACTGATATCTGTTTTTGATATTGGTACGATAATCAGCCGATATCAACCGTTTTACCGAGAATAACATGTTGTGTGTAATAAGATGAAATATATTTAAATTATTTCATAAATCACTTAAGATTTAACGAATTTACGTTAAATTCTTCTCTAAATAGGTACAAACCTTATTTAATACAGTGGATGTTTCGATATCGGTCCAACCTCGGTTTGATATCAGAAATAGAGAAATCGGGCACGTTTGAAGAATAGATAGGCAGTACAAAATAACTCTGAATATAAGTTAGTTTTTTTCTATATTTTTGCTTAGCGGAGTGCAACCTTTAAAGCCTTAAAACAATAAAGAGAACTTGTTTATATGTTCGGCTTTAATTTATACTTCATTCAGCCCGGGATATACCGCCATTTTGGATCATATTTGAAATGGACACTTTGTGCCAATTCTCCTAAATTGGGTTATCTTTTGGAAAGGTAAATCATATTTTACTTAATTCAATTCAAACTGAAATATTGTTGAAGTTTACAATGTGTTTTTGTATTGTTTAACTCGCATATGTAGTAAAGGAACAGTAGTTAGCTATTATCACAGGTTTTCGCAATTTAAAATGTTGTCAGTAGAGCGGATAATAAATAAAAACTAGTCTGATCCATATAGCAGCTCGAGGTAATAGCCAGTGCCTTCATGCATCGGACCTTTTCAGTATATGGTGCGTAAGTTTCTTTATGTACAGGAATATATGTACATTTGTACTGCACAATTACTACAGTTTTTCATATCGGTCTGATAGAGAGTCAATATAGGTCCAATATGGTTTTTAAGCCGGTCCAATATCGGGTTGATATCACAAATGACATCGGCCCGATATTACGTCAACTTTGCAAAACTGAGGTCGGTCCGATATAAAAATCTGATATTGGGCCGATATTGAAAGCGATATCGGACCAATGTCGGCGTGATGTACATTGTATTATGCTTGCTGGGAAAGAGATTCCCGTTCCCGACACATTATCCAGTAGATCTGTCGGTGACACATACCCATTGCTGTCAGAGACACTTGAGGTACAGGTTAACATGGTTATGTCCAACTTACCCGTAAGCGACCGGAAGTTGCAAGAAATCAAAAGTCACACTGATAGGGATGATCAGCTGTCTATTCTCAAACAGGTTATTTTCGAGGGGTGGCCTTCTGAGAGAAATCAGTGCAAATCAGATTTACTTGATTTCTGGAATTACAGGGATGAGCTCACTGTGATCAATGGGTTAATTATGAAAGGTCACAAAATTGTCATTCCCAAAGCACTAAGGTCAGAATTGTTGGCTAAGTGTCACACAGGGCATATGGGAGTCCAGAAAACTTTGAATAGGGCAAGCGATGTAATGTTCTGGCCACGGATTTCACAGGAAAACAGAGACTTGGTATTGAATTGTTCAGTTTGTCTTAAACACAGGCATTCGAACCAGAAGGAAACACTATCCTACACTGAAGTCCCAGAATACCCATGGCAAGTAGTGGGGACTGATTTATTTGCTTTAAATGGCAAAGACTTCTTGATAGTTGCCGACTATTACAGTCATTACTTTGAGGTAAAGGAACTTCCCAACTGTAAAAGCTCTACAGTAATAAGTAGATTAAAGGGAATATTTGCACGATTTGGCATACCGGAAGTTGTAGTGTCTGACAATGGACCGTGCTACGCATCCGACGAGTTTGCCAAGTTTGCAAATATTTGGGATTTTCACCACAAAACATCCAGTCCTTATCACAGCCCTGGTAACGGCTTTGCAGAAGCATACGTGAAAATATGCAAACGTATTTTCATAAAGGCCAAGGAAACGAATTCCGATCCCTTGATTGGTATTCTAGAGTATCGTGTAACCCCACTTGATATCGGTTACTCACCTTCAGAAATGTTAATGAGCAGGCAATTACGATCTGTATTGCCAGTCGCCAAATCTAATCTATATCCCCGCCCAGTATCTCACAAGGTCATTCATGAGAAATTTACTTTAAACAAACAGAGGGAGAAGGTTACTATGACAAAACAGCAAAACCTCTAGTTCCTTTGAAAACTGGGGATTCTGCAAGGATACAACAAGCAGATAAATGTTGGAGTCCTGCTGTTGTAGTTGAAAAACACCATGATAGGTCATTCACAGTACAAACCCCCGATGGCAGTGAATACCGACGCAATAGGCGTCACCTCCTTAAAACAAATGAGTGCATGAAAGAACCACCGAATGTTGAAATGCAAAGCTCAGAGGAAAACAACCTTTCGGAGCCCCAAATTGTTTCAGATAATCAACCCCCAATGTCAGCAAACGCCAGTGCAGATAAACCATATGTAACTCGATATGGACGCACTGTGAAGCCGAAAATAATTGAATCAATGTAGATGTAAACCAACTTGGTACTTGATAGCGTGAGAACTGATAAAACAATTAACTTACATTTTACATCGGTATGAATGAACTTTATTTCGAAGAAATGACAGAGAACGTTTTTAGATGCACACAGAGTGACATTTGTACAATTACCTATATATATGTTTTACTTTTTAGCTTTTCATTGATGCACATAGAATATAATCTTTCTATTTCTCTGTTAAAGGGATATGTGTCATTATGTCATGTATACCATGTAAACTGCGCATGCGTTAATATATATTTTCCCGCTGCTTGTGCTGAGCTGTTTTAGGATTCAGTTGTATATCGCACGCTCATTAAAGTATATCTAGAAAGAATACGAGTTGTCATTCTTCACCATAAAACAAAACTTAGTTTACATTACCCTTCTCCTTTTGGACACATCTGAAATCAAAAGCTATAACTAGATCTAGACTTATTTCTATAAATACGATCATAGTATGTGGTACAATGGTGTTATCTGTTTACCTGGGGAAAATGAGGTAAGTGGCGGCATTGGTTTTACTACAATAATTTTTTTTCTCTTCTTCATGTGATGTTTATACCGTTTTGACTTTGCACAAGGAGGCAGTGAACATTGAGGTCAAGTCATGTTAATAATTTTTAACATATTTTACCTAAACCTGTATATTTGTATATGTTTGATCTACATATATCACAAGCTCACTCTTCATCGAAAAATACGCTGACATCATTCCTTAAGGTGTGTTTAGATAAGAGAGATCAATCGTAATTGGATATAGCGCTAAGCCTATTGGACATATAATAATACATCAAGAAAGCATTTAGAAACATCAGCCAAAATATCACCCCTCGGCTAAACCAGCCATGAATCACAGTCGTGAAAACAGTTTGACGTGCTAGTCTTTTCATGGGCTTTAATTAGACAAGAGAAAAGATGATTCAATATAATTTGGCGGACACGTATTACATTTGCTCTACATTACTAGATGCCACGTATGCCATTTAACATGAATCATATGTAGAGTTAAGTTTTAACTTTAAAGACACGTATTGGAGTCATTAACTGTATCATAACTTTAAAAAAAATCTTAATTCATGGTTGGATTACGAGACTGACACTTTCATGCAATAGGTTATATCGATCTGAAGATTTTTCTGTTGTTTCTACTGATAGTGGAAAGACCTTTGACAAGTAAATACAAGTATCAAATACGATCACAAAAAGAGCATGCCGCGCGACCAAACTATGTATTAAATGTATAAAGATTAACATAAAGTAAGAGTTTAAATTTTGTTTGTTTGTAAATCAGTGTTATTATCAGCGTTATTCCCTATTTACATGTACTGACTCGGTATATAAATATTTATTTATCCAGTTTTGATTGGACAAAAAGTAATTTAAAACACTATTTTACAATCGCAAACGTAGAAACGTCTCAATAGCAATTCTATGTTACATGTAACATCCTCTTAGTTGGTATAGCCTGTATGAAAAAGTCAGACCTATCTACATCCTGAATGGACATGAAATTTTACAATTTATTTCAATCTGACTTTCAACATATAACAGATGAAACAGAAGAGACATAATTTTATTTTCAGACATTTCTGGTACAAATACATTGTATAATAATGTTTTCAGAATGGCTTTTTGCGAAATATGTGAATGAGCTGGACACAATCTACTCTGAAACAAAATTTCAAGGTGAAATATGCACATTAGCTGCGCTAAATCTACCACGAAAAATTCTAAAAGCATAATTTTCCACCCTGAAAATATGTTTTCCAGCCAGGTATTTAAGCCACCCTGAACTCTAAAAACAAATTCATTTTTATAGAAATATATAGTGCTTTCAGCGTTAAAAAACCCCCGAAATATTCAAATTAGGCAGAAAATGTAGATGAGGTGGACAGAAAATCAACATGGAATTCTACCTCACCATGAGTACTGTACTTGTATTATTGAAAATCAATCCTACTATGAAAAGCATAGTTCAAATTCCCACCCTTAGATTCTGCATAGAAAAAAGTTGGTTCTCACACAATGTTGCTCAAGTTCTATACAGCTCTTTACATTCTGAACTAGTTCTGTGAAAATCCATTGGAAAATGCAGGGCTGTAGCGTTTTACAATTATAGGCTGTAACATAGTTGGATTTTAAACAGCATGAATTAATTTCCATTCAGAATCGGAACCTGTTGCCATTAAACAATAAAGCTGTGGGGGAAAGCTACATAATCTACCAGAAAGTTTGATAATGTAAACACAGAAATCAGCTGCTTGATTAAGGAAAATGTGTTTTTCGCCAAATGTTTTTTCGTACTACATGTATTAAAGCTCAACTTGCAATTTTGCTACAGTCATTAGATAAATAGGACTGATAACATTGATATTCGTAAAATATTTGCAGCAAGCGTGTGTAATTTAAGATAGCAAGGCAATAGTAAGGGAGTCGCCAAGCGAATTGGATTCGGAACGGTATATTTTGCAGACGAACTTTACAAACAATAAAAACAACAAAGGATTTTTCAAAAAGGGTATTTGATTTTGCAAACAATATAGATTGTATAGGAAACGATTTTTAGATCTACTTATGAATGTGAAACTTATATATAGCTGTTAAATTCAATTTTGATAGTGATAAGTGATAACAAAATACAAGTGATTTACATATATGTGATAATTGTATGAAATACATGTTTATATACATGTATATGTATGTTAGGTGTTACTTAAACTAGTTTAAGCTTTTTCTTGAAAGGTTCAACTGTATTTACGTACAAATCGACATGAATTAATTACGCTTAACACTATTCAATAATAGCCTTTTCCCCAATCATACTTGCGGTTTACTAATAATGCAAAATGCACATGCGGTTTACTTAATAATAGTTGCGGGTTAATAATTATAGTTGCGGTTTTATAATAATACGGAAGCTGCTTTTCATTACGTCTGTATGTTCTATTATTGACAACTTTTTCTTTTCTTCTACACATTCATTTCAGTCTTTTTGAAGATGTGTCAGTCCCATGGTTTGACTTTTTCTTTGTTTTTGTTACTGAGAATGACTTTTTCAGGTAGGTATAAGTTAAATCTTCATATGTTTTAAATCTTAGATTTTCTTACTACAAGTGCAAAAAAACAAAAATAATATCAAACAGGGAATGCCACGTACCAAAAACGCAGCCTCCCCAAAAGAAAATATATTTGCTACATAACAACAATTTAATGAAGGATTTTAAAACAAGTCTCCAAAGTGCAAAGCATTAACAAATTGTCAGTCATTTGAACTCCTATCATCACATTGACTTGTTCATGCTTCTTCGTTATGCTTGTTCTAACAATTATAGTGAATAAAAGCTTTACTCATCATTTCTAAGATATTTTATACCTATCACTGTAAACTACTTTTATACACTCCGAACACAAAGTGTAAGAGGGTATACTTGATCCATCTTGTCCGATCGTCCGTCCGTCCGTCCGTCTGTAGACGGAAGCTTGTGGAAACTTAATCTACAAAATCCCTGGTCAATATTTTATGAAACTTCACAGAAGTGATAAGTATCATGCCTAGTTGAGCATAGTCCTTCTTTCGGGGCTCGAGATAGTAAAATCTTGCGGACACTTAATCTCTAAAGCCTGTGGCCAGAATATATGTACGGTCTATGTTTTGGTCATTTGGTCAAAAGTCAAGGTCACAGGGCTCAAAATAGTTAATTTGTGGACGCTTCATCTCCAATACCTCTAGTCAGAATTTGATGATACTTCACATAAGTGATAAGTACAATGCTTAGTTATGCAAGGTGACTGGTCTATGTTTCTTGTCACTAGATTAAAGGTCAAGGTTACAGGGACTCGAGATAGATAACTCTTCTGTAATTTTAATCTCCCAAACCCCTGGTCACAATTAATGATATTTTACATAAGTGATAAGTACCGTGAATAATTGTGCATGGTTTATGTTTCGGATTCCTGGGTCAACAAGGTCACAAGATAGTAAATTAGTGTGCGGTCCTTATCTCATAAGCCCCTGGTCACAATTTCATGATATTTGACAGAAGAGATATGTACCATGCATTTTTGTGCATGGTCTATGTTTCGGGTCACTAGGTCAAGGTCGTACAGACTCGACATATTAAAATATTGTGCGCTCTTAACCTCAAAAACACTTGGTTAGAGTTTAATTAAAGTGACAAGTACCATGCCTTAAACTATGCAGTTTCAATAAATAAAGCATCAAATGATACACAATTGTTAAAGCTAACTGTGTCAGTGGGGTGTTGGGTGTGTGGGGGGGGAAGTATTCCTCGCCTTCAGTGATAGTTCTAGCCCGAAAAGAAATTCATAAAATTGATTTTCACTTACATTTATTGATTTAGGATACACAGCTAAACAACTGGACCTAACAACAGATGACCAGCTATTTTCTTGCAGTTACTTCTGTAAGTAATGTTTCTATTCTTCTAAAATAATTTAATACCAATGAACGTTTGGTGATACCATCTTACATTACTTTAGGTTGGTATGTATGTTTCTTTCAAAACCTAGTTCAATTACTAATAAATAGGTTCGGAAAGTGGAACGAAATGGCCATTGCCACCTAAATTTGAACAACCATGTATTCCTCAAGATGTTCAATCTGTTTACCGCACACCTCCAGGATCAACCAATGCAGTTGTCAAATGGACAGAGCCTACTGCTACAGATAGTAACGGAGATAGACCTAGGTAAATAAGCTGAGAATGTTCAAATAGACTTTTCGCTTAGAGAAAAATATTTTGTTCCTTTGAAGATTATTAGAGATAGATTATATTCAGATTATTGTTTTGCTTGCACTCTCTTGAATTGCTCTGTTTGAAGTGACTTATAAAACATATTTGTTTAACGTTTTTTTTCGTCTAATTATGTGACTTTTTCATATAGTCTCTTCGAATTAATGTATGCCTTAGTCTTGTTTTCTATTTAAGAGAGACATGGCTGCCTAACATACTGGAAAGTTCTAAGTTGCATTAAATACAGTCTCCTAAATACGGAGTAAATTCATACTAATCATTGCATAGGTATCTTCTGAGTAATTAACAAGAAAATTTAAACTTTGTTAGATCGAACCTACATTCTTATCTAAGACTTTGTAAAAATGTGCATTTTGTCTTCGTTTCGAATACTATGGAAAATTATTAATGTATTTTCATCACGGACTGAGAACGGAAATGTTAACATGTTAACGATTTTCTGTTTAATTAAATGTTCGATTGAAGTTGAGAAAAATTTCTTAAGAAGTTTTATTTGACAGCTAAAACGCTTATGAACATTTTAAAGGTCAATACGTTTTGATTACTTTATTTTTACTTTTTAAACCAAAGCATAGAACAAGCTAAAGGAGAAAGAAATGGTGGGTATTTCAAAGGCACTGTTCGGGGATATCAGCATACAATAGTGTACCTTGCAACTGACAGAAATGGTTTTACTGACTCCTGTTCCTTCAATTTTACTGTTGTTGGTAAGTAAGCTTTTAGAAAGATATCAAAACGGTTCCACATCTGTATGATTCTATAACTAATTTTTTTATTTAGATAATGGCTGCTCACTATTACCGTTAACAACCATACTGACACATTTACAAATGTGTATACAAGTATTAATAGTAACAATAAAAAATATGCTTTAATACATTACAAACAACTATTAAAAGTAAATCACAGGGAAGCTGATATAATGGAAAGACATGAACGATAAACTTGGAGTAAGTTAGAGAATAAATGAAAATAAAACAAATACAATGTACAATGTACTAATCCACTAAAACTCTTTTAAAACTTATAAAAGAACTTAATCTATATATGTTTTGAAGAGAAAGTCATAAAAATAAAATTCAGTATACACGGGAAGAAAACATGATGCAGAAAAATGCAGATAATTAACAAAAATAAATATGAATGGTTAAATCCAGTCAGGCATTAAAAGTATTTTGGTACTGTTAGTAAAATTTTACTCAAAACTTTATAAACCTGTCAAGTCAAGTATATCAGAAATAAAATATTATTTATCTCAAACGACAAACCAACACAACAGTACGAACTCATGCGAAGGTTTATTTACAGTAGACCAATATGCATTTGCAATAAAATAACGAAAGAGAACAAGTCCTGGTCTGGAATGCATCACTTCGAATTCTACAAACTTTTAAGTATTTTGGAATGAACTAGGTGCTTAAGTAACTGCTGTTCATTATCAGGGTTTCTTGATAAATGAGTATATGCTTTAAACGTACTTGGATCTTAGCGGTGCTTTACGAGAAAGCTGAGCCGACAAATCTAGAAAAGTTGCGTTCCATATCCCTACCATATACGAATTATATACATGTACATGTAATTGCAACTATAAGCCTCGCCGATGGGCTTACAGACGATCGCGATAATTTAGATTCTTTGCTAAATATCCTATAATTTTAATATTGTCTAATTGAAGGCGATAAACAATCACTTTTTAAAAAAAATTATATAAATATATATACAGCAGCTTGGAAATGGATACGTTAACATTTTTATCCGGAATTTTTTTGAGTGAATAGAACATGGACATTGATTCTGTTATTATTCTATCAATAAATCTACAAAATGTATTTTACTGTTACGGTATCAGTACATTCAAAGTGATCCTGGAACGTAAAATATTTTATACACTTTAGCTAAAAGTTATTTTACCAAGAAAAAAAGCGCCAAAAAGTCAATATTTACCCACGATTTACTTTTAAACTCCCGTAAATGCTTTGAGGAAGATAATGTTTTGTTGATTATCATCAAAATGCTTTTTACTATGTATGATCTGTTCGATTTACGTTTCCCTGAGCTATCTATGTTACTTCAGTGGCATCATACAGTGTCACATGATCTCCTTCTACTACTATATTTTGTATTTGCCCTACCAAAGCAAAGGCTTAGATAAACTTTCTCGAGAATCATGTTTAAACATTTCTTCTGCAATAAATCAAGAGATTCTCAGATTGAATGTTTGAACATAAAAAAGCTTGTTGAATTTCAACAATTTCATTTCTTTTGTTTTACAGAAACATGTGTCTCTTTATTTTAGAATATAAAATTAAAATTGATGTCGTTTCATGAAAAACTGATTAATTGCTTAATAATAAAAATAACGGAGAGTACACGTTAAGCTGTGTCCATTTCTTACAAATAAGGCAGATGACCTAACATTTTTATATTCTGACTTATCAGGTATTCTAACACAAGCGGCTGCTTATCCTATTTACATTGTATACATATAGGGAAAAGCCTGTTTTTTTTTATTTTACGATAAAATACAGTACGTTTCCTCAAGGACGACGTGCCTTAAATGACTTATCGACTTGACGTACAACTGTATGTGAACAAGCTCGTCCAATCGTATCCTGCGTGTTAATGTAATAATGATGTACAAAAAATGTACTACTACGCGTTAAATATAATTCAGGGTTGTTTTCAAAGAAAATAACGTGCTAGAATCGTAATAATTAATTGTTTCCTATATTTAATCGTTTAAATAAAATAAAGTCAATCATTTGGATGCGAACAATTAAATCACTCATGCTACGCACTCGTAATTCAATTATTACGCATCCGTATTCCTGACTATATTTTATTCAACGATAAAATGCAGGGAGGCATTTATTATTTCTTAATTAACCCAATAACTTGAAAATATTACAAAACTGTAGCGATCGTCTTCAAGCAAGTAATAAATAAAATAATCAACGAAAACCAATAAGGATATATCAAAGATAGATTCATAGATATACTTTGAGCGAAATACGCGATAGACTAGATTATGCTGATTCTTTACAAATAGATGGTGCAACATTATTCTTAGATTTCAGAAAAGCCTTTGATTATTTTACGCATTATTTTCTGTTCGAAACTTAGAATAATCTATTTTTGTTTCAAAAACGACTTTATAAATTGATTAAAAACTCTTTTCTGCAGTTGTCATTTTGACATTTAAAAGTACGGTTGATTGTCCTAACCATTTAAACCTGAGCGTTGTGTATGAGAAGGCTGTCCTTTTTCTTTCGTACTATGGCACTCAACATACACATTTTAAACCGTATCTCTGATATATATGTAAAATCCGACAATGAAACGAAAACGTTGAAAATGTCACAATTAGCAGATGATACCACTTTATGGCATAAATCGAAAGCTAATACAATTCAAGCTTCAGAAAAATAAAATGGAGTATTTTGGAAATTCTCTGGTCTAAAGTTAGATAAACACAAAATAGAAGGAATGTAAATCGGAAGAAAACAATCTAAATAAGAAGTAGTTGGTAACAATAAATGATCATTTTAAACTAATAACAACTGGTTTAATACATTTAGTTCATGATAAATCTTAATTTGAAAAGTTAAACTGGCAAACCAAGATTGAAGATTGTAAAAGGTTTCAAATAACTGGATAAAGAGAAAACAATCAATTTACGGGAACATTTCAATTATTTTAATACTCATTATTCCTAAGCTAATGAATGCACTACACTCGCTTGTTGTACAGAAGACATTTAAACGAGATTTTAACAACAGTGAACAGTTGTATAAAATATATTATATTATTATTAATGACATACTAGATGAAAACTCTACCTCAATAGTCAATTTTTAACAAACATCAATAAAACTACATTAAACTGGATATCAGAACTTAATCGTCTGAAAAAATGAATATCAAATAAATAGTTAACACTAATAAAAAAGAACATTTGCGTTTAACTATTTAAACCATACCGCGTTTAATTCTTTTAAATCTTAATAAGCAGACACATGATACAATTACAAAACAGATGCATCAATTTCTTATATTTATCATTTGAGTGGGTACCTTTTTACAGGTTTATAAACAATCTATATGATAATGAAGTTACGTTACATGTATTCAAAATAAATAATTACTGCATAGGATTTTTCATCGCAAAAATTTCCCTATGAATGGCACAAACTGCATTGTATGTCAAATTAAGGAAACGTATGAACATTTATATTTATACTCTCCGGTGGTCAAAGATATGTAGGATTTGCTTTTACAATATTTACGTGAAATTGGGACAGACAGAAACATAAAATTGCTAAGAACAATTCAAATAGGATATAAAATGATTCATCCAACTTTTCAACCTATTAAAACCAGAGATGTCACTAATGTTAAAATATTTTGAAAACAAAGAAAAGAAATGGAAACAACCATTTTATTAAAAAAACTATCTCTTTTATTGAGAACAAATTACTTAAAGTTTAAGAACTATTGTATACGTTTGTTTTGAAGTATTTGAAATATTTGATAATTAAAATATATCAAAAAACAATATTTGTTAAAACAAAAAATGTAAAAAGTTTTTAAAAATATATTAAAATGATAAAACATTAGTTGAATTACATTGCATTAAAATATTTTGGTTTTCTCTGGCAAAGCATCAGTAGACTGCATTCAGTGCAAGTGTGTGCCCGACAACGTCATACCTGTTGTTAAGAAATATGCATAAATATTAATAGATATTTAAATCATACACAGATGCAAAAAAAGTTTATCGACAAAGCCTACCTCCGTGTCTATCTAAATTGAATGATTTCTTTTACACAAGCAAACATACATCAATATGCTATACTACTTACAGTTCCATCGTGCCGGACGCTTGGCGTTGCGTTTATTCAGCACTTCGCATGTACAAATGGAACTGCTGTGGGAAGTTCTTGCTCCTTTACGTGTGAGACAGGATTTCGACTTTCTGGTTCAGGAAATGTCACATGTAAATACAGTTCAAAAGCAAAACAGAATCCAGATTGGGACAATGTTCCTCGCTGTGAACGTGAGTTCAACAGTTTTTCTTTAAACGATCGATTATAAATGAGTGTTAAATATATCTTTCAATTATGAAGTAATTAATATCTTAAGGTCTGAAAATAAATATTTTACTCTGAGAAAATTTGTACAAAAAGAAATAAGTTAATTATATTGTCTATTTGTCGGTCTACATCATGTATTTTTGACACTTAAACTTCAAATAGGTCTTGAAATCTGCATTTGAGACCAAAATACGACTTATTCCATGCAGAAGATAATATAACTGGACAAATACTGGTTTTATATCTTTCGTATCTGTTAGATCATTTTTCGTTTTAAGTTGAATGTACTTAGATTGAAATATGTATCGAAATTGAAAATTTAAAAAGATACAAATGTTATCAGTTAAGTGTTGTTATAACAATTGAAAAAAAAGATTGTTTGTATGTCTTCTTGTAAAAATGAGGATCTCAATATGAAAGTAATGTAGTTTTTTAATAGGAGCCACAAACATTGTCTGGCAAAAAAAGAACTTTATTTTAATCAAGTTATCTCTCACAACGTATTCCCTTACATCTACTTTGGATTTGAAAAAAATGAATTCCCATGGCCTTGATCATTTAATATGCAGTTATTTCATTTTCTTCTTTTCTCAGTATTTATTAAACATATAGCTAATTGATGAACTGACACAATAAAATTGTTATATATATAAACATGTATATTGTTAATTATTATAATAATAATAGTTAAGATTTATTTAGGCGTCAGATGTGGCTACCCTTCACGGCCTGATAATGCTGATCTAGTATGCACAGACAATGATTACAGCTTCCAATCCGTCTGTCGGGTAGAATGTAAACAAGGTTTCATACCTGTCGGACCACATTATGTGCTATGTCAAAAGGATGGGCAATGGACAGGCACAACTGTGTGTACAAGTACGTAAACAATTACATCATACGTTCAATTTGTTTTAAATAATTGTTGATATTTAATGTGGCAGTAAACAAGCAATACAAAAGGCTTTTCGAAAAGTTTCCAAAAAGCTGTAAGTTGCTTTTTTATCATAAAATACATGTAATTGTTTTTGGTCAACATGTTGAAGTAAATGCATTAGAATACAGACATTGAAAATGTATAGCGCCACTAACATCTGTCCAAAGACAACATCGTCGTTGAAACTGCTCAGAACTATATGACAGCTTTTCATGAGGTTTTGATGATTGTAGTTAGTATATCTTATACATTTCTAACACCAAAAATTAGCTTCTCACTTAAGACTTGACACGAATTCGGGGTATGGGTAATCAGAACATATTTTCGTTTTTATGGGTAAAGATAAATAAAATACAAATAAGTTATTTCAACGTAAACCGCAGGATATAGCAATGTCATACGCAAGTATTTATGAATGTTACAACCTTATACATAATTAAATAGACATCATGCGCACCGACCAAGAATATATTAAGTAAGTTAATTAGAGTAAGGGCAAATGAAGACATTTACGTTAAATATAATATGATAAAGGCCTGCATTATAATGATTAACATTGTCTATAACATTTGATATTCAAACATAAAAATATAACATTTTAACTGGAACGTTTCAAACAGTAGTGGTGTCTGGAATAAAAACACAATGTCTTTGAATTAATTGAATCATTTCATCAAAATAATGGGGTGTATTTTGATCCATCTTATAAAGGTATTTTCAAAATTGGCTTTGTAGTCTACGTGTAATTTGCTAGCGTTCTCAATACATATTTCAAAAGGTAAACAAGAAAAAGAAGCAAGAGTAAATAAGAGACTCTGATGTGATCTTTGTATTCTACGTGTAATTTGCTAGCGTTCTCAATAGATATTTCTAAAGGTAAACAAGAAAAAGAAGCAATAGTAAATAAGAAACTCTGATGTGATCTTCATAAATCGTTTTCTGTCCGGTTTATTATCAGTCAGAGAACAACTAATTTGTTACTGTTTGTTTCATCATATATCAAAATTTGCAACTTTTAGGACAACAGTCCGATTACGAGCAGTGTCCATCATCTACGTGTAATGGTCACAAATGTGTACAATATAAGAACAATACCTTCACATGCGAGTGTTCTCACGGTTGGTCGGGAAGAACTTGTGAAATACCGCCCAATTTCTGTGAAGAAAATATCTGTTTCTACAGTGCCACATGTAATAGCCAAAACAGCAGTTATACATGTTACTGCCCCGAAGGGTTCTCTGGATCTTTATGCCAAATATCGCCAGGTTTGCTACATTTAGTCATTTTATAATCTAAACTCTTAAATAAATGTTAAGTCAAAATAATCCAATCTAATAATCTAATAAGGAATTTTATGGCGTTTGCTTATGACGTATTTATCATTTAACATACACTTTTTATCATACATGCACTTTTCGACATATAAGGCTTTTGCAAGTTACTCACTCAAGTTTGGAACAAAATAAATGTGAAATTTAATGCTGTCCTGTCCTTCCCACGCATTGCCTTGTAAAGTCTTTCACCGTGACCTGGCACTTGTCGGTATTTATGAAATTATCCTTTATATTGTTTAAGACAAAATGGAATAAGATAAGCTTTATTTCCAGTTGGCAAGAGTACAACAAATGACATAAGCCCTTAAAGGGCGTTTTTACCGACACATACAATTACAGCATATAATAACTTTTGTAAAAAGGCTGAAAGAGAAATGACAAAGAAATATATGCATGTAAAGGCTGATATAGAAAAAACAAGATAACAAACATGTATTTACTAACACACAAAATTGAAATCATAAAAGACAGTTGAAATATGTAATTCATTTAAACATAGTAGTGATTAAAAGCCAAACCATTTTCTGTGTCAACATTGATATTATTTTGACATACAACACGTTTACATACAGTTTCTACTATGTTGCTGTTCATATCAGGTTGTATTACTTAAGTGGATTTTAAAATGATCTGGTATTAATTTGTCTGGCTTATGTTTTATATTATGAAATGTGTGCAAGAAAATTCTTCTATGCAGCAATCTGAACTTACAGTTTTTGTTTGATCGATGTTTTTATCACCATGTTGGACGAATACATATAGACTGAAAGAAGTAGCTTCCTTCAATTGGGTGTTGTTAGTACGATTTATTGCTGTTTTGTCATTAACAACAAGACATATTTTACGTATCAATATATATATATTGTCATTTTCAATGGACATTTCACAATATGGAAATCATAGTATTTTTTTTACCTATCTATATGAAGGTTACATCAAAAGAATTTAAAGGAGATACTTAGTCTACTTTTATTGTGTTTTGGGATAAAAAAGATTCATAACTTTATAGGGACGACAACGGGTAATAAATTTGATATTCAAGTACTCGGTCCTTCTTCCGATCGAGTACTCGAGTACCCGGAAAACTATAATTCACATGATTGACATATAATGGATCAATGTATTTTCTATGACTTTGTTTTGAACCGTTTGAAAAATTACCTGGCAGAGGATTACGACGTAGGCATATATAATTTCACAAACAAGTGTACAGATTATACTGAGCTATTTTTAAAGAGACTTTAAGAGACCACTTAATTATCTTGTTTGGCGGTGTCGGTAATTTTTGCCAAAGTCAAAACTCGCCACTTTATGGCGGTTGAACACCCCAGATAGTTTACGAAAATTGTTTTAGTATGCTACCATTCATTGGATAATATTTTTATTCTATAACTGTATGGCTTAATAAAGCCAATTTATCAATCAAACGGAGTTGTGTTTCAATTTTCTCAATACTAGCTTATATGACCACTTGGGGCTAGTTGTGGTTAACAAAAATACAATGTATACCATTTAGGAGTTATATTTTTTCTGCTAAGTCGTAATAATTCTTTTCTCCGCACTCGTGTAAAACTACCGTCGTAATTAGCTTATTACGTTATTAATACTTCAAGTAACAAGTTCCGCATAAAAAGTTTCTAGAATAATGACAAGTTACGACTGTTAATTCGAGGAATCTAATAGCGATGATTTGAGGTGATTTTTTTGCAATTTTCTTTTTTCTTTTTTTCTAGTACTCGATTAAAGTTTTGCTAACCGAGTACTTGGACGTTCGGTCGTGTAACCGGTTAAATGGGTACTCGTTGCCATCCCTACTTTTGTAGGACATCATGTACTTATTGATTTGCAACGAAATATTAAAGAACAATGCAATGAAAATTACAAGTCATCTTATCATTATTCATTTTAGTTGATGGTGGATTCTCTGATTGGTCCTTATGGACTGAGTGCTCCGTAACCTGTGGTTCAGGTGTGAAGACACGTACTCGCTCATGCAATAATCCTCCACCAAATACACAAGGCAAGTTTTGCAACGGCACTCATTCTGAAAATATACCCTGTGAAATGGTGAAATGCCAAGGTATTAGTGATCATCATTTATTATTTCCTCTTGAAATGCTAACGTACTAGTATGCGTTATTTCCTTCTTCTTCGCTTAAAAACTGCTTGCTCTCAGTTACCGTTTAAAAATATATTTTTTAAAAACTGAGATACTTGTACATAAATGTAAAATTAAAGGCTAGAATCAAAATATAAGCAAACATATAGGTAGAAATTTGCAGAAATCGATTGAAAGTGTCGGTTACACGGCACCGCTACACTTTATGTTGATATTGGAATTTTAAAACTGTTTCCAACGCTTTTGAATTTGGTAGCATATTATTTGAAGTTGAAAGGTATACGTGACAGGAATTTATACTTGAGCCTTTTTATATGACTATATGTTCTAAAATACATAATTTACATCAGTTTGAAGAAATTTATTGTTTTACCAAAATCGAGCAGCTTTAAGCATATTTCTTTAGTGTAAATTGAAATGGTAGTCCTTTCAAACATGTACAAGATATGATGTTAATGACTAGATATGACTTAGACAAATGCATTAAATTTCAGTTTGTCCAAAACTAAGCAATGTTAATACATCATTGGCTGATCTTGAGTGCGCAACCAACCATAGGGGACTGCAAACATGTAAAGTAAAGTGTAAAAATAGTTATATAACAACTCCGTGGTTTATCAAATTTGAGAGACAGAGGTGTGGCTCGGAGACAAATGATACCTGGGTGCCAGGAAAATTAACTGATCCTTGTGTTGGTTTGTAATTGTAATTGCAATTTCGGTTTCGTTTACAGTTTTTAAATTTCTTAGTTTTAGATGTATCATATGTAATGTTATCTTGTTAGGAATATACGTTATATTAAAGAAAAAGCAGATTGTTTAATCCAGACTTTGTACTGCACAACAATGTGGCTAATACAGTCATTCCTTTTATTTATCAGGTCCAGTTTTGCCAAAAGAGCTTCGACTTGATTGTAATATTACGTACGAGACCCAAATACCATCGAATTATTATAATTTTGTTAAAAACCAAGTGACGCTTAACGTCAATAAAGCAAGATGCATTAAGTCGACTCGTTGCAATGCAACGGTAAGCCTTTCATCAAGTGAAGAAGAAGGCGTTACAGCAACAAATCTGCGGTTAGTGCTTCGAAGACCTTTTGATGGAATAACGACAGACACAGCATTTAACATTAATACAGAAGGTATCTTATATATATTTCAACATGTTTTACTAAATCGTTTCGAACTTAAAAAAAAGTCAGTTCTTTGTTGTTTCAAACACATACGTTTGTAAGGAAAGTGTATGAAATTTCTGATAGACTATATCTAAAAATATTACAAAAATGCTTTTCTTCCAAACATTATATTTTAGTAATAACGATAAAGGTAGTAAGATGTTGATGAATCAAACCGGTTAAATTAAGGCACGCCTTATATTTATATAATATAAAACCAGAAACAGGTAAAGGTGTTTTACAATAATCGATGTTAGTTATAAAGCTTATATAAAACGCATGTTTAAAGAGCTCAACTATAAAATCTGTGTACCTATATAGTCTAAAATTCTTATGGCATTCTTTGAATTAATATTAACCAATTTAAATATCGAAGCATATCAACATATCTTCTATTCACTTAGATTTTTACATATATTTCTATAAAGTAAATGTCATGTGTTCTACTTCCTCACATTAATCAAAATAGTAATATCAGCAGTAGAAGAAATGGAGTCAACAGCTGATTTCCTGAAAACATTCAGTGCTGATACGTTTGATGTTTCGACTCAAGACGTCACATACCGCGTGCGTGAAGCATCGCTTGTATTGCAAGGACATGTCAGTTGCATGGAGGGAAAAGTGCCTGTAAACGGAATGTGTGGTATGATCAGAAACTATTGTTTTAATGTTTAATTTGAATCATTCTTCAAGATCAAGTATATTTCTTTTTCTTTAGCCTAAGTGTTCTTTTAATGGAGCTCTGAGATTAGAGTTTTCGAGCCCCGCGGGTCTGTGATGCTTGGTAGCCTTTACATGCAGTTCAACTTTAGCAGATTGGTCATAGGATTTTTCTATCCGTTCATTCGTTTTCGTTTAGCTGTCAGACGAACATATTTCCAATGTTTAAACTTTTGAGCGATGATACCTGCTGTCTAACATCTTGCATGATAATTGGCTTTGGTAAACTAACTACTTGCTTATGTTTGTTAGTAAATTAAGGTAATGTCATGAGAAGACTATCCTTTGAAACGTTGTTTGCAATATTATCAAATAACTTTCCATAGAGTTGGTAAACTCCATTGGTTAGGAGAATGCTTATGTCGGTACATGTATTAGAAAATGTTAGTAAAAGGTAGGAGGATGACGTTTATTTTCAGCTTTTAAACATTTCAAATATTTCGGTTCTAAATCCTTTAGATTTATTGGTTCCAAACTCTTGAACAGTTTTCCAGTGGATATTATATCAACAATTTAGGCATTTCAGGTAGCAATCAAATGTCACTTAATGAATTGTATTTATTCTTTATATTTTACGGTCTCATTTTACAGTGTCTTTAAACATAAGGTTTTCATTGTGTAATGTATAAGTTTCGGCTTAAGATTTTTTTCTCATATTTACTCATCTTGTATAGATACATTAGGTCAGTTTAAACAGTCGAAGATCCTGAAGTTAATTGACGTGAAGTTCTTGCGTGTACGATCAAGTCTTTCAATACTGTAAGGCTACCAATGTGATAAATCCTGCTATAATGTATTGTAATATTAATTGTTACAGTTCTAGTATGTGATATTTGAACATTTTGTTATAATTACTTCCAAAGATGTTTTACTGATTGCCTCACTATATATGTGTCATACCGCAAATGATAAGGACAACAGTGGAAGTAAGAGCTTTTGTATTGTGAGCATGTCATGGTGTTTTAGTGCATAATATAGTTTTTAGCAATTATATTGCTTTATACGATATTATATTTGTTAATCATGTTACATGTTCTCCTTTGCCGTAATGAATATATTTATCTATCTAATTTACAGTTGAATGTCCGCCCGGTACATTTTTTCGATCAAACGTGTGTGACTTTTGTCCGAAAGGAATGTATCAAGGACTATATGGCCAAACCACTTGCAAAATGTGTATACCTGGATACACAACATATACCGTGGGATCTGTTTATTCAGTTCAATGTTATGGTAATTTTATGTCTTTATTTGAACATACAAAACGTGCTATATTTATCGCAATATCAGTGTTTTTATGCGATTTGTTGGTAGTTTGCGTACAGACAATTTTATGTTAGCAGAAGCTACCGCTAGTAGGTGCTTACTCGGTCAAAACACATGCCATTGGTACCTTAGAACAGAACAGACCATATTGTTTTTCATACATCGTCTTGTTTACATGAATACGACATTTGGTATTAATACGTGAATATTAACAGTTCAACAGAAAATAAAAAACACAAAATCGTAAACGCAATATTTTTGATATTTTAAAGTAAAAACACATAGTAAGAGAATACAGACGTACATGCATGTCTTTTGATGAATTCAGCTATAATATACGGTACTATTTCTTATAACAGGTTACATGTACTGCAGTATAATAAAAAATGACCTTCAACTAGTGCAAAATAGGAAGACAAACATATCAATCAAATATATTGATACATATACAAATGTAGGTGTATTTTATCATTACAAATGGTGTTCATAAAACTAAAATGAAAAGTTCCATTACTTAATCATGATATATATATATAGATATGTAAGAGTTTTGAAAATGATACGACAACTTTTAAATATTTGTAAAGGAAATACCAGTTATCAATGATTTCGGATAATATCGCTGCAATAATAACGCCATAATGACGCCGGCAAGGCAATGTTCAAAAAGCGTTTTAACACTTTAAGCTCTAAACTTAGTTTATGAGCGTCCCCGACCAGGGTCATTTTCAACGATCCAACTACTGTCCTTTTGAAATCCCTTGTACTGCTCAAAAGTCTAGTTTTAGATAAAGCAATGTCTCTGAAAACCATGTGGTACATATAACTATTTATTCCGCATGTTTACCTTATGAACATTTCATTACACACATACATTGTGTATTGAGTATATTCGCTCCGTAATCAGTTTAAACAGTGGGCACTTTTTATCCGTTTATTTACGGAAAAGACATAAAAATTGTACACACATTCCAAATTAAGTCATCGTACAAATGGTATACATATTCGTGTAAGGAGTACTTTCCCTTAAAGCATGCGTCGTGACAAAAACATTGAACTTTTACGTAACTTGAAGTTTTCATTTTAGAACCTCTTCTACAAATCAACTCGTTTTAACTTCCAGCATACTTGATCACTAATATTAAGCGGCCGTTAGCAATACTGCTGTTTGGAACAGGAATTTACAATTTCTTTCTTATCTATTTTCTCATCAACTTCTAAAATTATTCATTTGTCGTCAAGTTTTAATTATTCACACTTTTGGCTCTACATTAGTCAGACTCGAATTCCTTGTATACCTCTAAAAATGACTCCGTTTTACGTTCGATTAAATGATCCTCCAGTGATTTAACAAAACAGAAAACATTTAGACATTGTTACACTATATAAACCACTTTATTAGAAAACATATTTCTTTAGTTAGTTATATTTATTATGTTTCATCTAAGACTGGGTTGCTAATGCCAGAACTTAACACTTGGATGTTTTTTATTTAAACCTTTTTCTCATCTGTGTCTCGGAAAGATGGAGGTTTAAATGCTTCACAATTGTTTCAGACCCCAGATAACAATGTATCAGGTAACTATAACTTAGGTTTTAACCTCCGATTCCACCTACTTCGTAAATGTTTGTTTGTTATGACCTTTGTAGTGTGTCTACATTGTTGCGTATTAGTTATACAGTAAAACTTCGATAACTCGAGGTTGCAAGGGGACGAGTAAAATGCTCGAGTTATCCGAGTTCTCGAGTTATCCGAATTATGTAAAGTTTACAAGTTTTTCTATTGTGACGAATTTTATAAACAACGTGTATTTGAGGACCTTTATGTAGTAGTAGCATGTATAGATTCATTTATTTTATTAGACCACGAATCCTGAATACCATTTTGTATCTATTCGATTAAATCCCGTCTGTTTGTTCTCATACATGTATATCGGCGTAATTACTAAAAGACAACTGATTAATGGTGAAGGCGGGATAACGTAATTTTACTTCGCTAAGTGTATTTACCGGTCACTTCGGTTTTTTAAACTGTATTCCTTTAATTCTAGACGCCCTAATTCAAAAGACTTTTGCCAGGGAGAATGTTACATTTCTCGCCTGCAATTTCGATAAAGATTTTTTTGCCTAGCTGTATTGTTAAACATTATACTATGTGGACCTGTGACGAAGTTTGTAAAGCCCTTTCCTTTTTATTGAACAACATTTATATAAGGTTTGGGAATGCAGTTTTCAGACAAGTAATCGGTATTCCCATGGGAACAAATTGTGCACCCCTTGTCGCAGATTTGTTTTTATATTGTTATGAAAGAGACTTTATGTTGAGTCTTTCTCCAGATACGCAGGCAGACATTATCACTGCTTTTAATAATACATCACGCTATCTGGATGATATTCTTAATATGGATAACCCGTTTTTTGGTCAATTAGTGGACACTATTTATCCCCGGGAACTCCAGTTAATTAAAACTAACAATTTGGATACTGGTGCTTCATTTTTAGATTTACATCTCTCTATTTATAACAATATTATACATACCAAAATTTTTGACAAGAGGGATGATTTTAATTTTAGTATTGTAAATTTCCCCCATTTGGATGGGGATGTACCTCATGCTACATCTTATGGGGTATACATTTCTCAGTTAATTCGGTTTGCCAGAGCGTGTAGTCATGTTGAGGATTTCAATGAACGTAATCAATATATTACAAATAAACTTCTTCAACAGGGCTACCGTTATTACAAATTGCGTAAATATTTTGCTAAATTTTACTATCGTAATTCTGATTTGGTTTTGAAATTCAATAGTAATCTAAAGACTCTTCTGAGAGAAGGTATTTCAAAACCCGATTTTTATGGGGATGTGGTTTACAAACTTCGTAAGATTTTGGGTCATGGCAATTTTCCAACTGTATTTGCTAAAATTATAAAACGTTTTGTTAAAAGAGGTTACGACCCAACTGTTTTGAGACACACCGCATGTTTGGTGTTCAGCCCGTTTACAGTTGGACGCTATGCTTCCCTCTTTGATTGTGTCTGACGGAAGAGGGGGAGGACTCTGTGATGGGCAGTTTTTAAATCCCACTGGGACGAAACTGTTTTGATTTCTGTCCTCTGGCCTGTTTCGTCGGGCCTTTAAGGGTGTTTCTCTTGGTGCTCTGCCTTCTGCAAAGGCATTGAATACATACGTTTTTTGGTTCTCAAAGTTTGCTTTTTATATATTCATACACGAGCATTTTTGTGTTTTACATACCATGCCTTTTGTTTCCATTGCGTGTGTTAGAGATTCACCTAGCAGGGATTACTTTTATTTACACTGTCCTGTGACTTTGGAACATGGTGGGGGTAAGAGTGAGGTTGGGTGCGCACCATAAACCGGTTTAAGCTCCCCAGTGGTGTTTTTGCCACTGACCGTTCCAAGGCGGTGCCCCACTGTGTTCCTTTAATTGTTCGTTTTGTCCTCGTGTGTTTGCTTTGTATGCTAGTGTGTGTTGGTAGTGTATGTGTGTGTGTGTACATGATTGTGTGTGTGTGTGGTGTGTGTGTGTGTGTGTGTGTGCGTGCGTGCGTGCGTGCGTGCGTGCGTGCGTGCGTGTGTGTGTGTGTGTGTGTTGGTGGTGTGCACTTCTGGGTGCTATGGGGCTCGTTTTGGGGAGGCTGCGTTTTTGGTATGTGGCATTCCCTGTTTGATATTATTTTTGTTTTTTTGTTTGTATGCTAGACAATTTCGGCCTAAGCTTATATTTTTGCAAATGACTCTAAAGTTTGAATTTTCTGTCATGCTTTATCATCAAAATTTTACTCAGACTAATAATTTTCATCTCATCATTAAATACTCGCAAACATAATTTTCGTTAGTTTCTTCTTATTGTATCAAAGTAACAGGCGGCTGTAATTACATAAATAGAATAAAGACGATTGAAATGTGCGAATAACATTTTATACACTTTGGCCACGGGACGGCCGATAAATCGATGATAAACATGCAATTAACAATAGAAGTTTTTCTAATAACGTGTCAAAATAATGATGCGCCCCAGCGGAGGTGAGAAAAAAAATCTGATAATCAGTGACCTCGAGTTGCCGCAGGTAATTTAGTAAGAAATCTACCAGGCGGGACCACAGGTATTCCTCGAGTTATCCCGGGTTCTCGAGTTATTTTAGCTCGAGTTATCCATGGTGATTTCTAGTTAAACATATAGGTAATATGGCCGGGACCGACAGGAGTCCTCGAGTTATCCGGGGTTCTCAAGTTGTTATCGATGCTCGAGTTAACGAAGTTTTACTGTACTTTAAAATTTGCAAAAAAAAGTATAGAATGATAATATTTACTTTGTGCGGAGCCTTTTCTTACAGGTTGAAGATTCGTTTTTTGTGTGTGTAAGACTGACTGTTGATGAGTTGTGGCGTTAAAGATTAGTTTTATACTGGTTTTACTTTTTAAGCTATTAAAATCGATCGCTTCAGTTTCATTATTTTTTCAAGAATTGAGAATGTTATGAAATGTGGTTTGTTGTTAGGGTAATACCTGATAATTCAGAATGTAAAATAAATAAGTTTGTCAACAGCCTTATTTATAAGTTATAAATACTTTTTGAAGTATACCCTCGAACGCAAAATGACCTCTCATGTATATCAATTGCAAACCTTTTTATTTGGCAATTCATCATTGTGCTTTATTTCAAAATGTTAAGCAATTGATCCTTTTTCTTCAAACGACATAAATGTATTCACGGTGAAGAATCACATGACCAAACTAATCTCTAAACAAAATTAAATCTATGAAAATTGTTAAGAAATAACGAAAGCTATCTGGCTGTAAATTGGAAATGTAGCCTATCATATGGAAACATTAACTTATTCAACAAAGGTCCAAGTCATAGTCTCCTTCCGATTGGGTCGAACACTTCAGGACACTGAAATAATTCATGTTTTGAGTGTTCAGCACAATCAGAAGGTAACTGTTATTAAACCTGTGTAAAACTACATGTATTATTGGTGAGAAAAATGTAAAACAAAATCAGAGGTGTTTGCTAACAGACAAAATGATAAAAAACATGTCTTTCAGAGTACAGACATGATGAAGATGACAAAACAGACGCATTAACAGAAGGTACTTCGGTATATTTTAGTGTTATATCCTCTCGTGCGACAAATCTGCGCTCATCTTCGAATGCAAAGGATTTGTAATTAACAAAAATGATTAAAGTTCATGATTTCGGTCTGTCAAATCAAAGTGCTCTGGGATCTTCATTTAAATATCTAGTCTTCAACTGAATTAAAAATGACATAGTAGGATAAATGAAAATATTCTGTTAAACATGATTATCTTCTATTTGTCTTTTGAATGTGTAGTGGATCAGACCTTTTGCATAATTAGTACTTGACATTTGTGTATTATGTTTGATGAATTTGTTTTGTTTAAAACATTGGCCATATTGTTTTTTAATTAAAATAACCTTTTTGCTCTACTAGTCAATAATTACACGCTATTGAATACCCTTGCATCCGTGGCAAACAAAACATGTCTTACAACGTATGCATAATAAAGAGATGATAATTGAAGTACAGTTTTCGATTCCCGTTTAGCAAGCAACATCGCAACAATAATTGGAACAGTTATTGGTGTCCTTGTGGCTCTTTGTTCGACTGGGACAGTCTATTATCAAGTGAGGTTAGTGGTAAAAAAACTAGTATGATACAATCCAATAAAAATATTAACTTAGTAAACAATTTGATTTACCAAAAAGAAATATTTCAATAGAGGCATTTGTTATAATTTTTGAAGACGTCTGTGCAATATTTGGAGCGTATTTGAAAAGGCACTACTAACAACGGAAATCTTTTGAGAACAGTCTTGTATGAACTATTATAAAATAATTTTGGAGTTCAATTACCCATTTTACTGATTATAATAGAGCATTGTAATTTGAACTAGTACAGTGTAATAATTTGGCGGTTCTTAACCTTAACCTATTCATTGTTATTTGTTATTGCTTCGTGTGTATTTTAACTATTACTTGGGTTTCTTTTCTTTTTGTATTTCAAATTAGACAATAGTATAAAAACAATACTAAATTTGCTTCTTTAGGGAAAAACCTTTATACCAGGATTCCGACTTTCTTCTCCTATATGATATGTAGATAGAGGTTAGACATGAGAGTATTTAAAGGTCTATTTGAACTTTGGATGTAAAATTACTTGACTATGTAGCGTTTATATTACCAAGAACGATATCATACACATGTTCAACCAAAATTGACCGCTATCTTTCGAATAACATTTCAAGCGTTGCTTTTTTCAAATCCAAAGTACGAGCTTCAAATATTGCGCAGTATTTTGTCAACGACATTGTACAGTGAGGGGTAACGCGTAACCAAAAAACGATACTTGACACGAACAAAATGGCGGAAAAACATATAATGTTCAGAAATAATCAAGGTACGTGCAAATTACACTAAAATAGATTGACAGGTATAGCCGATGCTCAGCAGATTCTGACATAAAAGCGCTTTCCGACAAGATATATATCAACTGTGTGGCTGCTCTAATTCTTTTTATCACTTGGAGGTTTTGCGCGAAGTGAAACGTTTTCTTCATCAACTACAGTGGTACCTAACGCGTAATGCTTCATTTTTGTAGAACAAAACAATTTCAATCGGTTTAAAATCCACTTCTTGCTATTATTTATTTACTGTGGCGAAAATTGTAATATACCCGCTATAATTCTTCCAGATTGATGCAGGCATATTCAAGAAATATTAAAGGATACAGATTAACACTTACATGATACAAAACAAGTACGATGACAATTACTTTACTGCAAGATATTAAGGGAACAATTCTTCGCGATTCTTCCAATTCAAAGCCTTTGATGTTAATACTGAAACGTTTTAAATTTTAAGTTGGAAGTTTAAATGAACAATGCAAGTACTAGTTCACATTAATAATACCGGTATCCTCTGATTTTGTAAAAGATGTTTCCACTGATTCCTCTACGCCGCAGTATATTATATATTTCAATTTTGTCTGCATCATTTAGATAAAAAGATATTTACTAAAAAACACTTCTAACGCACTACCTGCATTTGTCCTTTATTTGATTTTCAACCCTTCCAATATATGCCAGCTTTTTTCAGCTACCGATACAAGACAGCTATCATGTCTTGCATTTTTAAAGTCACTTGGTAGAAACTTCCGTTCAAGACTTTCTAAATGATTGAGTGGTACAAATCATATGGCCGAAAATTTAGATTTAACCTTTTAACCTCCATTAACATTTCATGGATTACTGCCTTGATGCTGTTCCTTAGGAAACCCACTCTTAAAATTCTCTTGCAAATACGGTAAATTTTCTTTAACATAATAAATCAGTCCTGATGCTTTGAATGTGATTTGTTTTGTTAAGTTAGTGTGTTAATAAAGCAATGGTTTTAATAACATAAGTTGATTCAAGAAACTATCAATGTAGAATGTAAACAAATAAAGGGACTGTTTCCGATGAACCACCGAAATGTATAATCATTGTAATAGATGTCACGAGAATAATTTGGCAGTGACGAAGCAGAACATCCATCCATCCAGGCAGGCAGGCAGTCAGGCTGGCTGGAAGATTCACAAACACTCTTGCAGTAAATTATTTATCAAGTTGTTCGTGATTCGTATCATGCAAGTGTTTCGTATTAATTCTGTATTTGATGACATTTCTTGAACGTTCCTGCATCAATCTGGAAGAATTATAGTGCGTACAATGTATTTAACAATGTCCACCAAAATTAATTAAAAGAATGCAAGAAGTGATCTTTGAACAGATGTAGCTTTTTCTTACAAAATAGTAGCACTACGTATTAGATAACACTGCATTCGAAGAAGAAAACGTCTCACTTCGCGTCTCACTTCGCGCAGCACCCTAAATTGATATAAAATAATCCAGAGCATCACAACATTAATATACCTTGTGTGAAAGTGATTTTAGTTCTGCTGAGCACCGGCTATACAAGACAATCTTTTTTGTGTGTAAATTGCACATACCTTGATTATTCCTGAAAATGTTTTTCCGCAACTTTGTACGTGTCACGTGCTATTTTTGATCACGTGTTACCCCATAGTGTTGTAAAAAATAAAAGTTGTTACGTTCATAATTGTACTCAAGCGACATCAACTCATCCAGACGAATAAATGAACATTTGCATTATTGTATGTTGTAAGATATTCTACCAAAGTTGTTCAACGAAATTCATATCATTTTGCATTTTGAGTATCATGTCAACCAAATGCATTTTTAAAATATATTCGTATCATAATGAATATAAAGAGTCATATACTATTTTATGCTTATATTGAGTTTACATATTTTTGTACGGAGCTTACTGTTCTATTGTTTTCATTTTTAACAGGTTTGATGGGACGCTTTGGCGTGCTTTGCAGAGACACTTGCAGAGAAACTGAAGGTTTTTTTTCTTGAACATTCATGTCTTACAGTATTGCAAAAGAATACTTTAGCCAACAGTCATTCTAAAATACATTTTGATAGTGTAAACTTTGTTAAATAAACTATTCCTTTCATTTTCAATTTCTTGATCATTATAACTGAATACAGAGCAAAACAATTCATGACACATGATTTTGCAAAATGATCACGCGAAAGAAGGGAATTTCTGCTAGCAGGGTAAGGATTAATTTACATGTTAATGTCTTATTTCTGTCCGTAAAATACAACCCGCTTCATAGTCAGCCTGAAAATGATTCTATAAATATACTTGATTAATGATTTACGTTTATGACATTTTGTCTCTTGGTTTTTATATTAAATAACTATGTGAATTTCTCAAATGCGCTTCGGTTTTACAAAATATAATCCAAAAGAGTTGGCAGTTTTTAAAAATATAATTTGTATATTGTTTTTTTTTTATTTTCAGTTAAAGGGAAAGCGTATGTCAGGGATGTCATACTTTAACACTAGTTATTTTAGGCATGTGCATGTATACCGTTGATTCATGAATTTCCGTTAGAGTTCTTAGATATTTTAAACAGACGTACCTTCTACTGTACTTGATACAGTACATTGGCCGTTATGTGTAATGTCGCATTCATTTTTGCCCATACATTGACATAGTACATTTGTAAAAGTCATAGCTAATAATCGCAATTGTATTATAATTATAATTATAATAATTAATGATTCTGCATTTTTTTTTCGATAAGTTTGTTTTTGTATCCACTAATGAAAGAAATGGTTGAGCATAACCAATTTTCCGATAATTTTCTATACATTTTTTTCTGTTTTAAGAACATTTATTGACCATAGTATTTTTGATCAGTATCATCATAGCTTTAATAATAGAAGATAAAAATATACTTATTATTAATACTACATGTACCGTTATTACTATTATTATTATTATTATCATAATTATTATTATAACTTTTTGTTTATATGTTTCATATTATATTTCATTCTGCAAAGAAAAGGTCAGATACATGCACTAGTGTGTGTAATATGGAACAGCAAGGGAGCTTATCAGTTTAGCGTCATGTGTTTCAATGCTTCGACATTCATGTTCTGTTTAGTGTAACTATCATGGAACATTCTACATGTAGCATGCAGTACAAGTCACAACATCCTTCCTTAGTTTTTGAGAAAAGTGTTTGCTCTTACAATACGTTTTAACATGATTAAAGTTTGTTACAAAGTGCTCTAATTTGTCTATTTCTTCAGGATGTTTTAAATAGAGGGAATACTTTTCTCGCTGTGAATTATTTTTTATTAAGGTTTAAGATCTCTTATTAGCCTTCTGGTTTCAATACATACCCCAGGATGCATTACTAGCTACTCCTCAAACTTATATAACTTTACATTGAAATGTTGGTAATTCCACAGTGGTGCAGTGGATATGATGTTTGTATATGTACTGTACTTTTGTCGATGTAAAACGTAGGTCGCAGGCCCAAAATCTACTGGAAACATCTTTTTTATCTCCTGCCTAAATTTGTCTTTCATGTGTATTGAACCAGAACTCTTTCTTGACAAATTACAGAGTTATTGCCAAGAACAACATCTCAATTTTATTATTTTTTTTTTGCAAGGTTTTTTGTTACTTCTAACTTCATCAGTTAAATTATATTTAGTGATAGGTCTGGATAAATTTACCATCGTGTAATTTAATTATTACTTAAATACTACTACAATTGTACTACTTTTTCTGTTTTCCTTAATATATGTTTTCATATTTGTGCGCGTTTGTTGCAGGTGCTATTTGTTTTATAGAAACGCCATGCACCAAGGGAGGAAAACGATATCATATTGAAGGATCAAAGCAAAAACAAAACTTATATTCGACTTATAGGGGGACACATAACAAGAAATTGTATTGGTCCTGTTTTCTATGGAGACTAATATATTACTAGTTAATTTCTGGAACAATATTGATGGGTCAATGACTTAACGTTTTCGCAATATTAATTTTTATGGGTACACTATAAGATAAAGGTGCTAAATGCAGAACTAGCTAGAATTCTGGTATTGTAAACGTTTATGTGTGTGGTGTAGTTTTCAGAATAGGTATCAATTATTAATTTTTTCTAATGTAGTATATCATACTTCAGGATGAACAATAAGAGATAGTGGTATTTCTATTATCATCTGAATGAACATTACACTCCTTATTATTACCCTACCCACTTTACCCATATTATGGCATATGGCAGAATTTGTCAATTTAGTCACAAAATGTGAGATCAAAATATTTTTTCTCAAAAATGTTCTTTTTTCGAACTTAAACATTTCTATTGTGCATAAGTTTATATCTGCATAATTGTTTGTTTTTTTCAGTTAAATAATCATTTTTTAATATAACAAATGTAAATGTAATATTTTCTACTACTTCAACGATGTTTGAACAAAGTCAATTACTAGAAGTTTTGACATTTGTTAAAAACAGATTGTTATTTACTTTATTTGCGTAACATTTCCCTTTCAATTAATCTGCGCGTTTGACAGTTGAGCAACTCTTTTGAAAACCTATCAATAAAAAGGGCTGTAATCAGTCGAAAGTTAATGCCTGAAGTTTATTAATTTTCCAACAAAAAGTATATCAACGTTTGGCTTATTGTATAATTGATATGTTAGGCCTGGTCATGTTACAAATGTACATTTCTGTATAATTGTTGTTTAATTCAATATTACTTGTGAACTAGCTATAATCAATGTACACATGCTTTGCTTTTGCGTAAAATAAAATCAGTAAGACGGAGATTTTGTGGATTTTTTATCCAAGAAATAATCCTTAGACTGTCCAAGATATAGTGTCACGCCCTGGTCACATACCCATTGGTTAAGTTGTACCAGTACCAGTATTTCTGATGTGTCTATATTGCAAATGCCAAACAATGTGTATTTATCGCATATAACCTTAGTAACATACAAAAAATGATCAATTTTACACAATTGTTCCCAAAACAGCTTATAGCCATGATAGGTTGTTCAAGACATGGCAATCAGGGGCTAGGGTCAACTTCTAGCAAAATCTTCTACTCAGATAACTGGTTAAATTTTAAAATAGTTTCAATGTATAATATTCTAAACCCTCTTTTAAGATTGTATTTTAAATATAAAATGATAAAAAAAAAACATTGTTGTCAGAGAGCTTGGCTGGTTCTTCTGTATGTCTGCATAGGAAACTGAAAACCTTTTCATGGGTTCATGCACGTTTAGTGTAAAACGCGTATTTCTTTTATCTCTGTCGGCTTGGCTTTGTTTGTTGTACAGAACATGATACTCGATACTAGATACATATATATAACAGGTCTATTATGACCTTCCTGTTGTAACAGTTCATCCATCTACCTAATCAGTCTACAATTGGAAGCATGCATCATTTTAGGGTAGGGTAATCCTGTAAACCGTATCTATATTTATGATACAACTGTGATTTGTATATGATTTGAAATGTTATCTATGTGATCTATGTTTTGTAAATACAATTCTTAGTTTTATTATGTTAAGTTATCAGATTTCCTTCTTTCCTTGACCAAAGATTATTAATGTTAACTTCTAAATAGTTGCAAACAGGTTTGGCAAAAGTGCAAAAGCAAAGTACGTGCTCAAATAGAAACCTGTTATGGCACAACTGAAATTGTGTATAGATGTGTATTAACGGCTTTAAAACTTAATAAATGTGGACTGATGCCACTTATCATACAACGTAAGGATTCGTAAGACAAATCCGTGTGTGTGAAGGTAGCACTACTTTTATTCTCATGATTAATCTATAAAATTAATCAAACTTAATGCTTCTCAATTTTTATACGTTCTCAAATAATGTACATGTGTGGCTAAAGTGGGTCTTGCATGCGACACGTTGTCTTGATGTGCTAGACATTTGTGCCAAGTTATTTCAAAATCCTTCAATGCATGACAAAGTTACAGTTACAGACACGATTGTATGCATATATAGAGGAAGACAAGTTATTTTAAAATCCTTCAGTTACAGTCTGGACGCGACTTTGTAAGTGGGGATTATTATTTAACCCCACAATGCCATTTTTAACCCCATAATGACGGAATGAACTCAAAGAACCTCACAATGCTAAGTTTTTTCTCAAACCCTAACCCCGTACGTGTACGGACAGACAGACAGACAGACAGACGGACGGACGGACGGACGGACGGACCGACAGACGGGCGGACAGACGGACGGTTCGATTTTAATATGCCCCCCTTCCGGGCCGTAAAAAGGTTTCAGTACAAATATCTGTAAAATATGTTTGTGTTTTTCCTTTATCCTCAACCAAAGAATAAAGCGTTGCAACATCTTTTGAAATTCGATTCTAAACATATAGTGTAGCGGTGCCGTAAAACCAACATAATCAACATATTTCTTAAATTGCTCCCTATATTTTTACTTGTATTGTTGATTCTAGCCATGACATTTACATTTTATGTTAAGTATATAATCTTGGTAATTAGTTTTTCATCGGAAACTGTGAACGAACGGCTTTAAATGCAAAATTGATTTTCATTCTATAAGAAAACTATTGTAATATTTATTTTAATATTTCATTTTCTGCCCCAACACCCGCATTTCCAAACACAATGAACGCAGGTTAGTATTCATAGCTTGTCATTAATATTCATGACGTGCTACTTTTTAATTCATAAAATCTTGTACGGATTCAGGGCATGGCACCAACTAAAAACACTTAGAGAAGTAAAAAGGAATAGTTTTTCCCATATATGAGATACATATGTTCGTGCATTTACCGGTGATAGATAACATTATCCTTCACCGCTTATCTCTCATCGCTGCCGGTCTATTGTTACGTTTATTTTAAGCAGCAAGCGCATCACATAAAAATCAAAAAACGACTGTAAAAGTTTTATGAAATAAACATAGCGTTATGGGTATTCATTTTCTTAGTTAGATCATTTTCTACCCATTTACAGTATTGCAGTTCTAAAGTAAAATTCGAGACAAAATCATTTTCATTTTTTTATCACAATCCTGTACTTACACTTATATCTTCTTACTTGTGTGAAAATAAGATTCAAACGGTGAGAAAATACATTCATCGTGCCTATTGACTTGTCGATAAGGAAAATTTTGAAAACTCGGGTTGAGATATATGTCCAAAAAAACTTCGTTCCACAGCTAGCTGCTGTCCGCCATTTGCATTATGCTAATGAGTAGTGGGGTTATGACAATCAAATTAATTCGCGACGAAATATTAAAGTAGAGTCCGAGTAAGTGATCACTTAATAATTTAAACAAATGTCTTTAACTATAGCAAGTTGTAATTGTAAGAATTGAATGAGTTTATTTTGCATATTTGTTATAAACTATCAGCAGTTTGACACCTAATTTTAACATTAACACCGTCGTTGTTTATGCAGAATCTGACTGTTCATACATCGATGAAATGCAGAAAACACATTCAATTCTTAAATAAACAATTCTTATGTATTAATTTTCATTCACTATTGTTGATCAGTTTAAGCAACACTTTGACTGATATTTATCCCCACATTTTAAAGTGTACAACTGCAAAATGTAATCATGAATACTGATTATTTCCAAACTGGTTAATCATTTGTTGACATACATGTACAACACAAATAAACTATTATACTGTACTGTGTATAATAATATTATGAATCCATACATTTTGTTTCGTTTCAGTTCTTAATTACTCCTTACATTTAATGCTCAAAACCCTCAATATATAAATATACGAACACAATTTTGTTTAGAGGTTCAAGTCTGTAGCTCACCGTTTAAAACATATAGCCCACCTAAGCATCTCTCCGATGATGCCGGTAAAGAAAACTTTTATTCCGAATAGGAGACATTTATCTGTCTGCAATTTCTAGTTAGTATAAGTCAGAGTTTAAATGATGTTTCAAGTGTTAAGCGTTAAAGACACGTTGCTACCACGTGTGTTCCTAGCAGTGGTATCCACTGAAGTTACCGGCGTTCATGCTAACCAAAATACTTCTTAATTATACAGTGTCCAGTACAATTGTATGGGTAACAGCCAGCATTCCCGAAAACACAATGTCGTTTTTGTTGCTAGAAGGTAGTAGATCGTGCCATGACTGGACAAAACGTTATTTCCGAGTTCAAACGAAATTCACCAACGCAGCCAGTTCGACCTAGGTGTGAGTGTCTGTAGCGCAAGTAAAGATAGAAGTCTTTAAAAGGACCATCACACCTCCATCAAGAATAATACTGTTGAGAGGGCTAATGACTCAAAGTGCATGGCAATCGTCACGGGCATGCAGGGTTCCTCCAGGTAGCGTAGGTTGTTCTTCATACGAGATGCAGACATCATTCTTAGGGCCACTCTCTTCGACATTAGCCAAGGCCCCCACAGTGACAAGACTGAAGTCAGATACATGTCGTGCAAGGGGGCGGTGGGGGGGGGGGGGGGGCTTAGAGCAGCAATATACTGCATAAATAGTAACCTTTGTTCTTATATTAAAGTGATATGTGACTAAGATAATATACCATGCAAGTGAATGAATAGATACATGTGTATATATATAATAATTGATGAATGACCTTGTTGTAAACAGATATTTAGAACATGGCTAGAAATAATTATTTGACATGTTTCAGAGGGAAAACATGTTTCCTTTTGAGCCCTAAATTTCATAATACAAAGTTTAGTACAAATGTATAACAGTTTAATTTCTGATGACTTTTTAACTTTTGTCAGTAAATTTGACATTTACCAAAACTGTCATAACTTTGCCAGGTAATTTTTTTACTTTGTATCGTTTAGCAGTATTTAGCAGTAGTAACTTAGCAATGGCAAAATCGAGTTTCACTGAATTTCTTACGGTACTTACAGTGGCGCTCACGTTTTTGTTCCGTTTACCTCATGGTTGTTACCGCGTTGAAAACGCTGAGTAAACGCGGTCAATTTCATGCACTACAGTTACTCAGAGATAGCTGTCATTGAATTACAGACCTGTAAATTCACAGTCAGCTCCTTGATTCAGATACTTCTCCGAAAGCTAAAGGCGAGAAAGACTATATACCCAATAACTTTGCCTCGTGGAGTGTAAGCTTTCTCGGAAATATGAAGCAAATAGTGGTTACATGTAATTCAAACAGGATAAACATTATATCTGGTGTGCTCCAGGGTAATATTTTGGGAACACTGCTCTTTCTATTGTATATAACTTTGTCATGCAACTAGCCTTATATATTTACCAATAATGATTTACCATAGGCAGTGCAATTAAAGAATTGTAGGCGTTTCAGTGATAATACAAAACTACAGAAAAAAATAGATGAGCATTAATATCTCTACTAAGACACCATTTTCATTTTCTTGATTTACTTCATAATTATTTAATTGAAACTTTTAATTTGTGTGTTTATACCATAATGTTACTGACGTGGTGTCACTGAATCCAAGATAACCGCGACCATAAAGCCAATATCGGGGATGAACTCAGATTAAAGGGCATATCCTTCAACTGATTTCAAACTAAATAACCTCCAAAACATGAATAATATAATCTTTGGAAGTATTATTACTTACCCTTAAAGTTTTAGCTACATGCATTCCCAGTCATTATCGATAAAATCAGCGGTTCAAAATATACTGCAGTACCGTAAACAATTCTTTGTAGAGATTGTTGTACAATTAATGCACAATTAGTGCTACAAGAAATGATATTTGATTTATAGTAAAATTTGTTTGTAAGACTGCGGATATAGCGAAAATCCGGATATACGGAATATATTGTCTCTGTCCGAGATTCTTTCTTTATTTTACTTTTCTTATGAAAATGTTATAGGGATATAACCTACTCCGGATAATGATAAGGTCCCAATGAGTTTGTTTAAACAAAGTTACCTGTATGTCCTTTACTGTTCTATTAATTAAGTGTCCAGTGCCAGTGATATTAGGTTAATGTACCAATAATATACTTGATATTTTCTGAAACGGTCTTTATTTAAGTGACGGTCTTATTGCATATTGTTTTAGGTTTCGTTAACTTTGTGTGTTGTCCGCAGCTTTGAAACCCCTAAATTCAATATACATGCAGTCACCCTCTACATTATGGACTTGATTGTATGTTGATTATTAAACAAGACTTATGTGCCAATAAATAGTGTGCGCTGTTGAATAAGATCACAATTAAGTGAACGATTTTATCATAGTCTGCATTTGAATCAGAAAGGCAGATATTAATGTCTGGTTTTATCAAGGAACTTGGGATTTGCAACAAAATGCTGCAGTTCTGATAGCAGTCATTTTCATTAAAATATAGTAGAAAATAGTGGTCTGTACCGTAAATAAATTACAGGAAAAGTAATAACAGAGTATGGACATGGTGGAAAGTCCCCTATCTTGATTACATATTACTTCTTACTTTGCGAAGGGAATATTACCGCCATTATACAAATGCGTGGCTTTGACCTACAATTTTTTTTCTATATGTCTGAGCACTGATCTCACAAAAAGAGATTAGGTTCAAGACCTGACTTTTAATATCTGAATGTACACTCATCATTTACATGCTTCTCTATTAAGGATACATATGTGTTACTGAATTTACTCTTAACCTTATTATTGGTAGTTAATTAGCATGTCATTTGTTCTTATATTTATTTCAAACTATTTATCCCAAGCAAGAAACCTGGTTTCTGTATAGTGCTTTCAAAGTCAAATCGAACCATAAATATAATATAGTCCAATTTTGAGCACTGAACCATGAATTTACTAAGATCTTACTGTAATTAGTTTAGTTTATACTTACTGTAATTCAATATTCAATGTCAAAATTAAGGCTATACTGAAGAATTATTGGTCAGCGGAACACTTTTTAATTTTATATTCGCATCATTTGTTCAATTTTATTGAAATGCATTTAACAGCTGTAATTCATAATCAGCTAACTGAACCGTAGTTGGAGTTGTAGAATTACTTTTGGAAGTTTCTGAATGAAAATCATTTTTGGAAGTATAAAAACTAAACTGAAGAAGTGTTGTTCTATGGGAAAATTTGAATAAATATCAAATATCAAGTGGTAAAGTCCTTTTTAATAATTTCCAAGTTAGACACTAAGTAAAATATGACAATCTTTTATTTTCTTTAAATAACAGTTCAATCATTCACACAATTTAAGTCCAGATATGTTTTTAAGAGTCTCAAAGAATTAGAAATGTCTAGGATTTCACTAAGTACACAAAGTTTAAACACAGAGTAAGTATTTTGATTTGAATCTATAAAATGCTGCTCAAGGTTTATATAACTGTGATATTACATCCGTCACTTAAGGGAGTTCAATAATATTAACACATTTAACAATAACATTTTAACAATAATTCACACAAAATAAAAAAAATACTTCAAAATGATGGCCTGGCAGCCAGAATCAGTCTTGAGCTAGAAAAGTCATTAGTTTAAACTAATTTGTTTTAGCTCGATTGTGAAGAAAGCTTAATCAAGCTAATATCGGGTCACTATCGAGGTCTGCTTCCTGGAAGAGACATAATTGGTGTCATATGAGAAGGTACCGTCGTACACCACCACTCCCCTCAAAATGTCATTGTTTGAGAATAGTGACACAAATAAATTAAAGCGCTGTGAGCGCTGAAGGCATAGGGGCTATAGATTAACTCCCCTAAAACAACTTTTGACCGTTTGACTTACGGTGAACCATACCAAAAGCACGGGTCGAAATGTGCATAGGGCGAAATTTAGTATATGACACAGAATTAATGATTCACAAATATATGGGTGGCAGGGAAGTTTGTTTGTTTATTAAACGTACGTTGAAAGAAAAATAAACACTTGGTCAACAATATCAATTGTTTGAGAAAACAATAAAAATAATTCAATCTGCGCTTTGTTCAACTTCGAGCGATATCTCTTGATGTGGATCGAAAATTATTGTGTACCAAGGACAAAACCTTGAAGCAGAAATAAACAAAGCAATACCAGCAATAACAAATATAAATACAGTACAGTACAATGTGTATAACAGGGAAAACCAAAAATGGTTCTTGGTTACCTTGTAGTTGTATTTTGTGAAACCATTCACTGGGCCTTGACATGCAGCGTCCTCGATAAATGGCGGGTGATTTTGATCACGTGAGTTCCTCCTCGGGAATGTACGTAAATTGTGTCTTTTTTTAAAGAAATTTAGTTTTAGGCAAATATATTATGTAATCGTTCGTTAATAAGAAAGTTGTCTGAACGTTTCCGTAAATTTCCGTAAATATCCGTACTTTTCCGTTATATGCATATGATTATCTTCCGTAATTAGCTAACAGCGCAGTAATTTCTAAAACAGGAAAAATTGTGTAATGCAGCCCGTAAGCTATAGACCTTTCTGCAATCGTTTGAAGTTGTATGTACTGTTTTTATTTGTAATATGTTCTTATCGTATGCGACATTCAAACAAAAGATTGATCTGGTCTGTCTTGCACTACTTTCCCAAATCGCATGTTTACAGTTGTTATTCGCACATAGCACAGTTAAATTGTCTGCAGTGTTTGAAATGTGGTATGCTAACTTAGGCCTAGGGGACTTTCAGTCCCCAGGCAAAAATCAGTGATATAAATAAACAAGAGCTGTCCCTCACAAGTGACGAATGCCCCCGAAAGAGGTGCCTCACAGTCTGTGTCCTCTCCATGTGCTCAATAAATGTGCTATGTAATTTTAAAATCCTTCCATGCATGACAGAGTAATCATGCATACAGTATTCCATTACTTTAAACACTAAGTGTGACCTTGACCTTTGAGGTAGGGACTTGGGTCTTGCACACGACACATCCGCTTGATGTGCTAGACATTTGTGCCAAGTTATTTTAAAATCCTTCAAAGCATAATAAAGTTATAGTCCGGACAAAAATGTATGCATATATACAGGATTCCATTACCTATAAACTCTAAGTGTGACCTTGACCTTTGTGGTAGGGATGTGGGTCTTGCACGCGACACGTCGTCTTGATGTGCTAGACATTTGTGCCAAATTATTTTAAAATCCTTCAAGGCATGACAAAGTTACAGTCCGGACACGAATATGTGCATATATGCTTATATAGAGGAATCCATTACCTTCAAACTCTAAGTATGACCTTGACCTTTGAGCTAGGGACGTGGGTCTTGCACGCGACACGTCCTCTTGATGTGCTAGACATTTGTGCCAAGTTATTTTAAAATCCTTCAATGCATGACAAAGTTACAGTCCGGACACGAATGTGTGCATATATGCTTATATAGAGGAATCCATTACCTTCAAACTCTAAGTATGACCTTGACCTTTGAGCTAGGGACGTGGGTCTTGCACGCGACACGTCGTCTTGATGTGCTAGACATGTGTGCCAAGTTATTTTAAAATCCTTCAATGCATGACAAAGTTACAGTCCGGACACGAATGTGTGCATATATAGAGGATTCCATAACCTTCATACTCCAAGTGTGACCTTCACCTTTGAGGTAGGGATATGGGTCTTGCACGCGACACGTCGTCTTGATGTGCTAGACATGTGTGCCAAGTTATTTTAAAATCCTTCAATGCATGACAAAGTTACAGTCCGGACACGAATTTGTAAGTGGGGACGCACGGACGGACGGACAGACGGACGGACGGACAGACGGTCAGACGGACAGACGGTGCGATTTTAATATGCCACCCTTCGGGGGCATAAAAAAGTTAGATAATTTAAGCTTGCCCTGAGTCAACATATTTGTTTTACATCATAACCATTTTTGCCGAGCCGCTTACGAAAGCTCGATATAGGTGTCCAAATGATGGTTCGGTGTATGTATGTACATGCGTGCGTCCTTGCGAGCGAGCGTGCATCCGTTGAGTTTAGTTTGTCTGGACTGTATCTTATCCTTGGATCAAGGAATTCTTCAATGACTTGGCACAAATGTTTAACATCATTAGACGGACTGTCATGCGGAAGAACCAGGTCCTTAAGTTTAAGGTCAAGGTCACACTTAGAGCTCAAACCCAGGTATGACTGTCCGGAGCATTTCTTTTTTATGCATGAAAGGATTTTGATGTTACTTGGCAAAAATGTATCTCGCCAGGAAAACTGACTTATAATGACTGGAAATTGCAGTCAGGTAAATTTTCTCCAATTTTCGGACTCAACACTTGCATTGAAGGGCATGAACAGAACATGCCGGGTCGTACCGTTTATACCTCGACATAGGTTGGTGGACCTAATAAGCACATTTACAAACAAACAAACAAACAGCAACATTGAATCGCTCGTTTCTGTCATTCTCGATCTTTGCTTCTTAACCTTTACTTTACGGTACGCTTTCCCACTACAAGATTGTGGCCACTAGAACATTGTCCTGTCTTGTTACCCGTTACATGTTACATGTTGGAGAGAGTGGCTCCGCTTGTTGTTGAAAATGATGTGGTCTATCTTGCTTGGCTTTTTCAATCTGGAAAGTCAAAATCAGTTTGTGAATGGTCTTGTGTGCAAAGAGGCTGCGACCTTTGGCAAATCCCTTTCCTTTCATAAACTAAGTATTTCGTAACTGTCAGTAAAGGCGCATTTTCCTTGTCGACTCATGACTCTCTCCTTGCTGTAGTTTTTTCCCAGACCCTTGCGTGAAACTCATGGGCACAGAGGCAGAATGATGTCTAGAGATATCATTTCGAATCACATGACTATGATGTAGCTCTCAAATTCCTTCACTACTTGTGCTAATCTACCAGCTTGATAAAAGGGCGGCACATTCCGACATCAAACGCGGATATGTCGTGTTTATGTCAGGAGACCCACCATCGAATCAGTAGCCGTCAAGGAACCTGTTACCTGATCTGTTTCACTCAACTTGAATTAATTTCCTTGTTGTCGTTTCAAAAAGCATAATGTGTTTCAGGGGACAGGGTTACTAGCCACAAGACTTGGACAATGACGATATCGTTGAACTTAACAGTCGGGCGGATGTAGTTTATGAAGCAGAAAGTAATGATGAAATAACATAAACCAAGATATTGCCAAATTTGACATAAATGAGCATTAGAAAATTGTCATTTTGCAGACAAACTTGTCTTTATTGTATGTAGTAACGTAATCAGTAAGCATGGTAACGAAAATAACAGATTTTGCGGTTTGCCAATTTCATCTGTAAATGACTTGTTCTTTATATATATACACATATATAGCATGTATTTAATGTCACTTCCATTTTATTTTTCAGTATTTATAAAAAACTGATATTGAAAAACAAAAACTAAAAGGAACGTAACATAACTTGTAATGTTAGCCGTGTTATAAATAGCCAAGTATTAAAAGATATGGTTTGACTGTTGCCTCACTAAATATTTAATACATGTATTGTTATCACTATTTATATACATTTTGATGTATATTTGTGAATAATAGTTATAATTATAAGTATCGTACTGCAATGTAAATGATATGATATCAATGACTCACGTACATTCTTGCTTTATATAAACCTTTTTTGCGATCAAATGAAAAGCTGATTTCATTAGATTCATTTCATTCCTGTATGGACAATTTAGCACATAAACTATAATATTGCAATTTCCCAGTAACGTAGAAAAGTGAAGGCCTAACATATCTGTTATGTGATAAATCTGACCAATTGCCACCAAATTCACCAATGCATAAATACTTATTTATATATTTGCAAAAAAAATGAAGATTTTTTTCATTCTGACTTAGTACAAACGAAACCGAACTGTACTGCATGTTAAATAATAAACACGAAACAAAGTGTTCATACTTTTATGGAATTTAACATTACGTAGTTTAGTCAACATAATAACATTGTGATGTGGGAAAATGTGTATTTTACGAGAAAACAGAAATTCATCTTCGTAAAATTAATAAAAATGTCTAGATCTAAGACTGACCACACTTTAAACTTTAGGGAAATTATACACATTTTACATGCGCTCTGCATTTAAATAAATATCTGTACACAGTATAGCAAACTTCCGTGTACAATCTCAGATTCGGGTAAATGTATCGCTGTACAAACTTAAAAAAAGTAAAATCGTATGTCGATTAAATAGACACAAATTGAAAACATCAAAACTTGGCTCGATTGTACATGTAAATGTCACCAATGGAGTGAACGACAAAGAGTAAATTTAATTTATACTGGCGATATGTCAACCTGTTGGCAATGTGATATACTTGTCTACTGGTATAATAAGACCCCGCATTTACTATTTTCATTTTTCAAGTAGTTTACTTTTTATATTTATTGAGGTGTAAAACGACTTAATTACGTCAGAACGAACTACTTTTATGAATGAATGTGTAAATTCGTACACTACTACAAGAAAAAAGCACGTAGATATAAGTCACTAATTCATTTTTATTTCTGCTAATGTTAGTAGAAAATGGTATGCAAGAAAAATAAATCTATCACTGGCTGCACGTGCAGATGAAAATATTCGGCTTTCGGGTAACAGTTTTGGTGGTTACTCTGCAGAGCCTCGTTACAGCCTTAAACAGTAACCGTCGAGCCAGATATTCCCATCTGCACGTGCAACCACTGAAAGATTATTATAGGGCACAGCAGGGCCTCACCTACATATTGTTTGGAAAATGAAACACTTGACAACATCAAAAATGCAATAAAGAATTAGGGGATAGTGAGGTTGTAGATGTTGTATAACAAACTTATCTGCTATGAATATAATTTTGTTTTTTATCGTTTTACTTTTATGACATAAATGAAAAACATAGTAGGTAGGTAAGTCACAGCACTTAAATTTAGATTCTAACACGGGACACAACTGATTGTCTGATTCTTCAAAACCATGTTTTTCGGGTCTGTCTAAGAGATTTCCCTCCCTCCTGGATATCCGACATTTGAGTATTTCTATGTCAATAGGTTCAATGTTTTTGGCCTTGCGACCTTTATTCTTTAAATCTCACTCTCATTGTACCTTAGTCTATATGTTGTGTTGCGTTTTCGGTCTGCGTTTCTGATATCTTTCATTTTCGTTTCACGTTGGCATTCAGCTTACTTTGAAAACGTTATAACTTACTTTGGTTAAGGTGTTGAACACGTTGCCAGTATTGCAAGTTTGAAGTAACAACTAGTCTTATCTTATTGTGGTAAAATGGTTTTACATTGCAACAGTGCTTGACTTCCTGGTTGCTGATTGACGCCACTCTTGGATTTGTTCGCGATTCTTTTATCAGATTCCGAAATGTTTAAAACTATTTAAGAGGCATTGTGCATCAAAACATTGTAATTGCAAACCGATATTCATGATTTTAAAAATAGTCTTAAAATATAACAAAGTAGTCAACATATGGTTATTTGCGGCAGTGCACCGTGATCTTCGCATTCATTTATTTGTAATAAAACAATGTATGCTTTACGTAACAGAGAACAGAAACACAAATGTATCTGATATATCATATACCGCATGTTTTCTTTCCGCATCTGTTTTGCTACAGCTAATGAAATACCAGGTATTATCTTGGCAGGTACTGATTATGTGTATGCAAATATTTAAAACTGCATTGTCATGATATATATTTACCAAACAGGCTGTAAGACAGGCACATGTACCCCGTTGTTCTTCTATAATAGCACTCACGTGATTTTTTCAGTACCGCTTTTACATTATACCTCAACTAAAGGCGTGGGTAACCAGAATGTGTTTTACACAGTAAAATCGCCTAAATGCGTCCCCGTATTTCAATCGTGCAAATTATAACACGTTTTGGTTCCCTACGCCTAAAGTATTAGGTAATTTTATATAAATACAGTTATGTTCATGTTGAAATTTCAACTTATTTTCAGATTAGTTATGATTAAAATTAATAAATTCTAATCAGGTCCATCACTACCTTCAAAAATCTGTTTCGAGAAGATGACGCCTATTTGTTAGAAGCAAACCGATCATAGCTAAAAACCGAATTACTATGATTTTAATAGTCCGGATTGAAACAACAATGTAATGAGAGGTGATAGATTTTGTACAAAACAATGTGTTTTAGAATAAAACGGTACTTGTGATCTATCAGTCTTTGATAAATACGGCTCTTCCAACATGACTGGAACATCTTGTGCAAGTCTGCAATATCTAAAAGTGGATATTTACTCCAAGATTGAATATGTTATTTCTTGTTTATATACTTTTTATGACAGGTACGGTAATATTACAACTACATGTATGCTACTTTCAGAATTAAAAGATGAAACATTACATAATTTTAACAAAAAGTATAAGTAAAGGAACTGTAAGATTTATTAATTTTAGGACGAATACGGTAATGGTGTACATTTATTAAATAAGTTTCAATTATTAAATGCACCTGAGTTTCACCATTAATTAGAAGATGCCAATAATGGAATGATCTCCATACAGCACAGATAGATGTCCACAATTGTAGCGGTATTACGGTGATACTGAAAATGAAAGTGAAAGTAAATGAACTACTTTATGTGATATTGATTTATCATTGTTACCACCAGTAAACCTATATCTATTCTCAACCCTTACTTTATACAATTAAAAGAAGAGATCGTATTGAGCTGTTTGAAAATTAAGTGGCAACAAGCAAATTCAGTGAATTTATATCCCCCGCCAAATGAAGTAAATAGCTGAAAAAGTATATGTGACTGTCAGTTTCAGAAAAAAGGCATTTTTAAAATTTCACCACCCCACTGAGGCCTCATCTCCAAGGTGATATTTTTTCTTCCTGTTACAGTCAGTTCAATCAGTACTATTAGTTGCATAATACAAAGAATTCTAAGTGTCTAAATATAATATTTTAGAAAAGCGCTATACTCCCTTTAGGGGCCTCAGTTCTAAAAAAAAATCAGAAAGTGCAGGGGTGGATATTAGAAAGATTGATCATTTAACTATTTGAGCCAATTACAGTTTAATTTTGATAACCATTTTCAGAGAAATAGAATTTTAATGTTTTGATATTGAATATAGAAGAAAATTACAATTAAAGAGCAACACCTCAGGAGATACTAATCAAATCTTCACGAAATCTGTGTGTGCGCTGCGGCCTAATGGTATTGTACACTTATTTTAAGTTTCATGAAATTCTATCTATTGGTTCTTGAGTTATGACTCCGGACGGACATTGTAACGAAGTGATACTTATGTGGCTATGCTATTGTTCTCTCCACTGTTCTTATAGCAACGTATAAGAAAATTTAGCCATATAACAGACTGAATGAATAGAATTTACAGTAATTTTTTTTTTTATGCGTAAGCTAGGACAGACGGACACCGCTAAAACAATATCCATCCGCCTTTGACGGGGGAGAATTAGCAAACTTTCAATATTCCGCATTGGTATAGCATATTTAGTACAAAACTACCACTGTTTTACTGGGCTTAAAAATCGCTAATATGGGTTTTTCACACACTTCTGCGCATGGGCGGTATTACTGAATATCGCCACTGTATAGGCGATATATTGATCTTTATTATCATCTTATTTATCATTTTTTGATTAAGAACATACTTTGATTGTTAAAAATCTATTTACAGATGTTTAATTCTGTTTTATTATTTTAAAATAATCAAGTATTTTTATGTAAATATTTATAATAATCAATGAAAAAAGTAAGTAAAGGACACAGCGGTTTTCACTTAATACTCGACGGTTATTTCATGTTAAACGTTACGACAACAGTTTTAAAGATGTTTTACCTAAATCTATTTAAATTTGTAATGGGGATATGATTTAATAAATTATAATAATCGCTGTAAAGATTTATGATTTTAATACACACTCAGGTGAAGGTGTAATAACTGAAATAAAACTGCATGTGCAGCATTTTTTCTCAGGTCATCTGCCTTAATTTGTTTTAAACATTTTCATGGCGATATTTTAAGATGTTCTAATAAAATTGTTTTATTGGAATTTTAAACTTTTATTTAAATAAGATATACTATCGAAATTATTACATATTCGTATATATTTATACAGATCGATATACATTGAGCAAGAAGAAAGAAAACGGCCACGCGCTTTTCGTTTTTCTGGGTGATGTGGGGCTCGTTTTGGGGAGGCTGCGTTTTTGGTACGTGGCATTCCCTGTTTGATATTATTTTTGTTTTTAGTATGTTCATTATGAATATCATAATTGTGTACTTAGACGAGATTTTTAAAGGCAACTTATTACCAGATTTTTATTAAAACTCCTTTTAGCCAGTTTTTCATTCTCAGACTGTTCTTAAACTAATTATAAAAACTTAAGGATGGAATCTTAAATGAAATGTTCTTTAAGCCCTAAAACTTGATAAAATTTGTACAGTCTCCCGGTTTTCTAACCATTCATATATTTGCTTTCTTAAGAATATTGTGCTCACTAAGATATCTTAGAGAAACACTTCACCTTTTACATTTTGTAAATATGTGCAAGTTTTTCAGGGATGATATAAGTAAAATTTGTACGCAGGTCTCCCTAAGAAAGACACGAAACTATAAGGATCGTTAACGTTTATTGTTAAGTTGAGATAAGAATATTTTCCTTGTTTATTTTACGGCTTTTATTGTTGAAGTTTATTTCATTTGTACCTATTGTGTGCTGTCAGTATTGTTTAAACCTCGTTTGTTGTCGATTTTTCCTCTTTCTGTAATATGAAACAGGTTTGATTCATGCTTGCAAACACACGGCAACAAATTGTAAGGTTAGTCGACATCTGACAAGTCCTCTTTTCCACCATGCGATTACATTGTGTACATTGTTTTTCTATTATGTGGTAAATATCTAGCATACAGGAAAATCTTGTATTGTTTTACAAAAGTAGATCTTGCGATTTGATTAAACATAGTTTGAAAAGAAATATCGTCTGGCTCAAAGTTACCGAGAAGAATGCAACAAAACTATTCACGCAATAATTTGTAAAGATGAATAATGTGATTTAGAAATCTATGTAAACGTACTACGTTTATGAACACAGCCGGAACAAAGAACTTTTCTAACAATTTTGCAGCTTACGACTTCGCAAAGTTATATGAATACAGACGTCAGCCATCTAATTATCAGTTTTAAATTAGTGTTTGGATATGTTATTCTTTGTAATAATATTATACTTAAATCCGACATTTTTACTGTATAAATTGTATATTTTGCAATAAATAATTGTAAGTGAGAACATTTTTGCACTCTCCATCGGAAGTTATACATGTAAATGCAGAAGGGCCGGAAAATATACACTGTATTTACCCTGACATACTGCTGAAACATGCGTTAAGCCACAAGAAAAAAAAGAGAGTATCTATCACGATTTAAGAACATGTCAATAGAGATGCTTATTGTTTACGCTCCTTTCTTTGAAAACACAAAACATTACAGGATATTTGTTTTCGCTGATCACTAACACATCAGGTTGGTTAGCATAATTTATGTGATGATGATTTGTAACCAGATCAGACTGTTTTTCCTGCGTTTCCCCATACAGTACGGCCATCATATACCATCATTTGTCATGTTGGTGTTGTATTTTGCCGACATAAGCCTTAGCATGCTAGCGGCAAATGACTCTGTCTTAATAACAAGTGCAGATCATGACGAGCCTCCTTATCTATATAGGTCCGTTTCAATTCATGATCTGCACTGTTACCAATATAGTCAACCTATTTCCTGTGGTCACCCCTTAATCAGCTCATGGTATCTATACACAAATTGAAAATGGCCAGGTCCGTTTATTGAATTTAGTATGGTGAATGTAAAATATACATCAGGATTATTATAAACGTCACTTTTATTATTACTTTTCTACTTCGTCCTTTTCCTATTTCAGTATACTATTATTATTGCAGTAAAATGTAGCTTATCTACATGTAACTTGGATGCTTTGTGTGAGCTGTTTGTACGGCTTGAATATTATTCATCAAAGGTAAAATGTGAAATAGTTAACGGTTCCTCTTTATTTAAATAAATACATAAATAAGAACTCGAAACAGCGTGTAGAGTTCAGGACATAGTGTTATTTGGCCCAGGAAATATCCGTGTATAAACAGTTTCAAAAGACTGCCCTAAATAAATTTGAATAGTCTTAGATTAAGCAAAAAAACAACCCAAACAAACAAACACGATAATAATAGAATTATTCATTCCTGATACATAAATAACTATTACACGCACTTTTCATCATCAGTATGAAACAGCTTACGTTAGCGGACCACAACTGCCCCCTTATTCGCCGATTGATAACTGTTTGTGTTCTTTAACGCTGAAGGGTACGCAAGAACGGTAACGGTAAATGAGAAAACTTCTACACGACTGCCACTCATGCATCTGGATTAAGAGTTATTATGGACAAATATTCTTAAAATATGGAACAAGTTGGTTGCTTAAAAAGCATCCAATGGGTTATGCCGAATGGTAGGGTAGCATGAAAGAACATAACAAGATAGCCTTATAACATCACCTAAGAACAATAACGTGTTTGGCATTCAAACAATGTTTTTAAAGCTTGAATGCAGATTCGTTTCTATTTGATGAAAAAATTGATGCTTAGACAATAATTTATTCTAATTATGAATTGAGGATTAAAGCTAAATATACTGTATCAGGACCATTGACCTTCAGACGAACGTACAAACAAACGGACAGACATGTATATAGGTCCATGACGTAGATTATAAAATATTGCCACTGGTACTAAATTATTTAGACTGTTCCATTATCAATAAATTGACCCTCCGCAATACTGACAGTCACGTGGCTGTCCGCCAGTAAGCATCTAAAAGATTTGCAAGTTGACAACTACATGTATCAATACTATCGTAATAAAAAGGAAAACTGGATACATGTAATAGACGTGTACAACTATATGTACAAACCATACTATATTTTTGTAGAACAGAGTTTCTGAACTGCACAGTAAATTTAAATTCGTGAATGCCAGGTAAAGCTAGACTTTCATATATAAAGTTTAATAAGTGCTCAGAGGAGAGAAGCTTTGATGATTGACTAGGTACATAAAAGAAACTCGCCATTATACTGGGTGATGCCCTCAGGAGCATATTCCAAAAATGCGAAATAATTTATTTCTTCAATGATACATGAACATTTTAGTCAATCAAATCCATATGCCATATAGTAATAAAATATGTAAAACAGTGTTGCGACTTTCTCTGGCTAGTACATCATCAATTACTAAAAACGGAATCAAATCAATGAAGCATACATGTAAATGCTCATTTCCAAATGCTTAATTAATGAATATTGTGTGAATGACAACGACATTAAAAGTACTATGTTTATCAAGGCTTAAATCAACAAGAGCTGTCAGAAGGACAGCGCGCTCGACTTTTTTAGTGCTTGCCTATAAAACAAAACTTTGACAGTTAAGGGCACACAAGAGTTTAACTAGGAATTTCTAAGTACAAATCAAGAAACATTTTCACAGAGTTATCTTCTCTTGCTTACAGATAGGTCTCATGATGGCACATAAGAACTCCAACTTCCAAAGTAATATCTCAAATGGTTAAGTCAACAAGTGGACAAGAATGAAAATTTTAACTGAAATTCTAAGTCAAAAAGGGCCATAATTCAAATAAAATCCTTGACAGAATTACCTTCTCCTGCCCATGTTTTTGGATCATGATAGTAAACAAGTATTCCAACTTTCAAATTAATATCTCAAACAGTTCAGTCAAAAAGTGGACTGGTACGAAAAACTTAACCAAGATTCTAAGTCGATAAAAGGCCTTAATTTTTAAAACAAATCCCTGACAGAGTTACCTTCTCTTGCGTACAGATGGGGGGTAATGATGTGAAATAGCATTAAAAGTTTCAAAGCAATATCTCAAAGGGTTAAGGCAATAAGTGGATTTTACCCATATTCAATGTATTTTCTAAGTAAAAAAGGGGCATAATTCTGTCAAAAACCTTGACAGAGTTATGTCCTCTTGTCTGTTGATGAAGGTCGTGATGGTAAACAAGTATGGTTAGTTTCAAAGCAATACCTCCAATGGTTTTGAAATAAAGTGAGGTGGTACAAAAAACTTAACCAAGCTCAATACACTTTTTAAGTAAAAAAAGGGCCATAATTCTGTCAAAAACCTTGACAGAGTTATGTACTCTTGTCTGTAGATGGAGGTTATGATGGTAAACAAGTATGGTAAGTTTCAAAGCCATACCTCTAATACTTCTGAAATAAAGTGGGGTGGTACGAAAAACTTAACCAAGGTGTGACGCCAACGCCGACGCCGACGCCGACGCCGGGGCGAGTAGGATAGCTCCCCTTTTCATAGAAAAGTCGAGCTAAAAACACCTTCTGCCCAACGTGATTTGCGATGAACCTTAAGCTCGGGTCGAAATGTGCGGAAGGACACAGCGAGAATGATTTACATGTATTTGTTCTAGGTGGCAAGGAAGAATAATGTTTTTTATTGTAAAACGTACATTGATAAAAAAAATCTAATGATAAAGTTATTCATTCTTCAAAACACACACACAGACACAAAAAAGATTACACATAGACATAAGCTAAATACTAACTGGTGTCATCAGTTTTATTTTACATCAACTAAGGGTGTTTTAGTTTGCAGACCGCTTTTTGCCAAAGATACATTCATTTGAAAGTTCCCGTTAAAAAATTATGAGACGTACGGACAATAAGTTTTATAATTCTGATTTTTCCTTTATTGCCGGAAGATGAGTATTGTCATATCAAATGACCTGTGAGATCGGCTAGTCAATAAACTATTACAAACACTTATTTATACCAGAACAGAACAGAACAGAGCGGAAATTTTATTTAACGAGTACACGTACATGTACATTGTCAAATTACATAAGTTTCACAATGCATGTTAACAGGTCACGAAGCATAATCATAAGCGATAAGGTCTACAATGAGATCACATATAGATCTGTCAAGATTGATCCTTATAGATGGAGCTTTTAAATTATATTACCCTTCAAAATTTTCAAATTGAATAATAATCAAAAGCGATGTTAAAAACACAATAGATGCCTTGAAAAAAGTGAAATAAACTAAGTTGAAAAATGAGATGTCGTGGCAGTTTTTCAATAAATTTGAAAATATAGTGCAAGCTGGAGAATGCGCTTGAAAACAACATACTATGTTTAGCATGAAATGAGCGCTTTCCAACTGATTGGTGCAAATCTTACCAAATAGATGGCGTGGTCCTTGACTTAATTTGTGGAGTATATTTAACACGTATTTATAATTTACTGCCCGTAGACTAGCGCAACAAAGTTTAACTTGCCAGTAATGATATACTTTTAATCATCAATTAGTTTATCAATGGACACAATAAAACATTCCTTACAAGGGAAGAAAGATTTGTTTTCGGCGCAACCATATCAAGTTCGCTTTTAATCGGAAGTTGGTAACTTTTCAACCGCCAATGAAATGACTAGTAAAATGTATCACAATTTTTGAATTGAGAAATTTGCTCTGTATGGCACTTTTAATTGGATAAAACCGAATACAAAAGGTCAATGAAATACTCTTGCGTTTTCAGTCTTTCTTAAAAGGTTTTGTAATTTTAGCACATAAATAGTTCATATTCATCTACATAATAATTATGATCTTACCGCCAAACTAATGTTAATGATAAGTGTTGAGTAATTTTACTTTCTCGACCAGTGAACAACGGTCAGTATTTGGAGTAACATATTTGATAAGGAAAGCAAGGATTAAATTCGTTTTCGTGATGCACATGTCACGGTACGGACTTAATCACAATTGCGAGAAATTATGTGAATTTTTATTATTTAATCAAGCTGCTTACCGCTTCTATAACGTTTCGTTATTTTTTTGACTATTTAAACCGGTTTTAGGGAAATAGAATAACAATATGATTTGTATATTTTTATATTGAATGTAGAAGAACATTACAATTAAAGGACAACTATTATAAAAAAAATACTTATCAAATATTAACTAATTTTGCGTGTGCGCCGTGGCATTATGCTATTGCATTGAGAGAGGCAGCGATTTTTTTTCCATCACTGCTACTTATTTACAGCTGGACTGAGGCACGTCTGTGTCAGTGTCTTTGCTCAAGGACACAGTTCGCGCTCGGGCTGGGATTCGAACCAGGGACCTCCCGTTCCGGAGGCCAACATTCCAACCACCTGTTCGTTTGACAAATGGCATATACCATTATATGGAATGTGCAAATTGTCTAATTGAGTGAATTATCCCTACTGTTTGTGGGGAAAGTTTGTCAAAGTTGGTCAAAGTCAAATCACAGTGCTCTGTTATCATGTCCTTGAGAGGTTTCCAAAAGATTTTTTCACAAATAAATTCAGAAGAGTCCAGTTATTCCAATAGAGCGATACTGGATCTTTTGTTATCTTGTTATTTGGGTGTTTGTGTACAAAATGGACATAAGCATGTGAATTCTTAAAAAAAGATTCACTCTGAAATTAATTTAAATTGGTGCTAAAAAATTCGCCAATCAGAAAAATGTTGCGCCAATAGCTCCAAAGTTGGAACCAGTAGTGTGACTGTGACTCTTTAATCTCAAAGTTTATTGAACACCATGGAAGAGTAAGAATATAAACCTTTTAGTTTGTAGATGTGCTCATGGTCCGCTGTCATTGTTCAATGTATATACGGTACGACCTGAAGGAGACAAACCACTTTGTGTAACGATTTGAATACTGACAAAAAAGAAATAATGCCGAGATTATAACGATAACGACCGTGACGGCCACGTGCTGGTTGACATGTAATGACTTATTAGCTCCGCCTACTTTCGTCTGCTAACCAATAGACGAGTGTCGATGTTTGATTGTCACGGTAAAATTGCCGACGCGAATATTTAATTTTTGTATATGTATTCGAAGAGACTGAAGAATTTTAGCACAACTATTTATTTTTTGTCGCCTTTGCTAAAACCTGTTGCTTGATGCCGCATTTTTCCTGCTTGACTTTTCACGATGTGCATCATTTTTTGCAAAGGAATATAAAAGGTTACTGTTTAAGATTTGGAGATATAGTCTAGGTAGGTTGGTCTACGCATTTTCGATTAAGGCTTTTGTTCATCTAAATCTTTGCGTTTCTAAATCGGTTAAGTGTATATCGATTCTTCTTAGCCTTGAATGAACCTTTCGTTTATATATGTACAAAACATTACACAACCAATATTCCTTATAATAACTACATTTTACTGCGAGGTCAAAGAAAGTCGCAAATTGATTAAGTAAGATTTTAGATGCTCGATTTTCAATAAAGTATGAATTATAGCACAAACAATGTACTATAATAACTTTACTGACTTTTTTCAATAACTGACTTGACTTTTCATTTACAGATTTAAAAATTGATGGCGCCAAGTGTTGGCTGCACATCATTTGCTCTGACATTTTTTTGAATTTGTGATTTTTATTGTGGATGTACATACTTGAAAATTGTCATAGAGGATTTTTAATGTGCTAGCATTGCTACTGTGGATTTATTTTCTGGAAATTAAGTACGGTTTAGAAGATATTTGAAGTTAAAAATTGAAAATTGGATATAATACTTTTTCTAGTGAGTGAATATCTACTACCTGTGACTAGGGATTTAACTGTAATATAATGACTATTGATCTGAATGCAATTCAAAGGTATGATTGTGGCAAATTACTGACTATTGGAAAACTTGCTAGAGGCAAATACAGATTGGACAAAATAACTGTAAATAGACTAAAAGATTTAGGGGTTTTTGCATACAGGGGTAAACGAAGTGGAAAATTGATAACCTCAGTAAATAAAAGGCAGTGTGTCAATTTGACAAACATTGTAACTCTACCACAGTTTATTGAACTAATTATGTGCCTTAGAACAGGTGAAAACGAATGAACATGTTAATCATAACAATCTATTTGAAATAAATCATAGCAATAATAAAGACTACTTCCGAGATGTTTATGTTGCTCAAAAATCTATGTAAGAATTTGCAGAAATAAATTGAAAAGGTTGGTTACACGGCACCGCTACATTATATGTTTATATTGAAATTTCAAAAGCGTTTGCAACGCTTTTGAATTGGTAACGTATTTTTTAATATAGAGAAAGACGTGACAGGAATTTATACTGGAGCCTTTTTATATGACTACATGTTCTAAAATACGTTATTTACATGTAGTTTGAAGAACTTAAATTTTTTTACCAAAATCTGAGAGCGAGCAGCTTTCAGTATGGCTTTATTGATGTAGCTAGTACATAACAACTAAATGTAAAGATTTCTTATTCGTAATCATCTCTATGTAGAGTATGATTGTGGTACTTATGAACATTAAAATACAGTAGTCGGAACGTAACAGTTGTCAAAATGTGCGTATATCGTGCGTGTAACGTGTATATAACGTGCATGCGTTCATCGTGTAATTTGTAAATCGTATATCGTGTATCATATCGTATCATTCATTGTGCAACGTGCACTATATACATATACACCATATAATGTACACGATATACGATACACTTTTCCCGGTGCACAACAGGTCCAACGGTATACGATTCGATGTTTTATTCACTCGTGAATTGTTTTACTAAGCGTGTACATCTCCGCAAAAAGGATTCAGTGCTAAATTTACATTTTATTATGTTTCATTCGTCAGTGCAATACAGGCAATAGTGACTGTGTTCCTTTAATTGTTCGTTTTGTCCTCGTGTGTTTGCTTTGTATGCTAGTGTGTGTTGGTAGTGTATATGTGTGTGTGTACATGATTGTGTGTGTGTGTCGTGTGTGTGTGCGTGTGTGTGTGTGTGTGTGTTGGTGGTGTGCACTTCTGGGTGCTGTGGGGTTCGTTTTGGGGAGGCTGCGTTTTTGGTACGTGGCATTCCCTGTTTGATATTATTTTTGTTCCAATACATGTGGAAAACAGTTTACTCCTGAAATCCGAACTTAAATCATAATTCTATCGACGGAAAGAACATAATTTTTCTTCAATATCTAAACTGTTGGCATTATCTTAAGTACAGTAGACAAGGTGTCAGGAAATTCATTTGGAATTATCCAAAAAATGTAACAAGACAGGGATCATCAACTACTTTAAAAGGAAAATTATTGCATATTTATAAGGTAGATAAAAACAATATGACTAATCGATTAATCATCGATAGTTTTACAACACAGTTAAAATCCGAGCAAAAATGATAAAATAATTGTACAGTACCTTACTAAAATTACATCTTGTTTAGGGTAATACTCCTAATCGTTATAAAAGATAATCGCCACAGGAATTTACTTATAATCTATGAATGATTTATTCAAAGATAACTTTTGTGTAGTGACGCTTTAAATAAACGTGTTGACAGTAATTAACTTCCGCCATTTTTCTCGCACCTCAGGATCAATATTCGAATTCAAATTTGACACTAACTGTAAATTATTTCGCACCTAGGTACTAAATTGTGGACATTTGAAACTTACCGAAGTCTTTTTTCTGTTGTGTAGGAGCGACACCTGTAAATAATTGGTCCCATTAGCGGTATAAGGACAACAAATTGTTAAAGAGAAACAAAACAAACAGATTTGGTGAAAAACAAAACAATCAAAATTTAAGTAAAATTTAAAAAGACTAAAGTAATCGTATAACGTGTACTCCGTCTAACGTGTAGCGTGCGCTTCGTTTATCGTTCATAGCGTGTATCGTTCTGAATCGTGTACCGTGTATTTACCGTGTAACGTGTGTGTATTGTGCGTACATCGTGCGTGTATCGTGCGCTCCGTGTGACAACCGTTACATTCCGACTACTGTACAATTGTTATTAAAATCCATATAACATATTTTTTAAGTTAAAGTTATTTGATCTTTAGTTTTTTTTGAAGACAACAACGTAGTTCAAATAAATGAGTTTCATGAGTGTTGCGACAACTGCATAATGACTTCTGAAAGAAATCGTAGCTAATTATATTATTATATCAAGCTTTCATATTTTTGATATGAGATTAAAAAAGGTTTTGTCTCTTTTTTTTTACCGGCATCAGACGGTTTTTACATGTGTTTGCAGTCCCTTTAGGCGAAGGTGAAGTCTTAATTTGTTTCCTTCTTTTTAAACATTTCTAGAGTAGATGCTTGTCAGACAGTATGCCAAAAATTACCTCAGTCAATAATTATTCTTTTGAACATTTGAATTTTAATTTCAAGATACCTGTCTCATTCCTCTCTGTATTATCGATTTGTTCAAAATGCTAGTTTTAAAACTTCGACCTGCTTTATAGTCTACCTGGAAATGATATTGGTAGTTGTTACCTTTTAATTGACATTTATGTAAAATAGCTATGTGTTATTCGATATGGTTGACGTAACACATATTTTTTACACATTGTACAACCGTTTTACTTAATGTCATCCTGTAAAATAGGTGTCCATTTTTGGCAGTTAAAAGCGTTTTAATTTTATCTTATTAAAGAATACCAGCATTTGATTCTGATTCTGCACTTATTTACTACACCAGAAGGAGTCTTAATAGGCATGTACTTTTTACTCGTTGATCATCTCCATGAGAGGTCCTGTTATTAAAGATTAATGTTTGTTTATCTTTTAGCGTGCAATTTGAAATGCACTGACTATTATTTGTAACATTGCACTTATTTCCCCATGCATTCTGAATTCCTGCTCCCAATAACAATATATGTTCAAATTATTTCATTGATGCTTTTATTTTAGCGTGCATTTTGTTTTCTTTGATTTATGTACTTTTTAGATCTTTTGACATCTGAGTTAAACATTTTTTGAAAATCATTGCACAACGGTTTTACTTAATATCATCAAGTAAATCAATTTATGCCAAATAGATATACATTTATATCGTATCATATCATGAATACTTCATCCCGTATGGCCGATAACGACCATGTGCCGAGTCCGCAAAAGTATATGTAGACCTAGAAGTTAAGGTGTAGACCTGCGCGGATTTCAAGATGTCATTTTTGTTGTATTGTCGCATATTTTCACTACTTTATATGAGGTATACGATTTAATAATTTTATACTAATGTTGAGGTCAAATATCGCTTTGCAGACCTGTGTAAAAAAGTGATATCTCGTTCAATATCATTTTTAACAGGTCCGCAGAACTATATAATAGCCTAAATTTTAAAGAGTAATTTATATTGGGCGATGCGATAGTTTCGACAATTACACAACGGTTTAACTTAATGTCATCCAGTAATTCAGTTTCCTTTTTTGACAGTTCAGGTGGAAGGATACTATATAAAAATAATCTAGTCTACCTTAGTGGTTTGTACCAATTGAAACTTGAAGATATTTCTGATTCAGATCTATATTTTATTTGACGTTATTTATGTATATAACGTTGCCATGACGTCGCTAACATGACCATGTCGCGCCATTTTTACGTCGGTTGTACGGAGACAAATTGTGTATTATATTTACTGTGCTGAGATCATTTGTTGTTGTAAAGCAATAAAATTGGTATCAAAATAAAACTATTAAAATTGCCTACGCGGTTATTTAATCTAAATGAATTTGCGTTGATGATGTACAAAAAAACACTGAAAAATACGATTTTCTTTTACTGAATTTATCCGCAAATAAATAGCTTCGCTCGAAACTTAAAAAATATCTGTCCGTAATTTTTATGCCAATTTTTAATATGATTTTACTAGAATGTAATCTAAATATACGCCAAAACTTAGAAACTTTTACTATTTGGTATTTTATAAGCAGGCGATAATATGCGTCAAATTTACGTTTATTTCGACGTCGCTGTTTGGAAATGTTGTACAGGCCATTTTAAATTAACTATACGTACTAATAATCACCGAATTACATGAGTATCATTACTAATGCTGATTTATAACACATACATCTAATAGCTCGGGTTACAAAGTACCGACTGATCCTATTTTAATACAAGAAAATTTGAAAACGGAGATATTTGTAACTAAACTCTGTCCCATCCCAATGGGAAACTCAACTTTAGCCTGGAAAAGGTACTTTAGGACAACACAGCTAAAAATAAATACCTGTTTGATAATCTATGAAAAAGTCACCCTCCCAAATTTAAAGGATTTTTCGCTCGGTTCCTTGGTTTTCTTGTTATCCTCAAATAAATTTTCTCTATGGCAGATGTCCATTGTGTATTTTCGACGCCATCTTTGTTTTGGATGATGTACACGAAAATGCACGTGTCCTTATTCCTAAAATCTCTGGGAATGTCTCCAAATTGTAAATGCTAATTGAAAATTTAATCAATGTATATACAAAAAAAACTTACGATGATTTATGTTCTTTGTTCAAAGTATGAAGAACTAGACCGTCTTGTCCACATACTTCCCGTCTTTCACGAGCAAGCTTAGCATCACTTACTTATAAAAATAGTATATTTTCAAGTAGATCTACAGAGTTTTATAAACATGCGTTGAATGATCTACTGTAATTCCTAGTTTCCTACACACCGATCTCCGGGTAAACAACCGTGGGATATTATTGAAACACTAGTTAATATTTCAGTGTTTCAAAAGCATACAACGAAAAAAAGACCCGTAACTTGATGAAATCCTTATCTTATGTATTTACTCCAGTTGAAACCGGAATCCAATCTCATCCCTTTGAGTCACAACATTCCTAATAGTTGATGGTCTTTACATACATCTATACATAAAAATGGCGTCCGTTGACTATTTAGGTTACTACATACCTACTGATGTGAGCATATTACGTAATTGCTGACGTCACTACATTAATAAAACTCACGGCGAGCAACTAAACATTTGTAATGCCTATAGAGCCGATAAACGTACATGATCTTTCTTGTGTTTAGTTATCTAGCACTTAAAACCTCGAGGACTGGATGAGACAATTTACATAGAATATCACATTTAATGTCTATTTATAGATCTATAGATCGTTACATACCAATATAACTATTGTGTCCAAAACTCATCCCATACTTAAAAAAATTAAATCATCGCTGGTCAACTGGTTATTAAGAATAGTATGATTTCTGTAATTAGCGCTGAACATTCCGTCAGTGCTCTAATATACGACGTAGCTATGCTAACAACTATGTATGACTCTACGCGGATCCTCTACCACCTCGCCATAAAAGCTAGCTCAATGGCAAGGAAGTAGATTCTATACCTCTACTACATACATTCCCTCCTAACTAGAATTCGTCCTCGAATTATTGGAGTATAAATGTTTGTGGGACGCTCTAAGGTTGCCAGTGAAATGGCTGAAGTGTCTCACTCGACTTAATTTCGCACCCTTCCCCCATGAAAAATCATAGCTTAGTTTCGGTCATGTTACCGACATGATTGTGATAGAAAATTATCATTCCGAGTGACCAGCGTAAAACTGACTGTTTCACATTTCTGTTACCATGTAGATCTATATATTAGTTGGAGAATTATTTCGATCGCTCGCCCTAATGAAGGTGGATCGCAAAGGAATGACACCTCTGCATAGCATCCTCGGTAACCCAGGCTATTCATTACCCATTAAATATATGACCGGAGAGAAGCGACAGGAATTAACTGTGGGTTCCGTCGATGCACCATATAGACTGATATACATGTATTCTTCTTTCGTGCGTGATGCTGTGTTCAAGTGTATTTGGTGTTGATCCTATTTTACATTGAAACGGAAACAAAGAATAGCAAATCCGAAATACGCGTGACGTACACGACTGTAGGTACTAAAGTAGACAGGAGGTCAACTCTAATTTCCCATGTCATTTTCCCCACCCGATTCCCTAAAGCGGTTTGAGAAGCACAACATCATCAAAGTGAGTTATTGTATCTATTTAACATTAATTCAGTGTGTTGCGTGAAGTCGGGATGTACATGTCGGCTCGCCATGCATTCCCTCTATAATTGGTTTCCCGCCGTGCTTTTGAAGCACGCGCCACAGGCTATTGTGTAAACTTCGGTACACATTTTCTTACATGAACGTAGGCTACATGTATGTATTGGCGCAGGGGGTCAGACAACCAGACACTTTCATTCTAGGATTTGGGCGAGATTGAAGTTGCAAGTGGTGCAAATCGATCGGAAAATCTTTGTTTGTTGCTATTTTATTGTTTATTCAAGGCTGCGTATTCATCTATCGTCACATAACGATCGTCCGTTGAAAATTGATTTATATTGGCTTTGAGTGTAATGCATATTTGGCATCCCTTTGTTGGTAAATATAGAAGCTTAAGTAACTTTTATTAAACCTAAATTTCCTGTGTTTAAATTACACGGCAAATGATTAAAATCATTGTCGTTATACAAATGTGTTAAATACTGCAATGTAAGCCCTTACTCTTCCTCAGTAATCAACACGACGGCTTCAGCAACCCGGAAAAAGCTCATATAAAGACGTTGCAAATGTTTTGTAGAACGCGTTAGCGTCATATAAAAACTAACGTCGTTAACTTTGAGTTTATCCCCGATAGCGACGTAACAGGCGCCGCAATATTGGATTCAGTGACGTCGCGTCATTTACATTACGGCCTATGGGGGAAATCACAAAAAATCAAATTTTGACTAAAATACATGTAGATCTATCAAGTAAATAAAAAAAAAATGAAAAAGTGGCCTGGAGATATTAATGTTCCAGTGATGCTGGTGTATTTAATATTTATGTCATGTGCATATTCGAAATTTAATCGAAGTCTACCGATTGAGTGGGACAGACTTTAGGTGTAATTCTTGCGTAATTGGAGAACAGGTTCATTATCATATTTGACTTATTTTTCATATTTGTCGGATTATATACTCCTGCATGTCAAAATACGATCATTTTATATACTAACCTATTACAAAGTGATAGTAAATATAGTTACACTTTATTTTGGCGAGTGTCCTTTTTGCCAGTTTAAGACAATTAAAGATTATCGATATTTCTGTGGTATTTGGGTGTACTTGTTTGTACACCTGACTTTGTGGTGTAGTTGTTAAGCGTAGTAACTTGTAATCACTAAACCTGTAACTGTTCAATTGTCAGGATTCGATCCCCTCAACACCGATGTGACACGTAATGTGAGCAAGCTGGATCAAATAGTGGTTCTTCCAAGATACGATGGCTAGGTTAACTGATGAAACGGTGTTGTACCCGCACCCTCTCTTCAAAAAATTAGTGATTATAAAGCTTTTGCAATTAAATGCGTTTCCTCATGTTTCTCTGTATGCTTTCGTTTGGGTATGTTAAGCAGTGTGACTGTACAGCATAATGACATGAGATTAACGTATTGACATTGCATGAGGTCAAATTTTAATGTTGATGAAAAAACTATTTCTCTGTTTAGTACCTTCTGCATCATCTGCACGTGTAGTATTTAACCCCTGCCCCCCCCGCCCCCCGCACACACCAAAAATATTTATTTTTTTTATATATATATATAAATAAAATAAAAACAATATGAAATGAAATAATTTGGTTTTTGCTGATTAGCGTATCAAATACTTCGTGCAGACTCGGATTCACCGCTGAACAAAAATAACAGAAGGTGTCCGTTAACCGTGGATCTGGTTCACAGAATAGAACTTAACTATGGTTTGCTCTTACCAACGAACACTTTTGATAACAGGCTACTGACAGACTGTAAAATTATTGCCTAGCCTGAAATAGAGTATACTTATTATACTTTTATTTCCAATGAACATGTTTAACCTGTCAGGCCAACGTGTTGATTTGGCAATGTTTGTATTTTAGTTTCTGAATAAGAGCCAAGTGCTTCACCATATAGTTATTGAACTTGCTTTGCACGTAGAACTTTCCTGCAGCCAGTCATGATTAAGTGTGCAACAAATATATTTTCTTATACAATGCGTTTCTTTTCGTGAATATACTTTAATGTAACGGCGGACAGGCTATTACAGTTAATGACATAAAATAATGTATTTAAAGGTACCTGAATGTAAAAACGTGTCAAATTGCTACTCCAGGAAATTTAAATGTCGATGTATATCAAATTCCATGGACATGCATCTGGATGAAATAAACTGAAAGTGAATCAAGAAAATTGGGTAGATCATTAAACTGTTTCTGTTATGGGGTCGGTTTGCGCAGTTTGCGGGGATCCTCCGAAGTCACGAGTGATACGCTTGCATTAGAATGTCTGTTGTGATCACCGAATATTTACGAGTTTTCCTCATGATAATTTTGGTTTCGGGAATAGTATACCAAGTATGCGCATTTAATTTCCGAATAAAACACTAATTGCCGTACAAAAGTGAGTAGAGGTGCTGCAGTGCAGTATCATTATAAGCTAGAAACCTATCTATCATCTGCTGCACTGAATTCATCCAAAATATGTTACGGTGTTTAAAATTCACTGGCTGTTTCTGATCACGTGGTTGTTACTGCTGCATTTGCTGCTACTACTAATTGTACTTAATTAATCTATTTGTACAAACTACATGTAGTAATAAATGCAAAGATTTGATCTTTCAAAGCATAGGAAAACATCCACTACTTTAGATCATTGCTTTTGTGGTGTTTATGAAAAACGTATTACAAAATCGAAATATGATTTGTACATTGTAAGATGAGAATTTTGATAATAACCTGCTTGTATGTTTCAGGTGTGTTATGTACAAAGATATCCTAGAAACCTCAACGTTAATCTGTACAGATCTGGCTGTATACATTCTGGGGTAACGTAGTTTTATTCAAATAACTTTTTGCTATGACTGTACTGTAGTTAATAATATCGCATACCTACCATAGATTCTTTACTCTGATTGGCCGATAGCGATCATGACCTGGAATAGAACACGTAAACCTGAGCGGATTTCAAGGCGTCATTTCTGTTATATTTTCACTAACTGTTATGAGGTATACGATACAATAATTTTTGACTTAGTCTAATGTTTCGGTCAATATATAGTTTTGCGGACCTGTCAATATCACTTTTTAATAGGTCCGCCAAACTATATATTGACCGAAACATTAGTCTATAATTGTACATGTATAGTGTAGTCTTTACGGTAAAAGTCGTCCAATCGTAGTTTGGTTTGTTATTGAAACATCTATTGAGTTTTGTCTGCGAAGTGACTTTGTCTAAATATGCATGTAAGTCCCATTAGCAATTCGGATGTGGAATTACTTGTTGGTCTTATATTACCAAGAAAGATGTCTTACCGGCGAAATTGACCGTTATTTGAATTAATTGCATTTTAAATCGAAAGTACATGCTATATATATAGCGCAGTTACTTGAATAATGTTACACAAAAAAGAAACGCTTTCAGACAACGCTTTTTCGTAATGGTGCGACAAAAATATGAATAAAACGTATACGTACGTCAATATCATCGTAGAGTTAACAGAGCAGAGTTCTATTATTATTGTTCTGTGAACTCATAAGTATTTAAAGTGGTAATGGGCCTTTAATACGAAAATGTTTGTCAGATATAAAATTTCTACTTTCTTCTTAATTGAACTGCTATTTACATGTAGATGCATTGGTACAAAGGATTTAAAGAATTATCCAAATAGATTATGTCTCTTCTGTTAGGTCATCATCATTATGTGTCACATGTTAAGAAATATTTTAATTGAATTAGTCGGCATATAGCCTAAAATATATAGCTTATGTTTATTTTTCTAATATCTGACGTTAAATAAAGTGTTTTGTATTTTGTAGCATGGCTTATCTTTCTAAACCACATTTGAATTTTGACATTACAGAGTAAATCAAGTCTTTCTAAATATGAAAACTTGCAAAAAATGAAAATGTAACATTTTGTTTCTTTTAACATTCATAAAGTACACCATTATTCAATCCTCGTCCTAAAACTTCAGTAGAAAAGTTCCAAGTGGACAAAATGATCAACGGCTAAGCAAGTAAACAAAAAATACTGTCAGCATATTACAACGCCAACCCCATTAAAATATTTACAGCAATGTAACAATGGACATGGGGCTGATAGCTGTCTTGAATGCTGTAGTGGCAATTTCTGTAACAGTAAGGGCTGTGGCGACAGAGGTAGATAATAATTTAGTTTTGTAAATGAGAATATCAGTACTTGAATATATAACAAGAAAATGTCCTATATTACAAATACATTAAGGACATGTATTCATGCTCGAGCATTTTCCCTACCTAGCAAGCTTACAATAAAATCACCTTTATAGAGAGTGCTAAATTAATTGAGTCATGATGGTACATGTTTAACTAAAACTCAGCTTGACAGATGTGTGGACGTTCCGAAGTCCAAATGTATTTAATACAAAATGTACATTGAAAATGTGTTTGTAAATCATTGATTAAAAAAAACATGTTTTGAACTTGTATGCCAACTTGTTTTCCACAAAGTTCGTTAAGCTCTCTTCTGTTATAATTCTCGTCGTAAATTTACATTCGTTTCTTTTTGTCAATATGCAGATACGACAACTGTTAAAGTTTTATACCATTTAAAACTTGCGCTTATATCATGAGAAGGTTTACCGGTGCAAGAGCACAGAGGACCCCTCTGTTTCGACTGTACACATAAAGGTGAAGATGAAGACTGCAATACTGTCCAGTTGAGCCTGCCAAACCAGGTAAAACGATATCGCCCAATTGTGCTTCCTAGATAAGGTAATGCGCTACTTCCCAAATCGGATAAAGCACTTCTGTTCAATTGTGCTTCCCAAAATCAGGTAAAACAATACCGCCCTTTTGTGCTTACAAGTCGGGTTGTGCTTCCCAAATCTAGTGATGCCCTATTATCCAATAGCACTTAACAATCAAGTGATGCAAAACTGTCAAACTGAGCTTCTTAAATCAGGTGATACACTATTGTCCAATTGTTCTTAAAAAATCAGGGGATGCACTACTGTCAAATTGTGCTTCCCAAATAAGTAATACAATACAGTCTAATTGTACTTCCTAAATCAGGAAATACACTGTTGTCCAATTTTGCTTCACAAATCAGTCATGCAATACTGACAAATTGTGGCTCCCTCCCAAATCAGGTAATGCAATACTGTCCACTTGTGTTTCCTACATCAGGTGATACACCGTGGTCCAATTATGCGTTACAAATAAGTGATACAATACTGTTAAATTGAGCCTCCTTCCCAACTCAGGCCATGCAATACTGTCTAATTGTGCTTCATAGATCAGAAGATACACTGTTGTCAAATTGTGAATCGTCAATCAGTGATACAGTGCTGTCAAATTGTGCCTCCCTCCAAAATCAAATAATGCACTACAGTCCAATCGTGCCTAAAAATTATTTGTTTTAGCTTTGATGCAATAGAATAAATATTTAACTGTGCAAGTAAAAATGAAATATTCTGTCATGCCATAGGTAAATGTAGCGATATAATGTGGTATTTATTGCAATACAATGCTGATATACTGTCGTATCTCGGTATGTTTCAGGACTGTCGTGACACCCCTAACCATAAGCGTCAAATGTTTGAACAGTAAACGTACATTTACAATGATATATGCTGACCGGTAAAATATATGCAACTTTACCTTTGAACTTGAAATTTATAGGCTCGATTAGACCGAGGTTGGTTCGAAGATAAATATTCCGACATAGAGGAAAACAGTTTTGAATTATTTCATTCATCGTATTTTATGAAGCCTGATAGCGAACTTTACCACCCGGAATAATTGAAAAAGAAATGTGCTGTCTTTTTCTACAAATGATAACAAAACTGAAAAGGTTGCGTTTCTTTAGCCTTTGAGCGTAGATACATAAATATACAATGTTTGACATACAACATACGAAAAAACATTAACAAGATTGAAATATTTCAAATAAAACTGATATCTTCCTTGTCTTGCAGACTTGTATGGTAGCCAAATATACATGGGGATTGAATGACTACCACTACATCATGGGATGTTCAGAGACCCATGTAATACTTACTAAATATCGTTTATGTCTTGTAAACGAGTTGTTATAATGAATTAACGTATTAATAACTGTGATAAAATGCTTACACTCGCTGTTTGTTTTCTTTTTCTTTATACTTAAAACTGTTCTATATTAATTGTTGTGTTGGGTTGATATTTGTCACGGTACACAAGGCTTTTCGGCTACAGCTTAAAGCAAATGTCGTTGAAACTCTTTGCGACCATTTAAAACAGTGTATTATACTGTTGCAAAAACCAAATTCAATACAGTAAACCATCTTGTGTTAAAATGCGATGAAAGTAATACAATTTTTAGACCATATATTGTGTACTTAATTGATGCAAATTTGCAATTTAAATAAAAAGCAATTTACAATGGAAAAATGTTCAAAGACTGATTTTTTAGATCTTTTTTCACCAAGAAATATTGTAACATTTATTTTTACAAAGGTATGCCGAAGCAAACGATCTGAAAGACAACTTACAACTCGTCACGCTCCGATCTGTACACATTGTTGTCACAGCGATTTCTGCAACATGAACTGTACGTCAGTTAACACATCACCAGCTATAATTGGTATGAAAAATTCGTGTACAACTGTAGTATGTTTTCATATATGTTGTACATGTTAATGTTTGTAACGCTTTCTTCGATCACATTACTTCAAACAATGACCGGAAACATATTGTCCTGCAATTTAATAAAAAAATGAAGCTTTTGAAAGTTAGCGTTTATTTCACTTCACTCGGAAACAAATCTTAATGTTTAACTTTATCAATATTTTTTCAGGTTAGAGTTCGGTCTTCTTTTCGTCACCGTGACAGAAACGGTTTCATTTGTTCATGGTGAATTGTGTGAAATAAAGATATTAATTAATTTTAAAAAATGATAAAAACCGTGTTTGTTTTAAATGGATTATTTAAAGTAATGTTACCATTGTCTAGTGGAGCCGCAGTGGCGCAGTTGTAGCACGTTTGCCTCAGGATCGGAGGGTTCCGGGTTCGATTCCCACCTGTGTGTAACGATGGATGGTCGGGGCTAAACACACCAGAGTTATCAAACACACAACACTTACAACTTTAATTATAGTGATGAATATTTACAAGATGAATACAAATATAAACAGTAAATAAGATGATTAGATGGAAATGTCTTAATGAAAGTCCTATCTCAAACACGTTACACTTTTCTGGAAAGTCCTATACAACACGTTACACTTTTCTAAACGATAAGAAACAACTCGTTTAACTATAACAAAAAGACTGTCCTCGCCATTTAGATAAACATCTCCATAAAGGCTCCGGTATAACGGGGTTGGATATAAGTAGACCTTATGTCGACTGCACCATAGGTGTTTCCTGTGTAAATGGGGCACCACGTGGACAAGTCTTTGCTCGGGAATCAATATATCCGGGCGAATCTCGTAGTTTTACGACGTAACAGGTCGGTCTTCTCGAAGGAAAGTCATCAACTGAAGGCTATACACGTCTCAACCAATCCGGGCATTGTATCTTCCGGGGGAGAAAGCTAAAAGATATAACATATGGTAATACCACTGCACATAAAACGTATCGGACATAAACGGGTCCGACGGGTACACCATACCTTTGTAGGTTCCCATAACTGTGCGTACAAATATGTATGAACATGTGTTCAAAGACGACTCTTTGTATACACCATACTATTTGAAGGTTACCAAACAGTAAACGTGTTATAAAACGTGCTATATTCAATAGTGTAATACGTCACTTCATACGTTCATTAATGAATCCTTCTCATTAACAATAACAACTATTATTATTTGATATTATTTTTTTTTTTTTTTTTTTTAGCTTGATTAGGCTATTTTACTCGAACAAGATGAACACGGCCAGGCTGAGTGAACGGTTGGACTGTTTCATAGATCAGATTTTTTTCAGTGTGACTCCTTTCACAGATCTGATATTTCATGACTGTCGCACCTTCACGCATAGTTTTAATGTGCTCCGTAATATGTGGAAAGTGTAGTTTCGGTATTGGGCACAACCGGCGCATAATACACAATTTACCTGTTTACTAACAAACTTCCGCTCTAAAATGAAGCTTTAAGAAATCACGTTAAATGAAAACCGTACATTTTATGAAAACTCTCACCACTTAATAAACATCTGTATGTTTAAAAATGCAAGTTCACACATGCGGCATGATACACCGTTTATTTTCATATTTCACCGATTGATGCAGGTGTGTAGATAGGTAAATGTAACTTGGAATTGTGTTAGCATCATTTTTAAACTTAATCCTATCAGGTTAAATCATAAATGCATTTACGTATTGGATTTTATTGCGTTTATAAGCGCCGAACAAATTTTGTTGGGGATATGTTCCCAGCTATTTGCACATCAAACTGAGACGCAGAAGGCAGACAACTCTAAAATGTCAACCTGTATAATCGGTTTGCCTTCGAAGTGGAAATAGTAAGACTATTTCTTTATCATGTTTATCGGAGTGATGTAAGGTTTGGTACTCGGTGTTGTGCATTCGTTTTCCACAGTATTAGATTCATTCTTTGAAGATAATTGTGACTCAAGAAATCATTTACTCAGTTTCCAAACTTTATCTTATTATAATAAATGCTTATTCATAAAGGTTGCTTGTTCAATATTCTTGTTACATGTAAAAACCTAAATATTTTAGTAACGAATCTTCAATTTTAAACGCTTGAGGGGCTTCCAGCCAATCACAATTAATTATGCGTATTAGGCGAGAGGCTAATATCTCACAGATTAGAAAAGTCGCGTGCCATAAAATTACGTAATGATTATGCAATTTTATTGCCCCTACATCCGTTTAAATCGAATCTGGAACCCCTCGTTATTCAGCATGTGTATAAAGCATACACTGTATTTATAGTAACAATGTTAAGTTTAATAATATAAAAAATTGTCACAATAAAATTAAAATTAAAAGAATTAAAAGTGATACGAAATACAATATAGATACACAACAACACGCAACACTACCATCATAGTTAAATATTTTAGAATCATGGAATGGTAAAACATTCGGTATTAATAAGCAGACTTAGTTATAAAAGCATGCTTGTTGGCTAATGAAAAATATTCAACATATACAGTATATTGAATAATCTCTAAGGTCAATATTAAACATAAGCTGTTTTAGAATTCACAGTTCTTTATAACAGGTAAGCAAATCCTCGCATTTTTATTAAATAATAACAGCGCCGCTCAAAATAAAACGAAGGTCGGTACTGGGTCCAATCAAGGTCTTTCAAATAGTCCAATGACCTAGGTCGGTATGAGATATGGAACTAGAGAAATGAATTGTAGTGTTGTAGTTGTAGTTGTAGAGGTTGGAAAAACTGAACTGAGCGTGTTTATATATTACGCCTTTATACGATTTAGTACACGTCGGTTCCAATTTATGGTCTGGAGTCCGTACCGCCGCAAATTGTATGACTAAAATGCGTAAGATAGACGATACCAAGGAAAACAAGTCATATAGAATCACACGTTGAATTTGAATACATGTTGACATGTGGCAGAAAAAGTGACACGTGGCAGAAAAAGTGACACAGCCGGGCCAATACACGCCACAAATTTACTATAGGTTTATATAGGAGCGCTGTAATAAACTCGCGATAACATTTTAACTAATAAAAGTATTTTAGAATCACAAACATTTCCCCTTTTTAATGAATATTTTTTTTACTGTTCTGAGACTTAATTAATTTGGTATTTTTTTAAAATAAAAACTCTACCCGTCGTTTTACTATATAACATTTATCATGATCTTTAAAAAGTTGTATATTAGGTTTTGTTTTACACTAAAATAAAAACTGGGTTAGAATCTTTATTTAAACCGGATATAGAAGATTCATGAAATTTTCAGTATCATTATCAATAATATTATTTAGCTTTTGATGTTAATTTGCAAGACATAAAAGATTCAATATGTATGTATTTTAATTTCGAAGCACTTGCACGGGTACTTTATATTTTGTTTAACATTTATCTTTGTCTCCAGTGAAAGGAAAGAATTCGCTCCGCTGAAATTGGTGTCATTTTATAGGTGTCAACATTATGTTGAACATAGAGTTTCTTCCAGATCAAAGCTAGTTTTCATAATACTCAGGTAAAAACCTGGCAGTCTTATTACTCGTATCTTATGTCTTTCATGTCATTCCGGAAGAAATAAACTGATTATTACATTAACAAAAAAAGAAGAAACAAGTAATATCTTTAAAAAAAAAAGATGGTCGACGTAGGTGACGTAATAAACACATTTTGTGTTTCAGAAGGCTCCCGGGCAGTACACTGCTTATTCCGGTACCGAAACGCTAGCCAATAATCAATGACGCTAGATGTCCGGCCCCGGACAACACCTCGTTGAATACAAAAGTTGATCTTCGTACTGTCCAGAAACCTTGACATAACGTGTTCTGCTTTTTCTTTTTTTGCAACATGATTTATTATAAATAACTATAATATAAAAAAATATACACATTTTGTGTTTCAGAAGGCTCCCGGGCAGTACACTGCTTATTCCGGTACCGAAACTCTAGCCAATAATTTGCAGATTCTGATTGGTCACATTATAACGAAGTTGGTTAGCAACGCGTCCATACCAACGGAAGTTCAAATCAAAAGTATACGACTACGTCGAAAAACACGCATGGTTTGATATGTGTGCAGAGTATTAATTGACAACAACTGTAAAATGTAACAGTTATTATTCTACTGCAGAAATGGAAAAGTTTGTTTTCCACAATAAATCCTTATTTCTTCTAAAATGTTAAATATATTTTCAAGCAATCTTCTATTTCCAGCTGCAATTTTGAAGGGAAAATATGGTTTGAAAATGAAAAGTCACATACTTTTTAAGGCATTCAACATCAAGCGTTTACTAGAGTATGTAAAATCTATTTGATATTCTGAAAAGGATGTTCGATTTCTCAAATTAAAAAAGCCTACCGAAGTCAAATGTGAGTCTTTATCAGATCAGGAATAACTGATTGGGAATTTAAGATTGCAAAATAAAAAAGTTGACGTACTCTTTACAGGGGACATGTAGGTCCGCCTATTTACGTTTTTAAAGCACACTATGCTTTTGCATCAGACTTGCCGTGTGCGTCTGTACTTGAAAATAACAGGTTTACAACGAACGGTGCACACTAGATTCATTCCCATTATTATGTCAAAATTCACGAATGTTGTAGCTTTTGGTTTATTCTGTGACTATTGTCAACAATTACTGCCGACGAATTCTATTTCCAACATCCGCTATTTACATTAAATTCATTAATGACTGAACATGTGATTGTCATGAAATAGTGTTCTCTAGTTAAAAGATTATTATTATTATATTATCATTATTATTGTTTTTATTATAATTATCAATAATTGCAAGTAATGTGAATGATAATGTTGAATGTTCTTTATCTTCTGGTTGAAATAATAAAAATTAAAACATAAGATTTCTACAAAAGTTACGCGGCAAGTTCAATATCTCCCTTAGGCAATATTCAAGTACAATCGATAATCAATGATTTATGACCCTGATCGTTATTTATGGATACTACCGACCCGTAGTTGTTTCCGTAAATTCCTAATCCCAATTCTTATCGATTGCCTGCTGATATAGCGCTTGACACTTTTTCTGCCGTATGTCTGTCTCATCGTGCTTTTGATTCTATTATACATGTACAAGGCGTGGAAATTAATTTTTATAGCATCAAAATTTACTTATGTTTTGTGATTTAATACTGTTTATTTTATTTTCAGTCATTAACTACAGATATGCCAAATTTAAAATTCACATAAAATCAATTCTTAAACCTGATTTCAGATAACCGCTTTACATGTCACGCCTTCCTAATGCTGATTGGTGAATTCTCACGCTTATTACCACGTGATGGCAACGGTCATGTAACGCTTCGTTTCGGTTTGTAAATGCTATTTTTAACTGCGGTGAACGGTTACAATGGGTTCTAACGGTTTATAACGGTCCGGTCCGGTTCGTTCCCGGTCCGGTAGCGGTTCGGTAGTGGTTCTAAATGGTTCCGGTTGCAGTTCGGTTGTAAAAATTACCGTTGGCAGTACTGTACGACTGTCAGGGTGTTTCACCTATTTACCATTTTAGGCCAGATTGTTAAAGTATATCCGGTATATTGTCCATGAAAGTGAAATGGCCGAATTATTAATTTTAATTGCTGTTATTTTTTTATACACGAAGGACACACATGGCGTCATATAAAACATGACACGAAAGAGCGCGTTATATTTATGGTACACATTAACGATTAATAAGTAAAATATAACATGACATCAGGTAAAGGTATATAATAAAAGGATTGCTATAACAGTCGGCTGATCTGCGGGTGTATCTTTCTTGTTGGTTGCAACTCGTGTGATCTGGAACTATACAGCCAACTTGAAAGATACGACCCCGCAGATCAACCGACTGTTGTAATATTCTGTTTACACCAGACTTGCAGATAATGTGTAAACTATTATAGCGACACCTGTCACATTATTCTTTTACATTAATGAATATATTATTGGACATGTTGCGTGACTTGAACTATTAGTAAAAAAAATACAGTTAAAATACTCGAACTAGAAACTAAAGAATAGTTTCCGCCGTTTGTATGCAGTACAGGAAAAGCGAAAGGCCTCTTTCAAGTTATTGGGCCTTCTGTAATATGGTACAGTAAGACACTATGACTGTTTTGAAACACGTATTACTAAGATATTAAACGACTATCACAGGTTTTCTTTTTCCAGAAGTTCTAAGGAACATTTTTCAAATGCTGGATTGTTTGTCCTATAGTCAGCAAATGAGAGATATGCCCAGCACAAATCTATCTAAATGTTAAACACTCACAAAGTCCGATATTGAAGAGCTACTAGCTGTAGCTAATACAGTGAATTTTGTATCTAACGACTCCGGATATAGCGAAATTCTGGATATAAGGAACAAATTGCCTGGGCCCGATTATTTTTATTCTTTATTTTATATATAAGTGCTACATATGTACCTGGTTATAACATACTCCGGATATACGGAACAGATTTAAATGGTCCAAAAGAGTTCGTTATATACTGTATTTGCAAAGATCGAATAGTGTCTCTAGTTTGACTTTGAATAATTGTCCAACTTTGTACATTCAAAATATTGGACCCGGAATATGGCGCATCTATAATATATCAATTATATAAATTATGTCAAAATTTTTAAATGATCTCTATGTAGACCTGTTTACATTAAAGGAATTGCATTTGATTTCAGAGCAGCTAAAATCGACTTAGAGTTTTATCAAGCCGGAAACGTTTACCCTCAGCTGACTTTACGCTTTTTTTCCATTTTATCAATTTTATTACATTGTGTTATCACAGCAGCATATTCAAGAAACTCCACATTATTCAGTCGCCAATAGAGGTTTCAAGACTGAGACTAGAGAGCAAGTCATTAGCTGCAACAAAATATTTGGAAAAGTGTACATCGCATCCTACACAGGCAATTATACTGTACTTAAATGTTTGCATTCTAACGACAGCTTAACGGAAGCCACATTTCAAGAACGTGTTATGATGTAAGACCAAGGCATTGTACTGCCTAAAGTTTTGTACCTCCCAATAATAAAACATCACTTTAAGTTCTACGTAAATGATATGTACATAATTAATGTAAACATGATCAACCGTTTAGATTGTTTTGGAATATACTACTTTAACTACATTAATTAGGTTTTATGCATGATTTTAGGAACAACCAGTATGAATCATATTTGTTTGTCCACCTTATTACGGTTTAACTTATTTTTCATTCATAGTAATAATATTTTTGTTAACCGCTATATAGCCTTGTAATCCATGTAGTACACACCCCCTGTTAATATTGTTGAGAACATTCAGTATCACTTCTGTTTCTCAACAGTGTTGGAATAATCCTGCTGATAACTTTATGTTCTTATGTCTTTTTAATCCTATTTGATCAAAATCACATCCACGAACAGTATTGGAATATTGTATATTAATTGTGCACCAGTGGAATTTATATGTTATTTACAGATTTATTGTTTAGCGGGCGACTTGTTCAACTTTCCCTGTCTATAATCTCTGATTTTTGTTTTGTAACATGTCTGTTCTTTCCAATCTTCAGTTCGAACTTGTTGACACGGAACCATTCTCCTAGCTCTTCTATCGTTGTTGGAAGTTCTACTCCGTTGGTTTCCGGCACAAACGCAAACAGGACTACAGTGATTAGACACAGAATGGCGAAAACACAAGGCGGTAGCCATTTAATTTTGCTTGACTGAAAAAAAACAAGAGTATTATACAAAACATCGAAAACTTTGTTCTTGGAGAAAATGTTGTATTGTTATGAAATTTCTGCCAAAATGTAGAATTCTTCTTAAAACATTTGTGAAATTAATGGCACCTTTTCCGTTTGTAATTGCAAAGGAATATAACTGATCTTTCCTTAAACCTTTAACTCCTCACCTGTTAACCAGCACATTGTTCTAAATCCAGTACAAAACATTTGAATATAGTATATCACAACGATCTTGTCCCACATTCATCAGATACTAAAAGTTGCCAAATGTGACTATTGTTTATACACTTTTGTATCTTGTTGCACACTTTTTTAACCTCAATAAAAATACATTAAACACACTTAAGGAAAATGAAGTTTAAAACTTGAGAATGCGAGAGAGACATAGACAGAAAGAAACAGACAGACAAGAGGGCAAAGATGGCCCTATATCGCGAACATGAGACCTAGTTATAACCAGATGTGACCAAACGTCAAACCCTTAACTATATATCATAAACACCAACATTATGTTTGACCTTGACAAGACAAACCTTCTGACCAACTTACATGATGGTTGGCCATAAAATGCGACTTCTAGAGTCCCAACAATGTCTTCCTTGGAATTGACCTGGTGACCTAGTTTTAAATCCCAGGTGATTCACACAAACATTTTGTTCATGTGTCATGATGTGGGTAATTAATGTCACCTGTAACGCATACATAAGGTTTTTAACCAGTTGACCTAGTTTTGACAAGGATATTTCTTTGATTTGACCGGGAGACCTAGTTTCTGACCCCAGATGACACACATGCGAACTTAATCTAGAATTTAAAAAAGTTATTCTAACTAAGTCTCATGAAGATTCAATGAAAAATGCTACCTATATTGCAAACACAATGTTTTATTAAACATTGACCCTATGACCTAGTTTTTGATCCCTAGATGACCCATATCCAAACTTGACATAGATTTTATCAAGGCAATAATTCTGACCAAATTTCAAAAGGATCCAATAAAAAATGCAACCTTTATTGTATACACAAGGGTTTTGCTATGATTTGACCCCGTGACCTAATTTTTGACTCTAGATGACACGTATCCTTACCCGTGTAGAATTCATCAAGATAGTCATTGTGACCAAGTTTTAAGAAGATTAGATTTATTGCATACACAAGGTTTTATAACCATTTGACCCTGTGACCTAATGTTTGACCCCCAGAATACCCATATTCGAACTTGACCTAGATTTTCTTAAGGCAGTCATTTTGAACAAGTTTCAAAAAGATCCAATGAAAAATGTAACATATAATTTTTACACAAGGGTTTTTCTATGATTTGACCCCGTGACCGTGATTTTGACTCTAGATGACACATATCCATAGCCAATGTAGAATTCATCAAGATATTCTTTGTGACCAAGTTTCATGAAGATTAAATGTGCAATGCAACCTTTATAGCATATACAAGGTTTTATAACCATTTGACCATGTGACCTAGTGTTTGAACCCCAGATTACTCATATTCAAACGTGACCTAGATTTTATCAAGGCAGCCATTCTGATCTAGTTTCATGAAGGTCCAATGTAAATAACAACCTCTATTGCATACACAGGGTCTTTCTTTTATTTGACTGGGTGTCATAGTTTTTGACCCCAGATGACCGATATGCACACTCGACCAAAATGTTTTCAGGGAAATCATATTGACCAAGTTTCGTGAAGATTCCGTGAAAATGCAACCTCTATTGCATACAAAAGGGTTTTCTATGATTCACCGGATGACCTAGCTTTTTACCAAAGATGACCCATATTCGAACTCTGCCTAAATTTTATCAAGGCAATCATACTGACCAGGTTTCATGAAGATCCAATGAATAATGCAACCTCTATTGCAAACACCAGGTTAAGTGTGCACAGACAGACTGACATACATACAGACAGACGTCAGACTACAGACGATAGACAGACAGACGACGGACACCAGGCGATCACAATAACTCACCTTAGTGCTCATGTGAGCTAAAAAAAGAAGGAAAGAGAATACATTGTCTAGCATACTTGTCGTCTTGAATTAAAGGAATACAGTTGAAAAAAACAGAGTGACCGGTAATACACCTGGCGAAGTAAACTTACATTGCTCCGCCTTCTCCATTAATCAGTTGTCATTTAGTAATTACCTTGATATACATGTATTGTAAACAATTTAATCAAATAAATACAAATGGTAATCAGGGTTTGTGATTTAATGAAATAAATGAATGTATAAATCCTACTACAACAGAAAGGTCATCAAATACACTTTGTTCATAAGATACGTCACAGCAGAAAAACTTGTAAACTTTGCATGATTCGGATAACTCGAGACCTCGGATAACTCGAGCATTTTACTCATCCCCTTGCGACCTCGAGTTATCGAAGTTTTACTGTAATTTCTTACCACATTTCTCGAAAACGGTGCTATCATTGCTCCCATCTTTTCCACGAAAGAACAAGAGCCAATAGCAATATTTCTGTAAAAGAAAGCAGACTACTTGAAGGGTTTCGTTTTACATACATTTTGAAATTTAGCTTAAGTCGAATTGCAGTGTTAAATTTGAGGGCCGGTATTTCATATTTTTTTTCAAAATTTAAGTTGCCTTAATTGACTATAATTGATGTTGATATTTGCGTTCATCAGTTGTAAATGCAATAATTCAAATTAAGAGCTTGTTTCTCAGAAGTTATGAGTGATTAAGAGCTTGTCATGTGCTGTTTGTCGATTATTGAAATTGTTTTAGTACGAACCTCAGAAGAGGTTGAAAATTAAAAGAAAAATATCGTTCGTTCACAAATCATAATTATTCTAGGACTCAATTACTGTTAACAAATAACAACAACAACAGTTTGTTCATACCTTCTATTACTAATAGAGTATGGTTTAAACCACCAGCGTAACATGTTATTAAATATTTCAGGTTAATGAATAAAATGCTCAAGATCAAAATGGCGGATATGGTCATGACGGCATGGAATGACTTCATCAGACTGGCACTAATGAAGTTTGATCTATCCACAGATTAGCACTATGGAAGATCTACGCAAAGGAGCGATCAGGAGCGCGACCAGAACCCGAGATAACCCTACCCCTGTTGCACTTTTATACCAGCTGACGCAAATATGTGTTTATAACACCTACAGAGTACTGCCTGCGCCGTCGCCCGGCGCATGTACTATTACACCGCACAGCCTTGACACATAAGAAACCACTCTCGCCGCCGCTCGGCGATTAATAAAACCGCAAGGTACCCCGCAGTACCTAAACAAACCCCCAGTGCAACAATATTCAATACAGCTTCGCTAAAAACATCTATTGTCAATGGGAGCTATTAAAATAACGCCTAGTCATAGCTATCGGGCCAGTTCTTTTACGCTCATTTAACCCAAAAAGTAGATTTCCGAACACTATAAATCGCAATCTACCCCCAGACCAGCACTATGGGATAGACAACGATCATAGGTATGCCATATAATTTATTCCCCGCATGAAACGAGCCCCAATTACTAACATGTTCATTCCTGATCGCACCTATGCGTAAGAATTTTCCGCCGTCATAACGATTTAAAACTAGTAAATTATCATTTTAATAAGTCATATTACACTTTAAAACATATACAAATGCATGGCATCCGATTTCAAAATTTGAATAAATTGTCTGCAACACTGAATAAACGACCACATTTGTCAATTGAATAAACCACAGTTTTTTCTACAAGAATATATAACGAATAACACGCACGTCTAAAGTTTATTCAATTGGATCTCCAAAACAAGAGGGCCATGATGGCCCTATATCGCTCACCTGACTACCATTGGCTATAATACAAGGGCTCATGATTCTAACATAATTCGTAGAGGTCAACTACACAATGCTAAGTAACATTCCAAATAACTATTCTCTGCCTGTCGGCCTTCTTGTTTTCTTAAGTTTTCCCTATATAAGCCTATGTATAATCAAGTCACCTTCCTCCGACCCCCCCCCCCCCCCCTCCCGGGAAGGGTTAATTTTGACCTGGGGGTCATGATTTGAACAATCTTGGTAGAAGTCCAATAGGCATTTTTACATGCCATATCTAATCTCTAGGCCTTGTGGTTTCAGGAAGAATTTAAGTTTTCCTATATAAGCCTATGCAAAACCAAGGACCCCGGGGGGTCAATTGGCCTGAGGGTCAGATTTGACAATCTTGCTAGAGGTCCCTAGCCAATCTACATGCCAAATATCTAAGCCCTACTTTGTGGTTTCAGAGAAGAATTTTTAAGTTTTCCCCAATACCTAGTAACTAAGTGAACCCCCTTGCCGGTCAATTTGATCCGGGGTCATTTTGAACAATCTTTAGAAATTTACATGCCAAATATCTAATCTCTAGGCCTTGTCGTTTCAGAGAAGAAGATTTTAAAAAGTTTTTCCTATATAAGCCTATGTAAAACTAAATGACTCCCCTACAGGGTCAATTTTGACCCAGGGGTCATAATTTGAACAATCTTGCTAGAGGTCCACTAGCCAATGCTACATGCCAAATATCTAAGCTCTAGGCTTTGTGGTTTCAGAGAAGAAGATTTTTTAAAGTTTTCCCAAGATAAGCCTATGTAAAACTAAGTGACCCCTGTGCAGGGTCAGTTTTGACCCGGGGTTCATAATTTGAACAATCTTGGTAGAGGTCCACTAGCCAATGCTACATGCCAAATATCTAAGCTCTAGGCCTTGTGGTTTTAAAGAAGAAGATTTTTACAGTTTTTCCTATATAAGCCTATGTAAAACTAAATGACTCCCCCTACAGGGTCAATTTTGACCCCGGGGTCATAATTTGAACAACCTTGGTAGAGGTCCATTAGTAAATGCTACATACCAAATATCTAAGCTCTAGGCCTTGTGGTTTCAGAGAAGAAGATTTTTAAGTGTTTCCTATTAAAGTCTATGCAAACTAAGTGACCATCCCCGCGGGGTCAGTTTTGACCCAGGGGTCAATTTGAACAACTAGGTAGAGATCTACTAGACAATGCTACATGCCAAATATCTAAGCTCTAGGCCTTGTGGTTTCAGAGAAGAATATTTTCTAAGTTTTTCCTATTTGTTGCCATAGCAACCAGAGTTCTGCATGGAATGAAATTCTTTGAACAACTTTGATAAAGCTTCATGCAAGAAACATCCCTGCAAAGTTTCATCAACATTGACCAAGTGGTTTCAGAGGAGATGTCGTTTGAAGGAAATGGTGGACGGACGGACGGACGGACGTACGACGGAAGCCGGACGGAATGCGATCCTAATAGCTCACTCTGGCACTTTGTGCCAGGTGAGCTTAAAAGGAGCATTGTAAGCACTGTCTCTTATTGCACCACATTCCTTTAACGAATTGCTCGTGTAAGAGTTCCATCCCTTCGTTCTAAGCGAGCAATTTTGCAGTTCCCCGTCATTGATAGCAGGTCTGCCAGTAAGCTCCAGCAGTGAAACGTGGATGTACCAGAATGCCATTGAAATGTCAGATTTTACCACTCGCTTAAACTGAAACATAAAATCTAGGCGGCAGCATTTCAACTTCTATAGCGTTAAAATATAAACAATGCATACAACATATTAATATAACTCGCCACTTAAGTTGAATTTATCAAGGTTGAATAAGGGTGCGGTCGGCGGGCTTCATTTCGCAAGTAATGGAAAAGAGGGCGTGGAGCCGCGACGGCCGCTTATATGCGAGTTGTAAGTCATGTGACTTTGATGTTCGGTACAATTACACGAACTTCAGTCGGCTGTTTACGTCTGAAGGAAATAAATCGATACCATACGAGACTAATTTAATCGAGCCATAATAAATGAGATTAATATTTAAATTTAATCTTTATTATTCTAGGACTGAATTACTGTTAACAAATAACAACAACAACAGTTTGGAAAGGAGCGATCAGGAGCGCGAACAGAACCCGAGATAACCCTACCCCTGTTGCACTTTTATACCAGCTGACGCAAATATGTGTCTATAACACCTACAGAGTACTGCCTACGCAGTCGCTCGGCGCATGTACTATTACACCGCACAGCTTTGACACATAAGAAACCACTCTCGCCGCCACTCGGTGATTAATAGAACCGCAAGGTACCCCGCAGTACCTAAACAAACCACCAGTGCAACAATATTCAATACAGCTTCGCTAAAAACATCTATTGTCAATGGGAGCTATTAAAAAAACGCCTAGTCATAGCTATCTGGCCAGTTGTTTAACGCTCATTTAACCCAAAAAGTAGATTTCCGAACACTATAAATCGCAATCTACCCCCAGACCAGCACTATGGGATAGACAACGATCATAGGTATGCCATATAATTTATTCTCCGCATGAAACGAGCCCACAATTACTAACATGTTCATTCCTGATCGCACCTATGCGTAAGAATTTTCCGCCACAAAATAAATTTGAAACGAGATAATACTTTCCAAACAAATTTATTTCCCCAAAATTCTTACTAAATTTTCAAAATCAGATCGCGAAGAGCGTCAATAAACATGTCCAAACCAACTTCGGACAGGTGCACGCCGTCGTGCCTAAAGAAACCTGGAGTTTTCTCGTCTATGTCCATTTGCAGTATGTGAAATTTATTTGGTGCAATTTTTCTAATATATTATGTACATTTGCGCCCGAATTGATTTATTCGTTTCCTTTTCTTCTCTATTTGTTTTCGCCCCCTGAAACTCCCCAATTTATCCTTTGTAAAATGTCAATCCAGACGTACACTGCATCCAGAAATGCACTTTGCACGTATTCCAAGCTGTCTTATATCATTTTGAATACGTAACGCAGAGAATGGTTCGTGACGTCATTGTCGCCCAAATGTAACAAAAGTACTTTAGGAGGGGTTCGGAACAGCACTGGTAGCTGAGTGCAGTGGATGAAGTCGCCCCATCCTAACCCCCGGATGCCCCACCATGCAATGCTGTGTCCCGCTGGTATGTTTAAGTTGGGGATATGCCTGTACTTCGCCCTCTCACCGACCCAGTATGGCATAGAATCCCCCAGTAGCCAAATATCTGTAATTAATATTAACTTAGTTTGAGTCATTTACCCCAATGTATAAAAAAAAAGGTGTTTACCCCCCCCCCCCCCCCTCCTAAAAATTTTTTTCCAAAACCCCCATTTTAAAAATTAAAAAATCCCCCCCCCAAAAAAAATTTTTTTTTTTAAAATTATCTGATCTATACTATGTTTGGTATAAGCATTTATGTAAGACAGCAGAAAACTGATAACGAGTGACTACGGACGCATTTTTGTGAATGAAGAGCTGCCCCGCACCCTCACCCCGGACTTTAAGGTAAGATCCCAAGTTGCAGACCGGGCACAGCAAAGCATTATCTTCACATGGCAATTTTAGCGTCACTTGATTACCATTTTGATTATTTGTGTATGCTTTCAGACAAATTGATACCGATTTTTTGCCTGAGCCTATCTTGACATCATTTATTCCGACTGCTCTATTCAATGTTGGTGTGGAGACCAACTCACTAACCTGAACAACTCAAAATATGCAATGGTAAAAATTGCTTTAAACAGTAAGGACTCGAATTCGTTATGAGCTACGGTCGGTAGTATTTTGCATATATCCTCTAACATGTTAATTGCGATGGGAGCTCTTTTGTCTACAGACGGCCTGACTCTGCGACAACCTTCAAGTATTTTATGAACCAGAAATACTTCAGTTATATTGTACCAGCCGTTGATTTTATGAAAAATGACAGACCGCAACGTAGTTGTAATGGTTTTGGGCGAATATAGCTTTTCACAGCAACATGTAATGAACCAGAGTATTTGTTTTGAGGTATAGCAAGACTAAAGAAAGATTATATAATTATCTGAAGGAATTAAATGAATTAACCGCGGTACACATCCATCCTTAATTGCGAATTTTTGGAAATCCCAGCGTATACCAGTTGTCTAGATCTATGATCTATGTTGGATATATTCCATAGATGGTCCGGCATTTGTGTTACATTCGGGTATGCAGATGGCGCCAGTTTACGAAACCTCTGTAACTGAAAACGTGACAATGCATCAGAAATGTCATTTTTTGAACCCGCGATATGCGATGCTTTAATTAAGCAATTGTGTCTAATACATTACATAGTCAGAACCCGTAATAGAGGTAGCACGCTAGCCGATTTTGAGGTCAAGTTGTTTAAAATATGTACTACGGCCTTGTATATCGCGTTAATTCCAATTTTCTTGTTCTGCAATTGATCTCCGAATATTATAGTAGCGACAACTATTGGGAATAACTCTAGCATTGTAATGTCTTTAGTTAAGCCTTTTGATTTCCAACTTTCAGGCAACTTTTCATGGCACCAATGCCCTTTAAACCAAATCCCAAAACCTATACCAACTGAGCTATCAGTAAAAAACTGTTCGTCATCATTTGTAACCCAGAACCTATCGTGAAAGACAGATATTCCGTTACACCGACTAAGAAACTCCAGCCACATTTTTAAGTCGAGTTTTAATTCATTATTTATTTTCACATGATGATACGAACGATTGACCCCGCACGTGGCATTTATCAAACGCATACAGAACGGTATGCCTACAGCGATCGCTCTACAACAAAAATTCAAACTGCCTATCAGTGATTGCATATCTTTTAGTTTGACCGATTTCTTGGACATTATTGTGCGTATTGTTTCGACGGCCTCCGTCAACTTTTCTTTAGGAATTCGAACGAACATTTCGCGTAAGTCCAATTCTAAGGCTAAAAACACCAATACTTGCGCCGGACCTTCCGTGTTTTCGTCTGCTAAAGGTACTCCAATTTCCTGCATACTTTCTGTGAAAATCTGCATGTTTTGTTTACAACCGTTCTTTGTTCTATCTCCCCCGAGAAAATCACCAAGATAGTGTATCAACCGTCTGTTAGAAATACGACTTTTAATAATGAACTCTAAGAAAGTTGAAAATTGTTCGAACAGGCTGGGGGAGATAGAGCACACAAAAGGTAAGCAGTTGTCGAAATAATAGCACCCATCTAGTGCAAACTCAAGCTGTTCGAAATCATCTGGATATATAGGAAGAAGCCTAGAAGCACTTTTAATATCCATTTTAAATAAAAAGCAATTTTGCCCCAAATCCTGAATCATATGTATTGCTTCGTCAAATTCAGTGTACTTAACGGAACAAAGCTCGGGGTCAATGTAATCATTAATCGACAGACCCTCGGGAGATGATAAATGATGAATAAGTCTATAATCACCTGGCGTTTTCATAGGAACAATGCCGATCGGTGAAACCTGAAGATTCCGTAAAGGGAGATAATTGAAAGGGCCTACAACCCTACCTACTGAAATCTCCTTGTCAATTTTCTGCTTATCAATATCTGGATATTTTGATAAAGATTTAAGATTTTTCGACCGTTGAAATTTATTTTAAAACCATATGAAAATCCCATTAATAGTATATGTGCGTCAGGTGTATGATAGTTTTGAAGCCATTGCCTTAAAACTGGTATTTTGATAGGCGAAGGGGCTTCTAAAGACTTTCAAATTATTGGCGTTTGTAGTAGCCCCTGCCTGGTCTTTGATAAGGCCTGCTCCTTGGGAAAGTGCATTGTGTGTGACCACGAAAGGAACCACTTTCTGAACTGCGAAACTGAGAATTTGACTGACCTAATGTAGCACTGGACATACTACTTACTACCTGTATTTTGGGCAGGTAACTGTCTGTTATAGTTTGGTGGGCAGTTAATCACTGGATGTCCGCGGTTGCAATTAAAGCACGTGTGCGCAAATCTATAATTTGGCCACCTGCACTGACCTTTATTGAAGTCAATACAAATATTTTGCGGCCTTGACAATTTTACCTTGTGTTCATCACGGAAAGGCAAACAGCGTAGCCATAAATCTTGATTAATGGCTGACCAAGAGGAAGGGGTTGAGGCTTGTCTATACCTATACTGCTGATCATAAGTTTTCCAAAAAGTACCCCAATGAACGGCTGCGCATTCCCTTATAATGAAAATGTAATGCAATAACTCGTGAAGTTTATGCGGTTGTGCCGAAAGGTAGATATCCATTTAAACTATGAAAGCGTCGGTCTATTTTTCAATAGAACCTGTATCGTCTTTGCATTCCTATGGCCGACACTCGATTTTATCGTTATTTGAAATGCTCAGAGTACTACCGCTGTTATAATGGGCCAAATCCACCGCATCCTTTAGCAAAAGAGCTAAATTGACATATTCACCCTTACAGATGCGTTGTTTTAAAGAAGAAGGCACATGCATAGCGATATCATCACTTGCCTGTCTAGGTAAATTATTCATACGAGGCAGAAAAATTAAATTAGAATCCTCGTTGTTATCCTCGGACAAGGTTTGCGAGGCAGAGTCTACATTGTTGGCGCCTTAGGCACTACCTGCCACGTGGTTATCTCGTGGTTACATGTTCGATGCCCGCATTATTTCTTCAAAATCTATAACAGAATTGTCCTTACCTCTATCTTCCGACCCATCATTTTAGTCAAATGACTGGCGCTGTCGCTTGTTAGGTGCCGTTTGTGCCTCCTCTCTTTTCCTTTTCTCTCGCCCCCGACGGGAACCTTTGCCACATGCCGACATGCTTACGTACATAATGTCTTCAATTTGCAAGTAATGGAAAAGTGGGTGTGGAGCCGCGACGGTCGCTTATATACGAGTTGTAAGTCATGTGACTTTGATGTTCGGTACAATTACACGAACTTCAGTCGGCTGTTTACGTCTGAAGGAAATAAATCGCTACCATACCAGACTAATTTAATTGAGCCATAATAAATGAGTTTAATATTCAAAATTAATCTTTATTATTTAAACATGTGGTTAGGCATATCAGGTGGGGAAAAAGATCACGTGAAAGTAGTTGCTCAGTGCGTATCTGGTTTTGCTTTCAGTAAACAAGCTCAAATTTTACGAAGATACCAAGTATCGCATACATTTAGTTTTAACCATTTTTTCTCAATTTTATTCTAGAGATAAATTGATATACAGATCAATTCAGGGCATTGTTTTGCAGGTAGCAATATTTAATACGGAATATATATAACACATGTCGTAATCTAACTGTATCGGGTAAAGCTGATCCACTATGTTACCCTGACTTGATCTTTTAAAAAGTGTATACACAATTACACTACATTCGGTTTAATGGAAGTAAATGTAACGTTGTAAAGTCACTGAACAACAGATGAAACAATATATTAACTCGATTGCTGAGTGTAGTTTGAATGGTTGCAGATATTGCCTATACATGCATTTATTGTAAGCAGCACACCCGTTTTTATGTTTCCTAAATTTGCTTCGTCTGGGTGCTATGATGATAAATGGAATGTTTAGCGTCAACTTTTAGGTTAAGTAGTATTACTTGCAAATATTATATTATTTCTGCTTTATATAAATTTGACACCAGTATTTGGAAGTGCCTCTATGACAATTGATGAAATTGGTAATATGTAAAACAATTTAATCGTATTACAAAAAAATAGGCAGCTGTTTCTCGAAAAGCAAACATAACAAGTACATTCGGTGAATTTATATCCCAAATAACTGAAAAAGAACAACTTCAAAGTGTGTTTGTTTTCCTTTTTAAATTCAAAGCATTTTTAAACTTTCAGCCCTCTGGAGCCTTATCTCCGAGGGGATAATTTATTTTTCAAGTTACAGTCACAAAGAGCTTAATCGTTGTAAGTTGAATTAAACCAGTACTACTGTTTCAGACAACAAAAATGTTGCTGTTGTTAGAGAATACAATCAACACCAAATTTCTTTCAGACAAAAGAAGCATTTTTAAAATTTCAACACCCCATTGGGGCCTCATTTTGTAAGTTAAGTTAAATCAGCACTATAAGTTTCACGAAACAAACATTCTAACAAAAAGTTTCTATATTAGAATATTGAAGAAAAGCACTACACCCCCTTAAGGCCTCATTTCTAAAAATATATATTTTCTAAATTTTCAATTCATAGCATGTGTATTAGACAGACATCAATTATATTCAATTCTGTCTTTGACTAACTTAATAATAAAATTTAGTTAGTTAAACCTAGTGGCCTTTATGTACTATGATTGAGAAGTATTTTCCACATAGCTTGGGCGCCGGCCGAGAATATATCTGTTATATTTATTCTTTCACTTTCACGACTGTTTAGAAAGTCTATGTAAAATATAATTTTGTGAGTCAGAGAAATTTCATATACCTCATGTTTGTTGGATAAAGTTCTGGAGTCGTGATATATAAACAATTATATGCCAATATTATACCCATCTTGCCTATTAGCGTGAAAGCTGTTGCTGCGATAGACATGCTGGTATTACCTTCTACAATATGGAAAAATATCAGATATATATATCTTTCATATATCACTGTGAATATCCTACGCTACAACAAAGTATTGAACAATATAATACAAATATTCACTTAATTGAGTTAAATAGGCAACTCCATGGTCCTGAAGTATGTGATATTTACCGAGGCAGAAGGCCGATGCAAATATCATATTCATCTGGTCCATAGGTTATGGTATTCACCAGTACAATGTATCATCAGTCAGTACGTGTTGAATCAAATGACCACTAGCGGCAATAATATAAAGCCGATATTTAGCGATTCTTAACAGTGATTTCTATAAATTAATGCAATATTGCAAGAAAGCAATAAGTGATATCCAAGTAATGAATATAAACAATTCGGTTTCGCTTGTCACCGACAGGTACAGACATATTTTTTACAGTAATTTTGGATATTGAATGCAGCTACCATTTTGCACTTTTTATTTAATAGGATATACACAACACGATTGATATACAGGGTCATTTCACTTATAATAGACCAATCAATGACTAAACTAACATTGATGTAACTATCTACTTTGTAAGATAAAGATAACATAACACTTATTATCGGCGCTCGGGAGAGCGCCGATTATATTTGACATTGTCAAAGTTATCGCAAAAGTTGGGGACAAGTTGTTATTGACGATTTTTTAAAAAATATTATTATGTCGTTTCATTGAATAAAAATTAATGAAATTTATCCAAAGTATTCACCTGAAACAATAATGAAATATTTCATCGCTATGAAAATGAAAATATCATGTTTGATAATAATCAACATTTTCTTAAAATTCGATCCCATAATTATTTAATAAAGTGGGTTCGACCTTGTAACAAAAAGGCGCTCCTACGCCGTAAACTTTCCTAGTTTGGTTCCAAGCGTAGTGTATTGAAACTATTGGATCCCTGAATTTTTATTAGACGGGTTTGAAAATTACAAAACAAAAGCCGCGGGTTATGATCCAGGCGGTATGAATACGAACTGCACTCACAGATGATCTATTTAAATGCACTAACTTGTACAGTTATATAAATATTCTCCATGCGTGAACATTACATGTATCGGACACTTTTAGGTCTTCAGCGCCAACTTGATGCTGTGCATCAATGTATAATACATTGTGTAAATGCTTACAAACAACACAACACTCCTTATGCTTTTCAGCGTTGGGGGAAATATAGGAACGTGAACATAGATAACTTTACAATTAATATTCTATCAACATTTCAAAAGTTATGTACACCCTATTTCATATATTTTTTTAATAAACACAAAACAAGAAAATGCAGTAGATGTCTTTGAAACGAGAAAACATGAACAAAAGAAATAAGGAACAAAAATAAAAAGGAAATAACAAAATACTTGAGAGCTGTTTTATATAGAACAAACATAATTATATAATTATATTTCTAATATCAGTGTTACTGGCAGAACAATGACACGACATATTAGATCAGTGATGCAAGGTATAAAACCTGCAATGCATGTTAAAGCCGTGGCAATAGCTGTACCAACAGTCTATATACATGCGGCCTGACAGCAGTTATACTTACACGAAGACGTGACATTGACTTCATCTATCTGTCATGTATGTTATTACCGTAGTAAAAGACGGTATCAACCTGCAGTGTATGTTTAAACCGTGTGTACGTGCCGTGGTAAAATGCAATACCAACCTGCAGTGTATGTTAAAGCCGTGGCAACGGCCAATCCCACCGCAGCGATAATGTGTCCTATAATACATGTCCATTTACGACCAATTCTGCATTAGAAAAAGAATACTATTATCTACGAATATTACAGTGAAGAAGTATCAGTTTAGCTGTAGTTGATTATATAGTGAAATGGACAGGATTCGTTAATGTACACAAATGTATGAATGCTAACAAACCTTGCCAAAGTAAAATATTGAATGACACATGCAGGGTACTCGATTAGGGCAATAAGAAAGAAGTTGATGTATTTATCTCCATAAAGATCTGATGATATCATGTACAGTCCGTAGTAAACCAGACTGTCGCATATCCTGGAATGTAAAGTGTTTTAACATATGAAATCAGCATACATATATAAGACACCTCTAAACATGTCGACAATATAAGATTGTAAAAATATGTTATATAATACAAAACATATCAACCTACATGTATTTCAAAACTTTCTAATGCTGTAAGTAGTCGTGTCGTGTTACAGTTATTAATGATTTTTACTTTCTGGACAATTGAAGTCAAACAGAACACGTTTCGTAATGCCATATACTAATAACCCATGTAAGTATTCTTAATTCTATTTGGGATTTAGACAATAGGCAAATAAATGTCATGAAAATCTAAGTACAATGTTACACATTCAACATTACAATACCTTTAACTATATTAAAACTTTTTAAAGCCCAAATATTTTTGCGAGACCAATAACAGAAACAAGATTGGCATTAGTCCAATTTTTAAAGCTTACCAGGTGTACCACATTATCATAGATACCATCAAAATGTGTTTGTGTTTGAAAATATCAAGCAAGGTAAATCGCTGGACTACTATGCCGCATTTAGTAAGTTCATCAACATTCCCACCACAATTTCTGTTGTCTGAAACTGTATTTTTGTTAACAAGTGGGTAAACATCTGTTGATCCGCTCTGAGCACTCTTTTTATTCTTTGAATCTGTAAAGCTTCTCAGTTCTGAAGATCCTAAACCACCCAAACCAGTTTTCTCTAACACATCTTTGTAGTTCTTGTTGTTCCATTTGCAAGCGTTTTTGATGATCTTCTTAGCCCTTTCAATCTGTCCGTTGGCAAGCACCCAGCGCAATGATTCATCTGTCATCCTTAGTAAAAAAATATTTCTGATAAAAGTTCATTATTATTCTGTCAAGCAATGCACGAAAGTTACATTCCAATAGCATCAGCACTAGGTTAAGGATACAATAAAATATTAAATGTCATGAGACTATAACTCCGTAGGCCCTTGACGGATTTTTAAGACGTATAGGCGAAATATTTATCTCTATATATGGCTAAAGGTTTAGGTCACATTTGGGAGACAAAGGTCATGATACTTCATCTTCTAAATTCTGTGAAAGATTTTCATGAAATTTGTATCGAATGTTCATTTTATCAAGATGACATACAGCACTCATGTTTAGTGACCGCTCTAGTTTCAAGCGGAGCAAAACGGTTTGTAGACGTATATTGATTATTTCTTTATAATAACCAATAACTGTTTTTCCTTTACTGTTTTTGTACAGTATTTGAAAATACGTATACACTTGTTATTTAAGTGGAAATGATAACGGAGATAATTTCGCAAAGTAAAATGTAAACGCAGAACTATTTAAGACATCCACAGAGATAGAGCCTAGCGTGAACGATAACTATGGATAGAGATTGGCTTAATGCAATAAAATTCTGTAATAAATCTTTTCATTTCCTCTCTACAAAACATGGACGTTTTAAATGCAAACCTGCTGTTGTAGTTTGTTAAAGAATTGAATGATACACGTAATTATGGTTGGATTTGTTTCTTGTCGACTGCAGTAATCATCAGTGCTTTGGAGCTTTGGTTCAGGTTTTTGTGAAGAACGTAAAATAAAAGAAAACATTACCACCACTGCAGAATAGACCAAGCGCCGCACATAGAAATTGTGATTTGGAGATATTTCCAAGAATATTTTCTCAATGCAAAAGCTATTGGTGCCAATAAACATCCGAATGTTGTCCATGAAAGTAAAGCTAGAACTGCAGAGTAATGACGAATTTCAGTCGGAAGTGTTTCTAAATTTAGCGTTACTCCCGCTAAGAGGCCCTGAAATACAATCAACGAACCAACTCTTTAAGGAATGAATATATGTATATAAAGTTGTAGCCTTACAAGCAAAAATTTCCCGCACAATGTCGACCATATATAGTTGATAATTTTTAAGCTTATTCGCACTTCATATATGCAATGGAATATCCGGCAGTAATGTAAATTTTTCGCATACTTTGTATTCGGTTATTTGTCCAAATCCTTACTGTAAAGTGACGATAGTTTACCGTTAACCTGCCATCTTTTTCAATTACTTACCTACACTTTTCATAGCTTGTCCGAGTCTGTTCAATTACTTACTATATATTTCAAAGCTATTCTAAGTCTGTTTCAATAACTTACTTACCATTTTCATAGTTATTCTGAGTATGACTGTTTCAAGAAATTTTCTTTTAATTGCAATGTATGCATGTCGAATTCAACATGATTTTTGCTACTGGTGAGTTAATTATCAAACTCACCAATCTGTTTAAACTATTGTTTAAGTGATAAATATGCATTGTCTACGTGACTGCCTCGTTACGATAACAGCCATACCTCGACATACATTAACTTGAAACTGTGTATTTTCGAGAAGAGTATAGTTAGTGGGAATTATAGTTGCATTACCTGCTGAAAGAACCCTGTAAATAGCCTTAAAATGACGAAAACAGTATAGTTGCCACTAAAAGATAAACCTAGTGATACTCCGGTGAGAGCAACGTGGCTTAATACCAGAACAGGTTTCCTACCAAACCGATCTGAAATTAGACAGTAATTATCCATGTTTAAGAGAAACACAAAGGCATCGCACTAAATTCACTTACTATTCCTATACAAATCTTCTATATGGAGTACGACTAATTTCTTCATGTCTTACATTAAGAAAAAACAAGAAAAACACGGCAATGCCGCCTAATGGCGCCCAAAAATAGCCAGTGATCTTGACCGTAATAACAAAATGAGAATTTAAAAAAATCTAGAATTAAAAACAACTACAGTCAAACTTGTATTAAGAGACCGCTCAAGGGAAAGGCCAAAACCGGTCGCTTAATAAAATGGTCTCTTAATACAAAGCATCACCGTAGACGGCAACCGTTTCCCATAAAAATCGTACTTATGTCGTGGTAATTTTTCAAAAATAGCAAAAAGTTTGAACATGAAAGTACCTTAAGTCGATAAATACCACCTGCGGACATAAGGATGGACTATAATCCTTATGAGATTTGACACCTCCGTGTCTAATTGGGACGTTAAATGCAACTTTAAAGCAGTCAGTTATCATAGAAAAGATCTGTTTGCACATAAATGGTCGCCTAATACGAACAAAAGACCGATTATGGGTCGCTAATTACTGGTCGCTGGTCGCGTTAGACAAAACTCGCTTAATGCAATAGCAACACAGTGTGAAAACGCCCGGGGGATTCAAAAGCGGTCGCTTAAGACAAAGGTCGCTTAATACACGTGGTCGCATGGACAAGTTTGACTATTTTAGTAACCGTGACCTTGACCCTAGTGACCAAAAATGCACTCCAAAGCTTCCTCTCTAAGCAAGCTACATACACACCAAGTTTCATTGCAATTGGTCACTCCTAACTCAAGTTATTGAGCGAAAACCATTTTTCTTTTTTAGTAATAGTGACCTTTACCTTAACCCTAGTCACCCAAATTGCAGTTCAAAGCTTTCTCTCCACGCAAGCTACCTAACCGACAAGTTTCGTTGCAATTGGTCACTCATAACTAAAGTTATTGAGCGGAAACCAAATGTTTGAAGCCCGCCCGACATACGACATCGCCAAACCTACGTGAATAACTGATTTTTTAGTTTTCCGTTCAAATCAACACAATTATTTTGTTTTAAATATTAATCACAGCTATACAGATATATATGTTTTCAAAGAAATTTCCATTATTACAAAAAGTGTTATTTCAAGAGTGATGTCTAGCTAGAATATAACTACATGTATATGGATCAGGATTCTACATTGTAACTCTTCAAACCTGTAGTGAAATACATGCTTTGTCATTCTTTCATTTACTGACAACCAGTTACAAATGAATTCAGTGAGGACGATTACATGTATGTAGCTTACATGTACATCTTGACATGATCAGCTTGTAATATAAGCTTTCTACATTGCTGTCAGTGGGAATTATATTTTGGCTGCACGCAATCCACTACAATTATTAAATTAAGAATCTGTCTAAAGCTTTGACCCACTACTGATGATGACTACAAAAGACACTCGCTCTTAATCAAAACAGATATACATATAAGCAACTTCGCCAGCAAATACGAGTATTTTTCTTCTCACAAGAAAAAAAATGTTTGAGCATAAGAATAATATCTCTCATAAGATTATTTGTAATTTTTTTCATCTTTTCAGGAACGAAGGTTTTAATTGGTTCACGAAAGACATTGATTGCAAAATCCTTGACCAATCACAGCCATACACAATAAGTGTTAAGGATAATGGTCAGCTGTCCTTAGACAAAGTTCAACAAAATTCTATGAAAATGAGTTGTTGTTGTTAGCTCCAAACACAGGAATTACAGGAAATAATACATCATAAGTAAATTGATGCTACGTTAACTTACCTGACACTGTAGGAAAGACAAAGGTTCCGATCATCATGCCAACAAGATAAAGTGCTTGTGTTAGTTCTGCAAGCTCTTCGTTCTCGCACACTAAATCCCACTAAAATAATCAGTAAAATAAATTCAATAATTCCTTATTAGTCCGTTTTACTAAACAAAATATAGTGCTGGCTAAATAAGAATATTCCAGTTAGCGAGAGGACAACCATGTAGATGCCGCCATCTAGCCACCACTCGTCCCGTTTGATTTCTTAATACGTTTAAAGACGGGCTTATACATGTAAAAACAATAAGATCGTCACAGTAATGAAGCTTGTAATTGAAAGTTAGAATTTTCCAAACCTCAAAGTTATCTGAGTACTGACCTCAGTAACAAATGAATGGTCCACTGGTTCATCATATTCCCATCCATGTACACAAGATGATGACGTCTCTAATACTCCATCTGATGTGTTTTGAAACGTTACTATTTCACATTCCTTGTACACCTTTTTCACATCAGTAAAATTATTTGCAAGAGTATCATTTGGAGAGGGTTTGCACTTGAATCCTGGTCGTTGACCTTTAAATAAATATTCAGGAGTGTTGCATTTGGTCTTATGTGTGTTTTCAGAATCATTTAATCCATTCTTCTGTAATATCAATACGAGCGTAATGAAATAAACAAACGAAACAAGTAATTGTAATAATTTTGATAAAAAGGTTCGAGTGTGATACAATATTCAGTTGTTCTATATCCTTTCGAGTACAGCTACCAGTCACCGCCGCAGTACCATAGCCATTTTTTCCGACCATAATTTCGGGTTCTCCAGTACCGCTACCGTTTCATCGCTAGAATACCATAGACAACTTTTACGTACTAAAAATAGGGGATATCTAGTTCCGCAGCCGCATAATACACATTTTTGCCGAAATTCAGAGTTTTAGTTAAAATGAGAAGGACTTAAAAACAACATTTCTGCATTACTGGGTTACGGTACGTTTTTAAAGAAAAAGTTCACTATAGTATCACAGTCGTTTTTAAGTAATGCGCATGACTGTACGTGCATTAGCACTGTCCTGAAATTTTCAATTTCGGCAATATTCAACTACGGTACTTGTACATGTAGTAAGACGTTTAATAGCGCTGTGGTACATTTGTATGTTATATATTTTATTCAATGGGTGAGTACAAGTAACATAATTTGCGTCTCAACTAATTTAAATGTCACACATCTAATAGTATTATGTAAAAATAAATTTTCACTTGGATGACATTGTATAAACATAGAAGTAATGTATGTGATTGTTTAGTTTGTTGATACATGTACATTGTATTTCGGGACGATATTACCCTCTCTTGTACTTCAAATATATGAATGGCTGTGTACAAAGATTTAAAGTGTATTAAACCTGTAATATTTTTTTATTTTTTGTAAATTGAAATAATTGCAATTGTTATTAAATCTATGAATATTGTACACTTTTAATTGTTTTTTTAAATTAGTTTGTCCTTATTTGAATAAATCGAGATCAGACCCGGACGTTTGAGTAAACAGGTATTATAAAATTAAGATTAATTCAAATTTATTTCCTAGAAGCTACATACCACCAACTACCACAGTGCCAAAATGTGTTTTATCTATATAACAGTCTACAAAAATCGTCTCCAGTACATCTTATATGATCAGTTTCTTATATTTCGCAGCCTTATAATAATATACAAATGTATCACAGTTTTGACACAGATACCAGACCTTAGTTATGCACAGTGTTCATTATTAAAGAAATCTAAATTACCCAAAGATCTTCAAATAGAAAAGTACCTTTTATTGTTGATGAATGTTACGTAAATTCACCCTACAATTACAAGTGTTTGTCATTTGGCTTGTAGTTTGATATTTTAAATAGAGTTTAGCACTACAACTAACATTGAAATTCTGATTTAATTGATGCACGTATTTTATTGAATAATATAAAGCAATGTTGGTTATCTCATCATTATATTGTAGGTGTCCGTAAGTCCGTAAGACAACTAATTCTGGAGTTGTGAGCTATATTTTGTTAAGTATGACACTAATTACAATCTTCTGAAATCTTCCGAAAGAAAATAGGTCAAGAGTCAGAATAAAACATTTAAGAGTATACGTATTTGTATTATGTTTTCCAGTGAATTATAGAGTTATGTCTGTAAAATAAATGTGATAATCCACAGTCTTGAAACTGTGGATTACCATTTTAAGTTTTAATGATTTTCAAATTCTTTAACCCGGACTAACGTCTAAAAGTATACTGAGCGTAATTAGTACTAGAAACCATACGACGATGACGTCGTTAAGATCACGTCATCTATGCTATGCTTTTCAATGACGTTTCCCGCGATGTTTAACATTTTATTGAAACAAACTTAACAAAAGCAGAGTTTTGACAATGAAATAAACAGAATTATTGTTAATATCGGTGTAATATCACGTTAATTTCACTCGTGAACAACAAATTATGTCAACTGTTCTAGCCCATATGATGCAGCCCGGCATTCACCTTGTCAGAGATACGTGGGCGAGTCATCACTAGATATGATATTTGCAGACTAGCTTGTAAGGTTTATTCCTCGCACTTTCCCAAACATCAATGCGGCTTTCAAGCGGTGTGGAATCCATCCATTCAATGCTGACGTTGTGAATGATTCTGTAGTTGCGCCTGCCATGACCGTCATGTCACAGAGCTCTTAAGCCCAAAACACTATGCAAAAAGCCAGTGAGGCAGCTGAAAATTTCCTGTTGCAAAAAAGAAGCAAGATCCTTGAAGATATTGAAACAGCTAAGAAACTTAGAAACACTTCTAAGCAAGGTCGTTGGTGGACACTTCTAAACCAATCACCAATCGTCGGAACGTAACAGTTGTCAAAATTTGCATATATCGTACGTGTAACGTGCGTGCGCTCATCGTATTTTTTGTCAATCGTATATCATGTATCATATCGTATCATTCATCATGCAACGTGCACCATAATCAATTGAATATTTATTGGGTAAATAAAAGTAATATGACGAAACGACGAATCAACGATAATTTTTCACAAACTCAGTTAAAGTCCGAGCAAAAATTGAGTAAAATAATTGTACAGTTGTTCCCTTAAAGTTGAAATCTTCTCATAATCTTATAGTGGTTAGTATTGATCAATCCATGTAATTGTTATTGAAAAATAATCGCCGGTTACGATTTACATTAAAGGATTAACTATGTTCAAATGATTTATTGAAAATATAACTATGTTGACTGTAAATAATGGTTAGACAAATGGACATTGTTTTATCGTACAGTAGTCGGAACGTGCTTTAAAATTTGGTATATCGACGTGTAACGTGACAGCATGTATTATTGTCCGCCCACTTATCTCGCATCTCACTACAGGATCAATATTCATATTTATTGGGTAAATAAAAGCAATTTGACGACTTACTTTAATGTTAAAGTCTCGGGCAAAAATCTAATGGTAAGTTCCTTATTGACATTTGTAACTTTCCGAAGTATTTTTGCTATTGTGTAGGTGCGAAGCCTGTAATTAATTGGTCTTATTTTTTGGGTCTCATTAAACGGTATAAGGACAACAAATTGTTACAGAGAATCAAAACAAACAGATTTGGTAAAAACAAACAATCAAAATTTAAATAAACTGTAAAAATTCAAAAGTAATCGTATAACGTGTATTCCGTCTAACGTGTAGCGTGTAGCGTGCGCCTCGTATATCGTTCATATCGTGTATCGTTCAGAATCGTGTACCGTGTATTTACCGTTCTTGTAACGTGCGTGTATCGTGCGTACATCGTGCGTGTATCGTGTGCTCCGTGTGACAACTATTACGTTCCGAATACTGTACGTGTATTGAATTAAATGGTCCTCTCATACTTTACACTTGTCCTATCTGTGACAGTTTTGTTTTCGATCGTTTTCAGACAGCTGTAGAAGTTACCTAGACTTTTGGTCTAGGTAGCCGACACTATATCTTATACATGTGTACCGAGTTACGCGGTTCATTCTTGAATACAGGAAAGTTTCACTGATATCAGATTAATATTGGGTCATGCTCTTGAAAGTTTTTGCAAAAACTAAATCCTCTATCAAATTAATACTTTGTTAAGCTTTCGTCAAACGTCGATTCGACCGTTTGAATCACATGACATTCCAGTTTGTGACGTCATAGAGCTAAGTGCACTTGTTAAAGTTCATAATTATGTATTGAGTATGTTAGATAATAACCGTTATCTCGTAGATTTCTGCATTTCTAATTTTGAATAAAATAAATATCATTTAAATATGTAGTTAAAATCGCAAAAGAAATCAGTCTGCTTGAAATACTCTCAATGCCTCTATCACTGTATGTAATATTAACTTAGTCTATGGTTAACACATGTAAAGCGAGGTGATTGCATGTGGGGATAAGGTAGTCACTGTCAGCATGATCAATGGCATTTATATGTGCTTACAACATGCTTATTTTCATCCTATCTTAATTTCAGCAAAGAAAGATATTGATCCAACATGATCCAATCATATAATGGTTTGGAAAATTTGAGTCATTTTCCTCGTGCTCAGATGTACCAGTGATTGTCCATACAATTGAGTTTTCTTCTCCAAAACCACAAGGCTCAGACCTTAGATATTTGGTTTATAGCAATGTCTAGTGGTTCTCTAACAAATTTGTTCAAACCATGCCCATTGTGTCCATGCCCAACTGGCCCCGCCCGGGTGGTCACTTGTTTTGCATAGGCTTATATAGGAAATATTCTCCAAAACACAGGGTCAAAAACTTAAATATTTTCTATGTAGCATTGTCTACTGGTCCTCTACATGTACCAAAAATAGTACACGTAGGATCCAGTTGCTCCATTTTTACATAATATATAGTTAAATAGGAAAAACTTATTTAGATACTAGATATTTAGCATTAAGCATTGTCTAAAGGCTCTTTAATCATGCCCCTGGGGTTAAAATTTGCCACGCCTGGCTATGGGTGTACATTTTGTTATAAATGTTCGACAGCTTTTTCGTCCTGAATTTTGAACCGCAGCAAGAATTTTATTTTTTATATTTTATACATCTACATCTAAAAGATGCAGAGGCCTTGCCACATATGGGTTTATGCTTCGAAGTACGAGTATAGTTATATAAAGAGAAATTATTATACACTTGCTTGCAACCTAACATTTCCAGTCAAGAGGAAACAATGCGATTTCCCAAAATTTGTCAGGACCCGGACCCTTCTCTTTAATGGTAAAAAATCATCGCTGGTATTTGAGACAAGAGTGCATTGACAGAGGGCATGGATAACCTACAGTGAAAACTCTAGTTGAAAGAACGTCTCATAACATGCAAAACATAATGAATTCAATATTACTTTAAAACCCAATTAATATAAATGAAAATAAAGATATTCAAAGGGTTATGATGCAGTATACTTATGGATGGATGGCAGAGATGTTAATGTGCAGATTAGTTTAAGTAATAATTACACATTCTATTTTTTTGAAGGTGATGTACGCTAAAGTATGCAAATTTCAAGAAAATTATGCATTCCTTTTCATACATATCTGGGATAATGTTTTACAACCACTTCGTCTTCAAATTGGCAAATGTTTCTTTGATTGTATCAATAAGATATCCTTTTAAGCACATTTATATATTACGTGTTTTTAAGAAAAATATTAAAATCCTTTTAGTCAGATAGATCTGACACAATCCTTACAATCCTTGTAAAAAGTTTGTTTACCTACTTTTAACATATTGTATTGCTGTTAAAGATGTATTTGTAGATTTAGCAGGAATATATATACAACAAAACAATAGCAAATGGGTCGGGCTACAAGCTTTCAACTTGAGTTATTGTTCCTTCCCTAATAAGAATATTACAAACAATATGTTTGTGAAAGTTTTAAACAAAGCATTGATATAAAGACCGAATATTCGAATATTCAAGAATTATATTTTATAATTTTATAATATATTTTGAACTCAAGAAGCGTATTATCAAAATGTAGGGAGGGTTTTGCTGTTTGCACTGATGAAAAATGCATAACTTCCGTTTTTTCGGGATTAAAGTTAACTAGCCATTGGTTTGACCATTGATTTTTAAGACGGAGGTTATGATTGAGTGTAGTTTCAATAACTTGCACATTTTTGGAAGAAACGGTCAATGAGCTGGCATCAGCAAAGAGTTTCGTTATACTTTTCAGATTTTCAGAAATGTCATTTACGTTTTTGAGAAAAAGCAGAGGCCCTATGACCGGACATTTGGGAACACCTGCATTTAAAGTCACTGTACTTTAGTTTTCAGCTACTATAAAGACGGATTGCTTACGATTAGAAAGATAATGACAAAACCATTTAAGAAGTTAATTATCCAAGCCATATTGTCTAAGTTTGCACGGTATATTCCTGTGCTATACACGATCGAAAGTTTTCGATATGTCACAAAAGACTATACATGTTGATTTTTTTCATCGAATGAGTCACCTTTTTGGTGATACATGCATATATCATAAAGTTGGTAGACTGTTGAATGTCCCGGAAGACATCAGGATTGTGGCGGGTAGAGTAGATTATTTATGAAAAAACATCCGTTCCAGCGGTGTTCATCGTTTAATAAACAATGATTTGGAATACTGATACGCAGTAATTAACCACGAAAGCCGGAGGCCTGAGTGGTTAATAACTGTGGATTGGTACGACAAATTGTTGTTTATTAAACGATAACAACGCTGAAAAGGATATTATTTCGATTCAAACATGACCATATATTACAAAAGGTGAATAAATGCAAAGCGTTATTTTCTACGCGTACGCTGATTTAACGTCATGCGGCACAATATGACGTCATGTTTACAGCATATCGGTTCCCGCGTTGTTTATGGTTTAATATAACATAATTTTTCCACTCTTTGTTAACAGAGACAAAATCGTGAGTCATGTTAGAATAGAATGAAAATGATTATAGATATGTTTAAATATAACCATTTCTAGAACGTTCCATACACAACTTATTAATGAAATGTGTCTATAGTTAGATGGTAAAGTTTTATTATCTTTTTTGAACTATTGCATAACTTCTGCAAATTTCGATATATCATGATATACACCTTCTCGTAAGGATCTGTTAAAAAGAATACAAAGAGACTTGCAAATTGTGAAGCGAGTTTCTTTTAACATTTTATGGCTAATGTCATCCTGTCCTACTGCTTTATTTGTTGTTAATGAGGAAAGGATATTCACGATTTCTTCGTAGTTCATTTCAGAATTTTGTAAAATGGATTTCGTTTTGTAAGCAAAATTTGTTAATGATACATAACATTCATCAACCGATGGTACAGAAGCAAATAATCATAAAGACAGCTGGCTTTTACAGTATCTGTAGTATGATAATATATTTTTTTTCTGCTATTAAATTTAAATGTAGGTACTGTTTGATTGTTACAAAATATATTAAAGACCGAGATTGGTAGCCCTGGAGAACTTTTCTGTGATTGGCAGCTACCATTAAGTCTTGTTAGGCATGGGTCATAAAAACCCTCATCATGCAGCATTTCAATGCTTAATGCTTCATGTTTAATGCTTGTGGTCATTGCTGATTTTTAGTGAGAACTCACATCCAACTATTTGGATTACATGTAGCATGCACCAGACAGAATTGAAGATACATAATTATTACAATGTTAACATATCTTGTTTATTTGATGAAAGTTACTTCTGATAATTATTACATTAATTTATATGCAGTTATGGTTTACTTTCTACATGTACATAAACACATTTTCTTCGTTTAAACATTCATTTGATAATTCCAGTATATAGTGACTTCAAGTATCTTATCACAGTATCATCAACTTACTATATGGTGATGTAATTGCACGCAAATCCGAAATGAGATATTTGTCTTATTTTAAGAGATATCTTCTAAAATATTAGTCTAGAGATATCTTTTTAAAGATATCTTGTAAATAGCATGCATTTATTTAAGGTTTACGGACCCTGAAACCCACGTTTAGAAATGGTTACATACTTGATGGTTTCTTGTTAAGCATCCATTAAGAAACCCAAATATGTAATTTTATTAGCATTTACCGTTCCAAACATGAGATATTTACATTTGATGTCGGCTACCCCACTTTTCCGAGAAGACCCCCAAAGAGCAAATACCTAGATACTATAAATCTCGTGTATTTTTTCAAAATTGAGGAATATATTGGTGAAATGTACCTTGTTGTGTTCATATGACCTTACTTTGTATCATGCATTACTTACTGATAACAATTGTTCACAAAGAAAAAGAAATAAAATGTATTATGTGAAAATTTGACCCTGTGGCCTGGCTTTTTTTTCCATGTCATGTCCAAATACACAATGTTTTGGCCAAAATTTTAATACTTTCAATATCGTTTCACAATATAAAACCCAAATGCAAAGTTTCTACAAGATATAAAGGGAAACATATCAAAAAAGGAAAAACTTTTACCGTCTAGTTAGTTCAAACCACAATATTTTATGACTTTGGTATGAAATGTCAAGGGAGACGATTTCAGGTCAAATTTCAGTATTTATTCTTCCTTTGTTTCAAACTATTAAATAATGCTTCAACTTCTGCCTAGAAACAATACAAGACTTGCAATGCAATAAAAGCACTTATATAAATAGAAAAAAATACATTCTTTCAACAATAAAATCATGTTTTTTCTCCAAAATCTTGTATACATACATGTAGTCGAGAGCTAGAAATTCAACAAGTGACCAAGAACTATTTATCCACACAAAACACTAAAATGTTCACAAAGATAATACTTGCATAGAAAAATATCCCAATATGTATCATATGTTATGTTTTTGATGTCTGCAGGTACAAAAAAAGAATAATGTATTGACAATGTGACATTTTGGTTTGGATTCTGCGACTAAAGTTAAAAATATAAGTAAGCCTAAATTTCAATGAAAATATATGTCCTATGGCCTTGAGTAACTAACAATACTTGAAATATACTGCTTTCCTGTTATAGAACATTTCTGAAACATATATTCAGTACAATATAACATATCCAACAGTTTATGAGCCGCGCCATGACAAAACCAACATAGTGCGTTAGCGACAAGCATGGATCCAGACAAGCCTGCGCATCCGTGCAGTCTGATCAAGATCCATGCTGTTCGCTTTCAAACCCTATTACAATTAAAGAAACTGATAGAGAACAGCATGGATCCTGATCAGACAGCGCGGATGCGCAGGCTGGTCTGGAACCATGCTGGTCGCAAAACCATAACGTTGGTTTTGTCATGACGCAGCTCATATATCAGTAAAACAAATTTTAACTGTTGTTTTGTAAGAAATCAACCAGTTTAGGAATGACAGTCTCAAGTGTCCCTTTTGTGTTTGTTAAGAGGAAAAGTGAACTTTATCATATCATTTACTAAGGCATAACAATGTTGGAATAGTTTCACTAAGGCGCGCACATCTTCAAGAGCATCATGGGCATTATACTGTATACCAAGAATATCCTGTACAAGATCTCCCTGTTTATAACTACTTCTGCCAGAATAGGTCTTACGAAAGAATGGTAATGTATCCAAACAACCAACAACACTTGCAAAAAATTCTTCCAACTTATTCACATTAGAAACTGCAGCAACAAGAACTGAATCAAAGCGCTGTGAGCGCTGAAGGCCTGGGGGCTATAGGTTAACTCCCCGAAAAACAACTTTTCACCTACGTGTTCTGCGTTGAATCTTACCTAAAGCGCGGGTCGAAATGTGCAGAGGACGAAATTCAGTATATGACACAGAATGAATGATTCACAAATATATGGGTGACAGGGAAGTTTGTTTTATTATGAAATGTACGTTAAATGAAAAATAATCACATAGTCAACATTATAAAATGTTTAAGCCAGTACAAATAATTCGATCTGCGCTTTGTACAACTTCAAGCGATATGATCTGATGATGTGGATCGAAAATTATTGTGTACCAATGACAAGACCTTGAAACAGAAATAAACAAAGCAATACCAGCAATGAAATATAAATACAGTACTGTACAATGTGTATAACAGAGAAAACCAAAAATGATTCTGGGTTACCTTGTAGTTGTAATCAGTGAAACCGTTCACTGGGCCTCGACATGCAGCGTCCTCGATAAATGGCGGGTGAATTTGATCACGTTAGTTCCTTCTCGGGAATGTACGTAAATTATATCTTTTTTTAGAGACATTTATTTTTAGGTAAATATATATGTAATCGTTCGTAAATAACAAAGTTGTCAATGAAATAACACCGGAAATTTGAAAATCAAACTACAAACTCTTATATCGAGCTTCGTACGTTTTCGTAAATTTCCGTAAATATCCGTACTTCTCCGTGATATGCATATGATTATCTTCCGTAATCAGCTAACAGCGCATTAATTTCTAAAACAGAAAAAAATGTGTAATGCAGCCCGTAAGCTATATACCTTCCTGCAGTCGTTTGAAGTTTTATGTACTATTTTTATTTGTAACATGTTCTTATCATATGCGGCATTCAAACAGAAGATTGATCTGGTCTGTCTTGCACTACTTTCGCATAGCGCATGTTTCCAGTTGTTATTCGCACATAGCACGGCTAAAATTCTTGCAGGGTTTGAAATGTGGTATACTAACTTAGGCCTTGGGGACTTCCAGTCCCCAGGCCAAAAATCAAACCTCCGCCCATTGTGTGCCACCAACACTACTCTGTCATACTTGTTTAGCCACTTTATGAAATTTTCAACAGCACATTGAATGTTTACAGTTTCTACTATAGTCCCAGACACAAACATAACATTATTATCTGCCATTCTTATACCAGTGGTCAATCACCGTAAGGCCCATTTTCACATGACACAGCTCAAATATTCCATCATTCTCAAGTTACATTCATATGTAAAACATTCCTAATGTTATTGAAAAGCAGCACATGGTCACATGGTCGGAAACGTGACCTTCCGGAATCTACCGATATAACACGGATATTACCGATTTTTCAGAGTCTGTAATCCTTAAATATATCTCCCTCTTAAAATATCCAGAAAATAAATTGAAATATCTGTTGTTAACACTTACAAGATATCCTGACAAAAAATATCTGTGGTAAACCCCATCTCTGAAACATACAAATATGAATGTTTCTTGCATACCGCATCGGGGTATCCGCAGTTTTCACCAGTGCTGGAAAATCTCATATTGCATTCCCCCATGTAATATGACTTTCGTGAATTACTTGTGACGTAACGTTATGAACAATGTGACGTCACTTTCCCAAAGACAGCATCTGAATAACTAAAAGGCATCATTTCGATAAGTTTGCATTTAAATATCTACTTTAAAGTGCAAGACAGTATGCAAGAAATAGTTTCTACCATGAGATATTTGGTTCAGATGGAACATCTCAACCGCATGCTCATGGAAAAACTAATATTCAGAGTTATGGAGATATCTATCTAATCATGACAAATATCTCTGTTACGAAGAAATACATCTTTATAATGACCACAAAGAGGTATCTTTTCTTCACTGGAAAGATATCTTTCTGTCTTACAAAGACACCCCTGCAAATTTGAGAGATATCTCTCATATGATATCATATTTATAATATGATTAATATCCTTTGGTGTGTTCAGTCATTTCTTGAGATATCTCATTTGCACACACGATATCTTTTACAAAGAGATATCACTGTTATAGATAGATATCTCTGTAAATTGAAATATATATATTTCAACTAGAAAAGATATGTCTCACAGACATATTGAGGGAAATATCTTATAAAGTTTAGGAAATATCTCTTAATGTTCAGGGGATATCTTGAAATTGAATAGATATCTCTCTTGCTTAGAAGGATAACTTTCAGTGTGACAGAGGCATCTCTCATAAAACAAAGATGTCTCTATCTACTAAAATATATTTATCTTTAATAAGATAGGAAACAGCTTGTCCTTGTAACGAAATAAACTGTATGTTATATTTACTATGTAAAATGAAGTCTTAGAGCATATACTAATATAAAACTTGTCAAGATTTGGTCATTTTGTAATTTTAGTCCATATGTCTGGAAATCCAGATTCAAGAAAAAATCACAGTAGTTTCACCTTTGAAGTAATAAAACCATTAGTTCTCTTAGAAAATGTGTTAAAAGTTTGGGGTCAGTGTTGTGATCAGTTACGGTCAGCAAGCAATTTTTTACGATACATGTAAATCACAGGAAAGTTCTCCAGGGCTACCAATCTCGGTCTTTAAAATTACTTTATTACTTTTAATCAGCATTGTCACCTTTTATCAGTAACATTTTGGTTTAGTCACATTTGCATCCTCTAAGGGGATTAACGGTGATTAAAAAAGAGTACTTTTACGTGTTTCATTAAATTATTTTCTTTGACACGAACACGCTAGTATGCGTTCCAGCCATTAGCATATTTGGTTTTAATAACTTTCGTTTTTAATCCGTCTCGATTCCTGGATGTTCTACGAATGGTTGTATCGTGATAAGGTCTATCATGAGGTCTTATCGTAACAAGTGATATAGGAATACATTGCTTTGCTAAATTCAGAAAGGCCATAGTAAATAAGTCACAAGATTTGTTTACCGAAACAGTATTTAGAAATGACCGGTTTGTTAATTCATTTAATCTAATTAATTCATTAAAGTCGCCATTACTATAATTAAAAAAAACGGCGTTTGTAAGTCTTTTCGTTGTTTTTTAAATATTAGATGAATGCATATGTACCATTTTGATTACAATGTACTTATTTCTTTAGGAGTTACGAATACTTCCGAATTATGAACAACAGCATAATTTGTAATAGTTATCGGATCTAGTAAATTAAATGTGGAAGAGGTATCTGTGACTCGCGTTTGGTTCACAAACTTTTTAATATCGTTAATTAATAGTGTATCCTTTAGTTCATGGTTATTATCATTTAGTTGATCCTCATTTATATCACCTTCTAATATCAATTTATCACAATGTTCCAGTGTGTTTTCTATGCATGTATTAAGTTTTTCACAAAAAATCAACAGATGAGCTGGGCTGTCTATAAATATTGGAAATTAAATACTTTACTATTTTGTTTTTATTTCAACCCAGAGAGATTCTGGTAAATTGTTTTCATATACATGTTATACATTGAACCGCAATTAAATTTTCTATAATATAGCAAAGTATGCCTCCTTAATGACTATATTGTCTTTTCGATGCAAAATTGATTAAACCATTGCTATACAAGATGAGATTCAGTGAAACACAAAATGTCAAAGTCAAGCAAATTTTCTTGTAAATAGTTAATCTTATTTCTAATACTACGTATGTTTTTACTGAAAATTGATGAACAGTTAGTATCTAGTTGGCATTTAGGTCCAGGTTTTCTTTCAACTGTACCGCTTAGTAGCAGTAACAATAAAATAACTGAACAAACATCAAACATCAGTAAAGTGAGGTTACATAAATTACCAAAGTAAGGGTTATCTTGATAAAAGGTAAGAAAATGTACACTAGATGTAAGGGCAAACGTTGTTTCTAAATTAGAAATAAGCGCATACAGACATGCAACAATTTGTCTAATTTTGTACGATGCAGCCAACAAAATAGTCGTTCTGTAATATGAGATTAGAGAAAAACAAAAAAGTTTTTTTTTTGTAAACTGTTATAAAAATTACCAATTGCCGCCCTCCAAGCCATTACGTAAATTAGCCATTTGGGAGTACAAGAGTTAATAGAAATGGACAGCAACTGGTAACCGATAAATATAACACTAATTGATTCCAACCAAACAGTGTGATCCAGTCCCGAAAAAACAAATTCAAGCATGTATCAAGTACAAGTCACCAAAAGGAATATAAGTCTATCATTAATTTCTAGATATGATCAACTGCCGACAATAGAAAAGTTGATATTTTACCAATTATGCCGTAAAACAACTGCTTTCACGAAACAAGAATCATTTCATTGCTCAATGTCTAAATTATATTGAGTACAGCACTTACCTATGAAAATAATGTTAAGTCCTTGCCACAGCCATGCTCCCAGTGTCAGAAGATGAGAAGACATCTGTTTCCACTGATATTTTCCAAATGGACCCAACGTCCTCCATATGTGGTCCACATTTACAGTTTCCATATTTTAGTATGTCTTTAGTGTAGGCTTAACTCATGAAATGAGTGTAAAATCTTCATATAGAAGTTTGTTTATTTGCGAAAATGAAAAACCGTTTACTGCATTATATGTGGGTAATGATTTAGTTACAGATAAATGTATATTCATTCATGCATTCAAGTGGTAAACATTTAAATACAGATATTGACATATCAAGTTTTTTGTAGTCAGCAGAAACTTGTATAGATTTATCAAAACATGACCGATACCATGTTGAATGCTATATTTACACATAAAACTTATATCAGGTCAATGTCCAAAATTGTAGTGCCCTTCTTATAAATTCTCAGATCGGGAACAGTAAATCGTTGGTCCACGGTCTTTCAAATGTCTTTATGTTTAATATGAAAAAGATTTTCATTTAGACTGATAACTACAGTAAGCATAGATTGGCGATACTTCTTTGGAATTAATAGTTTATTTTGGTAATATTGGTAACAATGGCTTTGTCTTGTGTTTATTAAGCTAATTGTCGCTAACCCACGTGATCTTGAGAAATATGGTTTTTAAGCTAGCGGCTATTATGATTGAGATTTAGGGTTATTCTGCTTCATGTGGTTTTCATTAAAATGCAAAAAAAAAAATTCGGCAGGAGTTTTCTAAAACAAATATGTTACAAAGTACTTATCAATAATCAATTTATTTGCTATTATTAAAGTCACCAAATATACCAGCAGTTGTTCGGTAGTTCTGAACATATCAAACAACGACTGACTGAGTCTTTCGTAATACAAGTTATTATCGAGAAAAGCCTTTACCTTTCTGTTAAAAGTCTACAGCAGTTTGATCTTCTAAAAGTAACAGGAACAACAAATATTCAAATGTACAGTTTTAACGTGTTTACAGTACTAAATAAATGAACTTGCGGTTTTAAGGATACTTTATCCACTCACTCCAATTTATTCTTGACATTTAAGAAACAGAAAACACTAGAAATAAATGTCTTTAAATTCCTTCAAATGAGAAAGTGTCGTAAGAAAATAGGGGGCTTTAAATTAAACACCTTAAAATTTGATCTAATAATTATGGAAGTAGTATAGGAAACGGTTTGGCATCAAGGACTGCGCATGTGCGGCGGCAAGTTTTAATGATATTAAAGCAAGTGAACGGCGGTCATGTTGAATGACGTTTATTGTTTCGCTATTACGGTGGCCATATTGAATATGTTCCGAAAGTATACGGATCTGACTTGTATACTCGAGCTAGGGCGTTATCGCGGACATTAAGGGTCAAGTTCTCGGCCCTAGACGTGGAAATACCAACAAATGGCGGGTATGGAATATAGGGCGGCGAATAATTGTATATACTGGATGGTTACATGCATAAACGATCAATGATACAGACTTTTATGTTCATGTTTTAAAGACTCTAATCAATACAAAATGATTTACGAACATACCCATCACTTAAAATCGGCAAAAAAAACTTGTTACGGACGATGTTGACTCCACGACATTTACCGACTAAATAATTGTACGCGTACTATTTGTAAAGCGCATGCTCGAATTTATTTTCAGAAATCGAGTCATTTGTTCGTAACGATTTTTATTAAGACAAATAATGGCTTTGAAAGTAAAGCGTTTTGTCTTAGTCGATACAGGTTTTGTCACTTTACAAGTATTTTCCCATAGAAAGTTGAAATAATTGTTATTGACGCTAAGTCAATATTTGTATGTACATTTGTACCTTTTCATTTTTGTTACTGAAGTTCTAAAACATGTAATAACCTTTTCAAGTTGTGTCCTTGTTGTTTTGATATATGTCACAGATAAAGATATGCTAAATCAAATAACGCATTTTATTAGCTATCATACGAAAGATCTCAGTGAGTACTAAATGATAATGGACACTAACAGGAATTGAGGCTACTTATATGCAATAGATTTTAACCTTTTTTGATGGTGTTACTTTGGTATAAATACGAACGTAATGTGAAAGTACTTGAGCTCACGTCGCTTGATTTTTAGCTTTATTATGAAACCTACGTTTAAACATTCTACCCACGAGGTAGAAAAGCACTTAGATGCGTATAATTTAAATGCGTCTTTCCTTTTCACAGACGTATTATGTATGACAGCATTAAAAAGTGTTTAAATCAACTGGACGTTATACAACAGTGTGGAAAGCGCTTTACACTCACCAAAACGTTCGGCTATGACATCGTCATAATTGATTTTACTGTCACTCCAAGTAATTTACACGAAGACGAGAAAGATAAGCGCTCATCCAATTGGCTACATTACTTATTTACTGAACATGCTTGTACACTAACGTCCATTTATAAATATTGACATAACTTTTTTAATTAACAACGAAAAGCAAAATAAAAGCCAACCAATCGAATATAACTGTTTTGGACCAGTTAAAATTGACTATAGCTTATAAAAGACAGTGCAACTTCAGTTTGCGGATCAGTGGTCTAGTGGTAAACGCACTGGACTTGTAATCCAAGGATCGCAGGTTCGATTCCCCGCTCCTCCACTAACGTAACTAATGGTCTTTCGGATGAGACCTAAAACCGATGTCCGATGTACCGGTGCTGTACACCGGGCATGTTAAAAAACAGGGGTGTCTCTTGAACGGGACGCGTTCTGTATCATGCACTATCCCCCGAAAGCTAAAATGAATAAACTCTTCTTGGGGTGTTGGTCATATGGATTATCCAGCGCCAGCGATAAAACTCTTTAGATACATACATACATTGTACACGTTTGCGTCAAACGAGTTAAATCACTCTTACAAGAAATATCGGAAACTTCAGATTTAGATTTAGCCTCGGCAATGATTGGTACGTACATGTGAACGAATTGAAGGGGGAATGAAGAGTCGATATGAAAAGATTACAAACCCTTTAAAACGTGTTTCAGTTTCACGTTGATGAGATCGAAGTATTTAGCAGAGCAGATTGACTATGTGGACCAAGCTTTAGAGGAGAAACGATCTTGTGAATATCAACTTGGTCGAAACGTTTTTTGCAAGTTCGCTGAAAGTAACGTATGCGTTGACATAATACAGAGCTGGAACCCAGAGGAGCCGGTGGAGCCAACCAAGAAGGATATGTGTTTGAGACCCGCCGAATATTTTCCCTTAAGATAATACGTGCCAGAGATTGGAAATACCCTACCCGAATTGGACGCCGTTGCCCAAAGTGATCACATAAACCAAATGAGCACTAAATTACCCAGAATGTAACCCGTATGATTATGAAAACTGGTAAACCAACGGGACTTTCTTCTACAAATAAATAAATGACAACTGACAACTGTTTCTAAAAAACAATAGTATACGAGTTCTGAAAATAGCCACCAATCAGTGACGTTAAAGATTAATATAACCGGAACTCTGTTATTCGCCTCCGACTACGAAAGAGACTTCCTCTTAATCCAAACTGGACCCAGTTGTCTGAAACTTTAATCGACGATTAAGCTAAAAGTCGGTTAACAAGGTCCAGATAAACATTGTATCAACTTCGTCAGCAAATACTTTTATTGAAATTTGCATATCACCGTCCAAAATGTATGTTTCTTTATTACAAACAAATGTATTTAAACTAATCTGCACATTTGCATCTCTACCCGAGAATGATCCATCCACTATTAATCAAAACTTTTGACAGGACCAAAAAATGGTTAAACATACATATTTTACGCAGATAAACGCAAAAAAATAAAATCGTTATTTCAAGTTGTCGAGAATTAATAAAGTATCATCTAGCATTGAAAACTCAATCTTTACATCCAAGTCCTTAAACTAGAATAAAAAAATCACATTTAATGAATAGTTACAAGTATACGTATATCTACATATCAATTCATTTCATAATAAAGCAAGGTTTTACGTCGGTTAATGAAAATGCGTAGATAATCTATAACATATTTGTAGAAACTATAATATATACCACAAGCAAATCAACATGATCAAGAAAACATTGAGAAAGTCTTCTCATATATTTTATCACAACTACAGGCATGTTTTACAATTAGGGCGCCCTTGTAACGCAATATTTTGATTTAGTTATTCGTAGACCCGACGGCTGACGAAAATATATTTTGAAAATAGATCAATCTGAGGGAAAATTAAAACTCAAACAGTTTTTAAACAAGACGCTCATATTTAGTGTTGAGATTTTGTTACCATGGAGAAAGACATGCATACATGCTGAATACCACATGTTATTGCCGTCAAAATAATAATGATTTATGTCATTTAGCATATTTAATCACACGAATGAAATGTAAATGCTTTTTGAGCACCGTTTCAAATGATACGTTTTCTATTATTTCCCTAGTTTAAGCATAACACGCCGAGAAACTAACTGCAGATGTTGTATTTTTTTTTCTTCAAAAATTGAAAGCTTTTCCTCACTTCGCCCACAATGAAATTTTAATGCCTGAAAGATTTGATAATATTACATATCTGATGTAAATGACGTCGTGGGCAATGAAGAGAAACACCTTCAAATTTTCGGTTGAAATGACGATTTTGTCTATTTCCTTGACGTTTTTAACTTTCCGTAATATTAAGGTCGTGACATTCTGACGGCAAGGTAAATTCTGTAAGGTGTCTATTATCTTTTTTTCACAATCTATTGAAAATTAAAATTAAGTGAAAAACAGGCACAGTTGCATACATAACGGGCTTGTCCTTTGAACTGTGTGTGTAGATTAGTTACAGAGTTTCAATGTTTTTCTCTTTTTTTCGCACTTATTTCAATAATGAGAACTTGATGTATTTTGTCCCAATTTGTGCTGTGATGCTAATGGACCATAATTATGATTCATTATTTTAATGAATTTGAAATAAAGCAGATATGCATGCAAAAAGGCATGGACCACTCTTTTCACGAGAAAAGCATGTGTAAATACTACTATAATGGGTACTATTTTACATAAGCCAAAGTGTTCTCTATGTGTAACTCGGTTACAGTTTTTGTACAAATGTGTTTGAGACAGTTCCTCAATTATATACGGATAACAGGCCAGTTCGATTTCGTTTTTGTAGTGGATTACAGACCTCTTCGATTTTGTATGAGGTTAGGTCTAGAAAAACTAGCCCATTACAAAATTGTAGTGTTCTGTAATCATGAACACCAAAACTTTGTCGGCGTCCACTATTTCTGAAGGCATGTATTATTTCGCCAACGATCAAGGTGATTCACCTGTTTACCGTTTTCGGCCAAATTATTATAGTATATCAGGAATATTTTCCATGAAAGTGAAATGGTCGGATGATTAAGTCAAATTATAATTAAAAGACTGATCATATAAATCATTCGTAAGTTGAGTCAAATCCCAAAGTTACTTAGATTAAATTAAAAACGTTTTTCTTTCAGATTTACTTAAGTAACGCAAAAAATCCTATAATGTCGATACTTGCCGTACACGCAACGTTAATAGTCAATAACATCTACCGAATGATATAAAAATCGGTAGTAAAACTGGTCAAGCAAACGTCTAAAAGTCCTTTCAATACATGTACGTGAAGTTGGCAGTAGCAGTAGCTGGCAGTAGCAGTAGCAAAAACGTGAAGTTGGCAGTAGCAGTAGCTGGCAGAAGCAGTAGCAAAATCGTCAAGTTGACAGTAGCAATAGTTAGCAGTAGCAGTAGCAGTAGCAAAATCGTGAAGTTGGCAGTAGCAGTAGTCGGCAGTAGCAGTAGCAAATACGTGAAGTTGGCATTAGCAGTAGCTGGCAGTAGCAGTAGCAAAATCGTGAAGTTGGCAGTAGCAGTAGTTGGCAGTAGCAGTAGCAAAATCGTGAAGTTGGCAGTAGCAGTAGTTGGCAGTAGCAGTAGCAAAATCGTGAAGTTGGCAGTAGCAGTAGCTGGCAGTAGCCGTAGCAAAAACGTGAAGTTGGCAGTAGCAGTAGCTGGCAGTAGCCAAAAACGTGAAGTTGGCAGTAGCAGTAGCTGGCAGTAGCAAAAACGTGAAGTTGGCAGTAGCAGTAGCTGGCAGTAGCAGTAGCAAAATCGTCAAGTTGGCAGTAGCAGTAGCTGGCAGTAGCAGTAGCAAAAACGTGAAGTTGGCAGTAGCAGTAGCTGTCAGTAGCAGTAGCAAACTCAAGAAGGCTTGGGCCTAGGACATTTTTTTTCGATTTGGGGAGGGGTGAGGGGGGAGGGGAGGGGGTCAAGGTCACTGTTACTAAAAATAGATGTTTTGTCGAATTTACTTTTTTGATCATAAAATTGTTTCAAGCAAAAAAAGATTTTTTTAGGTCAAGGTCACAGTTACTAAAATTTTTTTTTTTCAAGATTTTTTTTTTAATTTTAAATTGTTTTAAGCAAAAAGTTAGTGCCACACGATGCGAAGACATGATGGAACGATGCGAAAACACGGTAGGATATCGCGTCTTCGCATCGTGTTATCGTCAATTCGCATCGTCCTACCGTGTTATTGTCCCTTGTAACACCGGATACAGCTCCTTTCGGATACAGCTCCCCGGGAGCTGTATTCGGTGCACAATAACGAATACAGCTCCTTTGGTATAGCGGAGCTATATTCGAACCAAACCATATGCACATTCGAATAAAGCTCCCTATGTTTGATCAAACGGACATGATAAAACGGATTAAATGACAGAAGTCTGGGTACGTGGTGATGTGTCTTTTGGCCAAAATGAATGTATGCCTCCGATTTAGGAAAAAGCTTGGCCGTTCCGAAAACTTTTAAGTCAAATTGTAGTTCGAAAGCTTGGGTCCATCTGTCCGACCATCTGTATGTTGTCCTACCCTGAATGTTGTCTTAACAGTCCGTCTGTCGGGCCTTTTACCCTGGTGTGAATTTGCTTCATTCCGTCAACAATTTATTTATGAAATGAGGTATAAAACCACTTAAACTGCCGCCTTATGTGCTACAGTCATATGAAAAAAATGTAGGTTTATTGAAAGAAAATAATTCTTTAATACCAAGAAAGAAAATAATTCTTTAATACCAACACAAAAAGTCATTAAACCTCAAAGTTTCGTTCGTCCGACTGTCCAACACGGACGGACAAAAAGACAGATATCCCAGGGCTTAAGTACTGCATCCTGAATAGCGGGATGGATCCTTATTTTTCTATAATAAATTCCGTGCCGGGTATTCGAAAGGAGCTGTATCCGGTGTTAGTCCCTTCGCATCACCTTATCATATTTTTGCCTTTATGTCTGACATGCTTGTTACGTATCGCGACGCTCATATTCACCTTAGAAAACTAATGATACACGGTTTCCGTTCATAATTCAGTATTGGGAATAATATATGAATATTATTTGATACATATGTACGTGTAGATAATTGTATACTACATCTACATAAAATGTACAACCATGCAGGGGTAAGACCTTTAAGCATATGACATTTTTTTAGAAAATGTACTTTATGACCGCATATCCAATGTTTTCGCTATATTTCTTTATGATACATGTTCGTGTATGTCTGCCTCATAGCTACATTTTAAGACCACTGTCAGAATATTAGGACAAGGAAATGAGGTCACGATGGACGTTAGACCTTTTAATGAACAATTTTCTGTATTTTCCTTAAAGTTAACTACTTACTGTGAACTGAGTTACTAAGATATTGCTGTTGTATGAGTTTTCGCCCGTTCCAACCGTATTTTGGCCATTTTAACAAGCGGGCAGTTTACATAACCATCTGTCCTGGGAAGTACCAGTACTAGACTCCTGTTATCCGTAAGAAACTTTCAATTTTCTCACATAAAGAGACATGGTCGGTAGCAGGGTCGAACCCATGGCCCTCAATCTATAAATTAAGATATGTTATAAAATTTTATTTTATCATTCGCTCCAATGTATAAGAAACGAAACAGGTAAAATATATTGGGCAATATTGTTTCGTTCATGATAACATACATTAATCTACGATAAGAAGTCTTTTTAAGGCCTTGTTGTTTGTAAAACTGACATATTTCAGACACAGCTGCATTGCATCATTTTTTCGCCCAATTCTTAAGAAAAATACCCCACCTTGTTACGAGTAGGAAGTTAGCCACGCAGCCCTGTGAAGTTAGCCCCGTACCCCCCTTATTTTCCCCGCAACTCCGTGAAGTTAGCCCCATGGCACCTAGTTTCCCCGCAGTCCCTTGAAGTTTGCCCCGTAGCATCAAATTCCGCGAAGCCCCGTGAAGTTAGCCGTGCGATACCTAGTTTCCCCGCAGACGCGTAAAGTAAGACCCGCACTCTTAGTTTCCCCGCAGCATCATGAAGTTCGCCCCGTATCCCATAGTGTTTCTTAGTTTCCTCCCAGCCCCACGAACGAAGCCCTGTGTTCAATGCGGACCATGGTAACACCACTTCCATAGGTAATAGTATCTCCTCATCCACTGACGTAAAACTAGTATCAACGCAGCATCTGAAGCACATATGCCTTCACAACTCAAGCACATTTAGAACCTACGTACTTATGCCACTGAAAGCCTGAAACCACGTGAAATCGTTCCACTGTCTTTCAGACCCCTTGTTACATCCCCATCTTACCTAGAAAAGCAACAAGCCTTAGTTCATAGGTATGTGACCTAAAGTGAATCGGCTGTTTACACCGCTTAACAAAGTATCCTCAGAGCTCCAAGAACTTAGCCCCATATTTCCACATGGTTATATTAGAGCTACATGTAATTGAAACATCCAAGCTGATCAAAATATATTGATCATGTTTCATATGATTATACCCTTAAGACGTGAATAACAATCTATGTAAAAAGAAAAGTATAGATTGTTTAGTTACATTGTAGGGTTATAAACATTCATCACACGAAGTGCAATTTAAAATGGACAGTTTGATATAAAATTGATATACATGATCAACTTAATTTGTACTTTCTATTTTAATTTCCTACTTTTCAATACTAATTGCTTAGAGATAATTACATAATATGAATGTAATCTGCTTCAATGGAATATGAATTACACATATACATTTTTATTATAAAATATTAATTTTTACCTGAAAATACAACATTCCGTATCAATTCTTCTGTATTCTAGATGCCCATAGTGTAGGGTGTACACAAACACATATTCAGATAATATTTCTACGCCAAAAGTTGAAAAATGCATCTACACTGCTGCAGTGAAAAATGTTAGGTTGTATTGTTTTCGAGATAAATGATTCACTTTTTGCATTTAATTTTAAATGTTGTTGTTTGCTTATACACAGAAGACACAAGTGACGTCATATTAAACATGACACGAAAGAGCGCGTTATGTTGACTTTACGCCGTTTATGGTACACATTCACATTTAAGTAAGACTTTTCCAGCAATCCGGTAAAGGTATATAACAATCAAAGCGCTGTGAGCGCTGAAAGTCTGGGGGCTATAGATAAACTCCCTAAAAACAATATTTGACCTTCGTGATTTGCGCTGAACCTTACCTTAAGCGCGGGTCGAAATGTGCAGAGGACGAGATTTAATATATGACACAGAATGAATGATTAACACATTTATGGGTTACATGAAAGTTTGTTTTATTATAAAACGTACGTTAAATGAAAAATAATCACATGGTCAACATTATAAATTGTTTGAGAGACCAATAAAAATAATTCGATCTGCGCTTTGTTCAACTTCAAGCGATATGATCTGATGATGTGGATCGAAAATTATTGTGTACCAAGGACAAGACCTTGAAACAGAAATAAACAAAGCAATACCGGCAATGAAATATAAATAAAGTATTGTACAATGTGTATAACAGGGATAACCAAAAATGATTCTTGGTTACCTTGTAATCGGTGAAACCGTTCACTGGGCCTACTCAGCTCCAACTAACCTCGATAAATGGCGGGTGATTTTGCTCACCTGAGTTAACTCTCGGGAATGTACGTAAATTCTATTTTTTTAAAGAAATTTATTTTTAGGTAAATATATATGTAATCGTTCGTAAATAAGAAAGTTGTCAATGAAATAACATCAGAAATTTGAAAATCAAACTACAAACTCTTTTATCCAGCTACGTACGTTCCGTAAATATCCGTACATTTCTGTGATACGCATATGATTATCTTCCGTAATCAGCTAACAGCGCAGTAATTTCTAAAACAGAGTCTATGAAAAAATTGTGTAATAGAGCCCGTAAGCTATGGACCTTTCTGCAATCGTTTGAAGTTGTATGTACTGTTTTTAATTTGTAATATGTTCTTATCGTATGCGACATTCAAATAGAAGATTTATCTGGTCTGTCTTGCACTACTTCCCCATAGCGCATGTTTACAGGTGTAATCAGCACATATCACAGTTAAATTGTCTGCAGTGTTTGAAATGTGGTATGCTAACTTAGGCCTAAGGAACTTTTAGCCCCCAGGCCAAAAACAATATTATAATAGTCGGCTAATTTGTGCGTGTATCTTTCTCGTTGCGTCGCCTTCTATGTGATCCGGAACTATACAGCCAACTTGAAAGATACGACTCTAGAGATCAACAAACTGTTATAATATTCCGTTTGTATCAGACTCGCAGATAATATGTAAACTATTGTTGTGACACCTGTCAATTATTCTTATTTTTTTTTTTTTTTTTTTTTTTTTTTTTTTTTTGAGGCCCAAAAACGGGTAACCTCGTTTATTTGTTCTCTCGATAATCAAAGATACATACATGTTTGAATATATACAATGCACAATTTCATAAATTCAATTCATTAAATACATTAATTAAATTATAAATTGTAGGATACCCGTTTCGATTTTCGAGAGAAACGTAGAAAAGACTCACTCACATTTGAACTCACCCTTACGCACACACGCACACACGCACACACACACGCACACGCACACACAAGTATTTTGCCAGTTATTTGTAGAATTATATTAATATAAAAATCGTTTTTATTTTCGCTCTGTAAGCTAGTAATTTCCTAGGGAAAATAGATTTTGTTTCATATGAATTGTGTCAAATCGAATGAACACCTAAACCACATTCACCACGATCATTTAATTGAAGGGGAAAAATGTTACAATTTAAATATATTTTTGAGTTTGTCCCATGTCCTTTCAAAATTTTCAAGTTTATTTAAGGTCACAGCTGTTTGTCTGTGAGTGTTGTACTGATGGTTAATAAAGATCTTGGCAACTGAAACTGACAGTTTCTTATCATTCATTTTACAGTAGTAAATATACTTTTTAATAATAAGAACGAGAAGGTTAATTTCTACTTCTTTGGAGTCTATGAACCCAAGAATAAATGTTTTACATGTCAAATTTTCTTGTTGATTTGAGAAGAGATCTTGAATGAAAATCGAGACAGCAGGACAGTTCCAGAACAGGTGTTCTATACTTTCGCTACTAGTTTTACAAAATGTACAGTTTGGATTATCTTTATAATTTATTTTAAATAAAAGTTCATTAGTTCCTAAGATTCTATGTATTATTCTATATTGAAACCATTGTATATTAGTATCTCTGGTAATTTTAAAAGGAAGTGAAAATATCTTCTTCCATTCATCTTCTTTGATTTTAAGCTCAAGCTTCTGTTCCCATTTCAGTTTACAAGAAGGTTCATGGATATTAGTTTTTAGGATGTCATGCATTGGTCCACCTTCTGAAAAGCTTTTCGTTAAAATATCTTTCTTTACTTTATTTTGACCTTGCCAAATAAAATCGTAGATTAAGCCGTTCATTTTTTTAATGTAAATATCTGGTGGGTCGGGCAATGCGATGAATAGATGATTAAAAAGCGAAATGACTATAGTTTTAATTACAACGATCCTACCTATTGGCGTAATGGTTCGTCTTTTCCAATTTTTTAGAAGTGATTCCGCTTTTTTTAGTTTTTCTTTGTAATTAAGGTCAATCATTTTGGTCAGATCTACGTGATATTTGATACCAAGCATGTCAAAACTCTGTTGATTCCAAGTTAGTTTCCATTTAGTTTTAATACTATTTGAACTATATTTTTCCTTTCCTATCCAAACAACCTTTGTCTTATCAAAATTAACTTTAAGGCCTGAAAGAGCAGTGAATGTGGATAAGGTTTCTAGTGTTTCATTTAAGGAAGAGGCCGAACCATCTAAAATTATTGTAGTATCATCAGCAAATTGAGACAGTTTGTGTTCAAGGTCATTTACTTTAATACCTTTAATTTTATCATTAGATTTTATTTTCTGGGACAGTATTTCAGTACATAAAATAAAGATGTAACAACTCAAAGGATCACCCTGACGACAGCCACGCTGGACAGGAAAAAAATTAGATAAAAAACCACTCTGACTAATAGCAGAAACTCCATCTTTATAAAATATATCAAACCATCTTTTTATATCATCACCAAAGTTAAAACATGCTAAGGTTTTGTGAACGAAAGACCAAGACAATGAGTCGAAAGCTTTTTCGAAGTCTATCAAAAGAAGCAGACCAGGAATATTGTTTTCTTCAGTATATTGCATTAAATCGTAAATAAGTCTTGTATTTTCTCCAATAAATCTTCCCTTTACAAATCCTGTTTGGTCACTATTTATCAATTTTTCTAAATATCTTTTTATTCTGTTTGCAATACAGCCTGTCCCAATCTTGTATACTGTATTAAGCAACGTAATTGGACGCCAATTTTTTAAAAATTGTTTTGGTTTATCTCCCTTTGGGATACATGTTATAATACCTTGTGTTTGAGTTATTGATAATTCCCCTGAACTAAAAGCATGGTTAAGAGCTCTGCAAACAAAAGCACCTATTTTGCTCCAAAAGACCTTATAAAAATCAGCAGAAAACCCTGATGATCCTGGACTTTTATTGTTGGTCATGTTCTTTAAAACTATAGATGCTTCTTCGATTTTTATTTTGCCTTCAATGGCTTCTGATTCAATGTTAGAGAGTGTAGGAGTTTTAACATTTTGTGTAAAGTTTATAAACTCATTATCATCAATATCTTTATTGGATGATTTGTACAACGTTTCGTAAAATCTAGCAGTTTCACACAATATCTCTTTTTGATCTGTAACTATACTTCCATCCTCCTTAACAATCTTGTTGGTTGTTTTATTTACATAGTTGTTTTTTTCCAAATTGCAGAAAAGTTTACTGGGCTTTTCCCCATCAATTATCCAATCTACTTTCGATCTTAACAAATAGCCTTGCAACTTATTATCTTGAATTTCCTTCAGTTCATTACTTAATTGTTCAAGTTTCTCAAGACTTGCATTCGTTTCAGTTTCTTCTAGTACTTGAATTTCTTTTTTAATCTCGGATTCTCTTTGAATATTAGATTTTTTCTTATATGAACTATATGATATGGATTTCCCTCTTATTTCCATAAGTAAGGTTTCTAAAAATAGTTGGTCATTTATATTAAATTGTACTACGCTATTGGGTATGTTTTCAATATTTTGAAAATCATATACCGGCAATGCATATTGAACCTTTACTTCGTCAATCTTTCTGTTAATTACCTCGATATAATGTTTATCTTTTAGTAGTGAGTTATTATGCTTCCAGAGCCCTTTACCATGCCTTAAGTCATTTAATTTTAGTTTCATCATAATAATCGAATGGTCGGATTGAAAACTAGGTTTTACAGATATGTCTGAACAACTTGGTTGTAAAAACGGAGATAAAAGGAAAAAATCTAGTCTTGCTTGTTGTAGCGGATTTGTTTTTCTCCAAGTATATCTTTTAATATCAGGGAAAAGGTCTCTAAATGGGTCTACCAGGTTCTTTTCTTCCATATGATGTAAAAGGTTTATTCGTGCTTTTTTATTATTAATGATCTTATAATTGTTATAATCCAAATCAGGGTTTTGTACTAGATTAAAGTCTCCACACAAGCAGTACGAGTCATTTCCAATACTATCAATGATTTGGAAGATTTTATCATAAAAAGACGGATTGTCAGAATTTGGTCCATATAACGATATCAATGTAAATCTTAATTCTCCTACATTTAAGTCTAGTATGACATAATTTCCCAAATCATCCACTACAGCTTTATTTATTTTATAGTCTATTGTTTTTGTTAGCAATATTGCAACGCCTCTTGCGTTAGAGGTTGAACAGCTCAAAATACATTCCGCACCCCACTGACTATAAATACTATTATACTGATTTTGAAGAAAGTGAGTGTCTTGAAGACAATAAATATCACATTTCATCTCTTTTATGTACTGAAATACTTGTAATCTTTTCTTTATACCTTGCAGGCCTCTGCAATTTAGTGATAATATTTTTAATTCATTCATTGTAAATAAAAATATGTATAAATGTGCTTACAGAGTCATAAAACGTGTATACTATATATAGAAGGAAAGGCCATATCGGCGTTACTGGCACATCAAACAGAAGGACAAACACAGAATGCAATATGTACAAAATGGTCAAAACCATAGCAGAAAAATAAGTCAATGATCTAAAACATCCATGAAACAAAACAAATGAGCTGAAGCATTTGAACTCAAATAGTAAACACACATATATATAATACAATCATAGATATTGGGTTATATAGTAAATTTCCTCTCTTGAAATTAATTCCCAAGCGTAACTATTTATGGCTATATTTTTATTACTTCCTAACATACAAGGTTCACTCCCTTTACTCTGATCAACAATCACTCCCTTTACTCTGATCAACAATTATTCTTGTGCATTTAATAAATATATCATTGCACGTGATTTGTGAGTTGAATTATAAGTAAATAAAAGTTTACAATTAAAATACTTGCATTAGAAACTAAGGAATATTTTCCGCCGTATGCATACAGTACAGGAAAAGGGAAACGCCTCTATTCCAGTTATTGGGCCTACTGCAATATGGTAAAGTAAGACACTATGACTGTTTTGAAACAAGTTAGATATAACATGACTGTCAATGGTTTTTTTCTCAAAAATTCCAATGAACATTTTAAATGCTGGATCGTTCAGCAAAGAGATCTGTCCAGCACAAATCTTTCTAAAATGTAAAATAAACTGACAAAGTCTGACGTTCAAGAGCTACTTGCTGTAGGTTATATTGGCAACGATCGAGTAGTGTCTCTAGTTTTACTTTGAATTATTGTCCGAATTTGTACGTTAAAAACATAGGACAAGGAACTATATGGCGCATCTCTGAATATCAATACAATACAATTTACATACATTTTTGAAATGAACTCTATCTAGATCTGTTCACATAAAATGAATTGTTTTTGTTTCCAGAGCAGCCAAAATTGACTTAGAGTTTTATCAAGCCGATAACGTTTATCCTCAGCTGACTTCCAGTTTTTTTTTCCATTTTATAAATATTAATATATGATGTTTCCACAGCATTGCACATTCAACAAACTGCACAGTATTGAGTCGCAAATAGAGGTTCATAGACAGATACTAGAGAACAAGTCATACCTTTGCACTTTTACGTATGATATAATATATAATAACAAGCTATTTGGAAAAGTATATGTTGCATCCGTCATAGGCGATAATATTGTATCTGATATTTATATTCTAACGACAAGTTAATGAAAGCCATGTTACAATAACTACTTTTGATGTAAGACCAAGGCATTATATTGCCCAAAAGTTGTGTACCTCCTATTACATTCAGAATCACAGGATCACAGTATCACTTTATAGGATTAGTGTGAACAGGATCAACCGTTTGTTTTTTTTTTCATTTCGGAACAAACTAATTAAGCTACTGTAATTAGGTTTATAATTTTCTCTTTCTCTAATCTCTGAATTATGTTTTGTGACATGTTTGTTCTTTCCAATCTTCAGTTCGAACTTGTTGACACGGAACCATTCTCCTAGCTCTTCTATCGTTGTTGGGAGTTCTACTCCGTTCGTTTCCGGTACAAATGCAAACAGAACTACAGTGATTAGACACAGAATGGCGTAAACACAAGGCGGTAGCCATTTAATTTTGCTTGACTGAAAAAAAACAACAAGCTTATTATAGGAAGCACAAACAAAAGTATGTTATGGGATGTAATGTTGTATTGTAATGGAATTTCTGCTAAAATGTAGAATTCTTCTTAAAACATTCATAAAAGTAATGGCACCTGTTCCATTTGCAATTGCAATGGAATATGACAGATCTTTCCTATCATTATAAGTCAAAGATGCTTAGGCACATATACTAAGTCATTTTTATAAATCAAATACAAAACATTTGAATAAAATATATCACAACGATCTAGTTCCATATCCAGCAGACACCCAAAGGTGCCAAATGTGAGCATTGTTTATAAACTTTGGTATCGTGTTGCACACATTTTCAGAATGTAAACCCAAATAGTCATACACTAAATATACCAAAGGAAAATGAAGTAGAACGGGCGCGCAAGCAGGCAGGCAGGCAAACCTACAGGGAGACAGAGAAGTATTTCTTACCACATTCCTCGAAAAAGGTGCTATCATTGCCCCAACTTTCTCCATGAAAGAACAAGCACCAATAGCAATAATTCTGTAACAGAATGCAGATTACTTGAATGGTATTGTTTCACATACATTTTGTACATTTGTAATTTGGTTTAAGTCGAATTGCAGTGTTAAATTTGAGGACCGATATTTCATTTTTTTTTAAAGTTACATGTAATTAAAACAAAGTATAGTTCTTCGCACAAATATAATGAAAATCGAAGAATGTAACAATAAGAATGTATTAACATTACTGTTCAATGTGAAGCTTAAAACTATTAAAGGTTTGATGTTTTTCTTTTTTATTAATTTAACTGTCAATTTATCTAATACGTCTCTGTAAACGTCTAGAAAGTAGTGAATAGTTTTTATTGTTCGTCCAGTATTAAACACATGTCGTTATCTAAATGTATCGGTGAAAGAGGATCCACTATGTAACCATCACTCGAATTTTGAAAATGTGTATACACAATCACACTACTGTATGTTTTTGAATGAAAGTACATGCAACATTTTACAGTCCCTGAACAACAAATGAAACAATATATTTTCTCGATTGCTGAGTGTAGTGTGAATGGTGTTGCAGATATTGTCTTTACATGCATTTACTAACCATTACACAAGTTTTGTCATGTTGACTATATTTGAATCGTCTTGATACCAGTCATCAACATTTGACTTGTCCTATTTATTAAATTTTCTTTTTAACAAGACAGTCGAGTGTTGGTATGATCAATTACAGTCGTTAAACGGACACTCCCTTCATCTAGCAGATTATTCTAGAACGCAACGCCAAAACAATATCCCTCCGCTTTGGCGGGGGATAAAGATGAATTGGGACTTTACAATGGCTTATCTAAGACACTGTTCTAAGGCCCGCTACTTTTTGTTTTACTGTTTTCTTGATCTTAAGTTATTGAAAACGCATTGCATTTATTAGCATTTTATTGATAATTGAGAGCTGTTACATCATTGTCAAGAGTTTTATTTCATACTGTTTAAGCAAATGATGAGTAAACTATATATCAAATATAATAAGCATTTATTTCCAGTCCATCCAAGTTAATGTGCTTTATTCGTGACAAAACGTCTTTTTTGCAATCACCTTTCAATTTCAGTTATACTCTAGACGGATAACGCTGTACGGTTGAATACTGTTAATGCATATTTAATTTCATTGTTTAAAGTGTTTTTATCGTTCAAAGTGACCATTTTAGATAAAACATTAATCAGTGACTTAATTATATTATACTGTGGCGGGGAAAAACGCTGTTAAACTTCTTCCGTATTTTGGTGTCAGGTTTATTTTGACACATTTCTCTTCTCTACTATACATACCAAGTATTGCTCCAAACAATTTCCCTTTAATACCATTTTGTCTTAAAGCATTCCATGATTTGTTTCTTTTTATCATATCAAAACATTTAATAAAATCTATAAAAGCTACATATCTTACCACCTGGTTTTGAAAATTGTTTATTTGTAATTGCTTGCAAAATAAATACATTGTCAGTGGTTGAAAAAGCCCGCTTGAGATTCATATAGTTTTATCACATATATTAACATAAAAATCAATCTTCTTGTCAAAAGACTAGTATAATTCGCCACATATATCTAAGAGTGATATACTTCTATAATTTCCAGGTAAATTTATGTCACCTTTCTTATGTTATGGTACTATTACTGCTTTACTCTAAGATTCGGGAAAAGTTCCAGTATCATATAATCTATTAAAAGGTTTTCCTATTAACGGAAACATTAGATCGATCCCATGAATAAAATTATTCTGGCATGAAATTATCTTCACCACTGCTAGTGCCAGCCTTGAAACCTTTAACTGCTTTTAGTATCTCGTCATCTGTATTTTCAGAATTAAAAATTGAATCTTCAATCTCGTTTTTCCAGAATTGTTCACGATTATATCTGATTGAACAACTTTTTCCCCTTCATCCAAGTTAAAAAGGTGTTCAAAATAGGTTTTTCATTCCTCGGGTGAAAAAGAATTCGAACTAGCGCTTGCTCTAGCACACATAAATTTAAGTTTTCTCCAAGACGATTTAGAGATTTTCGCATAATGTATTAGTTTATTTAATTGGGAACTACAATATACTTAACACTTTGAGTCACAATAATGTCTGAACTAATTTCGTGCCGAAATATATGCATTTAAATTTGCATCGCTTCTGAGACGTCTAAACATTAAGTTTTTTTTTTGTTTTTTTTAAGTAGTTAAGTCGCTATTAAACTATTTTGCTTGATATGCCGTTTTATTTTCCAATTGCTTTAAGCAACATATTCCACAAGAATATAGAATGACATTGAGTTCATTTATAACATTGGATAAATATGTTGCAACATCCATAATTTCTAATGTAAATTTTTTTTAAAGGATGCGGATAAATGTTTTCTCAAATTTTCCCGATTTTTGAAAGTGTTCAAATATATATTTTTATCTCTGATTTCGCGTAAACCTTCTGTGATGTACTGATTTTGAACATTAATAAATGTCACTTTTAGGTTAAATATAAGAGGCAAACGCGATGAATCAGTTCTACTATCCATATCAAAATCTGTTATAGACGCTTTTATACCGTCTGAATATAACATGTAGTCAATCACACTACAACCGAGCTGACTTATGTACGTAAAATCGCCTCTAACCTTATCACAATAAAATCTGCCATTTGCTATGCGGATATTATATGACTTACAAAATTGTAATAAATCAAGGCCAAATGAGTTTACTTTTGTATCACAAGACATCCTGGGAGGAAGTAAATCATACCGAAAAATATCCTGGTATGCGTCACGATCATCAGAAGTATGCCCCACATTAGTACAATCACTTGTATCAGCAGTACGATCATTTAAGTCGCCGCTGAATATAAAATCTGTCTCACTATTAAGTTATTAAAATTTATAAATGTTTCTTTTAACATTTTAATACCTTTTAAAGTTCTAGTGTTATAAAGAAAGCGATGTACATGGTTGTATGTAAATACAACCACATATTCAATTTCTACCTGTAAGCAAAAAGGATCCATTTGTTGAAAAACTTAAAGTCACATTCTGGTAACAAACGTTTAATAAAGTTTCGTATACTTTATTTAACACAGACAACTATGTCCACCATTGCCCTGTCGGCTACGGCATGTTTTACACCTTTAACAAAATGGTAATAATAATCGATTAAGAAAGTACAAACATTTTAATCATCAGATAGCCATGTTTCTAACAATGCAATAATTGAAAAGTTTCATATGTTATACATTAAAACATCATTTGCGAGTTTATTTTTTAATCCTTCAATATTCCAACATACACAGTTTAAATTTGTATTGTCGGTAGGGCTTCGGCCACTTTCCTATTTATCTGAATTTTGTCCATCCGTCATCATCACTTCGTGGCCTACTGCAGTCAGATCTTCTGTATTATCCGACTCATCAAGATCCACAGTTTCTGTGTAATCAGGGTCAGCGACTGAAGATATAACCTGACGCGTGTTCCTTTTAGCTTTCAATTTAAGACGTGTTTCGTTGTCTTTACACTTGTAACTTCCCTTAATAAAAGTAGCTATTTTCCCCTGCTGTTTTAGCCGAGATAATTCATTTCTCTGCCTCTTTTTCAAATCATCATAAACCCTTATACCATTAGCCCTAAGACTATCTCTACCACTGTATACTCTATGTTTGTCATTATCGAACCTAAATGTTATAAGAACCATTCTGTCAAAATATCCGGTCTTATTTCCCATGCGTGTAACAGATTTAATATCATCAGATTGCCATTTTTCTATTGGGCAAGCCGCATTAAGAACCTCTTTAACTAATTTAGATTTTAACTTTTGAATTGGTTCATTGGCGTCCTTTTGTAGCCGAAATATTCTCATATTGCCTTTTGCGCTATTGCGCTTCTCGTTCTAGAAAATATATATCTTGATCCATAACCTCCATTCTGTCGACTTTAATATCAAGTTTCACTTACATACTCCACATCTAATTGTAGCCTCTTTTTGGACTCAAGTAACTCATCTATACCCTGTTTTACACACGAAATCTCGGATGACATATTTTGCTGTTTTATCTTTATTTTAGACATTTCTTGCTTATTTTCAAAACATTCAGATTTTATTATCGTAATATCTTTTTTCATATCTGCGACATGAACTCTTACTTCCTGAATTTTCGACATAGCCCGCTGGTTTAAGGCACTGATTGCAGCGAAAATGTTCAGCCTTTTGAATAAACATATAGATTCGATAGCGGTATAAAGAAATATCAACACCCATAGTAACAAGAGTGTTCGGCTTTTATATACTGAAGCATATGAAACTTCAAAAAAATAATATCCCGGTTATAAATTTGCCACCAATACGCTTCCGTACTTTTTAAGATTTGGACATAATTTCACTGTGTAATCCGCCTTTTGTCCTTCAACCAGTATAACATCTAAACAATGGGGCTGGTTAGTGGGGCGTAAAGTTAGCGTACAATTATAGAAAAAGTCATTTTTACGAAAGTTTCACCCACAATTTCTGCTTTAATCCTTTATCAAATTTGAAATATGAATAACTCCTTATGAATCAGGCTTTCCGGCGGTATATAACATGTTCATGCAAAAATATCACAGTTCCTAATATTTCACTATAATATCAGAGTCTATGAAATCAAAGGGGTCTTTAACATTGTCTACTTTCTTAACGTTGCATGTATATAATAAGAACTGCCACGCTCATGCGGATTAATTTAACATCGATTCCGTATAGAATAGAAAACGAGTGGGGTTGTCTATACGAGATTTTCTATCCGACTTTTAAACCACGCTCATCGAAATTGGCCAATCGCCGTCCAGTATTGTGCCTGTATATATCGCATAGACAACGCTTTATCATTATATATTTAAGCAGCGAGAAAATCGTGCTCAGTCAATGAAATAGGACTAAATTGTCTTCGAAAAAATACATGTACAATGTATATGAAAAAATGTGACATTTTGAAAATATACTAAAAACAATGAGAATTGTTTTCTTACTTTGCTTGAACATAGCTTGATGAAAACAAATCGGGATAATAATTGTTGTATATGCATTTAAAGAGTGATCAATGATGCATCGTTTGGAGCAAAAATGGTTGCCAAAAAGAGGTAGGGGTTAAAAAACAAAAATAACTATGACGGTGAGGAAATTTGTCAGGAATTTATAATTCTCATAGACAGTATAGTAACAATGCATGAATATATCCTATGCTCATAACATATGACCACTTTATAATTTACATTCGTAAATCTCCACCTTGACAGGGCAAGCCTCTTTTGGAGAAATGGTGGATTCCGAACAAATGTGCAGCTGTATGAAAGTCGTTATATTTTCTCACTTGCATGGTACCAACTAGAACAAAGCGGGAGCATCCATTTCCTCTGGACACATTCCTTTGGACACATTACTAATGCTTTTGCTCTGTTACTTTAGGTAGAAAAACTCTGACATGGTGTAAACCCACTGATTCAATAGTACACCATATTATATATATAATATATATATATACTCTGGAAAATATTACATAGTCTTTATGCCATAAGTTTTCCTCTGCTCTTCCTGTTTGCAAGAACGGTAACATACACTTCCACATAATATACTTGGTACATTTTTTGCACAGTAAATGCAGTCATACCTAGTAAGTATAATATACTAGAGAATACAACCAGGGATTTGATGGGCATGTTGTCGTAATTGCTAGCGTAAATCGGAAAATTTAAAAAAAAACTTTTGTTTTTACTATTCCTTGGTATTATTCAAAACGTTTGTTATAATGAATTATTAAAAAGGAAGTGTTTTCTAAGTTGTTAAGTATATTAAGAGAATGCGTGTTGTTATATTGTTATTGCAGAAAAACGGTGTTTATTCTTGTTATCTTTATATTACCTCACCTTGGCCAAAGGATGACCGCCGACTGTCACACTTAACCTTGTTAACATCCCAAAGATCACATTTCGCATCAAATCATCATGACCGCTGGTGAGAATGTTTGTCTAAATGATTTCTAGGTCAAGTTCGAATCTGGGTCACCTGGAGTTAGAAACTAAGTCACACAGTCAAAATAAAGAAGAACCTTATTAACAATCTAGCTGTCACATTTTATAGCCAATCAAATGAAAATTGGTCAAGATGTTTGTTTATGCCATATTGTAGTCACCTGTGGTCAAAAACTAAGTAACAAGATCAGATCAACAGATAACTTTTTACTGCTCTATAAGTCACATTTTATAACCAGTTATCATGATTATTAGCCAGAATGATGACCAAACTCAATCTGAATCACATATAGATCATGGTTGATTTTTGATCACATTGGGTTATAAGCAGGCAATGCATTCAGGTATGCGATATAGGGCAAAGATAGCGCCTCTTGTAGGCTAAGAATATCAGTCGATTTTATATGTCTCTCTCTTGTTTCATTTAACTTCTTAAAAATCGTGTTAGAAGCCTAATACAGTTCTGCCTTTAATACAAGTGGGCATCATTTCCTTAGGCAACGCAATCTTTTTTGCTGCGAGTATCTGACATAGTTTCTTTCACATTGTCTGCAATATCGATATTCAGTGTACCTTTACAATTTGAACCCCTGCTTTAATCTCAGCGCACGCGCAATAAAATCGGAAAAACCCAACTGCTGGCAGCTTAGGTTATAAATAGTAACACAACAGAGAAGTGATTTAAGCGGGATATTTAACAATTATAAGAAGTTTGAGTTACCTATTTAGTCACTTACACCGAAAGAACAATCGCCCAAGTGACACGGTTGCGTAATCTAGGACCTTGAGTACGGTATAAAGCATCTGCGGTACGAAACATAAAAACGCCCGAAGATCTGGTAGCGCCCGACAACTGGTAGGAATCCAGTATGTCCACTATAAAACGAGGTATTTGGCCTGTATTTTATCATATCTCCATATCTAACATCAGTTTCTGACTAAAATCTATTGTAGCCAATCAATGTGAAGATTCTTACTCACGTGACTAAATACGACCTTAGAACGATTTTGCTTTGACTTCAGTTTTCACAGCAACAAAGATTTTGACAAGAAATAAAATCATGGTACTCATAATTTTGAAGAACATGTAAGTGTCGTAATGCAGACGATATTCAAGCCATAAATTTCTCTTTTGCATAAAAATATCTTTATGATTTTAAGTAGTATTTCTTAACCTTTATACATGTATGAATCTATACAATTCGGATGAACGATTTCAGATCCTAGACGTCTAAACGTAAACAGAATAGAGAAATCGTTGTGGAGAAACATTAGTGGACATTGTCCGTTTGACAAAATAAGATATATCATTATATGAAATGAGCAAATTGATGGTCGTGGTTCGAGTGTAATTGAGAGTGCCGTGTCTTCTGTTTTAGAGCAAATTTAGACAAAATACCTGTATGGTCCGATTCCAGTATTCCTCTTCAAAAAAGAAATAAAGTCGTTCAAGCATAAACAACACTTTGTAAGGGAAATTGTCCACATATTTGGAACACCAGGGCAATCAAGACCATGCATATACATTCTCAAAACAACTCAGGGTTTCAGATGTTTATAATCCGTTGAACTTGATAATAAAGCTTAATCAAGTTCCATTGTGGTCATTTTATTTGTGCTATGTTAAAGTAAGTATTCTCAAGAAAACTAGGCCCTCAGAAAAGGCAGAAAGCCTCCTTGAGGCAAAACAATTGCACATAAAGTCAAACATGTCTGCAGAGAAGAGAAAGAATATTGAAAGCATGTTAAGATTTCTGCCAGCGGATGATTGTACATATCATGGAAAAGATTTGTCAAATTCAGAGAAAATTATGTTAAAGATGCTGATACTTTTAACACTAGAAGACAATGTGTAACTGTTGCAGTTTTGCTTGGTTACTTTTGTCTGTTAGAAACATTGTAAGGGAATGTTTTGTTTAAACAGATGAGTATGCTTCATATGTATTTGCATTCACTTATATGTTTACTATGCATAGGTGAAATGATAGAAAAACATGGTACATAATTTGACAAGTGACTTGACATGCAGTTATCATGCACAGTTTTTTTAATCACTCATTGACAGTGCTTATATTATTCTTTGTACAAAGCTCTAATAGACTAGTCCAGCAGAGCTTATGCCATGGTGGTTTGTCAATCGTCCGTCCTTCCTAATCATTTGCTTAAAAAAACCTTACAGGTTACAACTGTCATTTCACTTTCTTGAATATTGCCCAGAAGGCTACCTGCAACCTGCAGATGATCCCTTATGTTTTAGTGACATTAGGTCAAAGGTCAAAGTCACAGTGACCCGAATTTTGAAAATCATTTCCGCTTAATAGTTGATATCTACTTACAAACACCAGTCTTTAAACTTAATAGAACGGTTGGTCTTACTTAGTAGATTATCCCTACTGTTAAGGCTTAAGTGTCCTCTCTTATCTTTTCCTTGATAACATTTAAACAGATTTTCACAAATTTACTCAGAAGAGTTCAATAAGTCCAGTAGAGGGATACTGGTCCTTATGGGACGATTGTTATTTTGGTTGTGTGCACATAATGGACAAAAGTATTTCAATATTTTACAGTGGTAAAGCAGGGTCCCCTCTGAGTCAATTTTTGTTGACGAAAGTCGCAAAGTATCAATAACAGAATTTTACATTAATTTATTTCTTCGATTTTCGCGATTTAAACAGTTTTGAAAAGTATGTTTATGGGAATTGTATAAATATCAATTAGTATTAATAAATACTGATTATTTCAAAGATACTATTTTATTAATCTTTCTTTTATTAAGCATTTTGGGAAGGTTACGAATAACGCCCCCTTTTCTCATGTAAAAGAACAATTTGCAAATTAAAATTTCAACACGTAAATCAATTATTTAAATACTAACCAAAAAGTAACAATGCTAAATTACTCATATATCTTTGGCGCCTTCGTTGGCGCTCAACTCGCAACGATTTCAATAAAAAGATCAGACTGACTGACATGTTTTAGTTTGTTTCCTCGGTACTTAAAACCAAAGAATGTTATAGATTTAAATATTACTCTGTATGTTTTACTTATATCATTGTTTGTCGAGTTAAATCAGTCTATAATGACATGTGATTATCGGCAAAACAGGCATACAAGATTTATTTTATGATCGCCCAAAGCGTTTTATGTTTCCGGCAATCTGTGAATTACAACACACGGAGTCGTGTCAAAACCGAGAACATGTAATTAAATCGGTGTTACAAACATCGTCATATATAATTTGCCGAGGTGTTTAATTTTATGATTGAATATCAATTAACACCTCTGATAATGTTCGAGACGGCCACGTGCTGTTTGACAGGTTTTGACTAATTAGCTACGCCCATTTTCGTATGCTAATCAACAGATGAGGCTCTATTTTTGATTGACATAGCGAAATTGCCGACGTGGGTATTGTTTTATGATTCTTTGTTGGCACCTTTAAAGGTCATTGTATAATTGTATTTAACAAAACTTTTTCATTCATATCAAATCCTGACTAGTCACTGTTTGAATACGATATCTGCGCAGTATAATGTAAATATAAACAGTGCAAAGATCTATCTCAAGCAAAGCACTTTACGTGTAAATCTTTTGTTTTTGCTAAAACAGTAATCATTGTTTGCAATACAAAGAAAAAAGCTATTTTATTATTACGGCTCCATGAATATATGTCCATAATAACTCATGGTCCTAAAACATGAGTGCAGTCATGTAGAAGTTTTATTTGTTACAATGTGGCTATGGACCATTTGTACTAGAATTCGGTATATAGACCTATGTTACAAAGACGTTTTTTTTAACATCAATATTTAGTGATTTTAAGTGAAGTTAACTAATTTAGTTATTTAGGCTTATTTTTTAAACAGCTGATATATATATGTTATATTTAAGCCGCAGTAGCTTGCAACTGAATTATTTTGTTGCCATGTCTTTAGATTTAAATTTTTACAGTTGTCCTGTTGGAACTTAAATGCACACTCAGATTTTCTTGTAAGTTCCGGATATGTATACATGTTTTACTAACATTTATCTGAAGACATCCCCTGCCAGTTCAATGTTTTGATGATTTCAAACTTAAAATAGGGTTCCCCAAAACATAGTCTAATAGATTTTCAAGATAGTAGGGTATAAAATATGGATTCTTGATTGTTCACGAGGTGAGTCTTTCATCTGACCGGATGACCTAGTCTTTAACCCTATGTGACCGAGTTTTAAACCTGGCCTAGAGTGCCTTGCGACAAACATATTGACCACTTTTCGTGATCCGTTACAAAATCATTATTACAAATGGTCATTGTAAGTTACTGGCTTGTTGTCTGTAAATGTCTGTTCCGGCAAAATTGTGTAAACTTTTATTGTAAGTTTGAGTGACCAAGCATAAATCGTCACTATTTTTATTAAGTGCCCGAGTTGAAAAAATTAAGAGTAACTGTTCGAGTGTACTTGATGTTTGATTTTAATTTTTCTTGTTTCTGTAAAAAAATATACGTATTTTCAATTTTGACTACTTTTTATCACATTAATATTTTCCAATACTGTATCTTTTGCCGCGCGGCCAATTCATTGTAGTAAATGTATCAAAGTGTGCATAAACCTGGTTAGTGTTTGAAATTATTTTAGTGAATCAGCAGATTTCCCCTATATACTGACTCGGTATATAAATATAGATTTACACAAGTTAATACTGCGCTGCGATTGGACAAAAGGTAATTTCAAACACTAATCTTACATGAAGTAGTACATTTCAGTGTCTTGATTTGCTTAAAATCATAGTAAATTGGTATTTAGCTATTACCGTATTGCTTCTAACAAATAGACGACATCTTCTTGAAATATATTCTTCTTGAATGTAATGATGTCTCTCATTGGAATTTATTAATTTTAATCAGTACTGATCTGACATTTTGTACAAGTTCCAACATGAACATTAACGATTTCTTTCAAATAAATGTTCATTGATGAAAATTACACCTTGAAAGCAATTGCCAACATTTTCACTTCATTTTCTGATCTTTTAAACAGTTATTTAACATTTGCTAATATATAGGATCATTTTATTTCTAGCACATCAATCACTAAGAGAACTTTTGGGTCCGTATTCATCAGTGGTTATCGGTATTTATTAGTGGTCGACAGTAGGCAGCTAATTCTTGAAGTAATTACAAGATTCATTTGACACCCTCTTCAGAAATAGGTAAAAAAAAGTTTATTATAACAAAGTTGTGAGTACCATAAGTACTCAAGCTGTCTGAATCATTTCCATTCTTTGGAAACACGATTCAGCTTCAATGAGTATAACCTATTCATCATCTTCATTTGAGCATCATCGTTTATTGGAACCTGAATAGAATACTAGTAGTGTATTAGTTGTTCCGATAAAAACGGGAACCATTGACACAGTACACTATCCATTCATATTCTAATTTGAACATCAAATATTCCAAGTAAATTGGAATTTCGAACCTGAATAGAAACGGGATTTGTTGTTCCAGTTAAACGAGAACCTAATCACAGAATGACACAAAAGCATGACATCAAATTCGATCGGACAAAGCATTTAGCGGTCATGGTGACCAAGCTCTGTCTGTTACACAATTAACAACAATATCCCCCACACTTAAGCTTGTGACCACATGGTAAAAAAACTAAGTCTATCAGAATATTATACTACAGCAAACTGTAAAAGTCGAAAGTAGGTGTGTGGTGAGCAGGAGGTGAAACTATCAATGTTGAAATCACCCATGTTGAAACAATAAAGGTTAACACAGGTATACTTTACACAAGATCCAAATATATCTTAAGAGGAAGGTGGGAAAGTGGACACTTCATTTGCAGTATCTTCTCCTTCAGCTCCTCCAGTTTGTTGGACCCTGACCAGCAGCAAAAACAAGAATTCGAATAAATAAAAGAAATATCGGTATGATTCCGTTTAGAGACTGCAGATAAAGTATACATTTTCTTTAATTAAGATTATGTTAATTATCTAATCTGCTTCTCTTGCTACTGTAACGTTTCTGGTTTGATTTAAATTGCATCATAAATGAGTTCTTCGGAAATTTCTTAATCTTAATGAGACGTTGAATAGATGCTCTTGACATGCAACCTTACCAGAATTGTGAAGATGTCTAGTTGCTTTGGCAAACAATAGGGAAAACCTTCGAAACTCTTCAAAAAAAAACCAGAACCCAGAACTTGCACAATTGGCGATTGTAACGCTTACTGTTCATTTAAACATCTAACGATTTCAACGTTAACATTTATTTGTTCCGATGGTATATTTTGAATCAAATGACAGGGAGCATGTACTTTCGCATTTTCATGGCTCCATATCTGTATCTCCTTTCTACCATAGAATGACGTAATTTTCCAGCAATTGATCTATACAAACTTTCCGTTTCAGGATTGCGTACTTTCACGCTTCTTCTTTTTGTAGTGTTCGATGTCAGTGAGATGAATGACTGTCTTTATTATTTCTATAATTATAGACTGGATCTTTCTTTATTGCATCGAACCACACAAATCTACTCCCGAAAGCGTTCATCAATACTTTCTTGTAATTGCTTTTGATATCCTTAAATACATTGTTATTGGTTTCACTTTCACTGATCTCGGAATCTTCCGTCTACAATGCCCTGCTAAGGATCAACATACATGTATAAATACTCATCAGAAGTAACATATATTTAGTCATCGCTGTCAAATGTTGGAGACATATCGTCAGAGTTATTTTCCTGAATGGGTCCCAAAGTTTTCATCTTCATTGAATTGTCTGATATTGCGGTTTCTGTCGAATATGTATATCCTTATCATCCATATCATATATCCCGTCCTTATAACAAATATCGCCAACAAACACTTTCAACGTGTGTAGGGGGGACTTTGAGCTCTTTACAACATTGGAGTGAAACTTCAGTTTTGTCACATGACTAGCATATCTCATTAAATGGTAAGTTAAGTGGTGCCACATCCCAGTTATATTGTAAGACATTTGACATGACTGTCACGATAATAGCGTTTCACCTGCACTTCTTTGCTAACACTATACACAAAATGTAGTTTTATTCCTGATAAGCATCATCGCACGAAAAACTGACACATTGTGAGTGAAAGGCTATCCTTAAAAACATTGTATGCATATCGCCTAGGAAAACGCTTGCATTTGACTCACACAAAGAGTCCAGTGCTTTGATTTTTTGACAAAATACAAAATCTGGCGGAGTATGGAAAAATCATTGAATTCTTGCTACGTTTAGACTTTTGCCACGTGCGGACACTAACATATTTACTTAAGCATATTTGAAAATGTGCGGGGTAAGGAAAGTAGCCATTCCAATAGTCTTAGTCGATTAAATTAAGAAAAAGCTAACATGCTGCGAGTTTGTTTACACTTGACGATGTGACCTGAACGTCAATATACGTGGTGTTGTTTCTAAGTTTCAGGTCGTCCAGTTTCAATTGATTTATGATATCAATACTGTATCAGATCTTTAAATAGGGACTAACATTTAAGCAAACAATCATCTTTTGCCGACCTTAAGGCAGATGTATAGGCGTATAGCACCCATACATGGGACCTCAGTTTTAAAGTTTCATCCGAAAGACTGTTAGTACTTTCAGCTGGTCAGCCTCGGGAATCGAACCCGCAACCCTGAGATTACAAGTCTCGTGCTCTACCAATTGAGCTAACAGGGCTGACCGAATCAAAGTTATAAGTAGCCTTAGTTTTAAATGACTGAAAATTATCTTATACAGCCGAGCCACTAAACTGACTATTGATCGGCATTAAAGAAAGACTCAACGACAATAAACAATTGCATTTTCTCGCAACGTGTCTGAAATATGGATGCGCCGGCAAAGGTGGGAACAAATTTATTTAAGCAGCGACATCGAGTTTCCGCAGGTAAACTACCTGGCTGAACCGTAGGTTTTTCCTCGAGTTATCCATGGCGATGTGTAACTAAACGTATAGGAAATATGACTGGGACCGATGAGAGAAATCGAGTTTTCCCGGGTTCTCGAGCTATTGATGCTTGATTTTACGAAGTTTTACTGTATCAACTGTAAATTGCTCGCCCGGATTTGAACATTGTAGTCTCAAAACACCCTTAACAAAACATAAGCAAATACATTCTGCGCTTATGAGACTCGTTTATTCGGTAACAAGACGTGAAGCAAAAATGCACAAACATTCAATAACATCAATACAAGTAGCATACATTAGTATATAACCTCAGAAAACATTATGAAAATTAATCATCTTTTTGTTCACCCCTCTCGGCATGTCGTTACCATACAAACATTTCCTGTCAGTAATAATATCAGAAGATGATGAACAGGATCCTATTCTAGCCATAGGAACAATGGCCGCCCGGGAAAACCCTTAAATCATTTTTATTGATCATTTTCATTGAGGTAGAAAACTTGTTTCCGTAGCTAGTCATAATTAAATGACAAATGAACAAAATGCTTTTTTAAGCATTTCTTAGACTATTCCTCTTAAAAAATGGCAACGTGAAGATATATTTTGCGTTTATTCATATAATCTTTTCCTAGCAAGCTACTATTTCAGGAAGTTTGTTGTTGTTATATCCCCAAACACAATATGTAAGGGGGTTATACTGGATTCAGCTTGTCTGTCTGTCCGTTTGTCTGTCCGTCCGTCCGTCCGTTCATCCGTCTGTAGACGGAATCTTGTGGCCACTAAATCTCAAAAGCCCCATGTTCTCCGTAGAATGGTAGGGATATATCGCCCAATCAGTATTACCTCGATGTTAATGTAACTTAATCGAAAATCGACATCAACAATTTGGAACTGCTTTTGGGGTTTCCCTGACAGTAAACTGCAAATGAACGGGGGAAATTAAAATGTTGCTCAGAGGAGGTTGCCGTTTCCAGATGTCAGGCTGTACATAGGTTAATTTCCCTTTTATTTACAACCATATAATGAAGATAGTCGGTTAGAAATAATTAATATTTCAGGCAACATAGTTATAAATAACTGATGACAAAAGCTAGGATTACATTCACCACAGTCTGCAGATGTTTCTATCTTTTTATACAGTACATCTTCGTTAACTCGAAAATCAATAACTAAAAGTCCCGATCGAGATCGCTTGTCGGTCCCGGCCAAATTTCCTATACGTTTATCTACACATTATGGATATCTCCCGCCGGTGTATATTTAAAATTATCACTGGCCTATACATGTGCATTAACTTCTATTCAGTTTATTATATTGATCAAATCCATATTAGGATATTCACTTGTAAATACCTAAAATTCGGATAACTTGAGACCTTCGGTAACAGTAGACTTTTCCTCGGACCCATGCTACTTCGAGAGAGAAACAGGACAATAAACATAATAAATGCAATACCCAGTGTGTTCGACACATATTCATGTTCTTTGGTTGCATTATGTATACTAAAACAAATACTATACTTACAACAAACCTATATTTCTCGCAAATAAATGTCCTTCAAATTGAGCGCCGCTGAATGCAACCTTGTAGTAGCTATTATCAGATAATTCATGAAAAACACATGTTCAAACTTCTTCCTAGCGTTGTCATTCAGTCATGGATAATTGTTTGAACAACGTGTCACGTAAAAATGTTTCAAGTATACGGGTTCACTCACTTTAACTACATTACTAAGCATACATTTCTAACGGAAATATCTTTATTTAATCATTTACAATTTATCAATGTTATATCATTAATTATATTTCATTATAAACGTCCACTTGAACACATTATGTTCGTTCACTCTTCTGTAAAAACAACATCTTTGTGTTCTTTTTTATTTTACCAGATGTCATATTTCTGTCACGGTGGCGGGCGAAATGGCTGTACATGAATAGCATCTTCAGAGTTTTTTTAATGCACAGCTTACCATTACTGTTCAGGGATCTAGAAATTTATGATCGACAGTAAGTGGCAAAAAACAACTGTAGTGTACAAATTCATTGCATGCATTAACTGAAATATGCGTTAGAAAATTTGTTTACTGACGCAATGTAATTGGACGAACCCGTGTAAAGCAAACACCTTTACATGTATTTTTGGTCAAACAATTACCCACTGCTTGACAACCACATAAGGAAGAAAATAAACCATATGTTTTTCACGAATAGTATGATAATAGCTACATGTACCACTACGTACAAAAAAAAATGAATGTTTAATTAAACGGTGTTCAAATTGCAGGGTATTTATTGGCCCCTATACCAACAACTTTGTTACAATTTATACACCATTTCCTGCTTAAGGGAAATTTGACTCAGATTTCTTATACCAGTCTTCAAATTAGTTTAATGCCTTTACAAGTACTGTGGTAGAGGGTTATACCCCTAACCATACAAAATTGGTAATTCATTTGTAACAAGCAGTGTTGAAATCCCTCAAACATTAAATAATGTATAAAGTGCAATGATATTGTGTGGTATAGGGGTCACTTCTTGCTGTAAGCCTTGTTCAAAAATTAAAGACAAGTACTTGTAAGAAATTTTATTACATTCATCAACATATTTCTTTTTTGTTGACATTAGCGTTTTTTTGAGTTGTTAAGATTGGACTAGACCTTTCTAAATGTATAGGTTACCATACTTTAAATCGCAAAAAAAGATATTCATGCATAGAGAAATTCCTACTTGTCCGTGCCTTTATCACCTCATGATGACTGGAAGCGGTTCCTAATGCTACACCGTGCATCACATCACTATAGCATTTAGTATATAACGTGAATCAGTGCAACTCGATGCATATCAGAAAAAATGAATGTGGGGGTGGGAATAGGGGGTGAGGATGAAATAATACCTACATATCAAATGGGATGACTATTTTTATTTAGTTTCTACTTACTTTTTGGTCCTAGCTTTTCTTTATGACTGGTATTTTGTACAATATAGTATTAATCCGTGTTGTCTTCTACCATTGCAAGTCAGAATGAACGCATATTTAACATATTTATTTTTGACCCCAATCTCCTCCCGGGATAGAACCCGGAATCTCTTGCGTGTTAAGCGAACACATTAACCTTTGCACCGATAAAAAGCGTAACCAATAGTTTATTTGCTATGAGGTTTAAAATTCTTACCTACAGGTCTATCTTATTAGATTGTCAGCGCGGGCTCTACCTTACCACAGTATAAACTATAATTGTTAAGACATTTCTGTTAACCTAAAGCGTCTGTTAATTATTGATTATTTATGATATGGGTTTAAGATTTTTTTTGAATTATTAATTTCCAATATTACGTACAAAATTCAAAACTAAACGTTAAAAGTACATTGTAAATCGTTTAACGATTTAAGCAGACGACAAGTTGTGTACTATTATATCTACTGCGGTTTCATAATGCACCGTTAACTCTACGCTTCAGCGATTCTGAAAATTCCCTCATTTCAAAATGGCGGCTTTATATAGATAAAACAGGAAATGCGCTCAGTGAACCTGGTCTGCATAAACCCGATAGACTACTAACAGATATAATATCACAGTTAATAGACTGAATAATGTTTATCCGAAACTCACAATTTTCATTTGTCCATCCGCAAACATTTATATGTCCCAATCGTAGGGGCTCGCTGGGACGGGAGTTTTCCTAATGAGTATTTTGTTGCTGCCGCTGCTGCTCCTTCTAATCCTGTTGACGGCGTGACTTAATTATTCCACTTACATTGACCCGCAGTGATCTCCCTTGAGGTAAATTACGAAGTACTGCTCGCGCATTCATTTCAATTAATCATTCTATACGTGATGTGCTGCTCTTAAGGAACACACGTTCGTACTCCGCTGTGTCTTTTAATTTCCACTCATTTCTTAATACTGCAATTTTTTCCTGTCGAGATTCAGAATATATATTCACAATGCCTGGTTTATCATTGAATCTGTTTGGTAGTCGTACTAAAGTGTATGTTGACGTTTAAAAATAGAGATAGGAAACGCGGAAATATTTTGTTTTACCTTCTAACACTGGACGGGTATGGATTGAAACCGTGGACCTTGCAATCCTGAGGCAAACATAACACTACGGCTCTACGGTGGATCTACATCCCAGCTGTAGTTAACAAGAGTAGTGAAAACATTTATATTTTTGTATTTAGCTTTCGGTCTTATAAGTTAATGTCATCTGGAGAACAAGGTCTTGTTGCACAATAGTAATGCATAGTTACTAGTCTGTATTCATATTGACATGATTTGTTTAAATATACGTATGGTAAAATACGTTGCGTTAATTGTGAATTGTTTTAAAGATTTAAAGATCGAAACATTAAAACAATCAATACATTTGAAGCAATTTGTTCTTTTGTGTTATGAGGTTTAAATAATTTTGAGCGACGTAAGCATTCAGCAATTTAAGACCCTATTATGTGTCAAAATGGTTTAAGTTGCTGACTCGTAACCACTTAACTTTAACTGATTCAGTTTAATGGGTTTGGGTCACGCCACCTATTTGAGTCGTCTTGTACGTTTATTGGAATCTCAGACTAGTGCAGAACATTCTTACGAAATATGGTTAGATACCCTACCGCCACCAGAAAAACTGTTGAAGATAGAAAATGAGGGATATACACCAAATGAAAAACATATAACAAAACAAGATATATTTCAAATACAATATATTATAGTCTAAGTGATAATTACCCTTCATAATGATGCACATGTAAATCCAATCCCAGTTCATCAGAGACAATTTGCAGTTAAACCTGCATATGGGCATTTGTTAGAAATAACGATGGAATTTTGAGGAAACTTGCCAAGAATGTTGTTCTACCTGGCACATGTTGGTATAAGATTATGTCATTTCTGATGATTTAAGTGATACGGTGTTTGATGAGCTGGTTTACAAAGATTGTAAATTAGTGCGAGTTTAGTTTTTTATTGTACTTATTGTGTTCAAACAACGAGTATAAAACATTCAAAAATAAACTATTCAAAGAAAGGTATGTGAATTTTTACCCTTTTTAAAACAGAGGTAGTGTGCGTTTAACTCCAGTTGGTATCGTAATATACTTAAATTGTTAGGAAAAGCTAAATAGGAGTGTGGTAAAAGCTAAATAGGAGTGTGGTAACCGTCGTATTACACTTCCTCATTGAATTTCACGGAAACCACGTGACTGTTCTTTACTAGGAGACGTGTGTTTTGTAGTTTCCGTTCGGTCTTCGATACGAAATCATATAGGTACAGGATTTGTTCAATATACAAGGTACCGTAATAATTTGCTTAACTTGAAAAGATTGATTTCGTTCATGCTTCTGTAAAAACATCTTTGTGGTTTTTTTATATTTTACCAAACGTCTTATTTTTGTCACGGTGGCGGATTTTCACGTTGGTTTTGTAATGATCGCATGATTAAAGCACGATAGTGCAGTTTGTCGTTTTCAATATAGCCATATCTCTCACGAGTCCGAAGTAAACATCGCGGAATGATAGGCATTGTTTTACAGAGGTAGCTGAAATGCACAAATAACTATGTTCAGGAAAATAGAATTTCATATACGAAAATAGATTTTAGGCATAAGTAGCCTGAAAACATTTCCATAGACTTGCATTATAAGCATTATAAGGTTTTCGGCCAGTGCGACTACCAAAACTCTCACCGACTGCTGAAATGCATTTTATTTTGTAGAATCATCCTCGTCCCACATAAAAATAACAAATTTATACATATGATCCAATACTTTATGCCAGTACATTGGGGCTGAATGACACCACCCCCATTTTCGGGACAGTTTTAGTGGTCACCGACCAAATATATCAGTATTTTTAAATACGAAATATTTCAATTATAATTTATATCCAGACTTTTCTCTTCATATTACGTTCGTGATCCAGCGATTATTTATAAAGAATTATTCCCGTATGCATCCACTTCGTTTCAGCAAATCAGCAAGCAAACACATAGTGTAGATCCGCATGTTCCCTAGAAAAAGAAGCTTGCTTCCGGTTTACACCTATTTAGGCTAGTTAAATATTGTGTTAAATTGGTAAAAAGTCTGTCCATCACATAAATAATTGAATTTGTAGAGTATTGGCCAAAAACGACTGGATTTAGTATTTAAAATTAAAATGATGGCCTTATATTACGCCTGACACTATGATTCCGCTATACAAAGTTTTTCTCTTTAAAGCCCAGTCAGTCCACTTTAACTTGAAAAGTTTGCACACACGACCGCCTTTTAATACTTTAGTACTTCAATTAACAACTCGAACTCGATAGAGCTAGATTTTATTACGGTAGTATTGAAAGTTGTCGACTTGCAAATCTTTTAGATGCTTACTGGCGGACAGTCACGTGACTGGCAGTGTTGCGGAGTGTCAATTTATTGATAATGGAGCAGTCTATATAAAACAGTACCAGTGGCAACATTTTCTAATCGACGTTATGGACCTATATACATGTCCGTCCGTTTGTTTGTACGTTTAGCTGAAGGTCAATGGTCCTGTTACAGTATGTTCATCATTTCATCATAAGAATAAATTATTCTCTCAGCATCAACTTTTCTCATGAAATAGAAACGAATCTGCATTCAAGCTTTAAAACAAATGGTTTGAATGCCAAACACGTTATTGTTCTTAGGTGATGTTATAGGGTTATCTTGTTATGTTCTTGCATGCTACCCATTCGGCATAACCCATTTGATGCTTTTTAAGCAGCCAACTTGTTCCATATTTTAAGAATATTTGTCCATAATAACTCTTGATCCTGATGCATGAGTGGCAGTCTTGTAGAAGTTTTCTTTGTTACAATGTGTCTTCGGACTACTTTTACTAGAATTTGTTAAATAGACCTATATTATAAAGAATTGCATTGTTTTACATTAATGATACGGGTTTTGCACAGAATTACTGTTACCATTCTTGCGTACTCTTCAGCGTTAAAGAGCACAAACAGTTTTCAATCGGCGAATGAGGGGGCAGTTGCGGTCCGCTAACGAAAGCTGTTTCATACTGACGAAGTAGAAAAGTAATAATGAAAACGATGTTTATAATAATTATGAAGTATATTTAACATTCACCATACTAAATTCATTAAACGGACTTGGCCATTTTCAATTTGTGTATAGATACCAATAGCTGATTTAGGGGTGCTCACATGACATTGGTTGACGGTATAAGGAACAGTGCAGATCATGAATAGAAACGGACCTATATAAATAAGCAGGCTTGTCATGATCTGAACTTGTAATAGAGACAGAGTCATTTGCCGCTAGCATGCTAAGGTTTATGTCGGCAAAATACAACACCAACATGACAAATGATGGTGTATGATGGCCGTACTGTATGGGGAAACGCAAGAAAACCAATCCGATCTGGTGACCAATCATCATCACATATGCTAACCAGCCTGAGGATTAAACCCGGATGTGTTAGTGATCAGCAAAAACAAATATCCTGTAATGTTTTGTGTTTTCAAAGAAAGGAACGTCTAAAATAAGCATCTCTATTGACATGTTTTTAAACACGCCTGATACTCTCTTTTTTCTCGTGTGGCTTAACGCATGTTGCAGCAGTATTTCAGGGTAAATAAAGTGTATATTTTCCGGCCCTACTGCATTTATAACTTCCAATGGAGAGTGCAAAAATGTTCTCACTTACAATTGTTTTTTGCCAAAAAATACAATTGATACAGTAAAAATGTCGGATTTAAGAATACTCTTATTACAAAGAATAACATATCCAAACACTAAACTGATAATAAGATGGCTGAAGTCTGTATTCGTTTTACTTTGCGAATTCGTAAGCTGCAAAATTGTTAGAAAAGTTCTTTGTTCCGGCTGTGTTCATAAACATACTTTAACATAGATTTCTAAATCAGATTGATTTCTTAATCTTTACAAATTATTGCGTACATAGTTTTGGTGCATTCTTTTCGGTACATTTGAGCCAGACGATATTTCTTTTCAAACTATGTTTAATCAAATCTTCAGATCTACTTAATATGTAAAACAATACTAGATTTACCTGTATGCTAAATATTTAGAAAAACAATGTAATCACATGGTGGAAAAGCGGTCTCGTCAGATGTCGACTAACCTTACAATTTATTGCTATGTGTTCGCAAGCATGAAAACAAGATCAAGAATCAAACCTGTTTCATTTTACAGAAAGAGAAAATTTTGACGACAAACGAAGTTTAAACAATACTGTTAGCATACAATAGGTACAAATGAAATAAATTTCAACAATAGATGCCGTAAAATAAACAAGGTAAACTAAACAATAAACGTTAACGACCCGTATAGTTTCGTGTCTTTCTTAGGGAGACCTGCGTACAGATTTCACTTCTATTATCCGGGACAAACTTACACATATTTACAAAATTTAAAAGGTGAAGTGTTTCTTTAAGATATCTTAGTCAGCACAATATTCTACAGAAAGCAAAAATATGAATGGTTAGGGCGTGTACAAATTTTCTCAAGTTTATGGCTTAAAGAACGTATCAGTTAAGATATATAAGTTGGTATAAATATTATATGAATATCTATTAATTTCAATAGCATATCTTATTTAAATAAAAGTTTAAAATTCCAATAAAACAATTTTAGTACAATATCTTAAAAAATCGTCATAATGTTTAAAAGATATTAAGGCAGATGACCTGAGAAAAAATGCTGCGCATGCAGTTTTATTTCAGTTATTACACCTTCACCTAAGTGTGTATTAAAACCATTAATCTTTACAGGGAGTATTATAAATTTTTTAATCATACCCCACATTACAATTTAAATATATTTAGGTAAAATATCTTTAAAACTGTTGCCGTAGCATTTAAAATGAAATAACCGTCGAGGATTAAATGAAAATCGCTGTGTCCTTCACTTATCTTTTTCATTGATCATTATAAATATTAACATCAAAAATACATGTACTTGATTATTTTAAAATAATAAAACAGAAATAAACATCTGTAAATAGACTTTTAACAATAAAAGTATGTTATAGAACAAAATAAATGATAGATCAATATATCGCGTATACAATGGCGTGTAACTGCCCCCTCAGATGATATGCGATCGATATTCAATAATACCGCGCATGCGCAGAAGTGTGTGATTAACCCATATTAGCGATTTTTAAGCCCAGTAAAACAGTGGCAGTTTTGTACTAAAATTTTGTATTACTAATGCGCAATACTTATTAGTTATTATGAAATACGCCAATGTCGGATATCCAGGAGGGAAATCTCTTAGACAGACCCGAAAACATGGTATTGAACAATCAGATGAACAATCAGACGTGTCCCGTGTTAGAACCTAAATTTAGGTGATGTTATTTACCTACCACTGAATGTTTTTCATTTTTGTCATACAAGTAAAACGATAAAACACAAGATTATATTCATAGCAGATGAGTTTGATGCACACAACATCTATAACCTCTCTATCCCCCTTTTTTACTGCATTTTTGATGTTTTCAGGTTTTTCATTTTCCAAACAATATGTAGACCCGGGCCTGCTGTGCCTTACAGAAGCTACGCCCTTGCATACAACATGTACGTGTAAATCCGGTACAAGTGTCGGTACAAGTGTCTTTTTACCTGTATACATTTAGTTTATACAATCAGTCGCAGAAGTAGAAAAAAAGAAAGCAAAATACTTGTAAATATACATTCGGTTTCGCCCCTTCATAATAGTTTGTCTATAAATGATCCGATCACATTTATTCGACTACAAAAACTGTATACTCCCAGCAAATATTAAAAAATGTCATTTTCATATATTTTGTTATAACCGCGCATGCTTTGCACGTGCTTTATTTTACTTAAAATGTTCTGTCGCTGCTCTATAATCTGTAAAATGATAATCGATGTAGCGAGTCAGTAAGACTTTGATTATATATCTGAACACAGGATTTAATATCTTTCTTATATACTTTAGACTATTATATCATTCTTCAGTCCCTGTTGAAGATATCTATCGCACAAGTCATCAGATTCATTGCATAAAACTGGATAAACCGTCACTGGAATCAGTAGTAAATGCAGCTTTCAAACAATGTATCTAACGTTTACCAATACCGGTAGTCCAGACCTCATGCTTGTTTCTTATTTCTATTTTTTTTAATGTTTATTTTTTTTATAATTTTGGTAGCATGACTTTCCTCAATAAATATAAAAAGTAAAATACTTGAAAAATGAAAATAGTAAATGCGGGGTCGTATAATACCAGTAGACAAGTACATCACATTGCCAACAAGTTGACATATCGCCAGTACCAAATAAATTTACTCTTTGTCGTTCACTCCATTGGTGACATTTACATGAACTTTCATGTACATGTGTTTTCAATTTGTGTCTATTTAATCGACATACGATTTTACTTTTCTTAAGTTTGTACAGCGATACATTTACCTGAACCTGAGATGGTACATGGAAGTTTGCTATACTGTGTACAAATATTTATTTACAGGCAGAGCCCATGTAAAATGTATATAATTTCCCGTAAGTTTTAAGTGTGGTAAGTCTTGGATCTAGACATTTTTTATTAATTTTACGAAGATGAATTTCGATTTTCTCGTAAAATACACATTTTCCCACATCACAATGTTTTGATGTTGACTATACTACGGTATGTTAAATTCAATAAAAGCATGAACTCGTTGTTTCGTGTTTATTATAGAACATGCAGTACAGTTCGGGTTCGTTTGTAAAAATTGAATAGAGCTGTTTATACAATGTATATAGGTAATAGTTTCAAACTTTGGAGGTTTAAGATTAACCGATTTTATCAGAGTAGTCTTTAGCTATAGGTTGAAGAAATACATAAGCACTAGATTTAAATAATCAGATAATGTCGCAATTGTAGCTTCAAAATGTGTCAGACAGTTGCAGCGTGTACGATAAATAAATGTATCGATTTGAGCGGAGCTAACTACAGAATATGACATCGACGTCATTTGCTGCATGTGTGTAATGCAACCGCTGAAACGGCGCGGTAAAATTGAAATAATCAGTATATATAGATGTACCGGTATAAGAAAATATCTAAACAGCGTAGCGTCTTTGCCATCCAACTATATAGTATCCGCTATTCTCTCGTCTGATTTAACTTTTGTAAACGGCTATCAACAATCGCGTCAAAGTGTTTTATATAAAAATAATAGATCAATATGTCGTTTATAATATTGCGTGTTACTCCCCCTCAGATGGTTATACGATAAGACCCGAAAACACTTACACATACCAAACTGTTTTACGACTTCTGTGATGCATGTTTCTAAACGATGAACTGATGCATTAAGATCATATCTGTTTAATGGCTTATAAACCAAGTTTGTTGCTATATACAAATACGTTGTATATTCTCTTACCTCTAAAGTAATGACGTGATTGTATCTTGCCATAAAATATTACCAGATCAAAGATTTTAACGTTTACATTAAAAATGTGGATAGCTCATATTAAATTTAAAGAAACCATTAAAGGGATAGACCGAACCATAACTTGTATTTTTTTCTAAAATGAGGGATGGGTTACCTGACTGGTACTTACACGTAGTTTATTATTTATCAGACTATATTTTTCAGAGAGCAGGTTTGGTATTTTTTCAGAGAGCAAGTTCTGTCGACTTAAGAATGCACTGTGCCCAGAGTTGTCTAGCTTTCCTGCTGATAATGGAAATTTCCTTGGCAGGTAAATATTGGTATTTTATATAGCTTGGTTTTTCAGCTACGACAGAGAAATTTAAACCATATGAGTGATTATGTGCAGTTTTGAATAGAGATTTCAACTTTCAAATTGGCTAGCCTTGACCTTGACCTTTGTCCTGGTTTTGTTGTTCAAGCTAGAGAGATGAAATTCATACTTTTTGAGCAGTTTTGCGAACTGATTATCAAACTTTCCAATGACTGACCTTGATTTTGACCTTTTATGACCAACTTTCGTGTTTTAAAGTGCCAGTACATGTATATTGAGGCGAGCGATTTAGGGCCGTGATGGTCCTCTCGTTGTTTATATAAAGTTATCGAAAGGCTATATATATGTCGAAGTAATGTTAGTTTAACAATATCAAAAACTTAATTTTTGTGGGTGCTAAATTGTTGTCTCAAGACAATTTCAATACTGATTTGGTACAAACATGTAATAGACGCAGATGTTCTCACTGTAAAAATGTTATAACTGTTTATCTCTTTACTATGTCTAACACTTTTGAAAACTGAAATCTAAGATGTTCTACAAATTAAACGTCTCAAGATGTTATATATTTTCTAACATGTAGACAAACAAGTCTCGAGAAGGATGAACAGTCTTCGTTATGACATTAATAACTTTGATGAATGTCTTGTCCCATTCACTCATTTAATGTTGCTGTTCGTTTTCATACAAATGGTCATTATGTTTCATTTATGCCTATCGACCTTGTACATGATTTTATGAAGATATTTTGTAAAAATTGTATATACATAAGCTTCAAACGTTATATCCTCATGGTAGGAATTCTAAAGTTATTTACAGCACATACGATTAACACTATAATTGTCTAGGGTATGTAAACAGCTTCGCTATCTCGAGTTTACCGTTGGGCTGATACAAAGAGAGTATATATCATATAATTATGAGAGCGACAGCAAATTTCTACATACCATTTGCGCCATCTAGAATCTGCCATGAGTTTTGTTTTACCTTTTAACCAGTTAGTGTAAAGCACGGTTATCAAAATTCATCATTTTTATTTCAAGTTGTTTATAAGTAAGATTAACATTGTTTTAAGAATTTAGGGCAAAGTTGAATAATTCGACACTCCTAGCTGACGCAAATAATCTTTCAAGACAGTTAAAACATATCTGGTCCCAAATTATCCTGTAAAATATTGTACATTATAGTAACACTTCTTTATATAATCTTCATACAAAAATTAAAGTGTTCGAAATAAATGATCGGAGTTCAGTCGTTTTACAAACTGATCAACAATGAATCTACCAAGAATTGGGCCTCATAAAAGATTGCTTGTTTTCATGGTTGCAAAATATAGGACATTTCTGACAGATATAGAGTTTTATTATGAATGAGAATATTAGTTCAGCAACGACGTGTACCTATTTAATATTTGGGATGAATTCGTAATCAGATCAATCTGTACTTCGGATAACATTTTTAGACTTTGTATTAAAAAAGTAGCGCGTGATAAATGTATCACGCATTACAAATGCAAGTACAGAGGCACTGTACATTGCGAGTTGAACAGCTTGTTTCAAAACGCGTGTTACGAATTGAATTGCAGATAATATGGAGTATGAAAAGTCAAAATGATATCAACAAGAGCTGTACCGATAAAGATCTCATTAAAATGTAGGAGACTTTCTAGACATTCCTTTTTACACGAATACCTTGATATGATATAAATCATTTGATATATGATTGACAAGTGTACAAGATAGATGCAAGGTTTGATAGGTAATTTTCAGGCTCGTTTTATGCTGTTAAACGTCAATGATTAAGATACTGTACATTTTTTTAAACAAATTGAATCAAACTATTCTAATTTGTTAATGAAACAGGACTAAAAGAAATTTTGTAAGTTCTAATCATTGAAGCATTAAATTTGATTACATTTTTGTTTTTGTTTATGTCAGTTTGTTTGACTTACGCATGTCATATATCTCAGATACACATCACATTTCAATCGATATTCACGTAACTCGACACAGCGTCAATCATTTAAATAATGTTTTAAAATAGTTGCTTTACATCGTAATGCGATAGAAGCGTTATTTGTTTTACAGTTTGACATGTATAGCATTACTCTGTCTTTTAAACGGCGTACTTTGTTTACAAAGTATGTTCTATAAATTTGAGGTTGCAAATGCTGAAATAGAAAACAAACTTTCATTTTGAATCGGTGATTATATTGATATTGGTCAAGAGACCCTGTATACGAACCCGTATAAACCGTGAGCAACCCTGCATATACCCTCTTCCATTTGGAGCCTCATCGTTTTCGCCTTTTTTGATCTGTAAAATTAGTTTACACTCAAAGCAAAATGACAAACGTACTAGCGGTTCAGTTTTATCGACGGTGGTTATGAGCAATGACACTAATCAATACTTGATTTATATTATTTCTTTCTACAACTAACGGCTGCGAACAGGACATTCATGAACAAATTCAGCCTCTGGAATGACGAAATAAAATACCGCCAGAACAAAGGGAAATCTAAAAACAAATACCATTTTATGTCCTGTTTATGTTATATTTCAATTGTATTCACTAAAATAAAGTGAAGTCCTGTTCTAATAAAACGCAGTTTTTCCTTAGTCTGTGTCACCTCAATTAGCCGAGGTTATAAATTTAAAAGAAATCTCAATGTTCAGCAATCCTTACGCTACAAACATGGCGACCAACATTACTGTCTCGATGACATAAACTTGAACTGATGACGTAATAAAAACGAAATGGGACAAGTTTAACGAACACTGTTTATTATATGAGTGCAAATAATACAAAATTCCATACTGTACTTTGCTTTCGGATCGAAAACACCACAAGTCAAAGGACGATTATTTTCAATTGAAATACGGAATCATACGAAGGTGAAAGCTTTTGGGGCTCCGATAGGTATAGTCTTTTTATCTTTTGTAAGTTATAACAGCAATATTTCTATATATATTAGTATAACTAATAATTTATATATATATATATATATATATATATATCGGAAATACACCGATTCATCACAATTAAATTAATTGCAAATATGTGTATACATTTATAATACCGGAGAGAAAAATGAGATAGACTCTGATTGGTCAAGAGCGTCCGTATACGAACTAGTATAAGACAGGTCAATAAACTCTTTATAATTCATGTTCTATTCATCCCAGTGGAATTTTGTTTAATAACATTAAAAAGCCATCACTGACACAAATCGACATTTGTTTCAAATTTATATTCTGCCGTTCACGCTGATAAAAGGACATTTAAGTACAAATTCAGCAATATTAAATTAGGTGATACTCCCGATGATTAAATTTTCGCTATTTTTACGAATTTCCCACTTCGCTAAATAAAAATCTCAAGAAAGATTCATTTCACATAGATTTTTTATAAGAGAATTCACTTTTCGCAAATTTAAAATCCGCGAATATGTCTGTCTGCTAAGAGATCGTTAACGTCACGCGAAAACTACTCGATTTACAGTACCGCAAGATCAGAGATAAATCTTATAACAAATGCCCTTTCAATGCTGCCTATGTTCTGTTTCATGTGTTTGATAAACTAAACCAAAATTCTGTTTTAAAAAAATGCCTGGCTAATGTTAACATTAATGATACATGTAGAAAACGTTGTTGGTATATCATCCACAAAAGACTTTCAAAAATTGTTGTTAAATGTATACGCGTTTCCGCAAGATTGACCCACATGTATTAACAGATTGATAAACAAAGAGTTCGAATTGCCAAACAATAGCAGACACTACCATAGGTTTAACAAAAATGGTTCACTCTTTTTAACCAACTCGAAGGATAATTTATTACATATTTATGCAATTAAATGACTCAGATGTCCAAACACATTATATTGCAAAGAGACTAACAACTGCATAAAGAATGCAAGGTAAACGATATTGTAAAGAAGGCAAGGTAAACGATATTGTGAACATTCCTAATCAAATTCCTCAAATAGCAAAGAGACATCGGCCGCGAATATTTTCAAAAATCAATTCTTCAAGGGGTCAACGGTATGCTGAGTGAAGTCCATGTGAAAACAGCAAGTAAATGTCTCTGTTGCATGACAACGCCTCTTTCCTCTTGTTCATGCTAGCTGTTTTTGTTGTGTTTTTTTAAGAAATAAAAAATGAGGTGCCCTCTATTCGCCTGAATCGGCATCTTCCTACTTTTTCCGTTTAAAGCAAAAAAAAAAAAAATATCAAACAGGGAATGCCACGTACCAAAAACGCAGCCTCCCCAAAACGAGCTCCTCATCTTGACAGAGGCCGAGGGTTTAGAACGAATAACAATCCCTGAAGGATGAAAATATAACAACATTGATTGAATGTACGGGGAGACTTTTTACGGCCGCCACACGGCACAAACAACACAGTTGTGAGCATAAAAACAAGAAACCAAGTCAAGAAACCATCTTATTGACGTTTTGGCTCACAACAAGCGGTGTGGTCTGCCGTTTATCACTGTTTGTTTGGCAAACGCACCATAGAGTATGAAAAAGCATTTTAAAAATAAAAACCGAAGGATGATACTTCTTGGGAATGAGATAAGAGAATGTTTTATTTCTAAATTTAGAATTTTGCCGTAGTTTAACATATCACAAAGCCCTCGTACAAAAAGTGAAAAATAAGTTGCTGTAATACTTTTTATATTTTTCAGCTAAACCCACACAGGTCAGTCCTACAGAAGATACCCAGACTTTTACCTGCGAATATTTTTGTAAGTGATAAGTAACATTTAGAATAATATATTTGAGATCGTGTATGCAAACAAAACGCAGTTTTACGCAATATATTATACTAGTATTTCTGCCTTCATAATGGTGTTTTGTTACAGGGCATAAATTTCTTAAAACAAATTTATTGCAACGAGGTTTGTATCAGTGGAAATCTAACGTACAATTTATTCATTACTTTCAATTGTAGTTAAAATTCTAAATGAAGAAATAGCGATCGTGCAACATGCACTGTTTTTATAAATGTTTAAAGCGGTTACATACCGTTATAAAAAATTAACAGTCATTGAAAATGGTACTTCATTTTAAAAGTATATTTTAATGAGAAAATATGAGTATCAAGATTATATCAGAACTTTTTTTAATTTTGATATTCATACATAAATACATTGTACACACAACTGTTATTGTCCAGCAGATATCTTATCAATCTTGGCGAGTGACGTCACGGCGATATATCATATTTAATATAGAACTGTAAACTATTAATACTTTATCGAAATCATTTTATCATAAACAAATGTATAGCATAAAATAGAAACCGGTGTCGACGGAATGACAAAATAAATCACATGTATTTTGTACAGGTTTTGATGAAAATACTTCAGAATTGCTAGCGCCACCAACGTTTCAACAGCCATGTATCCCGGAAGATATTAGTCTCATTTACTCTACAAATCAAGGGTCCAGTCATATAGCTGTCCAATGGACAGAGCCAGTAGCTACACACAGGAACGGGGCTCCAACTAGGTGAAATAGTTATTTATAAGTCTATCTGAAGGTCTTAAATATGCATATGGCAATAATGAATCTTATTCCGTTCAATAAACATATGAATTTAAGTGAGGTTTTCCCTAAGTTCTGTTTACAATCTCATTGTTTAGCATACTACATAAATGCTTTTATTTTTATCATTAAAGAAGGTTATTAACTATTTTTGTGCGATTATGAGGTCGCCATGATACTTGTCTTTTCTCTCATTACATATTTGTCACGTTAAATATGTTGTCCATAACTCTTGATGTAAAATATATCTTCCAAAATTTAACTTCTGTTTAAAACAATGCTTGAAGTGTTTTCTGAAATAATTCCGAACTCAGCCGTATAGTAACTTATCTGACATATGTAGATCAACAACAGTTAGCCATTATAAACTATTGCACATTTCCAGTGTCGTTCAACGAAATGTAAAGTCTTAGGTCTATTCGCTATACTTATACGCCATAAAGTCTGGTATAAATTAAAGGATAAACATGTACATGTACCAGTAGGTCAATCACACTCACAGATCAAATTGGTCACCGCGATTGGCATAATTTTTGGCAACCAATTAAATTCAATCTTTGGCTTAATCTGACTGAAAATTGCAATCAGGTAAATCTCTCCTCTTTTCGGCTTCAAAATTCTACTTTTCTAGCATGAAGGGAGACATGCCGGGGTCTCATCCAAAACATAAGCTAAAAATTTAGCTTTTGGGCGGACCTTGATAAAATCTCTTTCAAATCAAATCGAAATACATGTACCAGTAGTTCCCTATCACAGCACACATAAAGGCATGAACTGATGACAGATATCAAAATTATGTGGTTCGGTTCCCTCAATCAGGTAAACGTGTATAACATGTAACAAATATTTTAGTATAGTACAGAAGATTAATCCTAGCGGTTACCCGTGTTTAAAAAGTGATGATGAGTAAGAAAAGTTATTGCCTTTATTGACCTGTTTCTTTGTGCACGCATGAACAACCTCTTAAGTTTTGTTTTATTCGTTTAGGGACTGCAAAAGACATTTCCAAATACGTTTACGGTTTATGCGGTTAAATACTTTATAGACATAACATTAAGAAAGATAGATAAATTAACAATAATAGTGAATAAAATTATCCATTCATTCTGATGTGCCTTTTCGGGCTTGTCTCTGCCATTCAACTGTCAGCAAACTTTACATTCATAATTTCAAAAACGTTGAAGCTAAACCGTACATGTGCGTACACAAAATGATATACCGAATAACTGATTCTGTAGACTACCGTTGTGAATTCGGGTGTTCATAAGTTTGGTTTGTATTTTGTCTTAGGGTAGAACAAGTAAAGGGACATACAAGTGGTAATAGCTTCTTTGGCTCAGTTACAGGAAAGATTCATAACATTGTTTATCTTGCAACTGACAATGACGGATTAACTGACTACTGTTCCTTCAATTTTACTGTATTGGGTAAGTATGTTAAAGTTAACTCTTTCTTCAGCTGAATACTATCGTATCTGTTCTTTGTTCAACATTTTAAAGAAGTTTCATAGATTACCGCGATCTGCGTTCTTTTATTTCTGCATTGTTTGGATTTGTTCAATTTGCAATTATTCATTAATTTCCACTCTGATTTATGAATATCTTACATTTGTACTATTGTAGTTCCGTCGTGTCCAAACATACCAGCTCTGCAGAATGGGCGTTACACTTGCACAAACGGAGCTGCCGCGGGGAGCACTTGTTTCTTCAGTTGTGATAAAGGATTTATACTTTCTGGTAGTGGAATTGCCACATGTGGATACACTTCATCAACTAACAATCCTGATTGGGATGAAATAAGCCGATGTGAAAGTATAGTTGCCTCGTTTTAACTATTTTTTTACAGTTTTTATTCAAGTAATGCACGTTAGGATCAATGCGTTACCTGCGGCCGTGTAAACATTTACGTTACATTTGATAAAGCTTACAAGTGACTTTGCACTTTAATTGTGATATATACAGCTTTTTAGAATGAAGACTATTGAAATTTCAAAAGTAAATATTTGCTTTCAATTTGGTCGTGAGTGTCTTAACATAATATATTTGTATTTTACATAAATTAAATTAGATCTATAATAATTATCTAAAGTTTTGGTTTGACAATCATGTCATGAACAACAATTCGTTCAGTGATAAATCTGGTACACGGTGTGTATCTATTGGTTTAGTATGACGAATGACATACTTTTTCGTTTTAGAATATTGCATCTGTTTTCAAATAGAAGACGGGCACTGATATCTGTATTGCTAATATGAAATAATTTATTTTCATGTTTTCATTTAGAAATAAAATGCAGTCCTCCTATCAAGCCAGATAATGCCAAAGACTTGTACTGTGGTAGAAATATTGATACTTTTCAAACAGTGTGTCATACACATTGTGAAGCAGGATTCGTACCAGTAGGACCAATTTATTTTATGTGTCAAGCGAATGGAAAGTGGTCAGAGCCAACTGTATGTACAAGTACGTGGCTTGTTTTGTATTGAGTGAAAATTCACTTTCATTGATCATTCTTTAAATCATGTGACCATATAAATGTTGATTTTTGTTTGAGGAAACAATTTCAATAAGACTATCCTAGGTAAAACAAAATTACAAAGAATTTTATAGTAAGTGATACTGTCAAAATGTTTAAAATTACCGTTTGAATCTATCGAGAATCATTAATAATTCTATATTCAAATTCGACATTAAATCTTCACGTTTACGGTGGACTTTCGCAGTTGGTCAGCTACTAATTAAAAGAAACAAAAGAGAGGTGTCGGATCAGATTGATGCGGCCCTGTCTGCATAAGCGTTCAGCAGTTATAGTTTTATTCATTTCGTATATTATGAACCAGTTTTGTTTTGTTTCTTTCTGTTGATGATCTATACTCTTTCAGGATATCTCTACAATAACTCACCGTGCTCAGTGTCTTCTTGTAATGGACACACCTGCATCGACTATCATAACAACAATTTTACATGCAACTGTTCTCACGGCTGGTCAGGACTGAATTGCGAGATACCACCCGACTTTTGTGTAGAAAATATCTGTATGCATAATTCAACCTGTATCTGGCCTCATAGCTGGCTCAATCATTGGACTGACTATTTTTGCAATTGTGGCTACGGGTACTCTGGATATTTATGTCAAATAACTCCAGGTTTGTGATAATTTTGAACTTATTTTTTTAATTTTTCAATATGTATAATAATAAACATTGGTGCATATGATGGTTTAACGTACACATTTGAATCCATATGTACTGTTTTAACAGACAATGTTATGACATTTGCATTTATCATTTTATATTTTTTTAAACTTTTTACGTATGGGACGCTACTTGAATGAACTTCTTCTTGTTAAAAAAGACACCTTTCCTGATTTAGTATGGGGCATACTAAGTATTTTTGAAAGTTTAGTGAAACGCTTGCCCTTTAACATGACAAACATTACAATCTATTACATTCAGTTACTATTACATCAACCTTATTACGTCATCAAAATATAACTTTATACAATTAAGAAATGAAACAAAATAAGAATGAATACAGATTCTCTATCGTTGTCATAGATTTAGACTGGTACGAACAATATTAAAGGAGTATTAAGTTTTCTTGGTAGCAAATTGGTAGAAATTTTCTTCCAAACAACCAAGTTAGAAAGTCAAACACAGACAAGACCGCGTTTAAAGTGTACCAAAAATTAATATACATTTGATTTATATTTTAGCTTTTACTAAACATCGGAATATATTTTAGATGTATACAGTGAGATCAAACAACTTTAAACGGAACCTTTTATCAGCAGAAACGAATCAAAGCTTGATACTTAGCGTACAGGCAGAACATGTAAAACAATCAAATGCTAAAATTGTAGAATTTATTCAATACTGTCATAATAGCATGTATTTGTAGTTGACGGAGGTTGGTCTGATTGGTCATTTTGGCAAGACTGTTCTGTAATGTGTGGACATGGTGTGCGAACACGTCATCGCTCATGCAATAATCCTTATGCAGATACATATGGGAAAAAATGCGAAGGCCCAGATACTGAAACTAGTCCTTGCGAGATGGAAAAATGTGAAGGTAAACATGTTCATTATATATCTAACATTGATACATTTATTTTTCCGCAAAAAATCAAGTACATGTAGAAATCGATTCAGTATCACCACACTACCAAATACGGACATTGTTTCGTGCGGGTGTACATCGCTTATAATTGGATGGTTGCGTCTTGCTTGTGCAATGACGTCAAATATATGATGCCTCATACAACACCTATTTTTGCTCTAATTAGAGTTTATTTCTAGTTTATGCTTAAACATCATTTAAAATTAAAAGTGTTAATGTGTGCAAGTACCCAAAGGTATATGATTAAAAGGGTCATTATCATAGATTGTTGATCCAGACGCCAGATTGGCTCTCGTCGTGGTTAAATCATACTAGTGCTCCGCAACCGTATGATTCGATACACTGCTTTTAGCAAATCAGCATTCTGTATTATATTACTATGTTAATACCCTATTGTATACTTTCTCACACATTCAAATTATATTTAATAAACATATCTTATAGAATAATCAAAATAAATATAGCACAAAGATGCAATATCAAGGAAACAAAGTGACAAATGTTTAAAAGGCCAATACGTAAATTAAAATATGTGATAAAAACATGATGACTGACAAGCAAATTTTCTCAAATATCTAGGAACCATAGATATTTTTCTTACACAGTTATATAGAAACGTAAACTAAACTCCGGGTAGTCTTTCTGTGAAAACAGTTAAAGTTAAATGTATATTTCTCAGAAATTATACTTACGCCTTACCAAAGTCCTTATGATGTAACATGTTTTAACAAATTATTAGATACAATATGAAATTACTTTTTGAAAACTGATTAGTAGTGTAAGGTGTCCGTACATGTAAAGTGATATGTGATACATTTTTTTATTTCGTAAAAACGAAATAACATTACGTAAATACAAAATAACATTTCAAAAAAACGAAATAACATTTCGTAAAAACGAAATAACATTTTAAAAATACGAAATAAGATTTCGTTCAAACGAAATAAGATTTGGTAATTTCGAAATGTTATTAACTTCAAGGGCACCGTAGTATTGGACCTGTAATATGATGGGGTTTTTTATTTTAGTTTGTCCAGAGTTTAACCATGTTGATGCTACACTGTCATACCTTGAGTGCGAGACAGGCAGCACGGGGCTACACACATGTCAACTACATTGTAAAAATGGTACTATTCTAACTCCATGGTTTAAAGAATTTGAAACATTTCGATGCGGCTGGGAAACAAGTTATACTTGGGTGCCCGGAACTGTGCAGGCTCCTTGTGTTGGTAGGTATTTTTATGTTCCATCTCCATGGTTTGACAAATTTGACACACTTCGATGCGGCAAGGAAACAAATAACATTTGGGTGCCCGCATCTGTACAGGCTTCATGCGTTGGTTGGTATTTAGATGTTAAACTTTGTTAACCGTTAAATAATAAAGTATTCGTTAATATCAATGTATCGTGTTGGATAATTTGTCCAATTGGGTGATCAGCGGAGTTTTTAAACAATTGCAAGTTGTTTTAGTCTTATAGAAGAATAATTATTACGGTGCAGCGTAAACGCTTTCTATTCTGTTGCGTATAAACTATATTAGTTCCAGCTGTGCCAAAAGAGCTTCGACTTGATTGTAACATTAAATACCAGATGAACATTCCACCAGATGACTATGATGGTGTGAAAACGCAAGTGTTGGACAACATCAATGACACAAAATGTATGCAGTCGCCGAATTGTAATGCAACGTTAACCCTATCGTCGACTAAAGAAGACGGGGATAGTCAACTTAATATTGTGTTTCGAAACAATTTTGATCAAATTACAACTCAAGAATCAAAAACCGGTATCTATACATTTTATTTCTAAATTTTGCCATTTCTAAAGTGGAGATTTCATTGATTTTCACACAATAATGCGTGTATTTTGTTCGGATGAAGATCACACATTCCTTCATTACAATTTTGAAATTAGGAATGGCTGTAAGTTTTACTTTTCTGAACATACCATATCGGTGTTATGAAGACCTGAAGCGCCTACAGGGACATAAATGAAACGGACTCGAGAGTGACCCGATAGGCTACAAGCTTTCTTCACAATCGAGCTAAAATAAATTAGTATAAACTACAGGGACAACTGATGCCAAACTACATAACCTCCAAACATAAATAATAAAATCTTTGGAAGTATTTTAACTTAACCTAAATGTTTCAGCTATACATTCCAGTCATTAAGATAACATTAGCGGTTAAACAAATGCTGCAGTACCGTAAACCATTATATAATATATGTTGAGTTGTTGTTTTAATAGGTGGATGCGATTTATTACAGAAGGCCTCTATACTGATTAATTGTGGTAAAATGGGGCATTTTTGACATAGAATCTTCTTTGAAATTGTATTTTGTTATCATTTTACGTTCATTGAACACATAATCTATGTTTCGAGAATATAATCTGCTAGATGTAGGGTGTGTCCCTTTACGGTAGAACTTTATCACTTGAAAAAATTAAATAACATTATTCGACAAAGTAATAAACCGTAAAGGCATGTCGATTTGATGTAAAAATAATTGGTACAAACTATCTTCCTTTGAATAAACGTAACGCATACACGCAGCAGCGGAACTAATAAAGATATGTATATTACCGAGTGATGTAATATGGCACTGAGATAGCGCACCTTTCGTAATATTTGCATATTTAAGATTGAAAACATTTTTTGGCATTTGCAAAAATTCAACTGGCAATAAATTTAGTCTATTCCTCTTTATTACTTTATTACCCTGTCAGCTTCATTTACTTAGAGGTTATATTAAGGTCCAATGCTAAGAAAAAATCGAATTTTCTTTTAAATCTAGAATTGTAAAGCACGTGTTCTCAGTATGACATACTGCATAGACTGTGACCATATTGTGCTGAACATTTGAGTTTAACAAAAGAATTAATAAATTATATTTAACCTTTTCAAAAACGAAAGTAGGTTTTCAAGTTTTCAAATATCTTAGAGTCTCAGAAAGAGGCTGTAAATAGGCTGTACATGAATAAGGATGCCGATTTTAAATTATAGTTTAAAGAACTTTACGTCATATCTTATATAACGTATATCTCTGACTGCTTACAAAATGTAATAAAGCGAAAGTATGACAAAAAGGGAAATATTCCACGACTATTGTAAAGTTTTAGAAGCCAGTTTCAAACTGTATTTCCCTATTATCGATTTGGATTTATATACATGTAGTAATGGACCTTTAAACTTTAAAATCTTACACACTTAATAATTTCGCAAAAATGTTCATCAGAAAATATTAACACTTAATTACATGTCAGTTGGATTTCCATGAAATAAACTTATTGAAACATCGTTTAATGATAATTGAGACAAAGTTAAACTGTTCACAGACGTTCTGCCATACTTGACCAACACCATTTAATTAAGTGTATTTAAGACTAAAAACAATAAATGATAGTTTTATTTTTAAACAGTACCAGTAATAGTTAATTCAGCAATAGATGATCTTGAGTCAACATCTGGATTTCTAAAGAACTTCACAGCAGAAACGTTTAATATCAACAACAAATACCGTGTAAATGAAAAAACGCTTGATATCCAAGGACATGTTAGCTGCAGTGAAGGAAAACTACCTGCAAATGGAATATGTGGTATGATCAGAAACTATGTACTCTGTTTTAATGTTTAGAGAGATTAAATGATAGGAAAACCTTTTAAAATTATTATTGAAATTATCCCATTCTTGTGAGTTACTTTTTCAATATATAATTGTACAACATTGAATAAAATACTTCGGGATCTAATGGAAGTATGAGATCATGTTTTACTCTGCAAGTCAAATAATGTGTGTTTTCTCTTTGCGCTTAATTTGAATGAAATGAAAAAGGTAGAAATTATTGACAGCTTAATACCGAAAACCGTTTCTTAGAACATTTTATGATCGGTTGCTACTGACCATCCTTTTTGAGAATGGCAGTAATAAGTATGTCACTGTTACATAAATGTACAGTTAAATAAGGCATATTTTAATTGTTCTTTCAGGTAAATCAGTTTTGTTTAATCATGAACCACTTTTTTCACAGTTGAATGTCAACCTGGTTCTTTTGGAGGAGAAAATGGGTGTGACTTTTGTCCAAAAGGAACGTATCAAGAAAAGTCAGGACAAACCACGTGCATACCGTGCCCACGTGGGCAAACAACCCAAACCGTTGCATCTTTCCTTTCACGTCACTGTTACGGTATACCATTTATAGATATAAACTTAGTACCTAAATATTAGGTACATGTTGTATGTTACTTATTGTCTGGTTTTAGGTCACTTACACAACTTCAACCTCTCATTGTGACAACTCTACTCTATGTTTTCGTGTTTGTACATTGCAATACATGATTGAAATGGCCTTCAACAAGTGCACATGTATCATTTCAGCACAGTTATATTACATTTATCTATAATAGTATAGTAATTAAATCACGATAAAGTATAGGGAACAATTCATTATTTCTATTCTAATACAAGGAGTGCTCAAATTAATGGAACACATGTCACAAGTTCTTTTATACTACACAATGTCACATATTTTACGATTTGCGTTAAATAGCTTTTGTAGGCAATGTACATAATACGTACTAGTAACATCAGAAGTACGTCGGTAGAGAAACCAAAATGTCGTAGATATCGGGTAGCTGTTATTGTTTGCAACACCATTAAAGATTAACATTTGACCGTCAGATTTTGCTTGATGTTTTACTCTAGAACTATGACCGGTGACATATTCATTTACATGAATAGCATATACGGTATTAATAAGTTCAACAGAATTTAAAAACACAAAATTGTAAATGCAATATAAAACTCGTCCTTCTGACACTCTTAGGTTAAACCACAGATTACGATGATGAACATTCTTATTCTTAACACTTAACGGGAGTTCAAACTGCATGTCCTTTAATGAATTCAATTGTAACTTAGTGGTTATGTTCGTTTGTGCGTGTAACATGTTATTGTCATGATAAATATGACTTTCAACCAGTTCAGTGATACAATGTAGGAAGATAGATATATCATTCCAATTTATTGATATATGTAAGTATACTTAAAGGTCCACTACCAAGCGAAAATGAAGTGACAGTTATTTCAATGGCATGTACATAACCTTATGCAAGACACTAAATAATGAAGATTGGCAGGTTAAAATTTATAGAAAGTGTTCGGAACACGAAGAAAAGTATGTGTGTTGAAATCTCAGTGAATCGACAAAATGACCACCCAGGTCTTTTTAACTTTCTTCATAATGCATAGAAAAATAATTGTACATGTACTGTGATTTGTTTAGAATCTCTACATACCAACTTTCATTTTTTATTAAAAATAACTTATTTTTGTATATTTGAATTTTCACTTTCGTTAGTATTGGACCTTTAAAATTAAAAGGGTTGTTCACAGAATAGAGTTAAAAGAAATATAACAAATTATGATAGTCGTTAGAGCTTTGTAAAATGTAATGTTTGTTATAGAAACGTCTTTTTTCTATACACATATGAATGAAATACCAGTTATCAATGATTTCTAAATATACGGCTGGAGAGATAAAGCCATAATGACGACGGCAATGCAATGTTCGCGGTCAGGAAGCGTTTTAACATGTTTAGCTTTGGACTAAGTTTATAAACGTCCCCAGTAAGGTTCATCGCCAACGATGCAACTACTGCCCTTTTGATATCTGTTGTGCTATTCATCAGTCTAGTTTTGCACAAAGCACTGTCTCTGAAACGATTGTGCAACATGTCAAAATTTCTTCGACGTTTTTCTCTTCAAAACATTTTGTTATTAGACTTTTACCTGTATAAAGTACATTCGCCCTGTAATCCTTTTAAGCAATGGGCATTTGTCTGTTTATTTACGGTATTGACATAAAAATTGTAACACAAATGGCAAATTACGTCATCAGTCACAATAGTACACATGTTCGGGTATGGAGTACTTGCGTCGCGACAAAAAGACATTGGACTTTGACGATACTTTTTTTTCTTTCTAGATACTCTTTTACAAATCTCCTTGTTTTAATTTCCAACATACTTGATCAGTAATATTAAGCCGCCAATAGCAATACTGCTGTTCGGAACAAAAATTTACAATTTCTTTTTTTTTTTCTCATAAACTTCTGAAATTATTCATGTGTTGTCAATTATTTGTTTATACACAATAGTCAGACTCGAATTCCTTCTTTACGTCTAAAATGACTCGTTTTTACGTCCGATGAAATGATTCTCCTATGATTTAACAAAACAGAAAGCATTCATACATTGTTTCACTACACAAAACAAATTTCTTTCTTAATCTTGAAAGACGATTTGTCAGATGTGTATACAGAAACCATAGCTTATACCGAAAAAAAGTCTCAAACGCTTCGTTGAAAAGTAATAGAAGTGAGGTTGGCTGACATATTTACAGTAAGTGATAAAATATACTATAAATAGGTAATGTTTACTTTGTCTGCTGCATTTTCTTACAGACTATTGATGAGTTCTAGATTTTGTGCGTGGCTTGAAGGGATTAGTATTATACTTGATTTACTTCTTCAGTTATTAAACTTATTCAGATGGATGAAAACCGAAAAGAGACCCTTTTTATGGCAAAATTGTCGTCATTCGTCTCACTCATAAAGTTGCGATATCTTTTAAAAGTCTTTGCACTATTTTGTGAGAAAAAAATGTAAAACCGGATCAGATGGTGCTTATTTTGTTAACAGTCAAAATGATGAAGAAAATGTCTTTCAGTTCCCGAACAAGATAAAGATGAAGACGACTTAACAAAAGGTGCTTTAGATTTATATTCTCTTATGTGACTTTTCGTATGAATTGATGGAAATCTAAGCGCATCTTGGAATGAAATTGATTTTGAATTAACACAAATGATCAGATAATGTTGATTTCGGTTTGTCAATTAAAAGTCCCTTAGGCACTTAACTAAACTTAAGAATGAAATAGTTAGATAAATGAAATTCTTCAAACACACATGATCTATTTCCTATTTAGTATTTTCTTTGATCAATTCGTATTGTTTTAAATATTGGAAATAAAAATATTTCACTAAAAAAGACATTTTTCTCTACTGGGCAATATATGCGCGCCTTTTAATAACTATGCATCCGTGAGGAAAAACATGTATTAAAACAGTTGCCTGATGTAGAGTTGAGAAATGAAGTTTATTTTTTTTGTCTTTTAGCAAGCAACATCGCAACAATACTTGGACTAGTACTGGCTGTTGTGGTGGCTCTGCCTACGTTTGTTGCAGGTTTTTATAAAATAAGGTTAGTAATCCTAGAACTAGTTTTATCAATAAAATAAATTGTATCAACTCACAAAAAATAAATGTTTACCAAATGTTTAAGGAAATATTTAAATAGAGTCATTCTTTTATCATTTTTGAAGAATTTTGTCCAATATTTGGAAAATAATTTAAAGGTTTTACTAGCAACGTAAATTGTTTGATAGTCATCTTGTATAAAATCTTATTAAATCATTTTTGGAGTTCACTTACCTTATAACATGTTGCCAAAAGGCACGCTTCCAATTGTAAAGCGTTACAAACTTTTTTGAAAGTCCAATATTAATATATATTGTAGCAGTACCGTATATCCCCCATAAGGCAGCGACAGCCGTAAACATAGATTCCTTAAGTTTCAAGTACATATATGATGGAACGCTACTTCAGCAAATACTTTGTTTTGTGGATTTGCATCCTTCGAATTATTTTACAGAGTCATTCCTATTATACTAGGGTCATTTTTGCAGGTCTCTGTAGATTATGTTACTACATGCTGGATTTCCTTTTTATTTTAAAGCCTCAGAAAGTGATGACTCATGCCAAACATCAAATCCTGACAATGAGTTTCATAGTTCCTATATTTAGCAAATCAATGAGGTCCTCATCTTCTGCCATTCAACTCTTACCCTGCTATTTTTATTAAACGCACTTATTTCAACAGATTTATTGCAGGACTATAATTACCACAAAGTAGACGAAAAAGGTTGAATGAGGAGAGTTTCCAAGTGTTTTTTTTTTAATTTCCACACTATGTTAAGTTTTGGAAGACCAATAATATTTTTTCAAAAGCATTTTGTGTTTATATAATTTGTAAATAAACGTTTTAAAGATTATAGTTGTTTACAAGGCCTGACCGGATGAATGTTTAGGCGGATATGTTAACTACATTTTATTGCGAAAGTAAAAGAACGTTAAACACAAAATCGCATACTTTATTCATTACGTTAAGACTTTTTAAGTATTTCAATATTTTCAATAAAATAGCAATAATAGCACAAACAATGTGTTATGATAGCTATACTGTATTGTAATACAGTAAATTAGGGAAGCAATAAGTCGACTTTAAATAACTCACAGCATTTTATTATTATCACTTTACAAAAGATAATTACGTAGGAAATATCCGTTCCAGCGCTGTTTATGTCTAATATACAATGATTTGGAGACCTGATGCGCAGTAATTAGTCACGAAGATCGGAGGCCTGAGTGGTTTATAACTGCACACCAGAAAGACAAAAAGTTGTTTATTAGGCGATAACAACACTGAAAATGATGTTATTTTGATTCTGACATGGCCAAAATATTACAAAGGGTGAATAAATTCAAAGCGTTATTTTCAACGCGGATATTTATTTACGTCATGCGGCACAATATGACGTCATTTTGACGGCATATCGGTTACGCATTGTTTATGGCATAATAAAACATAATCTCTATGATCTTTGTACAGTTGTGTACATAGAGACCAAATCGTGAGTCATGCTTGTATTAGATATACAATGATAGAACATTTATGAATCAAACGATTTAATCTTGATTTTAATAAGTACATTTGTATTATCGAAGATCATACATTGTATCAAGAACCAATGCAGCTAGCTTTTTTTGGTTTGGTCGTTGTTTGCCAATTTGTAGCCACGAATACATGTTTTACGAATAGTTGTTTTCATTTAGCGTCGGTAAGAAAATTGAATACATATATAATAATTGCTTAATTAGATTACTGTTTTAATCGGAATTTAGTTATGCGTCAAACGTGCGTTATTTTCATGTCATTGTGATTGTTTACTTTTTTAGAGAAAAACAGTGTCCAAAGAAAGGGTACGTTGAACAATACTCTTACTCTGTCTTTTTGCTATCTTTGAAAAACAACTAAAATGGTAATCATCTCTATGTTTTCGATTAATATGAGTTTACCTTTTATTTTTCTTCTGCAGTATTTGAGTATGGTTTTATTAATGTAGTACATTTACTGAATATAAAGTTTTCATATTCATTTTCATCTAAATGAACAGTTTGTTTTATGATACTTATGCAAATTAAAATACAATTAATATCAAATTTCATTTGACATAATGTAAGATCATAATGTAAATTTAAGTTGAATTGATTTGTTTATATGCCCCTGAAGAGTGGCATATTAAATTGTACCGTCCGTCTGTCCGTCCGTCCGTCCGTCCGTCTGTGCGTCCCCACTTACAAATTCGTGTCCGGACTGTTACTCTGTCATGCATTGAAGGATTTTAAAATAATTTGGCACAAATGTCTAGCACATCAAGACGATGTGTCGCGTGCAAGACCCGCGTCTCTACCTCAAAGGTCAAGGTCACACTTGGATTGTGAAGGTAATGGAATCCTCTATATATGCACACATTCGTGTCCGGACTGTAACTTTGTCATGCATTGAAGGATTTTAAAATAACTTGGCACAAATGTCTAGCACATCAAGATGACGTGTCGCGTGCAAGACCAACGTCCATACCTCAAAGGTCAAGGTCACACTTACAGTTTGAAGGTAATGGAATTCTGCATATATATAAAGGGCTTTCTATTTTGAGCGAACTCTTGATAAATTAAGTGATTTCATTAGGTAGTTTTAATAAAAAGAAAGAAGTTTATTTGAAAATCTGAGTGATTCGATTGGTGGGCAAATGTGGTCAAACACTAAATATTATTGATAGGAGATTACCGTTCTATTTTTTTTTTTTGGGGGGGGTTGGTTAGCGTTTTAAGCCGTGTTTGCAGTCCATTTGCACGAAAAAAAGTGTTTATTATTTTTCTTCAATATCCAAAACCTTAACAGTGACCCCCCCTCCTTAAATTCGTTTTGCGCGATATGACACAAACCATGTCACAATAGTTTTACAAAATATCATCCCTTTTTGGCACATTTATAGTGTTTTGATTTTCTTCTATTGTAGCCAGCGAGAAAATGAACGCGAATTGCGAGATCTACACGACGACAAAAGGCGTTTTAGGCATGTACATATTTATCGTTGATTATTGAACTTGTATTATAATTTCTTTAGAGGTCACATTCTTAAAGATTGATTTAAAATTGAGCCGCGTCAAGCATAAACGGCCGTTATCGTAATTTGTTTGACATTTTATTTTTTTGCACTAGATGTTAGAGCGTTTTCTAAACTTTCTTGCAGTGTATAGTTTTTCATACTTAAAATCAAATATATTTGCATGAAAATAGTAACCCGTAACCCATTCTTTCAAGCAGGCGTTCCATAACGTCAATAACGTCAACGTTAAAAGCGTCAACGTAAAAACAACAAGACGACGCCTGAAAATGCAGATCTCCTATTTATTTGCATAAACAACATTGTTGATATCCATACATGTCTTAAAGAGATTTTCATTCAATGAATATGCAGCAGACATCACAAGTAAAAGCAAACCTAAAAGCTAAATAATACATGTAGTTCACACCATCTAAAGAGTGTACAACATTCGCGACGTCAATATATTCGTGAACATCTGCCTTCACGCTAATGCTATATATAGCTGGTTGCGAACTGGAAAAAGATATACAAACATCCATTGTTTCTTTAAATAATATAAATTGTGTGTACTTTCCGGGAGCAACTTCCGGGTTACTTCCAGTGAGACAGGAGTGATTGAAGTGACTTACGGAGAAATATCGCTGAGTATTTTTGCTCATGTTTCTGTTTGAATCCTGTTTAAGATTTACGACTATTAAAAAGTGGCAAAAGTTAAATGAGATAATAATAGTTATTTGCTGGTGTCAGGTGTGCACATACCGACGTATGTTTAATGTTTATGTGTTAAATAAAACGCCTACTCCTAAAACGCAAGTTTGCTATTATTTTTCAATATGTAACGGCGATTCTATTGCAGCTATAGTTACATTGTTTCGCTGATTTCTAAGCATTTTTGGTGGATAGTAAACATATACGCAGTTTTCTGGTATAGACAGTTAAGATATTAAAAATTATCACATAACCTATCCTTACCTTTAATTTATCGTTGTTTATACTATTGAAAAATCATCTCTTCAGGTACATTTACCAACACGTCGCAGCCATAACGCGGAATATTGCCCTGAAATAGAGAAAAACAGTATTACATACAATGACAAAATTGTACTGTTGTTATGACAAACGGACAAACGATAAAGTCTGAAATGATATAAACTGGAATACATGTAGTTGTAAATTACCTAGTAATAACTACCTTGATTTAACGTTTACCGTAACAGTTAATTTCTTTCTCCTACAAATGGAGCAAGTTAAACAAATGGAACTAACTCTGTATGTAAGAAGAAAAAATCGTGCAGTGAACTGCTTTATCCCTTACCTGAAAGTAAAGAACACTCAACTATTCCAGATGTCAACATTATTCTGGTTGTTGTTGTATAAGAGGACACGGTATTGATCACTGGTATTATTGTTATCATCTTTGCCCCTCTTATATATCATGAATCCAGAGAAATATATGGCGCGAAAATAGTAAACGAAATCTTGAACGGGACATAAATTAACATTTCCGGGAGATATAGGCCTACAGGAAACTTGCTGTTTCCAACAGGAGATACAAGACCTATGAAGTAGTGTGGTTTATGTTAGTTTCAGTTACGTATTCACGGTTTATTCTTTAACCCGTTTTTTCGGATTAAAACGCGAGAAACTAAATGCGTATACCTAGCGTTTTGAACAACGCTGTTGAAGAACCACGACGAAACCATGACTAACAAAGACGTGATCGCCACTGCAGCTTGTATTTATGTTAAAAAAGAATTTCATTGTTTACCATGTGTCGCAGTTACCGCCCATAGTCAAAAACATATTTAACAGCCGAATTTGAAAACTGCTTTCATTAAACGGATTTTTAACAGATGATAGTAAATCTAATCTGATATTGAAATAATATAATATTAGGAACGCACCAGCTACATTTGCATTTTTAAACAATTTATATCTTTATATATCTCACTCCTGTCGACAGCATTGAATCATTTTCTTACTCTACATAATCGTGTAAACAGAAATGAAGGATAATTTCTACATATTATATCGGCCGATATATTCCAATCAAGTCAAATTTTAACAATTAAGAAACCTAAAGGGAGCGAGCGGAAGCGAGATAAACTATCTTAGTGTTTAACCTCGTTTGACCTTTTGCATAGCTCCCGACATTTATTGTAGCACGTACCTATGTGTATATATGTCCGTAATTCTGGGCGGAGCTAAAATGCTTTCTATTTTGAGCGAACTCTTAATAAATTAAGTGATTTAGTTGGTAGTTTTAATAAAAAAGAAAGAAGTTAATTTGAAGTCTGAGCGATTCGATTGGTGGGCAAATGGGGTTAAAAACTAAAATTTTTAATAGGAGATTACCGTTCTGTGGTTTTATTTTTTAGTTTTTGCCTAACGTTTCAAGGCGTGTTTGCAGTCAATTTGCACGAACGAAAAGTGTTTAATTATTTTTCTTCAATATAAGTATTTCTAATTTATGCTTGTCGTCACAGTATACCTTAGTCAATAGTCATTCCTTGGACTTACGATTTTAATTTAAAATTTTTAAGATACCTGTTTCATTTCTGTATGGTTTCATAGCTTCGGTCAGCTTCCGCGTCTACCTGAAAATGATGCTCCTAGTTGTTACCTTTCTAATATGTTCTTATAAGATTTATGATTTACATTTTTGATATTCATCTTAGATAGCTATATAAGTGTCTTAAATTTGTATGGGCTACATGAAACAGATTTTGGTAACCATTTTACAACGGTTTTACAAAATTGTATCCAACAAATCAGTTACCTTGTTTGGCACTTTAAAAGCGTTTTGTTTATATCAGTGTAGCAAGCGAGAAACGGAAGATAAATACCAGGATATGCCCGCCAGACCCATAAGGCATGTACATACAGGGTGTCCCAGAATATATGTCCACTTAACAAATGCTTATAACTTTTCACAGAAGAGTCACACATAAACAAATTGTATCTCATTTGAATGTGAATATACACAAGATTTTGTACATCAAAAATTATCTTGATTATTTACTTACAGTTTCTATAGTACATGTTCAAAGTGACCGACGTTATTTTGCCTGACCAGCTCAGTCAAGTTACGTATGACGTTGGCATATATGTCTCTTGACTTTTTTCTGATCTCACTACGAATAGCGGCTTATAACTCTCTAATGGATGTTGGTTTGGAGTAATAAACTTTGTCCTTCAAGTATCCCAAGAGATGAAAGTCCAGGGGGCTGAGATCTTGCAAATAAGGAAGCTAAACTTTGTCTGTTTTCAAAGAGATCATGCGGGTGCCAAATGTGTGCTCTAACATCTTTAAAACATCATTTGCAGTGTGGGGGTCTTGTTAAAACCAAACTTTCAATAACTGTTCCCTTTTTTATCAGTTATGAAATAAACTTATTCTGCAGAATTTTCAAGAATCGTTTAGCAGTCACGGTACAACACTCGCCTTCTCCTCGTAAAAGAATGGCCCGATTATCCGTTCTTCGGAACGGGCACTTCTCGGTCTCCTGGTTTTACCTTCCCTGCGAGCTAAATCTGTTCCATGCTGCTCAAATTTTTGAATCACTAGAATGATTTTTTTATAAGAAGGTACCTTTATTGAAGGATGCATTTCAATCAACTTTCTTCGCACAATAGATATAAATTTGCCATTTTCATAGTAGAGCCTAATAATGTCAGTACTGTCAGCCATCTTGGAAGCCTGAATATGAATGAAATCATTGATGACGTCATAAGACGTGACCGTGACATTGCATGACGCCATTCTGGACATATATTCTGGGACACCCTGTTTTTATCTTTGATTATTGAACTTGCATTGTAATTCCTTTAGAGATCCTGTTCTCAAAGATTACTATATATACCTTCTATTGTGCTATTTGAAGTACACTAAACATTATTTGTAACATAACATATAAGTTTGCTTATACATTATGAATAATTTCAGGTCAAAAACGGATTCGTACCTACATCGGTATGGTAGCAATGCCAAAGATATATTTCATTCGGTAAGCCGACCACGTTCCCAATAACAATGTATTTGTCATGCTTATAAACTAGTTGTCATTATTTCATACTAGTGAACCGTTTATCGGTATTTAATCAACTATATAGCAGCACATTGGATGTAAAATTGCGTGCAGCTCTTATATTATCAGAAAATAGTCAAACCGGCGAAATTTACCATTATTTGTACGAAAATTATTCTTAATATTGCTTTTTCAATCAACAGTACATTCTTTATATATATATAATACATGCATATATAGCGAAGTTTCAATTTTAATCTCTGACAAAGCTTTTCAGTGAAGAAGCGACAAAACATGAAACAAATGGATATATTAGCACTGTGTTAGATAAAGCACAGTTCTATTACAACTCTATCTGTGAAGTAAAATTTCTATTTATGAGTATTTAAAGTACTCCTTGGACTTTAAACCGACGTATACTAACTCTGTGTCAGACTGTTACAAACTACAACCTATTTTCAATTAGTTTCCAATGTTTTCTTGGATGCTTTCAGTATCGTGCATTTTGTTTTCATATATTCAATCAAATGTACTTATAAAATTCATAATTAACATATGTTTTTCAATTATTGAAATAGTTATGTGAATGTCTTAAAGTTGAAATGGGCGACGTGATACAGATCTTGCTAATCATGTCACAAATCATATATCAAACCCCTTGTTGGCAGCTTAAAACGTTTTGTTTTCTCTTATTGTAGCCAGCGAGACCTGTACCTGACTTCCGTAATACATACTACTACGACAGACGGCTTTTTAGGTAATGTACATACTTTTATGTATTTTTAAAATTGCATTGCAATTCCTTTAGAAGTCACCCTCTTAAAGATTAGTATATACTCATTTAAATATACCATTTGAAGTAAACTCAATATTATTTGTTTTATGAACATGTACTTTTGCCCATGTATTATGGATTATTTCAGGTCAGAACCGATTTCGTACCTACATCGGTATAGTGACATTTACCAATACCCTTATTGTTGTAAAGCCGACCACCCTCCCAATAACAATATTTTTACAATGCAAATAAATTACATGTAGTTGACATTTTTGATACTTGGGAAACGTGTATCTGTATTTCTATCACCTATATAGGAACACATTGGGTGTAGAATTACTTGTAGCTGCTCTTATAATACCAGAAGAGTATAAATAGTGAAAGTCTAAATCATTTGTGCGAAAAAAACATGTTTAACATTACTTTTGCATTCAAAAGTATATGTAATATAATACAGTATGTGTTCAGTGATAGTGCAAATGATACAAAATGTTCTCTGAAGTGACGAAAATATGAAAAAAAAGAAAATAGCAGCACTGTATTATATAAAACAAAACACAGTTCTATAATAATACTATCCATAAATTAGCATTTCTATTCATGAGTATTTAATGTACTCATTGGACTTTAAGCCAACTCTCTTTCAGACTTTAACAAAATACGGCCTGCTTTAATTAGTTTCCAATTCTTTCTTGAATGCTTTTATCGTAGCGTGTATTTCGTTTTCTTTCATTTAATGAAATGTTATTGCTAGTTTTATAATTTACAAGTATATGATTGACATTAGTGTTTAATAGCTATGTGAATGACTTAAATTCGTTTTGCGCGACATGACACAAATTTTAATAACCATGTCACAATAGTTTTACAAAATATCATTCCTTATTGGCACATTTACAGTGTTTTGATTTTCTTCTATTGTAGCCAGCGAGAAACTGAACGTGAATTGCGAGATCTACACTACGACAATAGGCGTTTTAGGCATGTACATATTTATCGTTGATTATTGAACTTGTATTATTATTTTTTAGAGATCACATTCTTAAGGATTGATATAAAATTGAGCCGCGTCAAGCATTGACAGCCGTTATGGTAATTGTTTGACATTTTAAGGGAACTATATAAGTGTCTTAAATTTGTTTGGGCTACATGAAACAGATTTTGGTAACCATTTTATAACGGTTTTACAAAATTGTATCCAACAAATCAGTTACCTTGTTTGGCACTTTAAACGCGTTTTGTTTCTATCATTGTAGCAAGCGAGAAACGGAAGATAAATACCAGGATATGCCCGCCAAACCCATAGGGCATGTACATACAGGGTGTCCCAGAATATAATTACACTTAACAAATGCTTATAACTTTTCACAGAAGAGTCACACATAAGCAAATTATATCTCATTTGAATGTGAATATACACAAGGTTTTGTACATCAAACAATTATCTTGATTATTTACTTACAGTTTCTATAGTACATGTTCAAAGTGACCGACGTTATTTTGCCTGACCAGCTCAATCAAGTTACGTATGACGTTGGCATATGTGTCTCTTGATTTGTTTCTGATCTCACTACGAATAGCGGCTTTTAACTCTCTAATGGATGTTGGTTTAGGGTAATAAACTTTGTCCTTAAAGTATCCCCAGAGATGAAAGTCCAGGCCCCGTGCTTATACAAGTTTCTTGAGCACATCTCATGCTCGGCGCAAAATCATGCTAAAAAATATGAAATGAAGTAAAGTTATATTTATTAACAAAGTCGGGTTTAATATTAAGATAGATAAGCTGAAGAACAGACATTCTGATTAGTGTTATGTTTCCCGACTAAGTTACAAGACATAATTTGACTTCACTTCATAAAACTTTAGCATGATTTTGTGCTGAGCATGAGATAGTGCTCAAAGAACTTTTATAAGCATGGGGCCAGGGGGCTGCGATCTTGCCAATAAGGAGGCTAAACTTTGTCTGTTTTCAAAGTTCAAAGAAAACATGCGGGTGCCAAATGTTTGCTCTAACATCTTTAAAACATCATTTGCAGTGTGGGGGTCTTGTTCAAACCAAACTTTCAATCACTGTTCCCTTTCTTATAAGTTATGGAATAAACTTATTCTGTATAATTTTCAAGTATCGTTTAGCAGTCACGGTACAACACTCGCCTTCTCCTCGTAAAAGAATGGCCCGATTATCCGTTCTTCGGAACGGGCACTTCTAAGTCTCCTGGTTTTATCTTCCCTGCGAGCTAAAACTGTTCCATGCTGCTCAAATGTTTGAATCACTAGAATGCTTTTTTATTGGAAGGTACCTTTATTGAAGGATGCATATTTATCAACTTTCTTCGCACAATATATGGAAATTTGCCATTTTCATAGTAGAGCCTAATAATGTCAGTACTGTCAGCCATCTTGGAAGCTTGAATATGAATGGAGTCATTTATGACGTCATGAGACGTGACCGTGACATTGCATGACGCCATTCTGGACATATATTCTGGGACACCCTGTATTTATCTTTGATTATTGAACTTGCATTGTAATTCCTTTAGAGATCATGTTCTTAAAGATTAATACATATACCTTCTAGTGTGCCATTTGAAGTACACTAAACATTATTTGTAACATAAAATTTATTTTAACCTATACATTATGAATAATTTCAGGTCAGAAACGGATTCGTACCTACATCGGTATGGTAGCAATGCCAAAGAACCTATATTTTATTCGGTAAGCCGACCACGTTCCCAATAACAATGTATTTGTAATGCTTATAAACTAGTTATCATTATTCCATGATACTAGTGAAGCGTTTATCTGTATTTAATCAACTGTATAGCAGCACATAGGATGTAAAATTGCGTGCAGCTCTTATATTGTCAGAAAATAGTCAAACCGGCGAAATTTACCATTATTTGTACGAAAATTATTCTTAATATTGCTTTTTTAATCAACAGTACATTCTTTATATATATATAATACATGTATATATAGCGAAGTTTCAATTTTAATCTCTGACAGAGCTTTTCAGTGAAGAAGCGACAAAACATGAAACAAATGGATATATTAGCACTGTGTTAGATAAAGCACAGTTCTATTACAACTCTATCCGTAAAGTAAAATTTCTATTTATGAGTATTTAAAGTACTCCTTGGACTTTAAACCCGACGTATACTAACTCTGTTTCAGGCTGTTACTTTTAATTAGTTTCCAATGTTTTCTTGGATGATTTCAGTATCGTGCATTTTGTTTTCATATATTAAATTAAATTTACTTATAAAATTCATAATTTACATATGTTTTTCAATTATTGAAATAGTTATGTGAATGTCTTAAAGTTGAAATGGGCGACGTGATACAGATCTTGCTAACCATGTCACAAATCATATATCAGACCCCTTTTTGGCAGCTTAAAACGTTTTGTTTTCTCTTATTGTAGCCATCGAGACCTGTACCTGACTACGACGGAAGGCTTTTTAGGTAATGTACATACTTTTATGTATTATTGAATTTGCATTTCAATTATTTTAGAAGTCACCCTCCTAAAGATTAATACAACTTTAAAACCATTTGTACCATTTGAAGTCAACTCAATATTATTTGTTTTATGAACATTTACTTTTGCCCATGTATTATGAATTATTATACCAACATCGGTATTGTGGCATTTACCAATACCTTATTGTTGTAAAGCCGACCACCCTCCCAATAACAATAGTTTTACAATGCCAATAAATTACATGTAGTTGACATTATTTGATACTTGAGAAACGTTTATCTGTATTTCTATCACCTATATAGGAACACATTGGGTGTAGAATTACTTGTAGCTGCTCTTATAATACCAGAAGAGTATAAATAGTGAAATTCACAATCATTTGTGCGAAAAAAACATGTTTAACATTACTTTTGCATTCAAAAGTACATGCTATATAATACAGTATGTGTTCAGTGATATTGCAAATGATACAAAATGTTCTCTGAAGTGACAAAAATATGAAAGAAAAGAAAATAGCAGCACTGTATTATATAAAACAAAACACAGTTCTATAATAATACTATCCATAAATTAGCATTTCTATTCATGAGTATTTAATGTACTCATTGGACTTTAAGCCAGCTCTCTTTCAGACTTTAACAAAATACGGCCTGCTTTAATTAGTTTCCAGTTCTTTCTAGAATGCTTTTATCGTAGCGTGCATTTAGTTTTCTTTCATTTAATTAAATGTTATTGCTAGTTTTATAATTTACTAGTATACAATTGACATTTGTGTTTAATAGCTATGTGAATGACTTAAATTCGTTTTGCGCGACATGACACAAATTTTGAAAACCATGTCACAATAGTTTTAGAAAATATCATCCCTTTTTGGCACATTTATAGTGTTTTGATTTTCTTTTATTGTAGCCAGCGAGAACCTGAACGTGAATTGCGAGATCTACACTACGACAATAGGCGTTTTAGGCATGTACATATTAATTGTTGATTATTGAACTTGTATTATAATTTTTAAGAGGTCACATTCTTAAAGACTGACATAAAATTGAGCCGCGTCAAGCATAAACAGCCGTTATCGTAATTGTTTGACAGTTTAAGGGTTTTTTGCGCTAGATGTTAGAGCGTTTTCTAAACTTTCTTGCAATGTATAGTTTTCCATACTTAAAATCAAATATATTTGCATGAAAATAGTAACCCGTAACCCATTCTCTGAAGCAGGCGTTCCATAACGTCAATAACGTCAATGTTAAAAACGTCAACGTAAAAACAACAAGACGACGCCTGAAAATGCAGATCTCCTATTTATCTGCATAAACATCATTGTTTATATCCATACATGTCTTAAAGAGAATTTCATTCAATGAATATGCAGCAAATATCATAAATAACAGCAAACATAAAAGCTAAACAATACATGTTGTTCACACCATCTAAAGAGTGTACAACATTCGCGACGTCAATATGTTCGTAAACCTCAGCCCTCACGCTTTTGTTATATATAGCTGGTTGCGAACTGGAAAAAAGATATACAAACATCCCTTATTTCTTTAAATAATATAAATTGTGTGTACTTTTCGGGAGCAACTCCGAGTTTCTTCCAGTGAGACTGGAGTGATTGAAGTGACTTACTGAGAAATATCGCGGCACTTCGCGGGAGTAAAACCGCGGCACTTCGAGTGGTTTTACAGATAATTTATTTGAACGCGTTTACGTGACATTATTTCAAATTTGAAACACACTGTATTTATCGTTGATTATTGAACTTGCATTGTAATTTTTAAGAGATCATGTTCTTAAAGATTAATACATATACCTTCTAGTGAGCCATTTGAAGTACACTAAACATTATTTGTAACATAACATTTATTTTAACCTATACATTATGAATAATTTCAGGTCAGAAACGGATTCGTACCTACATCGGTATGGTAGCAATGCCAAAGAACCTATATTTCATTCGGTAAGCCGACCACGTTCCCAATAACAATGTATTTGTAATGCTTATAAACTAGTTATCATTATTCCATGATACTAGTGAAGCGTTTATCGGTATTTAATCAACTGTATAGCAGCACATAGGATGTAAAATTGCGTGCAGCTCTTATGTTGTCAGAAAATAGTCAAACCGGCGAAATTTACTATTATTTGTACGAAAATTATTCTTAATATTGCTTTTTTAATCAACAGTACATTCTTTATATATATATAATACATGTATATTATAGCGAAGTTTCAATTTAAACTCTGACAGAGCTTTTCAGTGAAGAAGCGACAAAACATGAAACAAATGGATATATTAGCACTGTGTTAGATAAAGCACAGTTCTATTACAACTCTATCCGTAAAGTAATATTTCTATTTATGAGTATTTAAAGTACTCCTTGGACTTTAAACCGACGTATACTAACTCTGTTTCAGACTCTTACAAACTACGACCTATTTTCAATTAGTTTCCAATGTTTTCTTGGATGCTTTCAGTATCGTGCATTTTGTTTTCATATATTAAATTAAATTTACTTATAAAATTCATAATTTACATATGTTTTTCAATTATTGAAATAGTTATGTGAATGTCTTAAAGTTGAAATGGGCGACGTGATACAGATCTTGCTAAACATGTCACAAATCATATATCAGACCCCTTTTTGGCAGCTTAAAACGTTTTGTTTTCACCTATTGTAGCCATCGAGACCTGTACCTGACTACGACAGAAGGCTGTTTAGGTAATGTACTTAATTTTATGTATTATTGAAATTGCATTCCAATTCCTTTAGAAGTCACCCTCTTAAAGATTAATACAACTTTAAACCATTTGTACCATTTGAAGTACTCAATATTATTTGTTTTATGAACATTTACTTTTGCCCATGTATTATGGATTATTATACCAACATCGGTATTGTGGCATTTACCAATACCTTATTATTGTAAAGCCGACCACCCTCCCAATAACAATAGTTTTACAATGCTAATAAATTAATTGTACAACATTCGCGACGTCAATATATTCGTGAACCTCAGCCCTCACGCTATTGTTATATATAGCGCGTTGCGAACTGGAAAAAAGATATACAAACGTCCCTTGTTTCTTTAAATATATAAATTGTGTGTACTTTCCGGGAGCAACTCCGAGTTTCTTCCAGTGAGACTGGAGTGATTGAAGTGACTTACTGAGAAATATCGCGGCACTTCGCGGGAGTAAAACCGCGGCACTTCGAGTGGTTTTACAGATAAATTATTTGAACGCGTTTACGTGACATTATTTCAAATTTGTGATATGAAGTAGAAATTATTATACACGTGTTATTTTTTGTATTGTATACCTTGTAAATGTAAAAAGATAATTGCCGACCGACGTCCATTTGTACAGCGTGTACATCAAACATCACAACTGATAGTTTTGTTTTGAATAATTTTCTTCCGGAACTTTTGAAATAATTTGTCACATTCAAAACTAACGCACATTTGATAGTGGATGTATTGAAGTTACATGTGTATGCGTTTTCGTTTCACTGTCGTTTAGTTGTTGTTTCGTGGTTTTAAAACGTTTATAACAGAACACGTACATGGAATAAAACTGTTAAAATTCGCTCAAGTATGACCATTCTATTACCCAATCAGTGGGAGAATAAAATTGACTAAAGACTAGAACCTGCTATCTGTATATACGTATATTGTCCGACATTAAACATCAGAAAGGAGCAGAAATGGTAAACCAATGACCACAGGTTCGATCCCAAGACGAAACCTAAAATCACTAAACTCAATTTGCTGGTCATATGGATAAAAGGTACCAACAATAAAAATTCAGAATACATACATACATCAAACAACAATCACAACATTGTTTAAGCTAAAAAAAATATATGCGGCATTGTTGAATTAAATTAGGATGTCTCTGTTTAAAACAGTATAAAATGTGTCATTTCAAACCTCCGAAGGAGGTGACGGACAATGAATTTGCTGAAACGGATGTCTCTAGAGTGGCCGGACGTGACGATATAGGTAGGTCTGACGTTCCCTGCTGAGTGCCGCAGTTTGGATAAGTGTAGGGACATCACTGGCGTCCATCTGTAGATAGTTTGTCTTGCAAATGACAAATCTGATTTCTTCAGCGTCGTCTGTCTCTATCTTCATATACACAACCCCGGGTTCAAGTGATGTGAAGCGCAAGTGGTGATATTTGGAAACCCTCGGCACTTTTTTTAATCTATCGCCGAGGAACATCTTCCAGTCTCTCCAAACCCATCCATTCTCGCCGTATGTAACAGGTACGTTACTATGGGCAGACTTCTGCACCACATCTACCACCACGTGCTGTAGAGTGTCACAGTTTGAACGCAGATACATTTTAGTTGTCCCAAACCCGGCGTAAATCAGGCACCTTTGAAGAAAACACTCGAGTATTTTTTGCTTATGTTTCTGTTTGAATCCTGTTTAAGATTTACGACTTTTTAAATGAGATGATAATAGTTATTTGCTGGTGCCAGGTGTGCACATACCGACGTCTGATTATGTGTTAAATCAAACACAAGTTTGCTATTATTCGATAGTATTCTATAGCAGCTGTAGTAACATTGTTTCGCTGATTTCTAAGCATTTTTGGTGGATAGTAAACATATACGCAGTTTTCTGGTATAACCAGTTAAAGTATTAAAATGATCACATAATATATCCTTACCTTTATTTTATCGTTTTATACTATTGAAAAATCATCTCTTCAGGTACATTTACCAACACGTCGCAGCCATAACGCGGAATATTGCCCTGAATTAGAGAAAAACAGTATTACAGACAACGACAAAATTGAACTGTTGTTATGACAAACGGACAAACGATGAAGTCTGAAATGATATAAACTGATATAGTCGTAAATTACCCAATAACTACCTTGATTTAACGATTACCGTAACAGTTTATTTCTTTCTCCTGCAAATGGAGTAAGTTAAACAAAGGAAACTAATTCTGTATGTAAGAAGAAAAAATCGTGCAGTGAACTGAATTATCCCTTACCTGAAAGTAAAGTACATTCAACTGTTCCAGATGTCAACATTATTCTGGTTGTTGTTGTATAAGAGGACGCGGTTTTGATAACTAGTTTTATTGTTATCATCTGCGCCCCTTTTATATATCATGATTCCAGAGACATATATTGCCGCGAAAATAGTAAACGAAATCTTGAACGGGTCATAAATTAACATTTCCGGGAGATATAGGTCTACAGTGAACTTGCTGTTTCCAACAGGAGATACAAGACCAATGAAGTAATGTTGTTTACGTTAATTTCAATTACGTATTCACGGTTAAATCATTAACCCGTTTTTTTCGGGTTGAAACGCGAGAAATGAAATGCGTATACCTAGCGTTTTTAACAACGCTGTTGAAGAACCACGACGAAACCATGACGAACAAAGCCGTGATCGCCACTGCATCTTGTAATTTATGTTAAAAAAGAATTTCATTGTTTCCCATGGGCCGCAGTTAGCGCCCATATTCAGAAATATATAACAGCCGAATTTGAAAACTGCTTTCTTAAATGAATTTTTAACAGATGAGAGTTTTAGATTAAATGTAATCTGATATTGAAATAATATAATATTAGGAACGAACTAGCTACATTTGCATTTTTAAACAATTTAAATATATATATCTCACTCCTGTCGGCAGCATTGGATCCTTTTCTTACTCTACATAATATCGTATAAACAGAAATAAATGATAATTTCTACATATTAGATCGGCAGATATATTCCAATCAAGCCAAATTTTAACAATTAAGAAACCTAATAGGAGCAAGCGGAAGCGAGCGACTGTGGTTTCTTAATTGTTAAAATTTGGCTTAATAAACTCTAACTAACTTAGTGTTTAACCTCGTTTGACCTTTTGCATAGCTCTCGACATGTATTGTAGCACGGACCTATGTGTATATAGGTCCGTAATTCTGGGCGGAGCTAAAATGCTTTCCATTTTGAGCGAACTCTTAAAATAAGTGATTTCAAATGGGAGTTTTAATAAAAAAGAAAGAAGTTTATTTGAAAATCTGAGCGATTCGATTGGCCATTTGCACGAAAGAAAAGTGTTTAATTCTATTTTTCAATATAAGTATTTCTAATTTATGCTTGTCGTCACAGTATACAAAAAGACTACCTTAGTCAATAGTCATTCCTTGGACTTACGATTTTAATTTTAAGATACCTGTTTCCTTTCTGTATGGTTTAAAAGCTTCGATCAGCTTCCAAGTCTACATGAAAATGATGCCCCTAGTTGTTACCGTTTAATATGTACTTATAAGATTTATGATTTACATTTTTGATATTCATCTTAAATAGCTATATAAGTGTCTTAAATTTGTATGGGCTACATGAAACAGATTTTCACAACGGTTTTACAAAATTGTATCGAACAAATCAGTTTCCTTGTTTGACACTTTTGATTGTAGCCAGCGAGAAACGGAAGATAAATACTGTACCAAGATATGCCCGCCAAATCAATAATGCATGTACATACAGTTTGTCCGAGAATACATGTCCACTTAACAAATGCGAATAACTTTTCACAGAAGAGTCACACATAAGCAAATTATATCTCATTTGAATGTGAATATATACATTGTACATCAAACAATTATCTTGATTATTTACTTACAGTTTCTATAGTACATGTTCAAAGTGACCGACGTTATTTTGCCTGACCAGCTCAGTCAAGTAACGTATGACGTTGGCATATGTGTCTCTTGATTTCTTTCTGATCTCACTACGAATAGCGGCTGTTAACTCTCTAATGGGTGTTGGTTCGGGGTAGTAAACTTTGTCCTTCAAGTATCCCCTGAGATGAAAGTCCAGGGGGCTGAGAGCTTGCCAATAAGGAGGCTAAACTTTGTCTGTTTTCAAAGAAAACATGCGGGTGCCAAATGTTTGCTCTAACATCTTTAAAACATTATTTGCAGTGTGGGGGTCTTGTTCAAACCAAACTTTCAATAACTGTTCCCTTTCTTATCAGTTATAGAATAAACGTATTCTGCAGAATTTTCAAGTATCGTTTTGCAGTCACGGTACAACACTCGCCTTCTCCTCGTAAAAAAATGGCCCGATTATTCGTTCTTCGGAACGGGCACTTCTTGGTCTCCTGGTTTTATATTCCTTGCGAGCTAAAACTGTTCCATGCTGCTCAAATCCTTGAACCACTAGAATGATTTTTTTATTGGAAGGTGCCTTTATTGAAGGATGCATTTTAATCAACTTTCTTCGCACAATAGATGGAAATTTGCCATTTCATAGTAGAAAAAAAAAAAAATATATATATATATATATATAGTAAAGCCTAATAATGTCAGTACTGTCAGCCATCTTGGAAGCCCGAATATGAATAAAGTCTTTGATGACGTCATAAGACGTGACCGTGACATTGCATGACGCCATTCTGGACATATATTCTGGGACACCCTGTATTTATCGTTGATTATTGAACTTGCATTGTTATTCCTTTAGAGATCTTGTTCTTGAAGATTAATACATATACCTTCTAGTGTACCATTTGAAGTACACTAAACATTATTTGCAATATAACATTTATTTTTGCCTATACATTATGATAAAAATTTCAGGTCAGAAACGGATTCGTACCTACATCGGTATGGTAGCAATGCCAAAGAACCTATATTTCATTCGGTAAGCCGACCACATTCCCAATAACAATGTATTTGTAATGCTTAAAAACTAGTTATCATTATTCCATACTAGTGAAGCGTTTATCTGTATTTAATCAACTGTATAGCAGCACATAGGATGTAAAATTGCGTGCAGCTCTTATATTGTCAGAAAATAGTCAAACCGGCGAAATTTACCATTATTTGTACGAAAATTATTATTAATATTGCTTTTTCAATCAAAAGTACATTCTTTATATATATATATATATAATACATGTATATATAGCGAAGTTTCAATTTTAAACTCTGACAGAGCTTTTCAGTGAAGAAGCGACAAAACATGAAACAAATGGATATATTAGCACTGTGTTAGATAAAGCACAGTTCTATTACAACTCTATCCGTGAAGTGAAATTTCTATTTATGAGTATTTAAAGTACTCCTTGGACTTTAACCCGACGTATACTAACTCTGTTTCAGACTGTTACAAACTACGACCTATTTTCAATTAGTTCCCAATTTTTTTCTTGGATGCTTTCGGTATCGTGCATTTATTTTTCATATATTAAATCAAATGTACTTATAAAATTCATAATTAACATATGTTTTTCAATTATTGATATAGATAAGTGAATGTCTTAAAGTTGAAATGGACGACGTGATACAGATCTTGCGAACCATGTCACAAATCATATATCAGGCCCCTTTTTGGCAGCTTAAAACGTTGTGTTTTCTCTTATTGTAGCCAGCAGAACCTGTACCTGACTACGGCAGAAGGCTTTTTAGGTAATGTACATAATTTTATGTATTTTTGGAATTGCAATGCAATTCCTTTAGAAGTCACCCACTATTAAAGATTAATATATACAACTTTATATGTACCATTTGAAGTAAAGTCAATATTATTTGTTTATGAACATTTACTTTTGCCCATGTATTATGGATTATTATACCAACATCGGTATTGTGGCATTTACCAATAACCTATTATTGTAAAGCTGACCACCCTCCCAATAACAATAGTTTTACAATGCCAATAAATTACATGTAGTTGACATTATTTGATACTTGAGAAACGTTTATCTGTATTCCTATCACCTATATAGGAAATATTGGGTGTAGAATTACTTGTATCTGCTCTTATAATACCAGAAGATTATAACTAGAGGAATTTACCATCATTTGTGCGAAAAAAACATGTTTAACATTACTTTTGCATTCAAAAGTACAGTCATGCTATATAATACAGTATGTGTTCAGTGATATTGCAAATGATACAAAATGTTCTTTAAAGTGACAAAAATATGAAAGAAAAGAAAATAGCAGCACTGTATTATATAAAACAGAACACATTTTTTCGGGTTAAAACGCGAGAAATGAAATGCGTATACCTAGCGTTTTGAACAACGCTGTTGAAGAACCACGACGGAACCATGACTAACAAAGCCGTGATCGCCACTGCATCTTGTATTTTATATTTAAAAAGAATTTCATTGTTTTCCATGGGTCGCAGTTAGCGCCCATATTCAAAAATATATTAGGCAGCCGAATTTGAAAACTGCTTTCATTAAACGAATTTTTAACAGATGATAGTAAATCTAATCTGATATTGAAATAATAGAAGATTAGGAACGAACCAGCTACATTTGCATTTTTAAACAATTTAAATATATATATCTCACTTCTGTCGAAAGCACTGGGTCCTTTTCTTACTCTACATAATATCGTATAAACAGAAATGAAGGATAATTTCTACATATTAGATCGGCAGATATATTCCAATCAAGGTAAATTTTAACAATTAAAAAAACCTTAAGGGAGCGAGCGGAAGCGAGCGACTGTGGTTTCTTAATTGTTAGAATTTGGCTTAATAAACTCTAACTTACTTAGTGTTTAACCTCGTTTGACCTTTTCCATAGCTCTCGACATGTATTGTAGTACGGACCTATGTGTATATAGGTCCGTAATTCTGGGCGGAGCTAAATGCTTTCTATTTTGAGCGAACTCTTAAATTAAGTGATTTCAGTGTGTAGTTTTAATAATAAAGAAAGAAGTTTATTTGAAAATCTGAGCGATTCGATTGGCCATTTGCACGAAAGAAAAGTGTTTAATTCTATTTTTTGTTATAAGTATTTCTAATTTATGCTTGTCGTCACAGTATACAAAAAGACTACCTTAGTCAATAGTAGGGATGGCAACGAATACTCGATCAGCAAAACGGTATTCGAGTACTCGAAAAAAAAATTGTTTTGGCAAAATTCACATCATACATAAATGATTTAAAATCATAAATTATCGCTTTTTGCTTCTGGCTGACTGACTGGTGGGGTTGTTTATCCTCGGTACTTAGCAGTTTCTTGCTCCAACTGACAGCCTTAACTTGTCATTATTCTAATTCGGAATCGTTATCAAAACACGCCAGGTGATGTGCGAAAATTATATTGTTTAATCCGCTAGGTATGCCCCGAAATTCAATATACGAGTTGACATTTTGACATGTAGGTATTGTTATGAGTCTGTGCCGCTTATGATCTTAACTAAACAATATAGACGTAAGATATTGGGTTGTAATTTTCGCAGTTTGTTTAGAAATTAAAATTAAGTGCATAATAGCAATTACACTATGTCGCCTTTGCGTTTATTCGATAAACTGTAAATGTAAGCAGAAGTGTGCGGAGAAAAGATAATTATTATCTCTCATCAGAAAAAAATTCAAGAAATGTAACTCATTTTTCCTATATAATATATATAGAATATAGCAGTCTTTCAAAGTCTCTTTTCTGAATATCTCAGTAATCTGTACACTTGCCTGTCAACTTATAAGTCAAATTCAAATACACCTCCGTCGAAATCGTCTTCCTGGAAATATTTTAAGCGGTGTAGTGATGACAAAACCATGAAATGTACTCTCTCTATAGTAGAACTTTCATACTCTGGGATGTACTGCTATATTTCGAACACGTGAATGACCTTTTATCGAGTACTCGAGTACTCGATCGGAAGAGGGACCGAGTACTCGAATATCAATTTTGGTATTCGTTGCCACCCCTAGTCAATAGTCATTCCTTATACTTTTGATTTTAATTTTAAGATTCCTGTTTCATTTCTGTATGGTTTCAAAGTTTCGATCAGCTTCCAAGTCTACCTGAAAATGATGCCCCTAGTTGTTACCTTTTTAATATGTACTTATAAGATTTATGATTTACATTTTTGATATTCATCTTAAATAGCTATATAAGTGTCTTAAATTTGTAAGGGCTACATGAAACAGATTTTCACAACGGTTTTACAAAATTGTATCGAACAAATCAGTTTCCTTGTTTGACACTTTTTAATTGTAGCCAGCGAGAAACGGAAAAAAAATACCAAGATATGCCCGCCAAATCCATAAGGCATGTACATACAGTTTGTCCAAGAATATATGTCCACTTAACAAATGCGAATAACTTTTCACAGAAGTGTCACACATAAGCAAATTATATCTCATTTGAATGTGAGTATACACATTGTACATCAAACAATTATCTTGATTATTTACTTACAGTTTCTATAGTACATGACGTTGGTACATGTGTCCCTTGATTTTTTTCTGATCTCACTACGAATAGCGGCTTTTAACTCTCTAATGGATGTTTTTTTGGGTAATAAACTTTGTCCTTCAAGTATCCTCAGAGAAGAAAGTCCAGGGGGCTGACATCTTGCCAATAAGGAGGCTAATCTTTGTCTGCTTTCAAGGAAAGTATGCGGGTGCCAAATGTTTGCTCTAACATCTTTAAAACATCATTTGCAGTGTGGGGGTCTTGTTCAAACCAAACTTTCAATCAATGTTCCCTTTCTTATCAGTTATGGAATAAACGTATTCTGCAGAATTTTCAAGTATCGTTTAGCAGTCAGTGTACAACACTCGCCTTCTCCTCGTAAAAGAATGGCCCGATTATCCGTTCTTCGGAACGGGCACTTCTCGGTCTCCTGGTTTTATCTTCCTTGCGAGCTAAAACTGTTCCATGCTGCTCAATTGTTTGAACCACTAGAATGATTTTTTATTGGAAGGTGCCTTTATTGAAGGATGCATATTTATCAACTTTCTTCGCACAATATATGGCAATTTGCCATTTTCATAGTAGAGCCTAATAATGTCAGTACTGTCAGCCATCTTGGAAGCTTGAATATGAATGAAGTCATTGATGACGTCATAAGACGTGACCGTGACATTGCATGACGCCATTCTGGACATATATTCTGGGACACCCTGTATTTATCGTTGATTATTGAACTTGCATTGTAATTCCTTTAGAGATCATGTTCTTAAAGATTAATGCATATACCTTCTAGTGTGCCATTTGAAGTACACTAAACATTATTTGTAACATAACATTTATTTTAACCTATACATTATGAATAATTTCAGGTCAGAAACGGATTCGTACCTACATCGGTATGGTAGCAATGCCAAAGAACCTATATTTCATTCGGTAAGCCGACCACGTTCCCAATAACAATGTATTTGTAATGCTTATAAACTAGTTATCATTATTCCATGATACTAGTGAAGCGTTTATCTGTATTTAATCAACTGTATAGCAGCACATAGGATGTAAAATTGCGTGCAGCTCTTCTATTGTCAGAAAATAGTCAAACCGGCGAAATTTACCATTATTTGTACGAAAATTATTATTAATATTGCTTTTTCAATCAACAGTACATTCTTTATATATATATAATACATATATATATAGCGAAGTTTCAATTTTAATCTCTGACAAAGCTTTTCAGTGAAGAAGCGACAAAACATGAAACAAATGGATATATGAGCACTGTGTTAGATAAAGCACAGTTCTATTACAACTCTATCCGTGAAGTAAAATTTCTATTTATGAGTATTTAAAGTACTCCTTGGACTTTAACCCGACGTATACTAACTCTGTTTCAGACTGTTACAAACTACGACTTTTTTTCAATTAGTTTCCAATGTTTTCTTGGATGATTTCAGTATCGTGCATTTTGTTTTCATATATCAAATTAAATTTACTTATAAAATTCATAATTTACATTAGGTTTTTCAATTATTGAAATAGTTATGTGAATGTCTTAAAGTTAAAATGGGCGACGTGATACAGATCTTGCTAACCATGTCACAAATCATATATCAGACCCCTTTTTGGCAGCTTAAAACGTTTTGTTTTCTCTTATTGTAGCCATCGAGACCTGTACCTGACTACGACAGAAGGCTTTTTAGGTAATGCACATAATTTTATGTATTTTTGAAATTTCATTGCAATTCCTTTAGAAGTCACCCACTATTAAAGATTAATATATACAACTTAAAAGTACCATTTGAAGTAAAGTCAATATTATTTGTTTTATGAACATTAACTTTTGCCCATGTATTATGGATTTTTATTATACCAACCTCGGTATTGTGGCATTTACCAATAACCTATTTTTGTAAAGCCGACCACCCTCCCAATAACAATAGTTTTACAATGCCAATAAATTACATGTAGTTGACATTATTTGATACTTGATAAACGTTTATCTGTATTTCTATCACCTATACAGGAAAACATTGGGTGTAGAATTACTTGTAGCTGCTCTTATAATACCAGAGGAGTATAACTAGTGAAAGTCACAATCATTTGTGCGAAAAAAACATGTTTAACATTACTTTTGCATTCAAAAGTACATGCTATATAATACAGTATGTGTTCAGTGATATTGCAAATGATACAAAATGTTCTCTGAAGTGACAAAAATATGAAAGAAAAGAAAATAGCAGCACTGTATTATATTAAACAGAACACAGTTCTATAATAATACTATCCATCAATTAGCATTTCTATTCATGAGTATTTAATGTACTCATTGGACTTTAAGCCAACTCTTTTTTAGACCTTAAAAAATACGGCCTGCTTTAGTTAGTTTCCAGTTCTTTCTAGAATGCTTTTATCGTAGCGTGCATTTGTTTCTTTTATTTAATTAAATGTTATTGCTAGTTTTATCATTCACTAGTATATGATTGACATTTGTGTTTAATAGCTATGTGAATGACTTAAATTCGTTTTGCGCGACATGACACAAATTTTGATAACCATGTCACAATAGTTTTACAAAATCTCATCCCTTTTTGGCACATTTATAGTGTTTTGATTTTCTTTTATTGTAGCCAGCGAGAACCTGAACGTGAATTGCGAGATCTACACTACGACAATAGGCGTTTTAGGTATGTACATATTAATCGTTGATTATTGAACTTTTATTATAATTTTTTAGAGGTCACATTCTTAAAGATTGACATAAAATTGAGCCGCGTCAAGCATAAACAGCCGTTATGGTAATTGTTTGACATTTTAAGGGCTTTTTGCGCTAGATGTTAGAGCGTTTTCTAAACTTTCTTGCAATCTATAGTTTTCCATACTTAAAATCAAATATAATTTGCATGAAAATTTAACCCGTAACCCATTCTCTGAAGAAGGCGTTACATAACGTCAATGACGTCAACGTTAAAAACGTCAACGTAAAAACAACAAGACAACGCCTGAAAATGCAGATCTCCTATTTATCTGCATAAACATCACTGTTTATATCCATACATGTCTTAAAGAGAATTTCATTCAATGAATATGCATCAAATATCATACATAAAAGCAAACATAAAAGCTAAACAATACATGTTGTTCACACCATCTAAAGAGTGTACAACATTCGCGACGTCAATATATTCGTGAACCTCAGCCCTCACGCTATTGTTATATACAGCTGGTTGCGAACTGGAAAAAAGATATACAAACATCCCTTGTTTCTTTAAATAATATAAATTGTGTGTACTTTCCGGGAGCAACTCCGAGTTACTTCCAGTGAGACTGGAGTGATTGAAGTGACTTACTGAGAAATATCGCGGTACTTCGCGGGAGTAAAACCGCGGCACTTCGAGTGGTTTTACAGATAAATTATTTGAACGCGTTTACGTGACATTATTTCAAATTTGTGATATGAAGTAGAAATTATTATACACGTGTTATTTTTTGTATTGTATACATGGTAAATGTATAAAGATAATTGCCGACCGACGTCCATTTGTACAGCGTGTACATCAAACATCACAACTGATAGTTTTGTTTTGAATAATGTTCTTCCGGAACTTTTGAAATAATTTTTCACATTCAAAACTAACGCACATTTCATAGTGGATGTATTGAAGTTACATGTGTATGCGTTTTCGTTTCACTGTCGTTTAATTGTTGTTTCGTGGTTTTAAAACGTTTATTACAGAACACGTACATGGAATAAAACTGTCAAAATTCGCTCAAGTATGACCATTCTATTACTCAATCAGTGGGAGAATAAAATTGACTAAAGACTGGAACCTGCTATCTGTATATACGTATATTGTCCGACATTAAACATCAGAAAGGAGCAGAAATTGTAAACCAATGATCACAGGTTCGATCCCAAGACAAAACCTAAAATCACTAAACTCAATTTGCTGGTCATATGGATAAAAGGTACCAACGATAAAAATTCAGAATACATACATACATCAAACATCAATCACAACATTGTTTAAGCTAAAAAAAATATATGCAGCATTGTTGAATTCATTTAGAATGTCTCTGTTTAAAACAGTATAAAATGTGTCATTTCAAACCTCCGAAGGAGGTGACGGACAATGAATTTCCTGAAACGGATGTCTCTAGAGTGGCCGGACGTGACGATATAGGTAAGTCTGACGTTCCCTGCTGAGTCCCGCAAGTTGGATAAGTGTAGGGACATCACTGGCGTCCATCTGTAGATAGTTTGTCTTGCAAATGACAAATCTGATTTCTTCAGCGTCGTCTGTCGCTATCTTCATATACACAACCCCGGGTACAAGTGATGTGAAGCGCAAGTGGTGATATTTGGAAACCCTCGGCACTTTTTTTAATCTATCGCCGAGGAACATCTTCCAGTTTCTCCAAACCCATCCATTCTCGCCGTATGTAACAGGTACGTTACTATGGGCAGACTTCTGCACCACATCTACCACCACGTGCTGTAGAGTGTCACAGTTTGAACGCAGATACATTTTAGTTGTCCCAAACCCGGCGTTAATCAGGCACCTTTGAAGAAAACACTCGAGTATTTTTTGCTTATGTTTCTGTTTGAATCCTGTTTAAGATTTACGACTATTTAAATGAGATGATAATAGTTATTTGCTGGTGCCAGGTGTGCACATACCGACGTCTGATTATGTGTTAAATAAAACGCAAGTAATTATTCTATAGTATTCTATAGCAGCTATAGTAACATTGTTTCGCTGATTTCTTAGCATTTTTGGTGGATAGTAAACATATACGCAGTTTTCTGGTATAGCCAGTTAAAGTATTAAAATTATCACATAATATATCCTTACGTTTATTTTATCGTTTCATACTATTAAAAAATCATCTCTTCAGGTACATTTACCAACACGTCGCAGTCATAACGCGGAATATTGCCCTGAATTAGAGAAAAACAGTATTACAGACAACGACAAAATTGAACTGTTGTTATGACAAACGGACAAACGATGAAGTCTGAAATAATATAAACTGATATAGTCGTAAATTACCCAATAACTACCTTGATTTAACGTTTACCGTAGCAGTTTATTTCTTTCTCCTACAAATGGAGTATATTAAACAAAGGAAACTAACTCTGTATGTAAGAAGAAAAAATCGTGCAGTGAACTGATTTATCCCTTACCTGAAAGTAAAGAACATTCAACTGTTCCAGATGTCAACATTATTCTGGTTGTTGTTGTATAAGAGGACGCGGTTTTGATAACTAGTTTTATTGTTATCATCTGCGCCCCTTTTATATATCATGATTCCAGAGACATGTATTGCCGCGAAAATAGTAAACGAAATCTTGAACGGGTCATAAATTAACATTTCCGGGAGATATAGGTCTACAGGGAACTTGCTGTTTCCAACAGGAGATACAAGACCTATGAAGTAATGTTGTTTACGTTAATTTCAATTACGTATTCACGGTTAAATCATTAACCCGTTTTTTTCGGGTTGAAACGCGAGAAATGAAATGCGTATACCTAGCGTTTTGAACAACGCTGTTGAAGAACCAAGACGAACCCATGACGAACAAAGCCGTGATCGCCACTGCATCTTGTATTTTATGTTAAAAAAGAATTTCATTGTTTCCCATGGGCAGCAGTTAGCGCCCATAGTCAGAAATATATAACAGCCGAATTGAAAACTGCTTTCTTAAACGCATTTTTAACAGATGAGAGTTTTAGATTAAATGTAATCTGATATTGAAATAATATAATATTAGGAACGAACTAGCTACATTTGCATTTTTAAACAATTTACATATATATATCTCACTCCTGTCGGCAGCATTGGATCCTTTTCTTACTCTACATAATATCGTATAAACAGAAATAAAGGATAATTTCTACATATTAGATCGGCAGATATATTCCAATCAAGCCAAATTTTAACAATTAAGAAACCTAATAGGAGCGAGCGGAAGCGAGAGACTGTGGTTTCTTAATTGTTAAAATTTGGCTTAATAAACTCTAACTACATGTAACTTAGTGTTTAACCTCGTTTGACCTTTTGCATAGCTCTCGACATGTATTTTAGCACGGACCTATGTGTATATAGGTCCGTAATTCTGGGCGGAGCTAAAATGCTTCCTATTTTGAGCGAACTCTTAAATTAAGTGATTTCAGTGGGTAGTTTTAATAAAAAAGAAAGAAGTTTATTTGAAAATATGAGCGATTCGATTGGCCATTTGCACGAAAGAAAAGTGTTTAATTCTATTTTTTAATATAAGTATTTCTAATTTATGCTTGTCGTCACAGTATACAAAAAGACTACCTTAGTCAATAGTCATTCCTTGGACTTACGATTTTAATTTTAAGATACCTGTTTCCTTTCTGTATGGTTTAAAAGCTTCGATCAGCTTCCAAGTCTACATGAAAATGATGCCCCTAGTTGTTACCTTTTTAATATGTACTTATAAGATTTATGATTTACATTTTTGATATTCATCTTAAATAGCTATATAAGTGTCTTAAATGTGTATGGGCTACATGAAACAGATTTTCACAACGGTTTTACAAAATTGTATCGAACAAATCAGTTTCCTTGTTTGGCACTTTGATTGTAGCCAGCGAGAAACGGAAAATAAATACCAAGATATGCCCGCCAAATCAATAATGCATGTACATACAGTTTGTCCAAGAATACATGTCCACTTAACAAATGCGAATAACTTTTCACAGAAGAGTCACACATAAACAAATTATATCTCATTTGAATGTGAATATATACATTGTACATCAAACAATTATCTTGATTATTTACTTACAGTTTCTATAGTACATGTTCAAAGTGACCGACGTTATTTTGCCTGACCAGCTCAGTCAAGTAACATATGACGTTGGCACATGTGTCTCTTGATTTGTTTCTGATCTCACTACGAATAGCGGCTGTTAACTCTCTAATGGATGTTGGTTCGGGGTAATAAACTTTGTCCTTCAAGTATCCCCTGAGATGAAAGTCCAGGGGGCTGAGATCTTGCCAATAAGGAGGCTAAACTTTGTCTGTTTTCAAAGAAACAATGCGGGTGCCAAATGTTTGCTCTAACATCTTTAAAACATCATTTGCAGTGTGGGGGTCTTGTAAAAACCAAACTTTCAATCACTGTTCCCTTTCTTATCAGTTATGGAATAAACGTATTCTGCAGAATGTTCAAGTATCGTTTAGCAGTCACGGTACAACACTCGCCTTCTCATCGTAAAAAAATGGCCCGATTATCCGTTCTTCGGAACGGGCACTTCTCGGTCACCTGGTTTTATCTTCCCTGCGCGCTAAAACTGTTCCATGCTGCTCAAATTTTTGAACCACTAGAATGATTTTTTATTGGAAGGTGCCTTTATTGAAGGATGCATTTTAATCAACTTTCTTCGCACAAAAGATGGAAATTTGCCATTTTCATAGTAGAGCCTAATAATGTCAGTACTGTCAGCCATCTTGGAAGCCTGAATATGAATAAAGTCTTTGATGACGTCATAAGACGTGACCATGACATTGCATGACGTCATTCTGGACATATGTTCTGGGACACCCTGTATTTATCGTTGATTATTGAACTTGAATTGTAATTCCTTTAGAGATCATGTTCTTAAAGATTAATACATATACCTTCTAGTGTGCCATTTGAAGTAGACTGAACATTATTTGTAACATTACATATATTTTAACCTATACATTATGAATTATTTCAGGTCAGAAACGGATTCGTACCTACATCGGTATGGTAGCAATGCCCAAAAACCTATATTTCATTCGGTAAGCCGACCACGTTCCCAATAATAATGTATTTGTAATGCTTATTAACTAGTTATCATTATTCCATACTAGTGAAGCGTTTATCTGTATTTAATCAACTGTATAGCAGCACATTGGATGTAAAATTGCGTGCAGCTCTTATATTGTCAGAAAATAGTCAAACCGGCGAAATTTACCATTATTTGTACGAAAATTATTCTTAATATTGCTTTTTCACTCAAAAGTACATTCTTTATATATATTTGCAATTTTAATCTCTGACAAAGCTTTTCAGTGAAGAAGCGACAAAACATGAAACAAATGGATATATTAGCACTGTGTTAGATAAAGCACAGTTCTATTACAAATCTATCCGTGAATCCGTGAAGTAAAATTTCTATTTATGAGTACATTTGTATTTAAAGTACATTGTACTCCTTGGACTTTAACCCGACGTATATTAACTCTGTTTCAGACTGTTACAAACTACGACCTTTTTTCAATTATTTCCAATTTTTTCTTGGATACTTTCGGTATCGTGCATTTCGTTTTCAAATATTAAATCAGATGTACTTATAAAATTCATAATTAACATATGTTTTTTCAAATTATTGAAATAGTTATGTGAATGTCTTAAAGTTGAAATGGGCGACGTGATACAGATCTTGCTAACCATGTCACAAATCATATATCAGACCCCTTTTTGGCAGCTGAAAACGTTTTGTTTTCTCTTATTGTAGCCATCGAGACCTGCACCTGACTACGACAGACGGCTTTTTAGGTAATGTACATAATTTTATGTATTTTTGAAATTTCATTGCAATTCCTTTAGAAGTCACCCACTATTAAAGATTAATATATACAACTTTAAATGTACCATTTGAAGTAAACTCAATATTATTTGTTTTATGAACATTTACTTTTGCCCATGTATTATGGATTTTTATTATACCAAACTCGGTATTGTGGCATTTACCAATAACCTATTTTTGTAAAGCCGACCACCCTCCCAATAACAATAGTTTTTTTACAATGCCAATAAATTACATGTAGTTGACATTATTTGATACTTGGGAAACGTTTATCTGTATTTCTATCACCTATATAGGAAAACATTGGATGTAGAATTACTTGTATCTGCTCTTATAATACCAGAAGATTATAACTAATGGAATTTACCATCATTTGTGCGAAAAAAACATGCTTAACATTACTTTTGCATTCAAAAGTACATGCTATATAATACAGTATGTGTTCAGTGATATTGCAAATGATACAAAATGTTCTTTGAAGTATGAAAAATATGAAAGAAAAGAATATAGCAGCACTGTATTATATAATACAAAACACAGTTCTATAATAATACTATTCATAAATAAGCATTTCTATTCATAAGTATTTAATGTACTCATTGGAATTTAAGCCAACTCTGTTTCAGACCCTAACAAAATACGGCCTGCTTTAATTAGTTTCCAGTTCTTTCTTGAATGCTTTTATCGTAGCGTGCATTTAGTTTTCTTTCATTTAATTAAATGTCATTGTTAGTTTTATAATTTACTGGTATATGATTGACATTTGTGATTAATAGCTATGTGAATGACTTAAATTCGTTTTGCGCGACATTACACAAACTTTGATAACCATGTCACAATAGTTTTACAAAATATCATCCCTTTTTGGCACACCAATAGTGTTTTGATTTCTTTTATTGTAGCCAGCGAGAAACTGAACGTGAATTGCGAGATCTACAGTACGACAAAAGGCGTTTTAGGCATGTACATAATAATCGTTGATTATTGAACTTGTATTATAATTTTTAGAGGTCACATTCTTAAGGATTGATATAAAATTGAGCCGCGTCAAGCATAAACAGCCGTTATGGTAATTGTTTGACATTTTAAGGGTTTTTTTGCGCTAGATATTAGAGCGTTTTCTAGACTTTCTTGCAATGTATAGTTTTCCATACTTAAAATCAAATATATTTGCATGAAAATTTAACCCGTAACCCATTCTCTGAAGCAGGCGTTACATAAACGTCAACGTAAAAACAACAAGACGACGCCTGAAAATGCAGATCTCCTATTTATCTGCATAAACAACATTGTTTATACAGTGGTGCTTACGTATAACTTTGCACACGGAACGCACGATGAACGCACAATAACTGATGAATGAATCATGAATGATGAGCGATAAGAACGATACACGATACACGATTCCCGATGAACGAAACAAAAACGATTATTCGATTTTCTCGGACTTTTTCGTTTGCTTAACAACAATATTGTTAATAGATGTCTAATTACAATGTAAGAGCTGAAACGAACCCCCTTAAAGTCCTAAATTATCGATAATTTACAGTAAAACCAAACAGATCATAATAATAATTAGTAATTGAATAGCGGCACACATACTAATTACATCTAAGAGCACCTTACCGAATGTCAACACAGAAGCATATATCCTTTGCATCGGTAGAAGAACACCTGGTGTAAATCTTGCACGATATGCAGAACGTATTCGTTCGGTTTTACCGGAAGTCAACATCTCTTCTTCCCACAAATAGCTCGTGAGAAAAAGAAGAAAATCCAACAGAAAGATAGTTTAAATAATTGAAAGAATGATGTTTTCTATTTCATCAATTTAATCTGATCTTTGAACAATAATATTAATAATACGCGTTTAGGTCTAGGCTAACGTGCAAACGTTCTACATGATTAGCCGTCCGCGCTATCTCGGACCACTTTTATATAATTCCTATCGTGCAACGTTCATCACACGGAACGAACGATGCGTTACACGATACTCGATCTGAATGATGCACGATGAATGCACGAACGATAAACGCACGATGAATGCAAACGGAATGCACGATACACGCACGATACACGAAAATTTTGCAAAGTTACACGTCAACACCACTGTATCCATACATGTCTTAAAGAGACTTTCATTCAATGAATAGGCAGCAAATATCATAAATAAAAGCAAACATAAAAGCTAAACAATACGTGTAGTTCACACCATCTAAAGCGTGAAGATTTGTGACGTCAATATATTCGTGAACATCAGTCTTCACGCTATATTTATATATAGCTGGTTGCGAACTTGAAAAAAGATATACAAATACCCCTTGTTTCTTTAAATAATATAAATTGTGTGTACTTTTCGGGAGCAACTCCGAGTTACTTCCAGTGAGACTGGAGTGATTGTAGTTACTTACGGAAAAATATCTCGGCACTTCGCCGGAATAAAACAGCGGCAATTCGAATGGTTTTACAGATAAATTATTTGAACGCGTTTACGTGACATTATTTTTAATTTGTGATATGAAGTAGAAATTATTATACACGTGTTATTTTTTGTATTGTATACATGGTAAATGTAAAAAGATAATTGCCGACCGACGTCCATTTGTACAGCGTCTACATCAAACATCACAACCGATAGTTTTGTTTTGATCCGGAACTTTTGAAATAATTTTTCGCATTCAAAACTAACGCACATTTGATAGTGGATGTATTGAAGTTAAATGTGTGTGCGTTTTCGTTTCACTGTCGTTTAATTGTTGTTTCGTGATTTTAAAACGTTTATTGCAGAACACGTACATGGAATAAAACTGTAAACATTCGCTCAAGTATGACCATTCTAATACTCAATCAGTGGGAGATTAAAATTGACTAAAGACTGGAACCTGCTATCTGTATATACGTATATTGTCCGACATTAAACATCAGAAAGGAGCAGAAATGGTAAACCAATGATCGCAGGTTCGATTCCAAGACGAAACCTAAAATCACTAAACTCAATTTGCTGGTCATATGGATAAAAGGTACCAACGATAAAATTCAGAATACATACATACATCAAACAACAATCACAACATTGTTTGAGCTAATGAAATATATGCGGCATTGTTGAATTCATTTAGAATGTCTCTGTTTAAAACAGTATAAAATGTGTCATTTCAAACCTCCGAAGGAGGTGACGGACAATGAATTTCCTGAAACGGATGTCTCTAGAGTGGCCGGACGTGACGATATAGGTAAGTCTGACGTTCCCTGCTGAGTCCCGCAAGTTGGATAAGTGTAGGGACATCACTGGCGTCCATCTGTAGATAGTTTGTCTTGCAAATGACAAATCTGATTTCTTCAGCGTCGTCTGCCGCTATCTTCATATACACAACCCCGGGTTCAATTGATGTGAAGCGCAAGTGGTGATATTTGGAAATCCTCGGCACTTTTTTTAATCTATCGCCGAGGAACATCTTCCAGTCTCTCCAAACCCATCCATTCTCGCCGTATGTAACAGGTACGTTACTATGGGCAGACTTCTGCACCACATCTACCACCACGTGCTGTAGAGTGTCACAGTTTGAACGCAGATACATTTTTTTAGTTGTCCCAAACCCGGCGTTAATCAGGCACCTTTACAGAAAACCCTCGAGTATTTTTGCTCATGTTTCTGTTTGAATCCTGTTTAAGATTAACGACTATTAAAAAGTGGCAAAGGTTAAATAAGATGATAATAGTTATTTGCTGGTGCCAGGTGTGCACATACCGACGTCTGTTTATGTGTTAAATCAAACACAAGTTTGCTATTATTCGATAGTATTCTATAGCAGCTATAGTAACATTGTTTCGCTGATTTCTAAGCATTTTTGGTGGATAGTAAACATATACGCAGTTTTCTGGTATAGCCAGTTAAAGTATTAAAATTATCACATAATATATCCTTACCTTCAATTTATCGTTTTTTATACTATTGAAAAATCATCTCTTCAGGTACATTTACCAACACGTCGCAGCCATAACGCGGAATATAGCCCTAAAATAGAGAAAAGCAGTGTTACAGACAACGACAAAATTGTACTGTTGTTATGACAAACGGACAAACGATGAAGTCTGAAATGATATAAACTGATACAGTCGTAAATTACCCAATAACTACCTTGATTTAACGTTTACCGTAACATTTTATTTCTTTCTCCTACAACTGGATTAAGTTAAACAAAGGGAACTAACTCTGTATATAAGATGAAAAAATCGTGCTGCGAACTGATTTATCCGTTACCTGAAAGTAAAGCACATTCAACTGTTCCAGATGTCAACATTATTCTGGTTGTTGTTGTATAAGAGGGCGCGGTATTGATCACTACTTGAATTGTTAACATCTGCGCCCCTTTTATATATCATGAATCCAGAGAAATATATGGCTGCGGAAATAGTAAACGAAATCTTGAACTGGTTATAATTTAACATTTCCGGGAGATATATGTCTACAGGGAACTTGCTGTTTCCAACAGGAGATACAAGGCCTATGAAGTAATGTTGTTTACGTTAGTTTCAATTACGTTTTCACGGTCAAATCATTAACCCTTTTTTTTTTCGTGTTGAAACGCGAGAAATTAAACGCGTATACCTAGCGTTTTGAACAACGCTGTTGAAGAACCACGACGAAACCATGACGAAAAAAGCCGTGATCGCCACTGCATCTTGTATTTTATGTTAAAAAAGAATTTCATTGTTTACCATTGGCCGCAGTTAGCGCCCATAGTCAGAAATATATAACAGCCGAATTTGAAAACTACTTTCTTAAACAAATTTTTAACAGATGAGAGTTTTAGATTAAATCTAATCTGATATTGAAATAATATAATATTCGGAACGAACCAGCTACATTTGCATTTTTAAACGATTTATATAAATATACATATATATCACTCCTGTCGACAGCATTGAATCCTTTTCTCACTCTACATAATATCGTACAAACAGAAATGAAGGATAATTTCTACATATAAGATCGGCAGATATATTCCAATCCTAAGGATTTTAACCTTTAATCCCATTGGATTTCCAATTGACACTAGCTAATAAATTCCAATTGGAATTCCAATTGGATTTGTAGTTAAACGTTCCAATTGGAATTCTAATTGGACTGTGTCAATCCAATTGGATTCAGTCCAACTGGAATTTCAATTTGATAATGCAATTCCAATTGGAAAAATTCGACCCAATTGGATTTTCTAATTTTCCAATTGGAAAATGGTCATTTTTTATGGTTTTGAATCTGTTTACAACTTTCAAACAAAGACGTTTCTCTTTGAAATTTAAAACATTCATTCTTTTTATAAAGACATTTGCATAGACATATAATTACTAGTTGTACATGCAAGCCAAAAACTCTCTGATTTCAATTTGGAAAATTTTGTAATTCAAAAATTTGCTGGAACGTGTTTGTTTTATTTTGGTTTTGTCATTGTTTGCCAATTTGTAGCCACGAATATATGTTTACGAATGGTTGCTTTAATTTAGCGTGACTGTACAGTTGAATACATATATAATAATTGTTTAATTAGATAACTGTTTTAATCGGAATTTAGTTATGCGCCAAGCGTGCGTTAATTTCATGTTGTGATTGTTTACATTTTTAGAGAAAAACAGTGTCCAAAGAAAGGGTACGTTGTACAATATTCTTACTCTGTCTTTTTGCTATCTTTGATAAACAACTAAATAAAAATAGTATTCATCTCAGTCTATGTCTTCGATTAATATGAGTTTCTCTTTTATTTTTCTTCTGCAGTATTTTAGTATGGCTTTATTGATGTAGTACATTTACTGAATATAAAGTTTCATATTCATAATCATCTCAATGAACAGTTTGTTTTATTGTACTTATGCAAATTAAAATACAATTAATATCAAATTTCATTTAACACAATATAAGATCAAAATGTAAATTTAAGTTAAATTGAAATGTTTTTTGACTTTATTTTGAAGACATTTATATCCTACCAATGTTGATTAAAGAATTTCAATTCATTTCATTTCAAACTAAGAGCGACAACTCACTGAGGGCTTTATTAAACATAGCTTATTTTCTGATTATATTCAGTTTACGTAAAAGTTAGAATTTACTAAGTCAAAATTATAATAATGAGAAGAAACCTTCAGGGAGCGAGCGGAAGCGAGCGACCGGGGTTTCTTAATTGTTTAAATTTGACTTAAAAAACTCTAACTAACTTGTTTAACCTCGTTTCACCTTTTGCATAGCCACTGACATGTATTGTGACACGGACCTATGTGTATATAGGTCCGTAATTCTGGGCGGAGTTAAAGTGCTTTGTATTTGGAGCAAACTCTTAATAAATAAAGTGATTTCAGTAGGTACAGTACAGCACAGGCGAAACCCCACGCATATGCGTCCATGCGGCATGTAAATAAGAGTCTGAAAGCATGGAGATGCGGCGGGAAATCAAACGCGTGACGCGACATTGCAAATTGTATGCGGCATTCAATTGCCGCATCTGAAAGACAAACTAGCAATCAAGCGCATTCAAGCGCAACAACGAGTCCCGCCGAGTGATGCCGCGTGACGCGACGTTATGCGGCATGTCATTTTCTATACAGGTAAAAGCGATGAAATAAAAAATATGTACTGTATGAAACTGTGTTTTTCAATAATGATGTACACTGTATTCCATATTGTAACCAATAAAATTTCAGTCTTAAATGATTTTAGTAATTACATGTGTATACCAGTTAGTTTTAGTAACCATAAAGAACATGTTTGTAGAAACGTGTTTTAGAACTGTGAGATGAAAAAGAAATACCCATACGATTATTTTGAATGAATTATCTTAATGCAGAGATCGACAAATACTACATTGAATGACAGTGTACGACCAAGAAGACAAATGTTAAGAATAATATTAAAGCATCGTGATCACTTTAACTGTTGATAATTGAAAAAAAAAGATGCTTAAAAGAATCACGACAGAACTAAGTATTTACTGTAAATTAACGCTGAAATACATGAGGATGGGATTTACTTATCCACTTCTTAATGGACATGGTAGATTTATTTTCACGCAAGTAAGCAGAAATAAGTGTAAATACAGAATGGGGATGAAAAAAATAATAAAAAGCTTTTTCTCAAATTATACTTTAAAACTGCTATAAGTGGATAGAAAATGATCTAACTAAGAAAAAGAATACCCACAACCCCATGTTTATTTTTTAAAATAGTTTTACAATCATTTTTTCGTATGTATGTGATGTGCTTGTTGCTTTTAGTTTACGTAAAAATAGCCCGGCAGCGATGAGAGATCAGCAGTTAAGTATAAGGTTATTTTTCACCGGTATTGGGCGGAAATTTGTACCTCAAATCTTTATGTACATGTATAATATATGCGGTAATGACACTTTATATATATAAAGTATATCCTATATCTTTCTCTCTTTCTCTCTCTCTCTCTCTCTCTCTCTCTCTATTTATTCGTGTCTCGAGAGTGATAAATGTACTCTTTTAAACTAAAGTACGTTTGGCAACCTAGAAAATATAAATAGGTATTGATTTAAATTACAAATACTTAGTATTGATTTCATCGGCGAATGATCAAGCGACGGAAATCAGTTCAGATTTGTGTTATCATGAAACGTTGATATGTACATGTTTATCACTAATAGAGAATGATAACACACGGACATAATCATTTTCCAGTTTCTAAATTTATAGTGAGGCGGGATGATTGCCAGAAGTATGTGACGTACAAATGCATTACCAGTAATCATCACTGTTTCATAAAATATACATGTAGATATCCTCTACTGTCCAACCTAGGGAGACCACTGCTGACCATGGATTCTAAGTAATGAAAAACAAACACTAACGACGTTCCTTATATATATCGAACTAAAATACATATCGAACAAGTATGTTTATAGTCAAATCCCAACCATCAACTTACAGTTGCTTTTGATTGTTCTACCACCTTTGGAACAGTTATAAATATCTATAACGGTTATCCTTTTCTATATCCGTATGTAAAATAATTGCAAAGATTAATAAAGCATAAAAAAGACGGTTCATGTTTTCATTGGCAATACTGAAACAAAAAGTTTTTGTATTTGATACAATTGAATGAAGCCGATTTTCGCTTAATTGTCATAACTTGAATATTTAACATGTTTTTTTTCTCCCAAAGTGGGATTTCACCTGGTCTGCATGCTTTTAAAGAAACGCTCATAATTGTTTACTAAAAATATTATCACTTTAACATTTTACTTAGCAATTGTGTTGGTATTCTCTGTTAACTAGTTTATCAAAAGGTTAAACATGTGAAGTGTAGAAGACTATATCGGAAGTTTCCTTATAAACGGAGTACGATATAACCGCATCTTTTTACATTAAACAAAAAAGGAAAAATCGGGCCCAAACTGTTCGTTATATCCGAAGTTACGTTATATCCGGAGTCGCTATATACGGATTTTACTGTAATAAGGTTAACTGCCCGTCTGTTAGAACGACCAAAATACGGCTGGAACGGATGTACTTTCCTTCTTGAATTGTAATTCAGTTCAAATAAAATTTAACTGTTTTGAAACCACGAGGTGTTAATGTTACGTGTGTGTATCACAATGTTTGATGTTACGTCACTAAATTTTACTTTCAACAGTGCGATCTTTTAAAAAAATCATATTAATTATTTTCATAAAACATCAAACACCTACAGTACAAAAGCCGGTTGTGATCCCGGTTCATAGCTCTTAGGTAGTTGGTAAAATGTTGGTGTCTAACTCCGAGTGTAGGAATCGACATGCATGTACGTACAGAAACCGGTTGTGCCCCCAGTTCGAGCTCTCACAATGTAGGGGTTGATAAGTGGACTTACAGTATTTAGGCTGTTACTTGTATGTTTGTGAAGTTTAGTTCTTACATTTATCTACTGATTATGAGGATGCAGTCAGCGCCGAGAGATTGTTGTTTTGATAAAGTAACCATTTTAATGCTAGCAGCAATTGTTCTGCAAGAATTTTCAATCAGTGCAGTTAATGACCAGTTCTGCACCGTACGAAATTCACTAAATTGAAAGCTGGAAATATCAACTTTAGAAATTTAATGTAGTACCGTACATTTAAAAGAGTTGATGCCGATTTGTTGTACATTCAGACGGCAAATAATTGTCAGTTCTTATATTTATAACAAACATATTGTTTTTGTCGCAAAGTATGACGATCAGTTTCTACAAATAAACTTATTCAGGAAATAGGATGGTTACCTTTAAGTGACAGGCGTAATCTTCAAAAAGTTGTTATTATGTATAAACATAAAAATAGTTTATTACCAGAGCAGTTCTATTTTAAAGGCACGATAATTGTAAATATTTATCACACTCGTTTAAGAAATGGTTGCAGTAACTTAAATACAGACTTGTTTAATAACCTCTTAAGAGATAATGCAATAAATTATGTCTAAACTAATGATTTATTCGGAAAAAAAATCAACAGTAGTAAAAGGAAGTCATATCGCGGAAATAAAGTGAATACAAAATGCTACATAATCGTCTAGAAAAATCTTTTTGAAAAAGCATCAAAATATGTTTTTACTATTTCTCTAATGTAAATTCGTTATCTTATTACATTTTTTGTGTATTCCTGTGCGAGTGACATTGACATTATATAGACGGAAGCTTTACCCAACAGTTGAGTGGATGAAATAAATCATAAACTGGCGCGCACATGCAACAAAAAGATATGCTGATGAAGTAGTGATTTAGACGAAAAAAACATGCGATTTTTTACCAAATCTTCCGTCTTAAAAAATCCCCTGCTTCTGACTTGAAGCTCCTGATCAACGTCATAGCGAACCAGAAAGTACATGTCCTGTTTAGAAGCTTGACGTGAAGCCATCACATTCACACAAAGTAACACTTATTAGTATATAAATATAATAATGCAAAGTTGACACTAAAATAAATCTGTCTTAACTACTTCGACAGTAAATTGCCAATGATATCTGTTTTAACCGATTGTCTTACTTTATGGTTCATTAAAATGAAAAACATGATGACAGTACTGTAGACAATCGCAATCATCACCATTTGTTAATATAAGCAATAAGTGTCTACTCAATTAAGATGTGACACTAATTATCCCCAACTTCAAGGCAAGCGTCGGAATCAATTTTGTTTAATTACATACATCAAAACGACGACAAATTATTGATAAGCAATAATATTATAATTCTTGCGACAAACAACGATATCTGTAATAAAAAGTTTAGAATAAAAGAACAAAGTCATGAAAATGTTACAACTTTTAATTATATACAATAATTATTTTTTTAAACATACTCGAAAGATAGTAAACTGCAGTAACTCATGCAAAAATTCTATAAAATTATATCTTATAAAACCTTTTATAGAATTACATGTGTACATTTTGTACATTGTGCAAAAGGCATTAATTTTTAAAGTAAATATTAATCCTTTACGCCGTGTCACGCGGCATGGTACTTGTCGCATATCGCAAACGACACGCGGCATATAGATGCCGCATATACAATCATATGCCGCGTGATGCGACATGGTTTTATTGCTCCCGCGTTGTAAAACCTCCCGCGCTATAGCGCGGCAAAAACGGGATCCGCCTGTGCTGTACTGTAGTTTTAATAAAAAAGAAAGAAGTTTATTTGAAAATCTGAGCGATTCGATTGGTGGGCAAATGGGGTCAAACACTAAATATTTTTGATAGGAGATTACCGTTCTAATTTTTTTTTCGGTTTTTGGCTAGCGTTTTAAGCCGTGTTTTCTTCAATATAAGTATTTCTAATTTATGCTTGTCGTCACAGTATACCAAAAGGCTACCTTAGTCAATAGTCATTCCTTGTACTTTTGATTTTAATTTTAAGATACCTGTTTCATTTCTGTATGGTTTCAAAACTTCGATCTGCTTCCGAGTCTACCTAAAATGATGCCCCTAGTTGTTAACTTTTTAATATGTACTTATAAGATTTGTTATTTACATTTTTGATATTCATATTAAATAGCTATATAAGTGTCTTAAATTTATTTGTATGGGCTACATGAATAAGATTTTGGTAACCATGTCACAACGGTTTTACAAAATTGTATCCAACAAATCAGTTTCCTTGTTTGGCACTTTAAACGCGTTTTGTTTCTATTATTGTAGCAAGCGAGAAACGGAAGATAAATACCAGGATATACCCGCCAGACCCATAAGGCATGTAAATATTTATCGTTGATTATTGAACTTGCATTGTAATTCCGAGATCATGTTCTTTAAGATTAATACATATACCTTCTAGTGTGCCATTTGAAGTACACTAAACATTATTTGTAACATAACATTTATTTTTGCTTATACATTATGAATTATTTCAGGTCAGAAACGGATTCGTACCTGCATCGGTATGGTAGCAATGCCCAAGAACCTATATTTCATTTGGTAAGCCGACCACGTCCCGATCACAATGTTTTTGTAATGCTTATAAACTAGTTATCATTATTCCATACTAGTGAAGCGTTTATCTGTATTTAATCAACTGTATAGCAGCACATTGGATGTAAAATTGCGTGCAGCTCTTATATTGTCAGAAAATAGTCAAACCGGCAACATTTACCATTATTTGTACGAAAATTATTCTTAATACTATATGACCCGCGACACGGGAAAATGGGCCTTCGGACAAAATACTTAGAAACTAGCTTTCTTGCATATTTGAACAAACAATATTTCAATATCAATATTGGAAAATTTCAGTTACCTACGTCCAGTACATACAAAACTACAACATTTTGAAAAAGTATACTTAAGGCGTCATTGTTCACTCTAAAAATGACGTCACATACCACAATTTGACGACAAAACTCACTTCAATTTACATTGGTAGTAAACTATTCCGGTAATCAGTTCCTCACAGCATCATTTATTTGTGGTTGCAACATTATATACTCTTTCAATATATATCATATCTGGTGAACTATTTCATGTCTTCTTTTCACCATATGCCTTTTTCATAGGGTATAGCAAAATTTAAAAAAAGAATCATTTCAAATTGCTGTTGCCATAGTAATGATCTTGGAGGATTTTGCATTTAAAGAGGGTGACAAAAAAGTAAATTTTATGGGTTTTTTTATCAATTACTGTCGAATAATGTAACAAATGTCCGAAGGTACATTTTCGCGCGTCGAAGGTCATATATATATATATATAAAGAATGTACTTTCGATTGACAAAACATGAAAGAAATGGATATATTAGCACTGTGTTAGATTAAGCACAGTTCTATTACAACTCTGTCCGTAAAGTAACATTTCTATTTATGAGTATTGAAAGTACCCCTTGGACTTTAACCCGACGTATACTAACTCTGTTTCAGACTGTTACAAACTACGACCTATTTTCAATTATTTCCAATGTTTTCTTGGATGATTTCAGTATCGTGCATTTTGTTTTCATTCATTAAATTAAATGTACTTATTAAATTCATATTTAACATATGTTTTTCAATTATTGAAATAGTTATGTAAATGTCTTAAAGTTAAAAGAGGCGACGTGACACAGATCTTGCTAACCATATCACAAATCATATAATTATCAGACCGCTTTTTGGCAGCTTAAAACGTTTTGTTTTCTCTTATTGTAGCCAGCGAGACCTGTACCTGACTTTCCGAAAACATACTACTACGACAGAAGGCTTTTTAGGTATGTACATATGTATTGTTAGTTTTTTAAATTGCATTGCAATTCCTTTAGAAGTCAAGCTCTTAAAGATTAATATATACACCTTTTAGTGTACAAAATGTACCATTTGAAGTACACTCAATATTATTTGTTTTATGAACATTTATTTTTTCCCATGCATTATCAATTCTTTCAGGTCAGAACCGATTTCGTACCTAATTCGGTATGGTGGCATGGTCCATGAACCTATTTTGTAAAGCCGACCACCCTCCCAATAACAATATATTTTCAATGCCAATAAACTACATGGTGTTGATATTATTTGATACTTGTGAAACGTCTATCTGTATTTCAATTAATGTATAGGAGCACTTTGGTAGTAGCATTACTTGTAGCTCTTATAATACCAGAAGAGTATAACTAGTGAAATGTACCATCATTTGTGCGAAAAAACATTTTTAACATTACTTTTTCAATCAAATTACATGCCATAAATTACAGTATGTTTTGTTTTCGGTTATATTGTAAATGATACAAAATGTTCTCTGAAGTGACAAAACATATGAAAGAAAAGAATATAGCAGCACTGTATTAGATAAAACAGAACACAGTTTTATAATAAAACTATCCATAAATTAGCACTTCTATTCATTAGTATTTAATGTACTCATTGGACTTTAAGCCAACTCTCTTTCAGACTGCAACAAAATACGGCCTGCTTTAAGTAGTTTCCAGTTCTTTCTTGAATGCTTTTATCGTAGCGTGCATTTGGTTTTCTTTCATTTAATTAAATGTCATTGTTAGTTTTATAATTTACTAGTATATGATTGACATTTGTGTTTAATAGCTATGTGAATGATTTAAATTCGTTTTGCGCGACATGACACACATTTCGATAACCATGTCACAATAGTTTTACAAAATATCATCCCTTTTTGGCACATTTATAGTGTTTTGATTTTCTTTAAATGTAGCCAGCGAGAAACTGAACGTGAATTGCGAGATCTACACTACGACAATAGGCGTGTTAGGCATGTACATATTAATCGTTGATTATTGAACTTGTATTATAATTTCTTTAGAGGTCACATTCTTAAGGATTGATATAAAATTGAGCCGCGTCAAGAATAAACAGCCGTTATCGTAATTGTTTGACATTTTTAGTTTTTTGCAGTAGATGCTGGAGCGTTTTTCTAAACTTTCTTGCAATGTATAGTTTTCCATACTTAAAATCAAATATATTTGCATGAAAATAGTAACCCGTAACCCATTCTCTGAAGCAGGCGTTACATAACGTCAATAACGTCAACGTTAAAAGCGTCAACGTAAAAACAACAAGACGACGCCTGAAAATGCAGATCTCCTATTTATCTGCATAAACAACATTGTTTATATCCATACATGTCTTAAAGAGAATTTTATTCAATGAATATGCATCAAATATCATACATAAAAGCAAACATAAAAGCTAAATAATACATGTAGTTCACACCATCTAAAGAGTGTACAACATTCGCGACGTCCATATATTCGTGAACTCAGCCTTCACGCTATTGTTATATATAGCTGGTTGAGAACTGGAAAAAAGATATACAAACATCCCTTGTTTCTTTAAATAATATAAATTGTGTGTACTTTCCGGGAGCAACTCCGAGTTACTTCCAGTGAGACAGGAGTGATTGAAGTGACTTACTGAGAAATATCGCGGCACTTCGCGGGAGTAAAACCGCGGCACTTCGAGTGGTTTTTCGCTTCCACACAACACTTTACATAACATTTATGCACTGACTGTTTTGTGTCTGACGATGGTGAGTAGACAGGGCCTCGTCCTCTCGCCCCCTTGGTGCTGCAGGTTGAGGAAGTCCCTCCTCGTTTGCGTAGGTCAGCAAATACTGAATCGTGTCCTTAATAACTTCTGGGGAAAATGCATTTGGGGCACGTCTTCCAGTGTAACCATTAACACGTGGCTGAGCACTGTGTTCTTCCATATGATGTTTAATGTTTCTTAGTTGTCTGTCTTTCACATCAAACACAACAAGAGTTGAGTCGAGACCCAATACTTATTTCTTCCACCTCCTCCTCTTCAATGTCAATATATCACACTGCATAGCTTCAGTATCGCAAGTGTTAGTTTGGTCTGCTAAGCCAAAGCATGACAGGAAATCGTTCAGTTCCTGTAGAAGTATAGATAATTCATAATTAAAGATTGATAGTTAAACAATTAAAGTGATTAAGGAATTGCAAAAAAGGTTGATCCCAGTGAGAGGCGAACCTACACTGGCGTGATCCGCAGTCTGACACATTAACCTCAACGCCACCACAACTTTAGGTATTAAAGATATAAAAATCAATGTCTACTGTAAAAAAGTTTGCCTCGGTGTTAGTCACTCTGCATAAATAATGCAAAATCGGTTTGAATAGCCTCATTGTGCGCATTTTGTTAAAAAAAATCAGTTCTGATATAAGTACTTGAGTCGGAATTATTTTATTGAAATAAATATTGGTTAATTTTAGTTATTAGTTGCCATTATTTGATATATTTTTTCAAGTCAAAGAATTTATTAGCATAAACATATTTATTTTATGTTTTCCAGTGAATTATAGAGTTTTCTCAGTGAAATAAAAGTGATAATCCACAGTTTTGAAACAGTGGATTACCATTTTTATTTTTCACTGTTTTGCAATCTTTAACCCGGATTTACGTCAAAAAGTATACCGAGCGTAATTAATGCTGGAAACCATGCGACGATGACGTCGTTTAAATGACGTCATTTGTGCGATGTTTCTGATGACGTTTCCCGCGATTTTCGATATTTTGTAGGAATAAATTCAATAAAAGTAGAGTTTTAACCATAAAATAAACAGAAAAATTGTTGGTATCGGTGTAATATCACGTTAATTTCACTCGTGAACACCAAAAGTTGTTATTTTCACTCGTGGCTGCGCCACTCGTGAAAATATCACTTTTGGTGCCCACTCGGTGAAATTATAACGTGATCTTACACCGAAACCAACAATTATCCTCTATATATTGCTCCCAATAACAATATGTTAACAATGCCAATACTCAAGTTGACATAATTTGATACTTGAGGAACGTTTATCAGTATTTCAATTACATGTATAGGACCACTTTGGGTGTAGAATTACTTGTACCTCTTATATTACCAACAATGACTAATCAGCAAAATGTACCATCATTTGTGCGAAATACATTTTTTAAATTTGCTATTTCAATTAAAAGTACATGCTAATGTACTCCTTGGACTTTAAGCCAACGTATATATACTAACTTTGTTTCAGACTGCAACAAAATAATTCTTTATGGCCTGTTTTAATTCATTTACAATTCTTTCTTGAATGTTTTATCGTAGCGTGCATTTTTTTTTTTTTTTTTTCATTAATGTTATTGCTAGTTCTATAATTTACTAGTATATGATTGACATTTGTGTTTAATAGCTATGTGAATGACTTAAATTTGTTTTGGGCGACATGATACAGATTTCGATAACCATGTAACAACCGTTTTTTTGCAAAATATCATCCAATAAATCAGATCCCTTTTTGGCACATTAATATCGCTTTGGTTTTCTTTTATTGTAGCCAGCGAGAACCTGAACGTGAATTGCGAGATCTACACTACGACAATAGGCGTGTTAGGCATGTACATATTTATCGTTGAACATTGAACTTGCTTAGCAAATTTCTTTAGAGGCCACGTACTTCAAGATGGATATAAATACCTTTGAATTTACCATTTGAAGTACATTGAACAAAGTTTTTTAACATTTCTTTTATATTTATCCATACATTATGAATAAGTTCAGGTCAGAACCGGTTTCGTACCTCCATCGGTATGGTGACATTGCCCAGGAACCTATTTTGGAAAAGTCAAACACGCTCCCAATAACAATAAATGTATATCTACAAAGCTAATAATTAAACCAGTTGTCATTATTTGATACTGTTTAAGTCAAAGAATATGTATATTGCTCCCAATAACAATATGTTTACAATGCCAATTATACACTAGTTGACATAATTTGATACTTGTGAAACGTTTATCTGTATTTAAATTACCTGTATAGGAGCATTTTGGGTGTAGAATTACTTATACCTCTTATATTACCAAAAGTGACTAAATGGCAATATGTACCATCTTTTTTTGCGAAATACATGTTTAACATTGATTTTTCAATCAAAAGTACATGCTATATATACAGTATGTTTTTAGCGATATTGCAAATGGTAAAAAACGTTATCTGGCAAAGCTTTTCAGTTAGGAAGTAACATAACATATGAAAGAAAACAATAAAGCAGCATTGTATTAGATGAAATAGAACACAGTATTATCATAACTCTATCCATAAATTAGCATTTCTATTCATGAGAATTTAATGTACCCCTTGGACTTTAAGCCGACGTATATATACTAACTTTGTTTCAGACTGCAACAAAATAATTGTTTACGGCCTGTTTTAATTTATTTACAATTCTTTCTTGAATGCATTCATCGTAGCGTTTTCTTTCATTAATGTTATTGTTAGTTTTATAATTTACTAGTACATAATTGACATTTGTGTTTAATAGCTGTGTGAATGACTTAAATTGTTTTGGGCGACATGATACAGATTTCGATAACCATGTCACAACGGATTTTGCGAAATATAATCCAATAAATCAGATCCATATTTCGCACATTAATAGCGCTTTGGTTTTCTTTTATTGTAGCCAGCGAGAACCTGAACGTAAATTGCGAGATCTACACTACGACAATAGGCGTGTTAGGCATGTACATATTTATCGTTGAACATTGAACTTGCTTAGCAAATTTCTTTAGAGGCCACGTACTTCAAGATGGATATAAATACCTTTGAATTTACCATTTGAAGTACATTGAACATATTTTTTTAACATTTCTTTTATATTTATCCATACATTATGAATAAGTTCAGGTCAGAACCGGTTTCGTACCTCCATCGGTATGGTGACATTGCCCAGGAACCTATTTTGGAAAAGTCAAACACGCTCCCAATAACAATAAATGTATATCTACAAAGCTAATAATTAAACCAGTTGTCATTATTTGATACTGTTTAAGTCAAAGAATATGTATATTGCTCCCAATAACAATATGTTTACAATGCCAATTATACACTAGTTGACATAATTTGATACTTGTGAAACGTTTATCTGTATTTAAATTACCTGTATAGGAGCATTTTGGGTGTAGAATTACTTATACCTCTTATATTACCAAAAGTGACTAAATGGCAATATGTACCATCTTTTTTTGCGAAATACATGTTTAACATTGATTTTTCAATCAAAAGTACATGCTATATATACAGTATGTTTTTAGCGATATTGCAAATGGTAAAAAACGTTATCTGGCAAAGCTTTTCAGTTAGGAAGTAACATAACATATGAAAGAAAACAATAAAGCAGCATTGTATTAGATGAAATTGAACACAGTATTATCATAACTCTATCCATAAATTAGCATTTCTATTCATGAGAATTTAATGTACCCCTTGGACTTTAAGCCGACGTATATATACTAACTTTGTTTCAGACTGCAACAAAATAATTGTTTACGGCCTGTTTTAATTCATTTACAATTCTTTCTTGAATGCATTCATCGTAGCGTGCATTTCGTTTTCTTTCATTAATGTTATTGTTAGTTTTATAATTTACTAGTACATAATTGACATTTGTGTTTAATAGCTGTGTGAATGACTTAAATTGTTTTGGGCGACATGATACAGATTTCGATAACCATGTCACAACGGATTTTGCGAAATATAATCCAATAAATCAGATCCATATTTCGCACATTAATAGGGCTTTGGTTTTCTTTTATTGTAGCCAGCGAGAACCTGAACGTAAATTGCGAGATCTACACTACGACAATAGACGTGTTAGGCATGTACATATTTATCGCTGATAATTGAACTTGCATTGCAATATCTTTAGAGGTCACGTTCTTAAAGACGGATATAAATGCCTTTGAATGTACCATTTGAAGTACATTGAACGATATTAGATCGGAAAGGGGAGCTATCCTACTCGCCTCGTCACCTTGGTTAAGTTTTTCGTACCACCCCAATTTATTTCAAAATCATTAATGGTATGGCTTTGAAACTTACGTTACTTGGTTACCATTATAACCTCCATGTACAGACAAGAGGACATAACTCTGTCAAGGTTTTTGTAAGAATTAGGACCCTTTTTTAATCAGAAAGTGTATTGAACTTTGGTAAAGCTTTTCGTACCTCGTCCCCCACTTTATTTAAAAATCGTTACAGATATTGCTTTTAAACTTGCCACACTTTGACTAAACTGTTTGAGATATTACTTTTAAAGTAATCATGGTTCCCAAACACAGGCAGGAGAAGGTAACTATGCTAAGGATTTCATTTGAATTATGGCCCTTTTCAACTTTTCATTCAAATTTCAAAATTGTCATTCTTGTCCATTTGTTGACTTTATATATAAGAGATATTACTTTGAAAGTTGGAATACTTATGCACCATTATGACACCTATCTGTAAGCAAGAGAACATAACTTGGTGAATATATTTCACAGTTAAAGTATTGTGCACAATTGGAACTGTCATGCACATATAACATTAACCACTTGACGTATTAGATTATTTAAAAATCGTTACAGATATTGCTTTTAAACTTGCCACACTTTGACTAAACTGTTTGAGATATTACTTTTAAAGTAATCATGGTTCCCAAACACAGGCAGGAGAAGGTAACTATGCTAAGGATTTCATTTGAATTATGGCCCTTTTCAACTTTTCATTCAAATTTCAAAATTGTCATTCTTGTCCATTTGTTGACTTTATATATAAGAGATATTACTTTGAAAGTTGGAATACTTATGCACCATTATGACACCTATCTGTAAGCAAGAGAACATAACTTGGTGAATATATTTCACAGTTAAAGTATTGTGTACAATTGGAACTGTCATGCACATATAACATTAACCACTTGACGTATTAGATTATTTAAAAATCGTTACAGATATTGCTTTTAAACTTGCCACACTTTGACTAAACTGTTTGAGATATTACTTTTAAAGTAATCATGGTTCCCAAACACAGGCAGGAGAAGGTAACTATGCTAAGGATTTCATTTGAATTATGGCCCTTTTCAACTTTTCATTCAAATTTCAAAATTGTCATTCTTGTCCATTTGTTGACTTTATATATAAGAGATATTACTTTGAAAGTTGGAATACTTATGCACCATTATAACACCTATCTGTAAGCAAGAGAACATAACTTGGTGAATATATTTCACAGTTAAAGTATTGTGTACAATTGGAACTGTCATGCACATATAACATTAACCACTTGACGTATTAATTCAAAACTTTGCTGTAGTATCAGGGATATCAAACAATTAGGTTTGATAACTTTTGACTTAATATGTTGCTTCTTGTTGCCCTTCTTTATACAGATTCTTCGGGGTTTTTTACTGACAAAGTTTTACGTTATTGTCAAGCACTGAAATAAAGTCGAGCGCGCTGTCCTACTGACAGCTCTTGTTTGTAACATGTCTTTTATATTTATCCATACATTATAAATTAGTTGAGGTCAGAACTGGTTTCGTACATACATCGTTATGGTGGCATTGCCCAGGCACCTATTTTGGAAAAGTCGAGCAAGCTCCCAATAACAATATTTACAATACTAATATACTAGTTGTCATTATATTGTTTGATACTCTTTTTTTCAAGTCAAAGAATTTATTGGTATTAACATGTATATATGTGTCTCGCCTTCACACTAGTAAAGCGTTTATATGTATTTCAATTACATGTACAAGAAAACTTTTGGTGTAGAATTATTTATAGCTCCTATATTACGACAAAAGAGTCAAACCGGGGAGATTTACCATTATTGGTACGAAAACCATTCTGAATATTGCTTTTTTAAACAAAAGTACATGCTATATAAATTTAAAAAAATGCAGTGATATTGCAAAAAGAAAAATTGAAGAACGTTCTCTGGCAAAGCTTTTCAATGAAGAAGTGACAAAAATATGAAAGAAAGGAATACATCAGGTGTTAGATTATACAAAACACAATACTATTATATCTCTATCCATAAATGAACGTTTCTATTAAAAAGTATTTAAAGTACTTCTTGGACTTTAAGCCGACTTATGTATACTAATTCTGTTTCATACTGTTACAAATTCAGCCTGTTTGAAAAAGTTTCCAATTGTTTCTTGAATGCTTTTACCGTAGCGTGACTTTTGTTTTCATTCATTGCAGGCAGCAAGAAATGGAAAACAGACACGGCGGTCCTTTCTAAGCTGAAATGTAATTTATTTGTATTTTTGCTTGTTTTTTTTTTATATATATAAATCATGTATATAAATGTCATGTTCCTGGCAATGTTACTAGTTACAATAAATTGTTATATAATTATGTACCCCTATCGTGCCTTTTTAAACCCCCGAAATGAAGTTTAGGGGTGTATATAGGAGTCACCTGTGGTTGTCGGTCGGTCCGTTGCATTTTCCTTATCCGGAGCATAACTTGGAATCTACTTGTTGGAATTCAATACAACTTCATACAATGGTCAAGCGCAACGACAGAAAGTGCAATACACAAGAACCATAACTCAATCTTGACATATTACAGAGTTACTGCCCATTGTTACTTTTCCCTATCCGGAGCATAACTTGAAAACTACTGGTTGGAATTCAATACAACTTCATACAACGGTCAAGAACAATGACAGGAAGTGCAGTATACGAGAACCATTACTACCTTGACTAACTATAGAGTTATTGCCCTTTGTTACCTTTCCTTGTCCAGAGCATAACTTGAAAACTACTGGATGGAATTCAATAAAAATTCATACAATCACACAATTACAGAAAGTACAGTGTACAAAACCAACAACACTATCTTGACACATAACAGAGTTATTGCCTATTTTAGTTATTTAGCAAGGTATTCTGTTACTACTAACTTCCTCAGTTGATAAAGCAGTATTCCGGGGGTATTTATTAATACGTCAAGTTAAATTTACCATCGTGTTCTTAAAATATTACTTAAAAATTTACTCTTTTTTTTTGTTTTCCTTTACTATTTTTTTTTTTGTCTTCCTTAATATATGTTTTCATCGTTGTGCGCGTTTGTTGTCGATGCGATTTTTCATAGAAACGCCATGCACCAAGGGAGGAAAACGATGCCATATCAAGGGATCAAAACAAAACAAAAACGTATATTTGACTCAAGATATAATTATGATAAATGTTATATTCATACTTTTTTTTGTAAAGGAGTAAAATGTGAACATCAAAGGGGCTGATCAGTTTAGACATGTTAGAATAATATGCATGCATACAATGTGGGCGGCATGTAGTTGTATGTTGCGATATTTCATGTTCTGTTTAGTGTGTATGTCATGGGCAAATGGAGCAAGAATTACACATTACACCTATATCAAATTTCATCATGTTATGTTGGTTCGTCATGAAATATTTCCGTTATGGTTGATGGAGGAAGGGGGCGTCTTATCTATTTGAGACTTTGATGGAAATTTAAAACTTGTTAGTAAAACAAAATAAAACATTTTGAAATAATGTCAATCAAATGTTTGACATTCAACAATGTTTTAGTCGTCAACAAATTTAGCCCTCGTATAACGTGGCGCGTTCTCAATTTTTACTCGTTATAAATTCTGTTATAAATACCATTTGCCGGATTTCAATGCGTACAAGTCGTCCCAAGTTGTTGTGCTTTGTTATCAGCAATCGTGCAAGTCATTGTGTTATAATACAGAAAAATGTTATAATTATATTCATTATAACTGCCATACTATTATTTTCATTTAGAATTGCATAGTTCATATTCAACTAACTAAAAAAGATCATATTAACATTTCTCAATATTACACTGTGTTTTAAGTTTTAGACAGGTGTTTGTGTCTACCTATCTGAAAATAATTTAGACATTTTGGAAGTCACCATTTATTTGTAGAAGTGATAACTGACCAGACCTTAGCTTTAGCACCTCTGACATTATCTACTACTTTAACGATGTTTGAACAACAAAATCGTCTAAGATGTTTTGACATTTGTTAAAAACAAATTGATATTCACTTTATTTGCATAATGACATTTCCCTTTCCACTATTCTGCGTGTGTGGCAGCTGAGCAACTTTTTGAAAACCTTTATATATAAAAGGCTTTAATCAGCCGAAAGTTAATGCTTGAAGTTTATTAATTTTCCAAAAATTAGTATATCAACGTTTGGCTTATTGCATAATTAAAATGTTAGGCCTGATCATGTTACAAATGTATTTTTACATTTCAGTATAATTGTTGTTTAATTCAATATTACTTTTGAAATAGTCATAATCACTGTACACATGCTTTGCTTTTGCGTAAAATAAAATCAGTAAGACTGAGATTTTGTGGATTTGTTATCCCAGAAATAATCCTAAACTGTCCAAGATATAGTGTCACGCCCTGGCCACATATCCATTGGTTAAGTTGTACCAGTGCCAGTATTTCTGATATGTCTATATCGTAAATGTCAAAAAAAATCAGGCAAGTTCTTTACATCTTAAACAACTTCATAAAAATTATGTTTTCTTAATATGTGGTCTTTAACGAAAATCATAAAAGAACATGTACGTCATGTATATGTATCTTACATAACCATAGTAAAATACAAAATATTCTCTGATAAAGGATCGATTTTACACAAATGTTCCAAAAATAGTTTATAGCCATGAGAGGTTTATCATGAAATGGCAGATAGGGGCTACGGTCAAATTGTAGTAAAATCTTATACTCGGACTATAGGTTTTAAAATAATTCTAATGGATACATATTTTTATAAGTAAGACTGTGTTTCAATCTGATTAAAATCATCTCCTCAAAAACGCTAAGATCGTGAACTTTAGTCAGATTGGACTGTGTTTTAAATCTTAAGTGCGTGTTATATGGTCAAAAATCATGGTTGTCAGAGGGTTCGGCTGATTCCTCTGTATGTCTGCATAGGAAACTAAAAACATTTATATGAGTTCATGCACTTGTTCGTTGTCTCTGTCACGAAAATGAAGAAGGAAAAGGCAGGTGGTGCGTTAGAAGTTTCATTTAGTATATATACGTTTCCTTTTTAGAATATCATGTACTTTACACTGAACAAGTTCCATTTCAATCCGATTAACGTCGTCCCGATGAGTTGCACATATTGCCAAGTTATTTCAAGTCCTGTCACTATTGACTTTAATGTATTTAATGAGGATGGACGGACGGACGCACAGACGCACGGTGGTTCTAGTATATCATTACGCTTTATCCCTTAGTGAGCAGAACTTGACGTCAGAGTAAATCATTTAAAGGCGAATTGATGGCAGGGATCGCTCCTGGCAGGATCGCGATTGAGGTAGCGGACGGGACCCACACACTATTTTTTCATAAATTTCAAACATATAAAGTCAAACACAGAGATGACTTATAGTTATATTTTCCTGTATTATATTTTGCGCCTGTTTTCATGAAAATTATTTAAAGGTTTCAGAAAGAAACGTTTTACATAATTCGCCATTCTATATCTCCGGCAATCGCACGGTGGGGAATCACGTGATCAAAATAATCTCTAAACAAAAGTAGATCTATGAAAATGTTGAACAATAATGAAAGTTATTTAGCTTTAAATATGAAATGTAGCCTATCTTATGGCGACATTACTGTATTCTAGAACTGCATAGGTCTCAATCATAGTCTCCTTCCGATTGTAATAAACACTTCAGTACACTAAACTAATTTATTTTTGAAGTGTTCAGCACAATCAGAACGTGATTGTTATTGAGACCTGAGTAGTTCTAGAATACGTTAATGTTGTTATAAGATAGGCTACTTTTTAAAATCACAGCTGAACAGCTTTCATTATTATATAACATTTTTCATACTATTTACTTTTGTTTAGAGATTATTTTGATCATGTGATTCCCCACCGTGAATCGGACGCTTAAATTTTATAGATCGTTCCACATCACCCTTCATACGACAATGCATATGTTTGATTCACACCAATATATTTTTATTTTTATAAAATGATCTTACACACTGTTGATATAATTATAGTAACTGGATATCAATAGTTATAAAAAGTGACTGTATAAACCCTGGTCACATTAACGCTACGAGCTCCGTACGAGTAGGTTTTGGGTCGAAAGTTTGCAAAATCGCACGGAGTCCGTAATGAGAAATTATCACCGAACTGGTTTTTTCTTGTTAGCATAGCTTTGTTAATAAATACTAGTAGAAAGAAAATACTTTGGCTGAAACGAATAGGCTTATAATGGATTCAAATTATATACAAAATATGAATTCGTTAAGAAGGCGTTTTTATGGACACTAGTGATCAGAATTCTCATGATTTCTTTACTGCATTTTCCTTTTTGTTACGGTCATAGGGACTTACTTAAAAAGTTAAGTAGTCTATAGTTAGGAATCTTATTTTGTCTGTGACTGTCTGCGGCCGCCCGTAGGCACAAATATTTATTTTCAATGTAGGACAGACCTGAAAATGTTCGCGCCAATAAAGCACGTGGTCGTGTTATCGGAATACTTCGACGATATGCCGCCGCACAGAACAGAAAGTCACATCTTAATTGCAAAAGAGATAATCATTGCTGCTCGAGCGAGGTCCGATTAACGTATGTGTTGACTAATAAAAGAGAGAAAAACACACAGAAAAACTTCTAACATGTCACAAAAACACATGGGTCACTTTCTTTAGATGATTAATTTCATACCCTTATAGGAGAGATCGCGTTTGCAAACAAAACGCAGTATTATTACACATTTTTTTTAGTGATAAGGCATATGCCGGTAGTCCGTTTTTAATGGTCGTAACTTCCTTGAAACAAAAGAAATTTCTTCAAGATTTATAATAATTAAAAGCTTATACAACGTGCAATGTATTCAGTACTTTAAATCTAAGTTAAATTCAAAATGAAAAATTTGCGAACGCATGTTGAGCACTCTGTCTGCTGTATATATCGTAACCATACATATTTCGTACATTGGAGATGCGACTTCCAGTTTATACAGCTTTAATTAGCACATTGTTAATTTTGAGTAACCACCCTGACGCGGGCGCCGCCATATTGAAAAAGTGACGTTATGACGTTTGCATTACGCTCTATGGGAAAAATGATGAAAATACGATTTTTGACTTCAACATCAAATAAAAAGAAACAAACAAAAAACATGTCTAGAGAAATTTTTGTTCTACTTTGAAAAATGTAAGTGAGTTAAATGAGTTAATATCATTAAAGTGTTGTAATTAAATATTAAAGCCTATTTAAAGTAATGTTACTATTTATTCCAAAAAGATATACTATTTTTTACACTGTGCATAGCCAAAACTTATATGTATAGCCAATTCTTCTGTCACAGAGCTTACGTGTCCAGTTTTGAACAGTAATTATCAATAATTTAACCAACTTATGTAATTGTTTTAATTCACCATTATTTCATAATATTTTTTAAAACAATGAAAAACTTATTTGATAAAATATTGCAAATAGTATTTCGATGAAATTTTTTAAGTCTTGCAACAAGTATCTGTTTCTGTGTTGTTACAAAGCCACTAAGGTACCACATACTAGAATGCAAGCCAGACAATAACTGAAATAATTTTCTAAGCATCCACTAAAATTTCTTCATTCCCTAAACCCCTGTTAGTGTTATATTGTAATTATATATGCGAGTCTTTAAAAATGTTAAAAGCCATTATATTTTAGAAATGAGGATGTCAGTGTGTTGCGTCTACCTGTCCTATGTAGTAGTTGAGCCATGTCAGGTAAAAAGCCCTCCGTCAAAGCACAGAATTGTAAAATTATCGAAAGTAATGTTACTATTTATTCAAAAAAGATATATCTTTCTAATTTCAAAGAGATATTTTTCGTTTTAATACAGATATATGTTTCACGCTGAGAGGTATCTTTGTATCACAGAAAGATATCTCATGAATTTTAAGACATATATCTTCTACTCGCAGAGTTATCTGTTGAACATTATTTGAGAGAAAGTTTTCTATTCTCAAAGTTACAGAGGTATCTCCTTAAGTGTAAGATTATATCTCTCTATCTTTTACATAGATATATTTTGAGATAGGAGAGATATCTCTGCATGGTAGAGAGATATTTCTATTGCATTGAGAGATAACTGGGAGATATATTTAAAAACATGAGAGATATCTCCCATATTTTAGGTGATATCTTTATGAAATCATCTAGATATTTTTCTTTTGAAAAAATAGTAAATTGTCTTGCCAAATAAAACGTTTTTGCCTTTTACATGCTTCATATTTTGTATGGAATGTCATACATTTTGTCAGTTGGTACTATTATACTATGTGATTACTTTATTGGACAATGTTCCCACTTCATCAATTAATCATATTTATTGTAAAAATGTGCTACAAAATATAATAATACTCTACAAGCTTTATAAGCTCACCTGGCATAAAGGGCCAGGGTGAGCTATTATGATCACTCACCGTCCGGAGTCCGTCGTATGTCGTCCGTCCGTCCATCCACCATTTCCTTCAAACAACATCTCCTCTCAAACCACTGGCCAGGGCCGATGTTGATGAAACTTTGCAGGGATGTTCCTGCATGACGCTCTATCAAACTTGTTCAAAGAATTCCATTCCATGAAGAATTCTGGTTGCTATGGCAACAAAGAGGAAAAATCTTCTTCTCTGAAACCACAAAGCATAGTTAGATATTAAGCATGTGGCATTGTCTTGTACAACTCTACCAAAATTTAAATTATGACCCCCGGGTCAAAATTGACTTCACCCGGGGATCACTTGGTTTTACATAGGCTTATATAGGAAAAACTTGATAATCTTCTTCTCTGAAACCGCAAGGCTTAGAGATTATATATTTGGCATGTAGAAATGTCTAGTTGAACCAAAAATGTTCAAATTATGATCCCCAGGTCAAAATTGACACCTCCAAGGGGTCACTTAATTTTACACAGGCTTATACAGGAAAACCTTTAGAAATCTTCTTCTCTGAAACAACAAGGCCTAGAGCTACATTGTAAGATATTTAGCATGTATCATTGCCAAGTGGACCTCTACCAAGATTATTCAAATCATGACTCTGGGTAAAAACTGACCCTGCCCGAGTGGCTCACTTGATATTACATAGGCTTATATAGGAAAAACTTTTTTTAAAACCACAAGGCCCAGAGGCACAGCTTAGATATTTGGAATATTACTAAGCATTGTGTAATAGACCTCTATGAATTATGATAAAATCATGACCCTTTGTGTTATAGCCAATGGTAGTCAGGTGAGCGATATAGGGCCATCTTGGCACTCTTTTTGCATTTGATTTTCAGAAAACTTTAATTGATGATATTATATGGAGTCTGCATGATCTGTATAGAAATTGGACCACTTCTCCCACTTCACCAGGTTATTGCCCAGTACAGCAATACAGGCCATCTTATTGTTAATACTCAAAACAATGTTTGCACAAACTTTGATATATTTGATAAATGTACATTTCTTTAAATATTACTATGTAAATCAGGAAGTTTTACTATGGTTAACGTATCCTGCAGGCCTGGCTTGTTAGAAGTTAGCTATATCCAAAGTAACAGAAGCAGTTCAATCAGTTTTTGTGCAAAGACCCATAATTGTTTACACAAGTTTTAAGTCATGTGAGAAGTGTTCTACTGTGCATCTTCATAAAAAATACTGGCACACATTATGCATGAGGCAACACATGTTTCAAAAGAACCATGGAGTTATTTCAAAAAGTAAACTTTTACCACTGCCAGTCTGTGAACAAAATAAAACATAATTTCCATTTAAAAGTTTCATTATGTAAATCCTATCTTCTAGTTTCAAGGTTCAAATGACAACTGACCACTAGTTACCACAAGATATTTTATCGGCTGTATATTATAAACACCAGGCAATAAAATTTAATCACCGGTCAAGATTTGATCGTGTTTTGAATCGCCTTTTACCAGGCCATTAAATCAGCGATGGATAGTAAACTGGCTCTAGAACAAAACAGTGAAATATTAATTAGTAAAAGGGATATTTCAGGGCCTGGTGACCAGTCTAGTGTTTGCACTGCGAGGGGTCCAAATCGTTAAACGAGAATAGCTTTTTTACACGTATTTGATTGACTATTCTGTATAGTGTTGTTTACCTGTTGTAACGACATGCATGTTTCATGCCCCGTGGATTAATAAAACTAAAAACTAAAACAAATCTTTATCAATAAGTTCAGTCCATAAAAATAAGAATGTGACATGCTATATAGCAATTAAACAAATCAGTTATGGGCAGATACATGTATACATTTAACTTTATATACAACCGCTAACGAAATTGATTAGAGTCAGGAGGTTTACCGATAACATCAAAAGCAATACACAAATGTTTGAAGATTGCCGGCTCGCTTGTCAAAGTAGCTATGAAGCACCGCCCAATATTGGTTTCCTAAACTCCGCCTTTTATCAGTTTTTTTTGACAATGACCGATCAATATTATACTAGTTACATGTAATACTTTATGAGCGATGACTTTAGACTGTTTATGGTGCGGAAATTAAGCGATACTGGCCCTTCTATGTCTCTTGTTTAAATGAAAGCTGCCGAAACATATGTCAAATCAATGGACATGTTACACACACACACACACACTTGAGGAACGGGTAACAACATGTAGAGGCAGATAATTACTAAAACTTTAACATGTAACTATCATTGTGTCGGGTATTGCTCACATTTTGGTGTAGAAACGTGTACGAACGATAAAGAAAACATTTTTAAAAATATCTCATAACAATAAAACGACGGGCGTTTTTACAGCGGGAAACGCCGGTGAAAAATTGTGTGTGGTGAAAAACTGAATCGGCTTTTAACACATGAATATTGTTTTTGCCTACCTTCATACATCTATATCTGTAATTTATTGTATCTCTATGACATACATGATAAACTCACTGTGGTCAAAAAACAAGAAAGAGGGCAGTGGTGGTGTAACCTCTGGTGTCTGCCGCTCATTCCGGAGGCCGTTTCTGATTCGAGCCCAACTGGGTTTCACGACCGTATCTCCTCATTTGATACCAGTACTATTTCCCGAGGAAGCGGACTCGCGAGTGACTCGATAAGCTACAATCTTTCTTCACAACAGAGCTAAAATAATAAGTATAAACTAAATAATGTGTTCGCGGAGAGACATTTAATATTATTATATAGTTAAAATCAATGTAGTTAATTGTACACATACGATACTGACAAACATGGCATGTGTATCTTACTTATACTTCAAGTAAAAAACAATTCTCATGCGTAGCTTTACAATTCCGTGGAGTTACATGAATAAACATTTCTGTACGGAATCACGCATTTGCATGAAGGTATTTGTTCACGCTATGTTAAAGATACATTTAAATCTATTCTTTATAGATTATTTCAATATATGAAATGTACTCGACCTCTAACATCTGTATGTAAACATCAATATTTGTTCATAAAGCTCAAATTGTATTCAGCGATTGATACCTGGCTATTGAGGTATAGTACACCCCAATTTCTAGCGTTGATTTAATAATAGAATCTTCTGCTTTATGTAGTACAATGTATGTCCAATAACGGGTATTAGGCTCTGATAATGAAAAATATAATCATTCTTAAACCTATCATATGATAATTTGAACAGTAGAATAACCGTCTCGTGCATGTTAAGAAGTCTTGATGATCGTTTTTCCCGTGCAGTAAAGATATAAATGAGGTATAGTTAGATTTTATGCATTGTGCCGTGACTGCACTTTTATACTTTTATATTCTATGAATAGGTCATAGCTCACAAGTCAAAATCCTACTATAATAACGTCGCCGACAAAAATATAACTTTAATGACCATGGATTCATTTAACAATTCCCTATAACAAAACATGTTGAAACTCTGACCGAAGTAGCAGTTTTCATACTTACGACATATTTTATCACGTTATCAGTAAATATTGATTGACAGCATACCTGGATAAAATTGCGTCGCTCTCATTGGAGCGGCGTAATAAAGCATTGTGCTTTCTTTGAAGATGTGATCAGCTGTCGCCGAAATGAACTCTGACCGTTATATTTTGACTTGTGCTGAATTCAAGCTCTAATCAATTTCGTTAGCGGTTGTAACATACAAGTGTCTTGCAGTCTGATACAGTCATAACATCAGGTCTAATACTTCTAGTTGATTTCCTAAAGCACAGATCATTCCATTTATTTTATATCTAAGTGGTTTAATAATTATTGTATAAGCAGAACAATATATACAATCCATTTCTCACTTCTTCTTCACTAAAGAAATACTGGCACAGATGTATGTGTTGGTTTCCGACTCGCAGCAAGTTCAATCCTCGTACGACTTTAATTTCCTTCACATTTTTGTTTCGAAATTTGCAAAACGCAAATCGAGTCACAAGCGTTGCACATTTTATGAGGTGCCATATACGACTGTGTGTACAAAATAAACATTTCCTTCACTTGACGATCCTATGAGTAAATACATTGACGTATTACACCATTTAAAATGGGGAAGTCGGATGGTGTACCGAGATTGTGGGGATTTGAGGGTGGTCGGGTGGTGTTATAATACCGTGCTCTCTTGACATGTAAAGTGCCTGTGAAAAGTGTCCGTGTGACGGAGATGAAAGTTTTTTTTTCACACATGTATTACTTTACTGTTAATAAACAGTACTCGACGGAAAAACAAATTTCTTGGTATGATTGTGTTGATGGATGTCTGACGTTTAATTGTAATGAGATAAGACAGTTAACATCATGTCAAATTCCACGGAAACCAAGATAGCCGTAATTCCATGAGGTTTAATACGGGGTGTGAAAGATGCATGGAGACTTAGGCACTAGATCGAGTATTTGCGTCTCTCTTCATTGAAAAATTGAGGTACTTCTGAGATTAAAAATGTAGACACAGTACTTTTTTTCTGGAAACGCAAGAGTTGTCGTAAGTTATTAAGATGCGTCGCTCATCATTGAAAAGATGAGGTACTTTTGATATGAATATTGTAGACACAGTCTCTTTTCCTTATAGAGTTGTCGTCCATTTCCTATACAGTTTGTAATTAACAGATGGACATAATTAATATAAATATAATCGTGACATTAGATTATGCTTTGTTCCTTTATTCAAGATATCGTTGTTATAAATCTTTATAAAAAATACTTAAAATAAAGACAATAGAGAACCTGCAAGACAATAGGCAGTCATGTTTATTCATTTGACATTTATTCAACATTAAACCAAACGCCGTTCAATTGTAATTTGAACACTAGTTTGGATCTAGTTGATAAAACAGTTTGTAGACAAACAAATAAATGCAGCCATACTTCATTCAATTATGAATATATATATTGGATTTAAATACGGAGCGATGTGTTAAAAATTTTAGCAAGTAAGTTATTAACAATTTGATTAGCACATAAATATTTACATTTCCTAATAATAACAAATCGATGTATCATGAAAAAATTATGTGTTTTTATACATTAAACATGTACGTTTATCTAAATTTATTATTAACTATCATTCAACTTATATGTATTAAAAATACACGCCGGGTCACTTCGTGTGACTCGGCGGGACTCGTTGTCGCGCGTGCCGATGTTTGTCTTTCAGATGCGGCTGATGTACACTGCGTGCAAAATTTGCGTTTTTGCATGCCACGGGACGCGTTCGATTTTTCTTTCTGTTTGTAAAACACGAATGCTCCCCTTGATGCAATCAGTAAGGTAGAAAAAGTCCAACTATGCGCGAAACCGTTTTTAAACTAAAAGTCACTGTGAAATTAGCGTAAGACCTAGTACCCTGAAAATGAATAGAGAGCATTTACTGGTAATGAAAAATATAGTTTGAAAATGTATGCCGACTGGTTCTTGACTAATGATTCAATAACCAATTCAATATAAATGGTCCAAAGTGACCTTTGTTTTTGACCTACTGACCTCGAAATCAATAGAGGTTATTTGCTGGCCATGACCGACCTCAACATAAAGTTTCAAGATGCTAGGTCGATTTGACCTTGACCTTTGACCTACTGACCTTAAAATCAATAGGGGTCATTTACATTGGCTGGAAATGGCAAACCTCCACATCAGGTTTTAAGATCCTAGGCCAAAGCGTTATCGAGTTATCATCCGGAAACCACTTGGTACTATGTTAGACTGACAGACCAACCGACATCCACAAACCTATACCCTCTTCTTCGGAGGGGGCATATGTATGATCGGCACCGACGAGAGATCTCTAGTTGTACCGGATCCTCGAGCTATGCTCGAGTTTACAAAGATTTATTGTATTTTGCATCAATGTATGGATAGAATTTAGTAAATACAATCACATTTCAATAATAAGGTTGTTGGACGCTCGTGTTTTACATCATTGAACTAAAGCAGACTTGAACTGTTTTGGTGTCTTACTGTATTGAGATTTACGCGCGTGTTCTCCGTGGAATGGTAGAGTTATATGGCCCAATCAGTACTATCTCGATGTTAAACCCAGCAATCATTAATTTTTTTTTGTACGCATCTTCCGCATTTCAACAATAATAAGATCCATATTGGAAGATTCACTTGTAAATACCCCAAATTCGGATAACTGTAAACCTTCGGTAATTGTAGCATTTTCCGTTAGAAATAGCTTTATCTAATCATTTACAATTGATCAAAATTAATTATAAACGTCCACTTGACAACCACATAAGGAAAAAGTTAACCTTTTTTTCACGAATAGTATGATAAAAGCTACCACTACGTACAAAAAATGTTTAATTAATCAAAAACACGAGAAATTTGGCGGTTTAATGATTAAAGCACGATAGTGCAGTGTCGTTTTCAATATAGCTATATCCCTCACGTATCCGAATTAAACATCGCGGAGAGATAGGCATTGTTTTACAGGAGAAGCTGAAATGCGCACATAACTATGTTCAGGAAAAAAAAATTTCATATACGAAAATAGATTTTGGGTTTAAGTAGCCTGAAAACATTTCTATAGACTTGCATTATAAGCATTATAAGGTTTTCGGCCAGTGCGACTACCAAAACACTCACCGACTGCTGAAATGCATTTTATTTTGTAGAATCTTCCTCGTCCAACAAAAAATCACAAATTTATACATATGATTCAATACTTTATGCCAGTAAATTGGGGCAGAATGACACCACCACCATTTTCGGGGCAGTTTTAGTGGTCACCGACCAAATATATCAGTATGTTCATATATGAAATATTTAAATTATAATTTATTTCCAGATTTTTCTCTTCATATTTCGTTCGTGATCTATCATCCAGCGATTATTTCAAAAGAATTATTCCCGTATGCCTCCACTTAGTTTCAGCAAATCAGCAAGCAAACACATAGTGTAGACCCGCATCTTCCCTAGACAAAGTAGCTTGCTTCCGGTTTACACCTATTTAGGCTAGTCATACCTAAATTGAGTTTGTTAAATTGGTAAAAAGCCATGCTATCACATAAATAATTGAATTTGTAGAGTATTGGCCAAAAACGACTGGATTTAGTATTTTAAAATTAAAAAGCTGGCCTTATATTACGCCTGACACTATGATCCGCTTCACAAAGTTTTTCTCTTTAAATCCCAGTCAGTCCACTGTATCTTGAAAAGTTTGCACACACGACCGCCTTTTAGTACTTTAGTACTTTAATTTATGTATTGCTTCCCAACATAATAATACAGTTATAGACTTCAACACGTTTCATTTTGCTAATATCACTTTTTTATTACGGTAGTATTGAAAGTTGTCGACTTGCAAATCTTTTAGATGCTTACTGGCGGACAGCCACGTGACTGGCAGTGTTGCGGAGTGTCAATTTATTGATAAAGGAGCAGTCTATATAAAACAGTACCAGTGGCAACATTTTCTAATCGACGTTATGGACCTATATACATGTCCGTCCGTTTGTTTGTACGTTTAGCTGAAGGTCAATGGTCCTGTTACAGTATGTTCAGCTTTAATCATCATTTCATCATAAGAATAAATTATTCTCTCAGCATCAACTTTTCTCATGAAATAGAAACGAATATGCATTCAAGCTTTAAAACAAATGGTTTGAATGCCAAACACGTTATTGTTCTTAGGTGATGTTATAGGGCTGTTTTGTTATGTTCTTGCATGCTACCCATTCGGCATAACCCATTTGATGCTTTTTAAGCAGCCAACTTGTTCCATATTTTAAGAATATTTGTCCATAATAACTCTTGATCCTGATGCATGAGTGGCAGTCTTGTAGAAGTTTTCTTTGTTACAATGTGTCTTCGGACTACTTTTACTAGAATTTGTTAAATAGACCTATATTATAAAGAATTGCATTGTTTTACATTAATGATACGGGTTTTGCACAGAATTACTGTTACCATTCTTGCGTACTCTTCAGCGTTAAAGAGCACAAACAGTTATCAATCGGCGAATGAGGGGGCAGTTGCGGTCCGCTAACGAAAGCTGTTTCATACTGACGAAGTAGAAAAGTAATAATGAAAACGATGTTTATAATAATTATGAAGTATATTTAACATTTACCATACTAAATTCATTAAACGGACTTGGCCATTTTCAATTTGTGTATAGATACCAATAGCTGATTTAGGGTGCTCACATGACATTGGTTGACTGTATAGGGAACAGTGCAGATCATGAATAGAAACGGACCTATATAAATAAGCAGGCTTGTCATGATCTGAACTTGTAATAGAGACAGAGTCATTTGCCGCTAGCATGCTAAGGTTTATGTCGGCAAAATACAACACCAACATGACAAATGATGGTGTATGATGGTCGTACTGTATGGGGAAACGCAAGAAAACCAATCCGATCTGGTGACCAATCATCATCACATATGCTAACCAGCCTGAGGATTAAACCCGGATGTGTTAGTGATCAGCAAAAACAAATATCCTGTAATGTTTTGTGTTTTCAAAGAAAGGAACGTGTAAAATAAGCATCTCTATTGACATGTTTTTAAATCACGCCTGATACTCTCTTTTTTCTCGTGTGGCTTAACGCATGTTGCAGCAGTATTTCAGGGTAAATAAAGTGTATATTTTCCGGCCCTACTGCATTTATAACTTCCAATGGAGAGTGCAAAAATGTTCTCACTTACAATTGTTTTTTGCCAAAAAATACAATTGATACAGTAAAAATGTCGGATTTAAGAATACTCTTATTACAAAGAATAACATATCCAAACACTAAACTGATAATAAGATGGCTGAAGTCTGTATTCGTTTTACTTTGCGAATTCGTAAGCTGCAAAATTGTTAGAAAAGTTCTTTGTTCCGGCTGTGTTCATAAACATACTTTAACATAGATTTCTAAATCAGATTGATTTCTTAATCTTTACCAATTATTGTGTACATAGTTTTGGTGCATTCTTTTCGGTACATTTGAGCCAGACGATATTTCTTTTCAAACTATGCTTAATCAAATCTTCAGATCTACTTAATATGTAAAACAATACTAGATTTACTTGTATGCTAAATATTTAGAAAAACAATGTACATCACATGGTGGAAAAGCGGTCTCGTCAGATGTCGACTAACCTTACAATTTATTGCCGTGTGTTCGCAAGCATGAAAACAAGATAAAGAATCAAACCAGTTTCATATTACAGAAAGAGAAAATTTTGACGACAAACGAAGTTTAAACAATACTGTTAGCATACAATAGGTACAAATGAAATAAATTTCAACAAAAGATGCCGTAAAATAAACAAGGTAAACTAAACAATAAACGTTAACGACCCTTATAGTTTCGTGTCTTTCTTAGGGAGACCTGCGTACATATTTTACTTCTATTATCCGTGACAAACTTACACATATTTACAAAATGTAAACGGCGAAGTGTTTTTTTTAAATATCTTAGTCAGCACAATGTTCTAAAGAAAGCAAAAATATGAAGGGTTAGAAAACCAAGCGTGTACAAATTTTCTCAAGTTTAGGGCTTAAAGAACGTATCATTTAAGATATATAAGATGGTATAAATATATATAAATATCTATTAATTTCAATAGTATATGTTATTTAAGTTTAAAATTCCAATAAAACAATTTTTTGCGACAAGTAAATTAATTTATTATCGGAAAGCAAGGTAATTTCCCTATCTGTTATTTGTTTTTATGAATAATTTGACTTGACAAAGTGCGTGTGAGATGACAGGTATTCTTTTTATATACATTTTGTATTTATTTTATCTATACTGTGAGATTTTCTACCATATCCTCTGCAAGTACCTATCCTCATTTAACTGTAATTACCTTTAGGAACCTCACTGTCTGAGCATGCGCACTCGAACCGCAATTCCCCAACTGTTTGCAGTCTCTTTCGTAAATAAAACAACAGGGTGAGTGAAAACAACCGCGATATTTAAATATCTAGTATCACCGTACCACCAATTTTCGGTATTTTTTCAAGGAAGCAAACGTCTATATGATCTGACGTTATTATCAAGATGCTTAAATGCTGCATTAAGTCCATGCAGCACGAAATAAAGAAGGTCCGGAAAACTACTTGGGTCCGGAAACTACTTAGAAAACAGTATATAGTACTGTCAGACAGTTGCAGCGTGTACGATAGATAAATGTATCGATTTGAGCGGAGCTAACTACAGAATATGACATCGACGTCATTTACTGCATGTCTGTAATGCAACCGCTGAAACGGCGCGGTAAAATTCAAATAATCTGTATAAACAATAATAAAGATGTACACAGTATAAGAAAATATCTAAACACCGTAGCGTCTTTGCCATCCAATTATATAGAATCTGCATTTCTCTCGTCTGATTTAACTTTTGTAAATGGCTATCAACAATCTAGTCAAAGTGTTTTATGAAAACAATATATCAATATATCGTTTATAATATTGCGTGTTACTGCCCTTCAGATGGTAATACGATAAAACCCGAAAACGCTTACATATCAAACCTTTTTTACGACTTCTGTGATTCATGTTTCTAAACGATAAACTGATGTATTCAGATCATATCTGTTCAATCGCTTATAAAATAAGTTTGCTGCTATATACAAATACGTTGTTTATACTCCTATCTCTAAAGTAATAACGTGATTGTATCTTGCCATAAAGTATAACCAGATCACAAATTTTAACTTTTACATTAAAAATGTAGATAGTTCATATTAACTAAGTTCATAAACTAAACCATAACTTGTATTTTTTTTCTAAAATGAGGGATGGGTTACCTGACTGGTACTTACACGTAGTTTAATATTTATAAGACTATTTTTCAGAGAGTAAGTTCTGTCTTTTTCAGAGAGCAAGTTCTGTCGACTTAAAGATGCACTGTGTCCAGAGTTGTATAGCTTTCCTGCTGATAATGGTAATTTCCTTGGCAGGTAAATATTAGTATTTTACATAGCTACGGCAGAGAAATTTAAACCGTATGAGTGGTTTTGAATTGAGATTTCAACTTTGAAATTGGCTAGCCTTGACCTTGACCTTTGTCCTGGTTTTGTTGTTCAAGCTAGAGAGATGAAATTAGACTATTTGTGCAGTTTTGCGAACTGATTATCAAACTTTCCAATGACTGACCTTGATTATGACATTTTATGACCAACTTTCGTGTTTTAAAGTGCATTATATTGAGGCGAGCGATTTAGGGCCTTCTCGTTTCTTATATAAAGTTTTCGAATATACATCGAAGTAATGTTAGTTAAACAATATCAAAAACTTACTTTTTGTTGGTGCTAAATTGTTGTCTCAAGACAATTTCAATACTGATTTGGTACAAACATGTAATAGACACATATGTTTCACTGTAAAAATGTTATAACACATTATCTCTCTACTAGGTCTAACACTTATGAAAACTTAAATCTTAGATGTGCTATAAATTAAACGTCCCAAGATGTTAAATATGAAACAACATGTAGAAAAACAAGTCTCGAGAAGAAAGAATAGTCATCGTTATGACATTAATAACTTTGATGAATGTCTTGTCCCATTCACTCGTTTAATGTTGCTGTTCATTTTCATACAAATGGTCATTATGTTTCATTCATGCCTACCCAAGGCATGATGGGAGACATGCCGAGGTCTCATCCACAAATAAAAGCTAACATAGTTGCTCTTATGGACGGACCTTTATAAAATTTGCTTTAAATTCATGCCTATCGACCTTGTACATGATATTATGAAGATATTTTGTAAAGGTTTTTGTAAAAATTAACCCCAAACGTTATATCCTCATGGTAGGAATTCTTAAGTTATTTACAGCACATACGATCAACATTGTAATTATCTAGGGTATGTAAACAGTCTTGCTATCTCGAGTTGACCGTTGGGCTGAGACAAAGTGAGTATATTTCATATAATTATGAGAGCGACATCAAAGTCCTACATATAATTTGCGTCATCTAGAATCTCCCATGAGGTTTGTTTTACCTTTTGCCCTATTAGATGTTTCAGTTACCTGTAAAGCACGGTTATCAAATTTCGCCGTATCAGAATCGAATGATTTATTTCCATTGGTGTTAATTATACGGCATAGGTATCTCATTTAAGGATTTGAAAAGGTGCCAACGGGGATACAAGTATCAATTTATAGATCGCACTTTCTGATTTCATAGAGGATAATTTTTGGTTTCAGTGTAAGATCACGTTATAATTTCACCGAGTGGGCACCAAAAGTGATATTTTCACGATTGGCACAGCCACGAGTGAAGATAACAACTTTTGGTGTTCACGAGTGAAATTTACGTGATATTACACCGATACCAACAATTTGTCTGTTTATTTCATGGTTAAAACTCTACTTTTATTGAGTTAAACGACGTCATCGTCGCATGGTTTACAGCATTAATTACGCTTGGTAAACTTTTTGACGTAAATCCGGGTAAAAGATTGCACAAACAGTGAAAAATGAAAATGGTAATCCACTGTTTCAAATCTCTGGATTATCACTTTTATTTCACTGAGAAAACTATATAATTCACTGGAAAACATGAAATAAACGTTGTTTCTTTAATAAGTTTTACATTTTTAGAAGAATCCGGTAAAGTTGAGTAATTCGACATGAATTTTGTAACTGACTTTCAGTCATTTAAAATTGAAAAAGAAAGCATGCAGTGGTTAAGTTGGCAATAAATACCACCGGGAGAGTGAAGTAAAATTACCTATTTAAACAATAATTTTAAACATGTAGTATCTTTTGTAATTTTTGTATGAAGTATGCCTTAACCCTAGTGGTTTTCATAAAAACATACCTTTTTATGCTTGTTTACATTTGAAATTGCATGATATTTAAGAAATTATGTATTTGTTTTCTCAACAAAATTCACAAAATATGTATACACTTATACTCTCCAGGGAACAGTGTCACAGATTATTTATATCATACTCGAAACTTAATTTATTTTAAAATGTTTAATTACGTAGCAAACGGTCGGAATAAAGGTTTGAATATAATTATTATATTCCAACCTTTATTCCGACCGTTTGCTACGTAATTAAACATAATTAAGCCCCAAAGTTACATGTTTGAGAGAGTTCTCGGACAAAAACACAGAGATGGGGAAAGGGGGATTATACCGTGGATGAGGATACCCAGGCATAGCTGGGAATCTCCTCTGCCTGTAAACGGGTGTTGAAGTTCCTCTTCTTCCTCACCATGGAGCCTGTGACTGTCTGGCTTATTTTTGTTCTCTTTGTCGGGGAGCCATTTTATAGAATATGTGTTCAATCATAAATAAGTTTTGATACTTTGAACCCATGACGGCACTAGTGTAATGCATTGTACTAAGCCATACACGTCTAGTTAGTATGAAATAAGAATGTAGTCACAAGGTAAGGACAATAACTAACCAAGGAATATATTAAATCATACAGCAATAATTTTTATTAAATTAAATATGTCCAGGGTGGCTAGAATTATTAGTAAGTGGGTAAAATATGGTACGCGTCATAATGTGCAAACGGGTGTGTAGGAACAATCAAATCCTGTTATACCATCACACATGAATAAACAGACAATAACCGTAGATCAACGAAATACAAGGTATAACGAACGCGGAGTACAATAGATATCACAGAGAACATACGGTGAACAACTGACAGATACAACGGACTACTAAGGATATACAAAAGACAAAAACGACATAATGTATATTTACAAGCAGACAAACTAATTATTGCAGGCCCCATATTGTTTTGCTCCATCAACACTATATTAAACATTTAGGTAAAGCATGACTTTGCTACATAACACAATGGTTATCGTAGTCTGACTATGTACAGTGCACGAGATCTAATGACGGCCCATTCAATTTCTTCTTGAATAACTGGACTTTTAGTATAGCTGTTTGCATCTAAACCAATCAGAGAACTCGTGGCAAATATTTCAGTGACAAAGTGTTGTTTCCTTGGAGTTCACACTATAGAATAAAATCGACAGTATCGTCATTGAGATGATTTCAGTGATTTTCCTAATCCATCACTTGAAATGATAGAAATGAGTGGACAGAAATTCGGTTATGATTGTATTTAAACTCTACACATATTTTGTTATTTATTAAAGCAGTAAGTCGTACTTCTGCACTTAGTTTAATCATTGATCTTCTTTTTTGTAAATAACCTGACATTTTTTACTGTACTGTAAATTACGACTGCTCTAGATGTATAATTATTCAGCTAACGGTTGTACTAAAGTGGATAATACTGGACCCGTGCTCGGCAATCGGGCGTGTTTTGATATGACCCTTAAGCAATTCCACATGTGTAACTATCAAACATTATTTTCGAAATGCTGCAATTTATGTAGCGAAAACAGATTGGAACTAGAAAGTAAGTAGCATATTCTTCATGCTAGTTTAAACATTTTCCTAACGATTAGAGCCCATATAACTTGTCGTTTTGCATTGAAGTGCTGTATATCGTAAAACATGACAGTTAATATAATTCTGCCTTAACTGACCGGAAGCTTGCAGACTGACTTCATTCTTTCAGGCTGTTTCGAAAAGATATATCCCGGTGTTTGTACCGATCTTAATGATGAAGACTGCTACAACATTGAGACTGAACTATTTTGTTGTGCATCTTGCCATGACAGAGCCCGAAACAGGGAAACAAACATTAAGGGTAAGACGCAGGAATAACGAACTAATAAATATCCAAGTTTTTATTTAGTTTCATTGTTTTTTTTTTGTGCAGATATGCAGAAGCATAGAAACTAAATGACTGGTTTAACTATTTGGATTTCTGACTTAAACTGCCATTTCCTGTACTTTTGATGATATTAATCTGATAGTCTTAATTATTTGAATAGTGTACAATGTAACATCATAGTTACTGAATGGCTTTGTTTTGTTGCAAAATCGGTCACGATAATTTGATACACCAAATGCCCAATGGAGAACGTTTAATTTTTAAAAAATGTAGACATCTAATTAATGAAGATATTGTCTTCATCTGAATTAGCACAAAGTGCCGATGGTGAAATTTTAAGATATCTGGACGTTCAGCGTATGTCTGTTGTCCACACTTTGTTTAAGATGAAATCAAACTTTCCTATTTTGATTGAGATATAGTAGCTTGATTCTTGCAACGTAGTTTTAAATAATATTCCAGACCTTTTGTTGGCATCGTGACGAAAAAACAAGAACAAGGAAAATTTTGTGTCTGAGAACGTTTGTTTGATTTCATATTAGACTTGATGCAAAAAAATAACATAGGAAACTACATCATAGTTTCCAATGTCAAACCGTCTACAACACTATTGTTAAGAAGCTATTTTTCATAAAACGTTTATGTACGTGCAATGGATGACACTCAGCGCAACAATAGCTAACATATCCTTTTTGTAATGTTTAATTATATTTGTAGAACACTTCTCAAAATCAGTGACTGCATTAAAACTGATAAAACAAAACAAAATTTATCGCGTGTTTCTATCATATTCAATGATAAAGCTGAAATAAGAATAAAAATGCCATTAAAGTGGGATGCGAGATATCGCCGAGTTACGGTAGGAATCATGTGACATTTTTCTGGCAATCAGGATATTTGTGTTTCTTTTGTTGTAGGCTGTCTGTATGGCGACAAAGATCCGTCTTTTTGTACTGAAATAGACGCCTTCCAATGTCACCAGTACTCTAACAAATGCTGTGAGACATGTTACGGGAGTTCAGATCAGCTTTTCACAGGTTTGTTTCATTTATTTAATTCTAAGACAGCAGTTACTCCTGAAATTCATTTCTATAACTATTTACATGTGGCATATTTTAAGTTGATGTAGTGAATATTAAGCAGAGCTTCTTTTTTTTGGTATGATTTGTACAAAAAACGTTAATTTTCTTTTCGTTGTTGTCACTGTTGTTACATGAACGTATTATATGTCGTCATCATACCTTACTGTAGGGTTTGATGTCTTAAAAGAATAGAACAGAGTGTGACTGTGTTGGCAACTGAAAAAGAGATATTTTAAATTAAGATTTTTTCATAAAAATGTATTATAGATTATCGTGGTAGCGCGTTCACCTTAGGATCGAAGGGTCCAGGGTTCGATCCCTACCATAGCCATGCCGGTAGTGTCTTTAGGAAAAACACACATAATGCCACATTGCGACTTTCCTACGAGGTTGATTCCGTCTGGAATGAGTCTCGAGAGCGATTAATCTAAGTTGTAAACTTTTCGAAATCGAGAGTAAAATATATTATTACATATGAAAAAAGCGATATTATGAAGAAGACTGTATATCTATTCGCAACTGAAAATATAATGTATTGGAGACCGTCGGACTGTTAAAAATTGTTTTGCAAAGTGTACCGCTGTTGGCAAACTGTCTGTCAATTGGCAATAGAAAAATAGACTTGTGTTCCAAGTTTAATAGTTTATGTTTAGTCTCATTCATTTGCATAATACACATTTATAAATTTCATGCATAAAAAATCACAGATAATATCAAGCAAATGACCATTCTATAATAGAATTATAAGAGATTCTAAGCATAAAAAATTACAAATAATCACAGTTACTATATTCAATTTACACCTAAAACGAATGTCATCTAGATTAAAGACAACAATTTTGTATTTTTCGCATTATTCCAATGAACTGTCTGTTCTCAGGTAAAACAGATTTGGTTTGCACACTATCAGCCTGACGTCAACTAAAATAGAGATTTACAATCTAACTTTAACTTCTAATATTCACATTACGTAGATTAATGACATATTCTTTTCACAGATTATTTGAACGGCAACAGAAGACCCAACTTTTGTTCCATATTATCTATTCACTGTGACAATGAAGACATATATGGGGATTGTTGCGCACTGTGCAACGAAAATGCAGGTAATTAATTGAAAAAAGGCGTATCAATGCGAAAATCCGTTGTCACGCGAAACAAGGCGTAATAACGCAAAGCAAAGGCGTGGTAATGAGAAGATAGAAGTACATGTGTACTAACATGGAAAAAAGGCATTATAACGCAAAAACGCGTACATAATGTAGTAACGCGAACCAAAGGCGTAGTAACGCGAAAGTAAAGATACAGTAACGCTATTAAAAGGCGTTATAACGCGAAAGTAAAGGCGTATTAACGCTAATAATAAACATCATTACGCGAAAGAAAGGCGTTTGGCGTATTGACACTAAATAAAGGGATTATTTAGCGGAAAAAAATGCGTAGTTTCGCTGACAAAAGGCGTTATTACGCGTACTTCGCCTTTCCGTGCATTACTACGCCTTCTCATTGCGTAATTACGCCTTGTTTCGCGTTACTACGATTTTTTCGCATTATTACGCCCCTTTTCGCGTTATGACGACTTTACAATAATTTGTTTTCTTTCAGATGGTCCTAATAGGCGTTCATACGTAATGCCTGTAAAAAATAATTCTCTGTTAAACGTTTTAGTTTCTTGCATACCCGTCTAGTGCGTTTCCGGTTGCATTATATCGAAATATGTTGTTCTGTTCTTATATGAACATAAAATTCACAAATCGAATAATTTGCTGTTTGAGTATGCAATGTACAATTTTGCACATAGTAAATTTTGTATTATATATTATGATATAACGTAATGAATGGCAAAAATAATAACTGTATGTTCAATATCGTCCATATATTAATTATTTTTACAATAACGCTTCGTTCAACACTACTGACAGCAAGGTCTGTTAGCCTAGTGGTATGAAGTGTGACGTTTGTGTGAGTGTGGGGTTTTCTTGTTTAATAAAATGTCACGAAAAAATGAGCAAAATTGTTCACAAAATGATAGATGATTTTGAACATCTTGGTCATGAAACACAGTGTCTTTCATTATCGATTGCATTATTTTAGCAAATATGACAATTCAAGATTGTCATGAAACAAAACATATCATTATTAAACGTATCATTTGACAGTGAAAAAAATTGTAATTGATTGTATTGCCTAAATAAACTAAGGTATATTGAACAAAAAGTTTACACAATTTAAACATAAAAATGTAAGGTGTAAATCAGATATATTGTACGGAAATGCAAACACACCCTGGTTTACTTAAAATATTAATGTTCCACTTATTAAAGAAAAAGAGAAGAAAAAATGATCAGTTTTTGGAATGTGACTTTTATGTAATAATCAACATTCTTTACGGTTTTTATAATTGGATTTTGCCCTACAATAACCACTGTGATCGAAGTTGCTTGTGATATATAACCAATTATAATTAATTTCCAACACATTACAAACATGCGAAAATCAAAGCTTCTAACATAATAAAAATGTTTATTGTGTAGCTTTGTAGGTGAATTGAAAGATCAACTATTTTCAAGGTCTTTTAGGTTCGAAACCTCGCTTCTACATTCAATGATTTGCCTGACAGTGATTTTATGAATCTGATTACTTTTATTGTCCGTTCTGTTTAATGAATCTGACAGTTCGTATCTGAAAAGTTGCACTTTGCATGTTGTAGTCGGTAACATGTTGCTTTATTTCGTCCACTTTTTCTGTAATTCTGTTTTAGTTTTTGTTTTGTTTTGGCGAATTAATTATCCCTCTGATCAGAACATGAATTTTGTCCGTGTATCCTATTTAACACGGACTGGAAACGAAGAATTTACAAAATGGAAAGAAAGGTCTGTTAACCTGACATGTAGTGAAAAGCTAGCTGTGTTTTATCACTAACACCATAAGAATTGTGCATTAATATTTATAAAACATTCTGCTTTTTGCATGTTGCTTGTTAGCTCATAAAACGTCGCAAATAGTCAATGTCAACATGTCTAGGATGTGTAAACAGCATTGCTACATGTATCTCTATAAAAACAAGCAAAATATTTTATTGTACTAAGACAATGATGGTGTATTTCAAATATGAGAGTGAGAGCAATTCCTATATATCGTTTGCGTCTTCCATAATTTGCTTTATTTTTTTCTCGTAAAATGACTGCCATGAGTTTTATTCTACTTTTTCACCACATCAACATCGAATTATTTATTTCCATTGGTGTTAATTTTAGCATTTCAATAGGTGCCAGCGGGGGACATGTATCAGATCTTTAGATTGAAGTTTTTATATTTCAGGTTGTTTCATAAATAAGATTTAAATTTTCTTTAAAAGAAAAAGAAAGAGAATGTTCAAATTCATACTCTGCTGTTTACGCTGTTAAAAGCACATTTATGTACAAATTCAGCAATATTTGTAAAGTAGGTAATAATCGCCATTATTTAATTTTTGCTATTTTTACGAATTTCACACTGCGCTAAATAAAAATCTCAAGAAAGATTTATTTCAGATAAATATTTTATAAGAGAATTCCCTTTTCGCAAATCTAAAATTCGCGAATATGTATGTCTGCTAAGAGATCGTTAAAATTTCGTCACGCCAAAACTACTCGATTTACAGTACCGCAAGATCAGAGATAAATCTTATAGCAAATGCCCTTTCAATGCTGTTTATGTTCTGTTTCAAAATGTGCTTGATAAACTAAACCAAAATTCTGTTTTAAAAAATGCCTGGCTAATGTTAAAATTAATGATACATGTAGAAAACGTTGTTGGTATATCATCCACAAAAAAACTTTCAAAAATTGTTGTTAAATGTATACGCGTTTCCGCAAGATTGACTCACATGTATTAACAGATTGATAAACAAAGAGTTCGAATTGCCAAACAATAACAGACAATACCATAAATTTAACAAAAATGGTTCACTCTCTTTAACCAACTCGAAGGATATTTTATTACATGTATATGCAATTAAATGACTCAGATGTCCAAACACAATATATTGCAAAGAGACTGGCAGCTGCATAAAGAAGGCAAGGTAAACGACACGTGAACATACCTAACCAAATGCGTAAAATAGAAAAGAGACATCTGCCGCGAATATTTTCAAAAATCAATTCTTCAGAATTAGAATGCTGAGTGAAGTCCATGTGAAAACAGCAAATATATGTCTCTGTTGCATGACAACGCCTCTTTCATCTTGTTCATGCTAGCTGTTTTTGTTGCGTTTTTTTAAGAAATCAGGAATGAGATGTCCTCTATTCGCTTGAATCGGCATCTTACTACTTTTTCCGTTTAAAGCAAGTCAAGAAACCATCTTATTGACGTTTAGGCACACAACAAGCGGTGTGGTCTGCCGTTTATCACTGTATGTTTGGCAAACGCACCATAGAGTATGAAAAAGCATTTAAAAATAAAAATTGAAGGATGATACTTCTTGGGAATGAGATAAGAGAATGTGTATTTTCTTAATTTGCGGTAGTTTAACATATGACGAAACCCTCGTACAAAAAGTGAAAAATAAGTTGCTGTAATACTTTTTTTATTTTTCAGCTAAACCTATAGAAGATACCCAGTCATTTACCTGCGATTATTTTTGTAAGTGATAAGTAACATTTAAAATAATATATTTGAGATCGTGTTTGCAAACAAAACGCAGTATTACGCAATATGTTATACTGATAAGATATAACTCCGGTAGTATTTCTGCCTTCATAGTGGTGTTTTGTTACAGGCCATAACTTTCTTAAAACAAATTTATTGCAACGAGGTCTGTATCAGTGGAAAACTAACGTACAATGTATTCATTACTTTTCAATTTTAGTTAAAATTCTAAATGAAGAAATAGCGATCGTGCAACTTGCACTGTTTTTTATAAATGTTCAAAGCGGTTACATACCGTTATGAAAAATTAACAGTCATTGAAAATGGTACTTCATTTTAAAAATATATTTTAATGTGAAAATATGAGTATCAAGAACATATCAGAACTTTTTTGAATTTTGAAAATCATACATAAATACATTGTACACACACTTGTTATTGTCCAGCAGAAATCTTATTAACCTTTGCGAATGACGTCACGGCGATATATCCTATTTAATATATAATTGTAAACTAAACTAAAATAGGTATTAATACTTTATCAAAATCATTTTATCATAAACAAATGTATAGCATAAAATAGAGACTGGTGTCGACAGAATAACAAAATAAATCACATGCATTTTGTACAGGTTTTGATGAAAATACTACAGAATTGCTAGCGCCGCCAAAGTTTCAACAGCCATGTATTCCTGAAGATATTCGTCTCAGTTACTTTACAAAGCAAGGGTCCAGTCATATAGATGTCAAATGGACAGAGCCAGTGGCTACAGACAGGAACAGGGCTCCAGCTAGGTGAAATAGTTACTTATTAATCTATCTGAAGGTCTTAAATATGCATATGGTAATAATTAGTCTTATTCTGTTATTGAAAATTTCAATAAACATATAAATTTAAGTGAGGTTTTCCTTAAGTTCTGTTTACAATATTATGGTTAAGCATAATACATAGATGATTCTATTTCCATCATTAAATAAGTTAATCATTTTTTTATCATGTATAGTTATGAAGTCACCATAATACTTGTATTCTGTCTCATTAAATATATGTCACGTTAAATATGTTGTCCATAACTTTCGAAGAGTTAAGGTGTGAAATATATCTTCCAAAATTTGACTTCTGTTTAAAACAATGTTTGAGCTGTTTTCTGAAATAATTCCGAACTCAACCGTGTATTAACTTATCTGACATCTGTAGATCAACAACAGTAAGCCATTATAAACTATTGCACATGTCCAGTGTCGTTCACCGAAACGATTGTCTGATCTCTATTCGCCATACTCATACTCCATAAAAGTTTGGTATTATTTACATATGTAGCTCCTTATCACAGCACACATAAAGGCATGAAATAAATTTGATGACAGATATCACAATTATGTGGCTCGGTTCCCTCAATCAGGTAAACGTGTATAACATGTAACAAACATTTTAGTACAGTAAAGAAGGGTACCGTGTTCAAAAAGTGATGATGAGTAAGACATGTTATTGCATTTATTGACCTGTCTCTTTGTGTACGCATGAGCAGCCTATTAAGTTTTGTTTTATTCGTTAAGGGACTGCAAAAGACATTTCAAAATACGTTTATGCGGTTAAGTACTTTCTAAAGATAATATTATAGACTAGATGGGTGTTCAGTAGAACACTTGTGTCGCCCTCTTATGCTTTGTCAGAATAACCAATAATTTTGTGACAAAATCTAAGTACAAAAAGGGGCATAACTCTGTCAAATATGACCTTGACCTACAAATTTTGGCGGCATCATGACCCTTATGTCATAAGCAATGCAATTTGAAAGTTTGATGAAGAAATCTTAAGAAATGGCAAAGTTATAGCCAACATTAAGTTTTCGTGACAAAATCTTAGTACGAAAAGGGGCATAACTCTGTCAAATATGACCTTGTTCTACAAAATTTGGCGGCATCACAACCCTTTCGTCACAAGCAATACAATTTGAAAGTTTGATAAAGAAATCTTAAAAAATGGCAAAGTAATAGCAAAAATCTAAGTATAAAAAGGGACATAACTCTGTCAAATATGACCTTGACCTACAAAATTTGGCGGCATCACGACCCTTTCGACACAAGCAATACAATTTGAAAGTTTGATAAAGAAATCTTAAAAAATGGCAAAGTAATAGCAAAAATCTAAGTACAAAAGGGGCATAACTCTGTCAAATATGACCTTGACCTACAAAATGTGGCGGCATCATGACCCTCTTGTCATCAGCAATACAACTGTGAAGTTTGATGAAGACATCTTAAGAAATGGCAAAGTTATAGCCAACGTTAAGTTTGTGTGACGGACGGACGGACGGACGGACCGACGGACAAAGCGATCCCTATGTATCGCCTTTTCTCCGAAAGGGCGACACAAAAATAAACTTATCTAACTCTACTACTATTACTATAAATAGATAAACTTGCAATAAGGGTGAAGAAAATTATCCATTCATTCTTATGTGCCTTTCGGACTTGTCTCTGCCATTCAACTGTCAAAATAAATTACATTCATTTAATTTCAAAAACGTTGAAGCTAAACCGTACATGTGCGTACAAGTTTGATAAAGCACTACCGTTGTCAATTCTGGTGTCCATAAGTTTTGTTTGTATTTTGTCTTAGGGTAGAACAAGTAAAGGGTCAGACAAATGGTAATAGTTTCTTAGGCTCAGTTACAGGAAGAAGGCATAACATTGTTTATCTTGCAACTGACAATGACGGATTAACTGACTACTGTTTCTTCAATTTTATTGTATTCGGTAAGTATGTTAAAGTAAACTTTTTCTTTTGCTGAATATTATCGTATCTGTTCTTTGTTTAATATTTTCAAAGAAGATTCATAGATTGTCGAGATCTGCGTTCTTTTATGTCTACATTGCTTGAATTTGGTCACTTTGCAATTTTTTATCAATTTCCAGTTTGATTTATGAATATCTTACCATTATAGTTCCCTCTTGTCCAAATATACAAGGTCTGCAGAATGGACGTTACACTTGTACCAACGGAAATGCCCCGGGAAGCTCTTGTTTTTTCAGTTGCGATAAAGGATTTAGACTTTCTGGTAGTGGAAATGCTACATGTGGATTCACTTCTTCAACTTCCAACATTCCTGTTTGGAACGATATTAGTCGATGTGAAAGTATAGTTGTCTCTTTTTAGCATGTTTACAGTTTTTTATTTAAGTACTAAACATATCAATGCGTTACGTGCGGGCGTGTAAACATTAACGATACATTTGATATAGCTTACAAGTGACTTTGCACTTTTATTGTTATACATGTATATATTTCCTTTTAAAATTTGTTAAGACTATTAAAATCTAATGTGAATATTTGCTTTTCATTCGGTTGTAAATGTCTTGACATAACATATTTTCTTTATCATAAACTTAAATCTGTAATGATTGAATACAGTTTTGGTTTGACAATTCTGTCATGAACCACAATTCGTTCAGTGATAAATCTGGTATCTATTGGTTTAGTATGACGAATTACATATTTTTCGTTTTAGAATATAGCATCTTTTTTCAAATAGAAGACGGGCACTGATATTTGTATTGCTTATATGAAACAATTTTTTTTCATGTTTTCATTTAGAAATAAAATGCAGCCTTCCTATCCGGCCAGATAATGCCAGATACTTATGTAGTGACGAGAATCATACTTTTCAATCAGTGTGTCATATACATTGTGAAGAAGGATTCGCACCAGTAGGACCAATTTATATTATGTGTCAAGATAACGGAAAGTGGTCAAAGCCAACTGCATGTATAAGTACGTGCCTTGTTTAGTACTTAGTAAATATTCACTTTCAATGATCATTCTTTAAATCGAGAATTATTAATAATAATATTTTCATTTCGGCATTAAATCTTCACTTTTGCGATGGATTTTGCTAATTGGTCATTTACTAATTAAAAGAAACAAAACAGAATTACTGGATCAGAATGATGCAATCTTTTCTGCATAAGCGTTCAGCAATTGTAGTTATATTCCTTTCGCATATGGACCAGCTTTGCTATGATTCTTTCTGTTGGTGATCTATATTCTCAAATCTTTCAGGATATCAGTATGGTAACACACAGTGCTCATTGTCTTTGTGTAATGGACACACCTGCAGATATACTCTTGACAACACTTCAACATGCAAATGTTCTCACGGGTGGTCGGGAACAACTTGCAATATACCACCAAACCACTGTGCAGAAAATATCTGTATGTATAGTACAACCTGTTATAGCCAGCACACTGAACAAAGCAGCTATAATTGCAGCTGTGGTTACGGGTACTCTGGATCCTTATGTCAAATAACTCCAGGTTTGTGATAATCTTGAACTTAAATAATTATTATGCTAATTTTTTGTAATAATAAAATATGTTGCCTATGCTGCTTTGCCGTACACATTTAAATCCAAATGGTTGTACAGATTTTACGGACAATGTTATGACATTTGCATTTTACAATTTTACTCTGACTTTTTACGTATGGCACTATATTTGCATAATCTTCTTCTTGTTAAACAAGACAGGTCTCCTGATATAGAATGGGACATAGATGTACCAAAAATCAATATATTCGATTTATACATGTATGTTATCTTTTACTAAAATAGGAATAAATTTAAGATGTATACATGAGGTTAAACAACTTTTCATGGAACATTTTATTAACAGAAACGAATCAAAGTTTGGTGATCAGCCTACAGGTGGTACATGTAAAACAGTCAAATGCTTAAATTGTATAATTGATTCAATAACGTCATAATATGATATATTTATAGTTGACGGAGGTTGGTCTGATTGGTCAATTTGGGAAGACTGTTCTGTAATGTGTGGACATGGTGTGCGAACACGTCATCGCTCATGCAATAATCCTTATCCAGATACATATGGAAAATTCTGCGAAGGCCCGTATACTGAAATAAGTCCTTGCGAGGTGGGAAAATGTGATGGTAAACATATATATTATATACCTAACATTGAAACATATTTATTTTCAGCAAAAAAAATCAACGTCATTACGGATCAAGTACATGTAAAAATCTGATTCGGTATTGCCGTTGGTCCGTAGAAAATCTTTGCATGTTCATGATGTTAACGACATCGCTTATAATTGGATGGTTGCGTCTTGCTTATGCAATGACGTCAAATATATGACACCTTTTTATAGTTTAATTTATAGTTTATGCTTAAACATCATTTAAAATTAAGAATGTACAACATGTAAACGTGTGCAAGTACTTAAAATTATGCAATAGTTGGTCCAGACGCCGGATTAGCTCTTGTCACTGTCGGAGCATACTCGTGCTCCGTACCCGTATGATTCGATACACTACTTCTAGCAATCGGCATTCTGTATTATATTACTATGTCAATAACCTTATTGTATACTTTCTCCCACGTTTAAATTATATTCAAATTACACATCTTATAGAAAAATTAAAATATATATGGCTTATAGATGCAGTATCAAAGAAACAAAGTGTCAAATATTTTAAAGGCCAATACATACATTAAAATATGTCAATAAAACATGATGATTGACAAGCAATTTATTCTCAAATTTCTAGGGACCATAGATGTTTTTCTTGCAAAGTTAAATATAAAGTTTAACGTAAAAAGACCTTGGTAGCCTTTTTGTAAAAACAGTTAAAAGTTTTATGTATTATATATCTCAGAAGTGGTACTTACTTCTTGCCATAGTCTTCATGATGTAATATGCTTTAGCCAATTATAAGATACAATATGAGAATACTTTCTGAAAACTGATACCCATCAGAGGCTTAGTATTGGACCTGTAATATGTTGGTTTTTTTGTTATTTTAGTTTGTCCAGAGTTTTACCATGTTAATGGTACACTGTCATATCTTGAGTGCGAGACACACGATACGGGGCTACAAACATGTCAGCTACATTGTAAAAATGATACTATTCCATCTCCATGGTTTGACAAATTTGAGACACTTCGATGCGGCAAGGAAACAAATTACATTTGGGTGCCCGCATCTTTGCAGGCTTCATGCGTTGGTTGGTAATTAGATGTCACACCTTGTTTACCGTTGAATAATAAAGTATTCATTTATATCACTGTATCGTTTTGGATAATTTGTCAAATTTGGTGATCAGCTGGGTTTTTAAACAATTGCAAGTTATTTTAGCCTTTTAGAATATTAACTATTACGGTGCAGCTTAAGCGTTTTTGTTTTTGTTGAGTATATATTCTATCAGTTCCAGTTGTGCCAAAAGAGCTTCGACTTGATTGTAACATTACATACCAGATGAACATTCCATTATATGACTATAATGTTGTGGAAACGCAAGTGTTGGGCAACATCAAAGACACACAATGCAAACAGTCGTCAAATTGTGATGCAACGTTAACCCTATCGTCGACTAAGGAAGAAGGGGATAGTCAAACAATTCTTAATATTGTGTTTCGAACAAATTTTGATCAAATTACAACTCACGTATCAAATGCCGTTTTGAAAGAAGGTATCAAAACATGGTATTTTATAAATGTTGCCATTTCTTAAGTAGAGGTTTCATTTTCTTTTTCACAATAATGCAGGTATTTGTTCGGATGAAGGTCACACATTTCTTCGTTACAATCTTGAAATTAGGAATGACCGTAAGTTTTACTTTTCTAGGCAAACCATATCCGATCAGTGTTATTAAGACATGAAGCGCTTAAGGTAGAACTTTATCACTGGAAAAAAAAATGAATGACATTATTCGACAAAGTAATAGACCGTAAAGGCTTGTTCATTTGATGTAAAAATGATCGGTAGAAAATCTTCCTTTGAACAAACGTAACGCATACACACAGCAGCAGAACTATCAAAGATATGTTTTTTTTTTTTGTTTTCCAGAGAATTATAGGGTTTTTTCAAAAAAAAAAAAAAAAAAACCCCCAATAAAAAAAAAAAGTAAAACCCCTTTTTTTTTTTCCTTTTTTTACACCCTCCCCCCCCCAAAAAAAAAAAAAAAAACCCCAACAAAATAAAAAACCCCCCCCCCCCCCCCGGCAAAGTATATGTTTATTTACCGATTATTTTATAAAAAAATTCCAAAAATTTTTTTTCCCCCTTTCCCCCCCCCCACCCCAAACCCCCCCCCCCCCCCCCCCCCCCCCCCCCCCCCCCCCCCCCCCCACCCCCCCCCCCCCCCCCCGTGATGTAATATTACACTGGAATGACCCCCTTTTTCGTAATATTTGCATATTTAAGATTGTAAACATTTTTTGGCATTTGCATAAATTCAAATGGCAATAAATTTAGTCTATTACACTTTATAACTTTATTCACCTGTCAGCTTCATTTACTAGTACTTAAAGCTTAACGTTAAACTGGAAAATCTTACACACTTGTTCGGTCGCAAAACTATTATTCATCAGAAAATGTTAAAACTTAATTACATGCCCGTTGGATTTCCATGTTGAAACATCGTTTAATGATAACTGAGCTGAATTTAAACCGTTTAAGACGTTCTGTCATACTTGACTAATACCAATTAAGTTAGTGTATTTTAGACCAAAAACAATATATAATAGTTTTATTTTTTAACAATTACATAAATAGTTCAGTCAGCAATAGATGCTCTTGAGTCAACATCTGAATTTTTAAAGATCTTCACAGCAAATACGTTTGATATCAACGACAAATACCTTGCAAATGAAAAAACGCTTGAATTCCAAGGACATGTCAGCTGCAGTGAAGGAAAAGTACCTGCAAACGGAATATGTGGTATGATCAGAAACTATGTACTCTGTTTTAATGTTTAGAGAGACTAAATAGATAGAAAAACCTTTGAAAATTAATATTGAAATCATCCCGTTCTTGTGAGTTACTTTGTTAATATATCATTCTACAACATTGAATAAAATACTTCGGGAAGTTTATCTAATGGAAGTATGAGATCATATCTTGCTCTGCAGGTCTACTCATATGTGTTTTTTTCACTTTTCGCTCAACTTGAATGATTTGAAAAAAGTAGAAATCATTGAAAGCTAAATACCAAAAACCGTTTCTTATGACATTATATGATCGGTTGCTGCTGACCATCCCTTGTGAAAATGACAGTAATAAATATGTACTGTAACACAGTGAAGGCATATGTTAATTGTTCTTTCAGATACTTCAGTTTTGTTTAATCAGGAACCACTTTTTTCACAGCTGAATGTCCACCAGGTTCATTTAGACGAGAAAGTGAGTGTGTCTTTTGTCCAAAAGGAAAGTATCAAGAGCAGTCAGGACAAACCACGTGCATACCGTGCCCACATGGGCACACAACCCAAACCGTTGCAACTATCTATTCACTTCACTGTTACGGTATACCATTTATGGATATAAACTAAGTACATGAATATTAGGTACATTTTGCATGTAACTTATTGTCTGGCTTTTTGGTCACTTACACAACTTCAACCTCTCACTGTTACCACTCTACTCTATGTTTTCGTTTTTTTACATTGCAATACATGATGGAAATGGCATTAAACAAGTGCACCTGTATCATTTCAGTACAGTTATATTACATTTGTCTATAACTATAATAGTAATTAAATCACGATAAAGTATAGGGAACAATTCATTATTTCGATTCTAATACAAGGAGTGCTCACAAATTAATGGAACACATGTAACACATTTTTTTTATTATATAATGTCACATTTTATACGATTTGCGTTAAATAGCAATTGTAGTCAATATACGTATTACATACTAGTAACATCAGAAGTACGTCGGTAGGGAAACCAAAATGCCGTAGATAACAGGTCGCTTTTATTGTTTACAACACCATTAATAATTAACATTTGACTATCAGTGTTTGCATGATTTTTACTCTAGAACTATGACCGGTGACATATTCATTTACATGAATAGCACATACATTATTAATAAGTTCAACAGAATTTAAAAACACAAAATTGTAAATGCAATATAAAATTCGTACTTCTGACACTCTTAAGTTAAAACACAGATTATGATGATGAACATTCTTCTTCTTAACACTTTCAACGGGAGTTCAAAATGCATGTCCTTTAATGAATTCAATTGTAACTGTACGGTAATATTCGTTTGTGCGTGTTACATCTTATTATCATGATAAATATTACCTTCAACCAGTGCAGTAGAAGGAAGACAAATATATCATTCCAATATTTTATTACCCTTCCATGAAATTTGCAGTCTTCTGATTGGTCAACGATCCGTAAATAGATTATTGATATTTACCGGCCAGCCGGTAATATACACAAGTGTAAGTTTGACATAACCTCGTTACTGTACCCCATGCTAAACGTGAGCTTGTTAGCCGCGTACAGTAAGTCAATGTATAAGTCCGTGCTGATTTGTGACGTCACGCAGTGACATTGAGGTATCATAAGGGGTCTGTTTACGTTCAGCCGTTAAATAAATAAAACATAAACGGAATCTTTCAATATTTAAGAAGGGGAAGGGTAATAAAATTGTTATTTGTTTTTTTGACGGCTCGGGTAATATAAGTCTAGGCGGGTAATATATCCCCATACACCACTTCAAAAACCAAATAACATATAATATTTTAAATCACAAGAGGTGTTCACAGAATAAAGTTAAAAGTACCATAACTAAATTATATTAGTGATATCTGTTGTGCTATTTAAAAGTCTATTTTTACACAAAGCACTGTCTCTGAAAAGATTGTGTAGCATGTCAACATTCCTTCCGCGTTTTTCTCTACAAAACATTTTATTAATATACTTTTACCTGTATTGAGTAAATACGCTCTGTAATCATTGTTGGCACTTGTCTGTTTATTTACGGAAATGACATCAAAATTGTACACAAATTGCAAATTATGTCATCAGTCACAATAGTATACATTTTCGGGTAAGGAGTACTTGCGTCGCGACAAAAAGACATTGGACTTTGACGATACTTATGTTCTCTTTTTAGATACTCTTTCACAAATCTGCTTGTTTTAATTTCCAACATTCTTGATCACTAATATTAAGCGGCCGTTAGCAATACTGCTATTTGGAACAGAAATTTACTATTTCTTTCTTGTTTATTTTCTCATCAACTTCTAAAATTATTCATTTGTCGTCAAGTATTTGTTTATACACACTTTTGACTCAACATTAGTCAGACTCGAATTCCTATTTTTACCTCTAAAAGTGACTCGGTTATACGTTCGATGAAATGATTCTCAAAGCAGAAAGCATTGAGACTTTGTTACACTATAGAAACCAAATTTATCTATAAATCTTGACGAACAGTTTGTCAGACGTGTTTACAGAAACCATAGCTAACACCTAAAGAAAGTCTCAAACACTTCATTGAACTAAGTGAAAGTAATAGAAGTGATGTTAACTGACATCTTTAAAGTATGAAGTGAAACAATATGCTAGTAGGTAATGTTAACTTTGTCTGCTGCCCTTTCTCACAGGTTGAAGATCCATTCTTTTGTTTGTTTGTAAGTCTGACTGTTGATGTGTTCTGGATTTTGTGGCGTTAAGGGATTAGTATTATACTTGATTTACTTCTAAAGTTATTACACTTATTCAGATGGATGAAAACCGAAAAGAGACCCTTTTAATAACGAAAATGTCGTCATTCATAAAACTCATAAAGTTGTGATATTGTTTTTAAATTCTTTGCACTATTTGGTGAGAAAAATGCAAAACAAAAGCAGATGGTGCTTATTGTGTTAACAGTCAAAATGATGAAGAACATGTCTTTCAGTTCCCAAACAAGATGAAGATAAAGGCGAATTAACACAAGGTACTTTAGTTTTATATTCTCTTTTTCGACTCTTCGTATGAATTGATGGAAATCTATGCGCATCTTGGAATGCAATTGATTTGGAATTAAGACAAATGATCAGATTATGTTGATTTCGGTTTGTCAATTTAAAGTCCATTGGGCACATAATCTGAATTTAAAAATGAAATAGTTAGATAAATGAAATTCTTCAATTACACATTACTGCCTTCCATTTCTCGTTTGAGTGTGAATTTGATCTTTTTCTTTTTAGTATTCTGTTTGATCAATTCGTATTGTTTTAAATATTGGAAATAAAAATATGTTACTAAATTAAAAATAAGATTTTTTTCTATACTGGTCAATATATGCGCACCATTTAATACCTATGCATCCGTGGCGAACAAAACATGTATTAAAACAGTTGTCTGATGTAGAGATGAGAAATGAAGTATACTTTGTTTCCCTTTTAGAAAGCAACATCTTAACAATACTTGGACCAGTACTGGGCGTTGTTGTGGCTCTGCCTGCCTTTGTAGCATGCTTTTATCAAATAAGGTTAGTAATCTTAGAACTAGTTTGATCAATCAAATAAATATTACCCACTTACAAAAATATGTTTTACCAATTGTATAAGGAAGTATTTAAATAGCGTCATTCTTTTATCATTTTTGAAGAATTTTGTCCAATATTTGGAAATGTTTTGAAAAGGTTTTACTAGCAACAGAAATGGTTGGATAATCATCTTGTATGAAATCTTATTAAATCATTTTTGGAGTTCACTTACCTTACTAACATGTTTGCATAAGGCACGTGACCAAATTGTAAAGTGTTACAAACTTTTTTGAAAGTCCAATATTAATATATAGTGTAGCAGTGCCGTTATTCTCCCATAAGGCAGCGACAGCCGTAAACAGAGATTCCTTAAGTTTCAAGTACATATATGATGGAACGCTACTTCAGCACGTACTTTGCTTTGCGGATTTGCATCCTTCGAATTATTTTACAGAGTCATTCCTATTATACTAAGTGCCTACCGATGGGGTCATTTTTGCAGGTCTCTATAGATTATGTAACGAAGCCAGTCCCGCCTACTAGGTGCTGGATTCCATTTTTATTTTAAAGCCTCAGAAAGTGATGACTCATGCCAAACATCAAATCCTGACAATGAGTTTAATAGGTTCTATATGTAGCATATCAATGAGGCCCTCATCTTCTGCCATTTAACCCTTACCTTGCTATATTTCTTATACGCACTTAATTCAACAGGTTTATTGTAGGACTATAATTACCATTAAGTAAACAAAAAAGGTTGTAACATATTGTGAGGAAAGTATCCAAGTGATTTTTTTAATTTCCACACTATATTAAATCATGGAAGACCAATAATAATTTTTCAAAAGCATTTTGTGTTTATATAATTTGTGAAAAAACGTTTTAAAGATTATTATTGTAGTTTACAAGCCCTAACCGGATGAATGTTTAGGCGGATATATTCACTACATTTTATTGCGAAAGTAAAAAAAGTTAAACACACAATCGCATACTTTATTCATTGCGTTAAGATTTTTTAAGTATTTCAATATTTTCAATAAAAAAACAATAATACCACAAACAATTTGTTATGATAGCTATACTGTATTGCAATACAGTAAATAAGGGAAGAAATAAGTCGACTTTAAATAACTCACAGCATTTTATTACTTACTGTATCACTTTACAAAAGATAATTACTTATGAAATGACATCTGTTCCAGCGCTGTTTGTTGTCTAATAAACAATGATTTGGAGTTCTGATGCGCAGTAATTAACCACGAAGGTCGGAGGCCTGAGTGGTTTATAACTGCACATCAAAACGACAAAAAGTTGTTTATTAGACGATAACAACGCTGAAAAGGATGTTATTTCGATTCTGACATGGCCAAGATATTACAAAGGGTGAATAGATTTAATGCGTTATTTTCAACGCGGATATTTATTTACGTTATGCGGCACAATATGACGTCATTTTGAAGGCATATCGGTTCCGCATTGTTAAAGGCATAATAAAACATAATCTCTATGATCTTTGTACATTTATGTACATAGAGACCAAATCGTGAGTCATGCTTGAATTAGATATACAAGGATAGAACAGTTATGAATCAAACGATTTAATCTTGAGTTTATTTAATATGTATTATCGAAGATCATATTAAGAACCAATGCTTTATTTTGGTTTGGTCGTTGTTTGCCAAATTGTAGCCACGAATATATGTTTTACGAATGGTTGTTTTCATTTAGCGTCGGTTAGATTGTTGAATACTTAATTGTTTAATTAGATTACTGTTTTAATCGGAATTTAGTTATTCGCTAAGCGTGCGTTATTTTCATGTTGTTGTGTTTGTTTACTTTTTTAGAGAAAAACAGTGTCGAAAAAAGGGGTACGTTGTACAATATTCTTACTCTGTCCTTTTGCTATCTTTGAAAAACAACTAAAATGGTAATCATCTCTATGTTTTCGATTAATGAGTTTACCTTTTATTGTTCTTCTGCAGTATTTTAGTATGGCTTTATTAATGTACAAAAAATACTAGTACATTTACTGAATATAAATTTCATATTGATAATCATCTCAACGAAGAGTTTGTTTTATGATACTTATGCAAATTGAAATACAATTAATATCAAATTTCATTTAACATAATGTAAGATCATAATGTAAATTTAAGTTAAATTGATTTGTTTTTTTGGCTTTATTTTGAAGACATTTATATCCTACCAATGTTGTGTAAAGAATTTCTATTCATTTCATTTTAAACTGAGAGTACCATGACAACTCAATCACGGCTTTATAAAGCATAGCTTATTTTCTGATTATATTCAGTTTACGTAAAAGTTAGAATTTATTAAGTCAAATTTTAACAATTAAGAAACCCTAAGGGAGCGAGCGGAAGCTAACTAACGTAGTGTTTGACCTCATTTGACCTTTTGCATATCCACCGACATGTATTGTGGCACTGACCTATGTGTATATAGGTCCGTAATTGTGGGCGGAGCTGAAGTGCTTTGTATTTAGAGCGAACTCTTAATAAATAAAGTGAGTTCAATAGGTAGTTTTAATAAAAAAGAAAGAAGTTTATTTGAAAATCTGAACGATTCGATTGGTGGGCAAATGGGGTCAAACACTTTTTTTCGGTTTTTCCCTAGCGTTTTAAGCCTTGTTTGCAGTCCATTTGCACGAAAGTAAAGTGTTAAATTCTTTTTCTTCAATAGAAGTATTTCTAATTTATGCTTGTCGTCACAGTATACCAAAAGACTACCTTAGTCAATAGTCATTCCTTGGACTTTGGATTTTAATTTAAGATACCTGTTTCATTTCTGTATGGTTTCAAAGCTTCGATCAGCTTCCGAGTCTACCTGAAAATGATGCCGGTAGTTGTTACCTTTTTAATTTGTACTTTTTTGATATTCATCTTAAATAGCTATATAAGTGTCTTTAATTTGTATGGGCTACATGAAACAGATTTTGGTAACCATGTCACAACGGTTTTCAAAGTTGTATCCAACAAATCAGTTTCCCTGTTTGACACTTTAAAAGCGTTTTGTTTCTATCGTTGTAGCCAGCGAGAAACGGAAGATAAATACCAGGATATGCCCGCCAGACCCATAAGGCATGTACATATTTATCGTTGATTATTGAACTTGCATTGTAATTCCTTTAGAGATCATGTTCTTAAAGATTCTAAAGATTGATACATATACCTTCTAGTGTGCCATTTCAAATACACTAAACATTATTTGTAACATTAAATATATTTTTGACTATACATTATGAATTATTTCAGGTCAGAAACGGATTCGTACCTACATCGGTATGGTAGCAATGCCCAAGAACCTATATTTCATTTGGTAAGCCGACCACGTCCCAATGGCAATGTATTTGTAATGCTAATAAACTAGTTATCATTATTTCATACTAGGGAATCGTTAATCTGTATTTAATCAACTGTATAGCAACACATTGGATGTAAAATTGCGTGCACCTCTTATATTGTCAGAAAAGAGTCAAACCGGCGAAATTTACCATTATTTGTACGACAATTATTCTTAATATTGCTTTTTCAATCAAAAGTACATTCATTATATATACATGTATATATATATTTATAAATACATGTATATATAGCGAAGTTTCAATTTTAATCTCTGATAAAGCTTTTCAGTGAAGAAGTGACAAAACATGAAAGAAATGGATGTATTAGCACTGTGTTAGATTTAGCACAGTTCTATTACAACTCTATCCGTGAAGTAACATTTCTATTTATGAGTATTTAAAGTACTCCTTCGACTTCAACTCGACGTATACTAACTGTTTCAGACTGTTACAAACTACGACCTATTTTCAATTAGTTTCCAATGTTTCCTTGGATGCTTTCAGTATCGTGCATTTTGTTTTCTTTCAATCAATTAAATGTACTTATAAGATTCATAATTTACATATATTTTTCAATTATTGAAATAGTTATGTGAATGTCTTAAATTTAAATTTGGCGACGTGACACAGATCTTGATAACCATGTCACAAATCATATATCAGACCCCTTTTTGGTAGCTTAAAACGTTTTGTTTTCTCTTATTGTAGCCAGCGAGACATGTACCTGACTTCCGGTATACAAACTACTACGACAGGAGGCTTTTTAGGTAACGTACATATGTATTGTTAGTTTTTGAAATTGCATTGCAATTCCTTTAGAAGTCAAGCTCTTAAAGATTAATATATACACCTTTTAGTGTACCATTTGAAGTACACTCAACATTATTTGTTTTATGAACATTTATTTTTTCCCATGCATTATCAATTATTTCAGGTCAGACCGGTTTCGTACCTAATTCGGTATGGTGGCATTGTCCATGAACCTATTTTGTAAAGCCGACCACCCTCCCAATAACAATATATTTTCAATGCCAATCAACAACATGTGGTTGACATTATTTGATACTTGTGAAACGTTTATCTGTATTTCAATCACCTGTATAGGAGCACTTTGGTAGTAGAATTACTTGTAGCTATTATAATACCTGAAGAGTATAACTAGTGAAATTTACCATCATTTGTGGGGAAAAACATTTTTAACATTACTTTTTCAATCAAAAGTACATGCTATATAATACAGTATGTTTTGTTTTCAGTTATATTGCAAATGATGCAAAACGTTTTCTGAAGTGACAAAACATATGAAAGAAAAGAATATAGCAGCACTGTTTAAGATAAAACAGAACACAGTTCTATGATAATACTAACCATAAATAAGCATTTCTATTCAGGAGTATTTAATGTACTCATTGGACTTTAAGCCAACTCTGTTTCAGACTCTAACAAAATACGGCCTGCTTTAATTAGTTTCCAGTTCTTTCTTGAATGCTTTTATCGTAACGGGCATTTTGTTTTCTTTCATTTAATTAAATGTTATTGCTAGTTCTATAATTTACTAGTACATTATTGACATTTGTGTTTAATAGCTATGCGAATGACATAAATTCGTTTTGGGCGACATGACACATATTTCGATAACCATGTCACAATAGTTTTACAAAATATAATCAAATAAATCAGATCCCTTTATGGCACATTAAAAGCGTTTTGATTTTCTTTTATTGTAGCCATCGAGAACCTGAACGTGAAATGCGAGATCTACAGCACGACAGTAGGCGTTTTAGGCATGTACATATTTATCGTTGATTATTGAACTTGCATTACACTTTCTTTAGAGGTCACGTTCTAAAAGATTGATATAAATACCTTTGAATGTACCATTGTAGTACATTGAACATTATTTGTAACATTTCTTTCATATTTGTCCATACATTATGAATTAGTTCAGGTCAGAACTATGGTATGGTGGCATTGTCCAGGAACCTATTTTGGAAAAGCCGAGCACGCCCCCAGTAACAATATATTTACAATGCTAATAAACTAGTTTTCATTATTTTGTACTTTTTTTTCAAGTTAAAGAATTTATTGGCATAAACATATATACCTGTTTCTCGCCTTCATACTAGTGAAGCGTTTATCTGTATTTTTATCAATTGTACAGGAACACTTTTGGTGTAGAATTATTTGTAGCTCCTATATTACCACAAAAGAGTCAAACCGGGAAGATTTACCATTATTTGTACGAAAATCGTTTTTAACATTGCTTTCTAAATGAAAAGTGCATGGGTTTTTTCAGTGATATTGCAAAAAAAATATTTTAAAAAGTTCTCTGTCAAAGGTTATAAGTGAAAAATTGACAAAAATATGAAAGAAAGGAATAAATCAGAACTTGTTAGATTAAACAGAACACTTTGTACTAACGTACTAACTTTGTTTCATACTGTTACAAAATTCGGCCTGTTTTAATTCGTTTCCAATTTGTTCGTGGATGCTTTTACCGTAGCGTGAATTTTGTTTTCTTTCATTCCAGGCAGCAAGAAATGGAAAACAGATACGGTCGTCCTTTCTACAATTACATGTAATTTATTTGTATTTTTGCTTAATTCTTTTTATAAAGCATGTATATAAATGCCATGTTCCTGGCAATGTTACTAGTTACCATGAATTGATAAAAAATTATATACCCCGATACCCCGATCGTGGCTTTTTAAACCCCCGAAACGAAGCTAAGGGGGTATATAGGAGTCACCCGGTGGTTGGTCGGTCGGTGGGTCCGTTGCATTTTCCTTTTCCGGAGTATAACTTGAAAAACTACTTGTTGAAATTCAATACAACTTCATACAATGGTCAAGCACAATGACAGAAAGGGCCGTGCACAAGAACCATAACTCCATCTTGACATATTACAGAGTTATTGCCCATTGTTACTTTTCCCTATCCGGAACATAACTTGAAAACTACTGGTCGGAATTCAATACAACTTCATACAACGGTCAAGAACAATGACAGGAAGTGCAGTGTACAAGAACCATAACTACCTTGACTAACTATAGAGCTATTGCCCTTTATTACTTTTCCTTGTCCAGAGCATAACTTGAAAACTTCTTGTTGGAATTCAATAAAACTTCATACAATAGTCAAACACAATTACAGAAAGTACAGTGTACAAAACCAACAACACTATCTTGACACATAATAGAGTTATTGCCTATTTTACTTAATTTGCAAGGTATACTGTTACTACTAACTTCCTCAGTTGATAAAGCAGTCTTCCGGGGGTATTTAGTAATACGTCTAGTTAAATTTACCATCGTGTACTTTAAATATTACTTAAAAATCTACTATTTGTTCTGTTTTCCTTAATATATGTTTTCATCGTTGTGCGCGTTTGTTGGAGATGCGATTTTTCATAGAAACGCCATGCACTAAGGGAGGAAAACGATGCCATTTCAAGGGATCAAAACAAAAAAAACTTATATTTGACGACTCAAGATATAACTATGATAAATGTTATATTCATACTATTTTTCTGTAAAGGAGTAATATGTGAACATCAACGGGGCTAATCAGTTTAGACATGTTAGAATAACAGGCATGCATACAATGTGGGCGGCATGTAGTTGTATGTATCGATATTTCATGTCTGTTTAGTGTGCATGTCATGGGAAAATCTAAATGGAGCAAGTCGTACAAGTTATATCTTCCTTCCTTAGTTTTGAAAAACAACTTTTAACATTTATTTACTGTTTGTTAGAAAGTCTTCAAATACGTCCATTGGTTCAGTTTTTAATTCAGTTGTGCGATTATGAGCTTAAATTTTTTATATGTTTTTCTTGTAACATTATATCTTGTAACATTATATATACATGTAAATATTATCAAAAAAGCAAAATACTGCTGAGTGATGTACCTCAACTAGACCCATTTATGCAGCCACTGAAACATACATATAATTAAATAGGCCTTTTTAAATCTAATATTTATAATTCATCCCTAGGTGAGTTATGTATTATGATCACCCTGAGTCATCTACCAAATTTCATCAAGTCATGTTAGTTCGTGTGTGACATTCCACAAAAACATTTAAATCAATACCTTTAACCCTCATAGGACGTAGCACGTTTTCAATTTTTCTATGCACTATAACTGTCATATTATTTTTCTTTATCTAATATTGCACATTTAACTAATTTACACAGATCATATTAATATTTCTCAATATTACACTGTATTTTAACTTTTAGACAGGTGTTTGTGTCATAATATGCATATACCTCTTTCAAAATAATTTTAAATTTAGAAAGTCAACATGTATTTGTAGAAGTGATAACTGACAAGATCTTAGCTTTAGCACCTCTGACATTTTCTAGTACTTCAAACGATGTTTGAACAAAGTCAATTACGATGGTTTGACAAAAGTTAAATACAGATTGTTATTTACTTTATTTGCATAATTACATTTCCCTTTCCATTACTCTGCGTGCGTGGCAGCTGAGCAACTCTTTTGAAAACCTTTAAATAAAAAAGGCTTTAATCAGCCGAATGTTAATGCTTGAAGTTTATTACTTTTCTAAATATTAGTATATCAACGTTCGGCTTATTGCATAATTAACATGTTAGGCCTGATCATGTTACACATGTATTTGTACATTTCTGTATAATTGTTGTTTAATTCAATATTACTTGTGAAATAGTCATAATCACTGTACACATGCTTTGCTTTTGCGTAAAATAAAATCAGTAAGACTGAGATTTTGTGGATTTGTTATCCCAGAAATAATCCTAAACTGTCCAAGATATAGTGTCACGCCCTGGCCACATATCCATTGGTTAAGTTGTACCAGTGCCAGTATGTCTGATATGTCTATATCGTAAATGTCAAAAAAATCAGACAAGTTCTTAACAACTTAATAATAATTGTGTTTTCTTAATATGTGGTCTTTAACGAAAATCAATAAAAGAACATGTACGTCATGTATATGTATCTTACATAACCATAGTAAAATACAAAATATTCTCTGATAAAGGATCGATTTTACACAAATGTTCCAAAACTAGTTTATAGCCATGAGAGGTTGTCTAAGAAATGGCAATTAGGTCAAATCGTAGTAAAATCTTATACTCAGACTATAGATGTTAAAATAATTTTAATGGATACATATTTTTATAAGTAAGACTGTTTTTTAAAATCTTAAGTGCATTTTAAATGGTCAAAAATCATGGTTGTCAGAGAGCTTGGCTGATTCCTCTGTATGTCTGCAAAGGAAACTAAACACCTTTATATGAGTTCATGCACTTGTTCGTTGTCTCTGTCACGACAATAATGAAAGGAAAAGGCAGGCGGTGCGTTAGAAGTTTCGTTTAGTATTTATACGTTTCCTTTTTATGATTTCGTGTACTTTACACTGAACAAGTTCCATTACCATCCAGTGGTTGCTGAGACATAGCCTTACAAAAAACTCTATGTTCTTTATCTGGGCTAGTAGTTCCTGAGAAATAGCGCAGACAAAATATGCACAAACACATGGAAAGACAGACGGATGGACAATCTGACTCCAGTATACCCCTTAAACTTCCTTTACAGGGTTATAGTTACATATAAAGATATGTTAGGTAGATCATTATGTTAAACAACTTTGCAAGGGAAGGTACATGGGTTCGAATCCTGGTTAAGGTTTTGGTTTTTATATCACCTTGTGACATTTGGCGCCGTCCGACTGAATAAAATTAATTTTTACTATATGTCGCTGACATAAACTAAAAATTGCGCCAACTATCTTTCTTAAAGGTAGTTCTGATATTGTGTACGTGAACGTGAACAAGAACTTCTACCAGTAATGTATGAAAATTATATATTTACAAATTAAATTATGACATATTTCAAAAGGGAATGCAAAAGTATCTATCTCTGTATACTTTCGACCATATCGCCATACCGTGTAGAAAACCGAGGGATTAAAACCTGATCTACAGAACCGTACCATGGTAACTTAGACTGGAAATGATGAAAGTTTTAGTCATATAATTGGTTAAAATTAGTTAATGCTTACAGGATGAACTACATTCCCAGGTATGTTTTTCCATATGGAAATATTATGTGATAATAAGTCCTTTTAAGTTTTAAGCATAGCTTTGTTAATAAATACTAGTAGAAAGAAAATACTTCGGCTGAAACGAATTGACTTATAATGGATTCAAATTATATACGAAATATGAATTCGTTAAGAAGGCGTTTTATGGACATTAGTGATCAGAATTATCATGATTTCTTTACTGCATTTTTACGTTTTGTTACGGGCTTAGGGACTTACTTAAAAAGTTAAGTAGTCTATAGTTAGGAATCTTATTTTGTCCGTGATTGTCTCCGGCCGCCCGTTGGCACAAAGAAGTTTACTTTTGTTTATGTGTTATTAAGACAAAGACACATATCAAGAAATGCACTTTATTTTCGATGTAGGACAGACCTGAAAATGTTCGCGCCAATAAAGCACGTGTTCGTGTTATAAATAATTGTCATCGGAACACTTCGGCGATATGCCGCCGCACAGAACGGAAAGTTATATCTTAATTGCAAAAGAGGGAATCAGTGCTGCTCGAGCGGGGTCCGATTAACGTATGTGTTGACTAATAAAAGAGAGGAAAGCACAGCGCCGCCATATTGAAACAGTGACGTTATGACGTTTGCATTACGCTCTATGGGAAAAAAAATAAAAATACGATTTTTGGCTTCAACATCAAATAAAAAGAAAAAACAAAAATCATGTCTAGAGATATTGTTGTTCTACTTTGAAAAATGTAAGTGTTAGCGAATATGTATGTAAAATGGCCCAGCAATCGAGGTCTCAAAATTAGATGGGACAGACTTTACCTACCTAACCCGTGTAATTTACAACTGCAGCATCTAAACAGATTGTTGACTCAAATAATACCAATGAGTTCATTTTTGAGCTTTTATCAAGTTTTACTTTGAGGTTTTAAAAGTATATTTTTGGCTCAATCTTGTCACAATACAACGATCATGATAATGAGTTATTAATCATTAAATAAAAAGAAAACCGCAACAAAACATTACACTTTCACACACATTTGCCTACCCTACAGACAAAAAAGCAAAAGAAATCGTTTTAGATTTTAGCAACAATCCATTTCAATTTCCGTTGGAATTCAAAAAACTTATATATAATATGTTCGCATGTATCTAATTCCCGTTATTTATAAGCGGTAGCAATCGCAACAATTAGACTAACGAAAGTTAAGAACAAAAAATAAACAATAGTTTGTTTCCCCTGTATTTTCTACTTTCACTGTATCTATGAATTTCTACGTTCACGCCGGTTCCAACAGTAATTTGGTCATTTTTACAAGCGGGCAGTTTATCCAACCATCGTTCCTGAAAAGAACCTGTATTAGACTTCTGACCTCCATAAAAAAACTATTAATTTTCTCACAGAAAGATACATTGTCGGTAGCAGGTCTCGAACCCAAGACTCTCAATTCAGCGACGCTAACCACTCGACCACGGAGACGGATCTGAATTGCTACAATATACTACAACAAAGAGCTACTAATCTTCTTCCGTATTTTGTGTCAGGTTTCATTCACCGAAACACCAGAATAATTAATAAAGAAATATAGCAAACAATTGGTCATTTTTTTATATTTTCAATCAATACTATGCAAACTTTAATGTTTGTATACGCACATTTATAAGTTAAAGGCGCAGTCGAGATCAATAACTGGCCATAACTAATTACATTTGGAAACAGCCTCATTGCTAATAGCATTCAGCAAAGCAGGTGTGAAATACCATTTCGTGCCGGTGTAAAATTATTCGTATTAACTAACTCGTAGTAACTGATTCTGAAATATGGACTGTGTATTTGTTACAAATAAATTCATAGTCATTTTCATTAAAATTCAAACAGTAAATTTAGTGTTTATTTCTACCAGAAAGAGCACAGAATCTGAGCTAAACATTGTAATACCATCTAAAAAAATGGTCGTTTTACAGACAAAATCTCCTCGGGCTTTTTTTGTTATGTACATTTAGTTTTAATGATTATTTTATTTAAACATTATGCATTTTCCAAGTGCTTTAACAGTTCTTTTATACCTTTATTATGAACAAAAAAAGTTAGTGCTTCTGTGGCTCCTGTACATCTGTTGTAAGTATTTTACTTTACGGTTACTTCTGGTTCAGGCAGAAGCTGGTGCCAATGTTGCTTGATATTGTTTTCCCCTTGCAGTGGACAGGTCAAAACTTTTGAATTTAACTCCTCTTTTGAAAGTTAATTAGTGAGACAATTTCTATGAAGATTTAAAATGTTCTAATGTATATTAGAGATATCATTTTCTATTGCTTGAGTTTCTTTCATTCCTACTTTCTACTTTAATAACCGGGTTAAATTTGACCAACCGACCGGACAGTAATGAAAGGCGTTCATCTACTGACAGGTTCGATAAAGACGCCTTTGACAACGATTTAAGTATGCTATTCACAGTGACTTGATTAACACAGACGTTTTTGTTTTACCATTTAAAGATTTACTAGCTTGGATGAAAATTGGGGCGATTGATGCATTTGCCCTACGGTTCGAACTTTTATCCTATCAAATAAGACCGGTTTCCTAAATGCTGTGACACCATTTCAAAATTGGTATACTGTTACACAGATATTACTATTTGTCTATTTCCGCTTCATAATGCATCCTTAACGAACCATCATAAAGTTTAAAACAATGCATTTACTTCGTGTGTTTAAGATAAAAATGTAGCCAGATTTATTTAGTAAAAATATTTTGTCATCGTCTGACACCCGATCCATTCCGTTTACCTCGATTCAAATCGCTTTAACGAATGTACTGAAACGGAACAGTACAACCTAACCTCTATTTTCGGTTCCAAATATTTGGTTCTTGTAACAAATGTATGCCTTCTTGTGGTCATTTATTTAACATTTCGTCCGTTTTTTTCTCCATATACATGTTAATTATTATCAAACAATAAGAATGGTCAAATGTTTGAAGTACTTTTAATGCCGTAAAAAGTTCAATAAATCTCCTTTTTTGTACATTATGTTAACATAAAGTGTACATTAATCGGTATTAGATAAAATAAGGACTGAAATAAACTGAACAAGATATAGATCTATATATATATCTTATGTTTTAAATACTTGTGATTTAAATATATATCTATATTATCTTTTATTTGAAGTTAATGAGTGTGTACCAGAAAAAGTAACGACATACATAATGTATTCTTTTAGAGTAATAATGATATATATTACAGATCTATATAAACAGATATAACATTTTCGTACTTACAGGAAACAATGCTGATACACGGACGATTAATTGTAACTGAGCGTGGCGAATTTACATCGGATATCCGCTTCGTATTGCACGAAATGCAAACAAAATTGTGAAATCACCCTGTGTATCGATCATAAACAAGCTATTCGATAACTCATTTCTATTAATAGTCAACTGTTAGAGTCGTTTTGCTGATGTAGATAAAATTGAACATTTGGAAATTTAAATCATAATATCGTGCGTCGACCAAAAGTAAAACTACTTTTCTACATTTTGTTAAAATAGTGTGTACATTTATCGGTATTAAATCAAACAAGGACTAAAATAAACTGAACAAGATATTTGTATTTTTCTTATTTTAGAAAAGCATGTCTTCTGTGTGATATAAATGTATAATTATGTATATTATGTTCTATATGGAGTTAATGAGTGTATACGAGAAAAAATAACAACATATATAATTTATTCTTTTAGACTATTTGTAATATATATTATAGATCTATATAAAATCGATATAACATTTCACGCCTACAGGAAACAATGTTGATACACGGACGATTAATTGTAACGAAAAATGGTTTGATGTTGGATGAAGTTAAGTCCCTTCTTCAGAAGTCTCTGAGGCGAAGAGAACATTCACTGACGTATAAAGCAGCAAAGGAACTGATCGGTGAAAACAAAACTCAGCTGAAATGGCAGAGTATTGTTACATTTATGTTCGAGGACCACTGTTTGAACCATGTGTCGGTTTTTGAGAAATTGGTTGCGCTGTACAACAGGAAGGATATGAAAGGGAGCATTGAAGTTCTCTCTAAATGTTACACATGCAGACATTCAGCTTGTCTCCCGGTGGTAGCAATTAGTGAGAAACACAGAAACTACGAGACGTTTTGGGATGAATCACTTTCGAGTCTTGAGGGGTTAATAACTAATGTAAATAAAGGCATAAACTGTCCCTTACTTTTGGCGAATATTGTCAAAAAATGGCAGGACAATGATATCAACTCGCTTGTTAGTCTCTTTGGACTTGTAAATATGGCAGCGAAAGTAGAGGGAAGGAAACTGACGAAAGAGGGAGAGAAGATCCTGATAGAAAAAGATATAAAGTCTCCTACAATCTACCATTTGGTATTGTCGATTTTGCATCAGAGGACGGAAGATGAGTACATGAAAAGATTGATTCTAGCGTGCTTCCGGTTTTGCACAATACGTGAAACACCTCAAGGGTTGATCATGTTTACAGTACTGTCACAGCTCATGTACAAAGATACTATACTCAGAAAACCAGTTTCTGACACAAGCGTTCATAAAGTGGATTGGGGGCAGATCGGAAAGTTGGATGTTATGCCTGACTGGGCTGTCGACAAACATACATATCGTGGAAAATTCGGGAAACCTTCCAAGCACTTGTTCCTAAAGAAGTTCAAAAACATGAAACTTTCGGAAGAACAGATTGAACAGTTTCATGGTGATAGACCGAAGGTTGGTATACAAAACTTTTTTGACGTTGGGTGTATTTGCATGAATGATATATTACCGGAAAATCCAATCTGGGAAGAAGCAAAGGCAATGTATCTCAAACAAAAGCCATCATTGCAAAAATGTGCTAAAATGACGAAACTGTATTACAACGACCTTCTCGAGAATAAATGCGGTGTTATGATGAAACACAAAACAAGAGAAGAAACCGACAAACAACCTAACAAACGGAAAAGAAAGCAAAATTTGACTGACAATGAGTCTGGGAAAGAAGTAAAGAAAATGAAACGTATTGATGATTATGTGATACACAAGAAAACCTTTACAGCTGGCAAAAGTTCCGAAACAGAACAAGCTACATCATCACAGGGTAACACCAGAGAAACAATCACACCACATCCTAAGGGGCCACTACTTCAGCTACCTACTGGGAGCGGCAAGGTCTACACAATATTAGATCTGCAAACGGAAAAAGTATGGAAGGGCCCATATAAATCTAAAGAAAAACAGAATCTCTGTGTATTCCTCCACAGGGCGATGAGAGAAGTTTTCGGAGACAAGCATACAATGGAGTTTGAGGAGATTGGGCTGTATGTCGTGTTTCCCCTTCTGAAATCAAAAGGGGCGAATATATCAGTGATACACAGAGCGTTCTATGACTGCATCTCAAAACGTAATGTTTCTGAAGAAGAGGGAATGTTTGTTGAAAGGCAATCACTTGGCATAGTTCAGCTGCATAAATTTGCAGTTGAAGACGTACGCAAAGTACCAGTGTCTGTTTGGGCATATTTTGCATGGCGATACATCCTAAATATTGGAGATACGGGTCTGTATAATGCCATAGCAACGTTAGATCTGGATACGATCTATGGGATCGATATGGAAGAAAGAAGGAAACAGGTAAAAGGAAATGATGTCATGAATATGATGTTTGGAAAGCTTCCAAGAAAGGAACTGATAGCAGAAATTGAGAAATCAATTCTAGCTCAAGTCGAGGAATTTTACAGCGAAATAAGCAAAGATATAGACTTTGACACATTGGAAAAATTGTTTAAAGAATACCGCTTAGAGAACGATACGGAAAAATGCAGAAAACGACTCGCTAGCCTCATGAAGGCTCTTGACAATATGTGCAAAATGGAGTGTGGTGTTTAAGATACATGCAAATGTACAAAGTTTATCATAAAGGGCCATATGGCGTATAACGTTGGAACTTTGTAAAGGTAAAATACACGTTAATGTTGTTATACCCCGTCCTTCTGGAAGCTGTTGTAGTCATTTGAAATGATAAAGTCGTTTGTGAGTGATTCATTCAATCGCCTTTCATAAGATGTATATTTTGTACATATACGTATACATACTTTTTTATTTCTTGAAGCTGGCAGATACGACATGGTAAAACTCAACTCATTCTCATTTTCGCAACTGTCAACATGTCTATAAAGATGTTCTTTTAAATGTTCATTTTCTATCAGTAGTAAACTTCACATTCAAGTTCAATGAAATGTAATTAATTTTATCAGTATTTCTTCAATAAATATTTGGTCGAAGTAATTTGCTTTACGTTGTATTTTATGCACTTTTACAAGAGTATGTTACCGTAAATTGAAAGTTTGTATCTTTTGTATTTGACTTATTGTTACAAAAATGATGTTTTAGTTATCATAATTTCTACAATAACCAAATGTTGTTGGAATGTTGTACTTACAATGTTATATATCGTTACAATTCTTTTACATTTCTGCAATAGAAAATATGCTCGAAATGTTGCACAGTGCAACCTCTCCAAAACAACACCAAAGGAAATATCTTTTTGTTCTTTGGTGTGGACAGATTGTTGCTCTGGGGAGGTTTATTTATTCAGATGAAACTGCTTTGGGAAATAAAACATTTGTCTTTGTAGAGAGGTGTTTGCTCTTCGGAGGTGTTGTTTAGAGAGGTTGATCTGTACTTTATTTCATGTCTTATGTATTATTATAAAAATAGTGTTGTCATATCTGCAGTAGAAAATATATTCGAAATGTTTTACAATATTTTGTATTTTAGATATTTTTACTAAAAACAAGTGTATCTCTACAATAAAAATGCTTGAAACATTGTTCTTTATTTGTAATACATGTGCAGTTGTTGGTATAGTCTGATACTTACCAATAGAGCTAATATCCTATGTCATGAAGCATTTAACAATCTCGAGTCCAAAGCCTTCTTTGCTCATAAATTAAGATTATGGGTTGTCGGCTGGTAATAGTTTATACGTATCACGCAACAAAAAGGTAACAACTTGAAGAAGATAAAGGGAAAGCCGAGGATTTTCCATGCGTTATTTTTATTGTCCCGTAAATATGTGATTAAACGCAATGCATTGGAAAATGAATTCAAAATAATTTTATCTTAAAATAAACCTTACTTGACGCCTCACGCATTAACCCACCTTTAAGCTGTTATAGAATTTGCAAGTTAAAATCACACAACAAGTGACACAAACAGCTGTGCCTGATACAACATTTTGGGCATAGTAAAGTGTTCTGATACCGACGGAAACTTCGAAAGAAATTTACTTCAAGCATGTCACTTATTAAAAAAATATGAGCATTAAGCTCAACGATAACGGCAGCCATGTCTATTTAATCGTATTTAAGCACGGGTCCATTCGATAAAAAGTGTTAGCACCCATAGTCACTTTCCACTTCGTTTGTTGGAAACTAACAGTACTGATGTGAGTGCTGTCATGCTATTAGGTATAATCGTAGAACCCCACCCAAGGCTTGATTCCTATTCACCAATTCCTGCTTGAAAGTCCGATGGTCTTTCTCTATACATCCTTCGGTCGCTGTTTTTATAGTCCGGTTGGGATATTTGTAAGTGTTTATATATACATCAAAGAAACATGTTTAAAATAAATCTTCGAGTGTGCAATGCTGGCGCTTCGCAAGTTCTACACAATCCCATCGTATCCGTAAAAGATTTACTGGTCATTTCATCTAATTAGATTTATTCGTTTGTCCTCAAAGAATATGTCCCTTTAAGGTCAACGATTTGCGATCTGTATCATGTGCTATGAATAAGTTTCAATAACTTATAGCACCGAAGTAACAACACTTCTGATAAAAGTTTTTAGTAAAGAGTCGTTTAATGGCGCAATTAACATTATGGTCCTCGTGGGAGAAAGATAAAAGTAAGTCCGTCTCATCATCTGTAAACACCTGTAGAATTGTAGTCATATTGAACATCGCAGTGCTTCGAAAGGCGTGATAGGAGTGTTCGTGTAAATCTAAATACAGTAAACTCCGTACATAACGACTCCGTATATAGCGATGGTGCGGATATATCGATACAATTTTCTGGGCCCTATTTTTCTTCTTCTTTATTTAATATCAAAGTTCTATATGGATATAACATACTCCGGATATAAAGAATGAATTTAAATGATCCCAAGGAGTTCGTTATGTACGAAGTTTATTGTACTATGGATTGATCATTGGCGCTGTGTTTCCACACAGCGCCAGTATTGAATAGGTTTTAATTTTGTACCATGGGGTTGCATAATCGAATAGGGAACATCCAACATTATTATTGTAAATAAAAACTATGTATTATGTTTGAACAAACTTTGAGTAAATAAATAGTATTAACTGATTACAAACAATACTGTACCAAATGCATACGTCTGCGGCCGTTATTTCAAAACTTTCGACATGTTCATAGGATATTTAATAACTTTTCCACAAACTTGAAGGTTACGTCTTTTATAGCTTTGTTTACGGACCCTACGACCAGATTCAACAAAGACCAGAAAAACGTCTCGATAGTTGTGTTACTAACTTTAAACATTTTGAAGTTTAAATACATGTATCGTCAACGTGAATAATCAATGAAAACCCATTTTAATTACTACATATTAAAGTATAATGTAGGCATTGTAAAAAGACCGTTCACCTAACTATGCAATGCACGGGGTCTTAATGAAAGTTATGTAAAGCATCGCTAACAACTGACCAATAGTAAAGACAAAATTTATCACGTGGATCTCGTCTGCTTGAGTGCGCGCAGAAACCAACTAACGCACAGTCAACTGCGTAATTAATGACAGAAGTCTGTAAAATTCTCCTAGTATAAGCTATTAGCACCTCTGCTGAATATTTTATTATTGTTAGGGCTTGGCCCCTAGTATCTTCATGCTTTATTATCAATGATGTCAGCCCAGATGTTTCTTACTTGATGGTAAAGATATTTCTAGATAACAACATAAGAGAGTCCGTATATAAAATTCAATGAATATAACATATATTATACCCGGAAAATGAATTAATATAAGTTTTCATTGAAAGCTTTTTAGATTCCAATTATATTGTTACACCTTTGTACTATGTATGTATATATACAATATATTTTCGGGAATAAATATTGTTTAAACTAACATATAAGAATATATCAGATTTATCAATGGAAAATATGTCTTTACATGTTTTTCTATCATAAAAGAATTAATTCTTACAAGTACCCTGTTTATTTCTTAAAGGTCCACTACTAGGCAAAAATTAAGTGACAGTTATTTCAATGGCAAGTACATTACCTTATGCAAGACACTAAATAATGAAGATTGGCAGGTTAAAATTTACAGAAAGTGTTTGGAACACGAAGAAAAGTATGCGTATCATGTTGAAATCTCAGTGAATCGACAAAATGACTACCCAGGTTTTTTTAACTTTCTTCATAATGCATAGAAAAATAATCGTACATATACTATGATTTATTTAGAATTCTTACATTCCAACTTTCATTTTTTATTAGAAATAACTTATTTCTGTGCTTTTTAAAGTATATTTGAATTTTCGCTTTCCTTAGTATTGGACCTTCAAATGGAATCTTCCACCTATCAATTAGGACAGTATCATTAATAAATTAACGAGGTATTCAGTGAAAATGCATTGACCTAGTATCTAACAGTGCAGATCATGATTAGACTGCATGGATGTGCAGGCTGATCATGATCTACACTGGTTACAAAGACATGATCATTTGCAGCAAGTAGGGTAAGGGGGTTTAATTAATTGTAACAGAAATAAACATTTAACATTTACATTAAAATGAAAAATTTCAGTTGAGATGTAACATGTATTAAACAATCTGCACAATATGAAAAATGTCTTGTTTCATTTTCTGCTCACATGTTTACTGATATTCTAAAATGACTCTGTGTTTCAAAAACATGCACAGCGCCTTGTCAGTTTGTAAAATGGGTCGGTCTTGCAGTCGAACTATTGAGGCTAGGCTTTCCACTGCCCATTGATTATCTTCCAGATTTTTTTCCATTCCCTTGAGTCTAACAAATCAGTGAAGCCCGACCATAGGTAAACGTATGTACGAGTATTTAATTGAATACTGAAAGCAATAAAATTAATGAATTCACGATTTCCCATGGAAGATTTCAATTTGTCCGCACCCATGGACGATACGATAACATACTTATAACGATGCACCGTCTGTACGCAATCGCAACGTCTCGGCAGAATGAAGGGTAAGGGAATTTGCCGAAGACTTCCAATTGCGTCTACAGGTACTCTGTTGTTGTCATTAAATGTCAGCAATTTTTGTGTTTGAAAACGCAACACTTCAGCTTTGTACTTTGAAATGTAAAGAGATCCTACTTATACGGGCGGAAGAACGAAGGGTGCGAACGGCGAAGCCCGACCATAGGTAAACGTATGTATGAGTATTTACTTGAATACTGAAAGCAATTAATTATGTGATTTGTGATTACCCAAGGAAGATTTCAAATTGTCCGCACCTGGACGATACGAAAACATACTTATAACGATGCACCGTTTTTTAACTTCGGCTGCAGATGACGTCGTTTATGTGACGTCATTAAATGTCAGCCATTTTTGTTTTGAAAAAATGCAACATTTTCGTTTAATGCAAGTTTCTACTTTGGAAATGTAAAGAGATTCTATTTATGTACACATTCCTAAAGTTAGATAGTCTTTCTTGTTACGCGATAAAAAGTAACATTTCTTTTAGCAGTCAACACCTTGATTCATGATTCAATGGATATTCGATAATTTTCGTAACTTCAAACGTTTTTGCGACCCCTGGGCCCTGAAAATTCGTACCATTTTTAAAATTAATTACTGTTATGCTTTCGCCCGATATATGTTTTGCCTATTTTCATATTACACATTCCTAAAGTTTGATGCTCTTTCCTGTGACGCCATAAAAAGCACCATTTCTTTTCGCAATCAACCCTCGATGCATGACTCTATGGATATTCGTGACCAATAGGAGGTTTTAGTGTGTCGTCACATCCGGGATTTTCCGTTACTAAAAATAGCGTGGCCGTCAACTGTATTGAGTTCGGCCATATGCCGAGCGTGTATTGATACAGTATAGACATCATTTATCGCCAAAATAAACTAAATATTATTAAGTTTCTTTTAAGTTTTGAAGTGGAAGTAAATACATTATTTCTTATATAATATATATTTGATAGTTGTTGCTATAATCAAAGAATTAACTTTGATCAGGCGTTGTGAGATTTCCAGTCTTTCACCTTGCATGTGTCTTCTTTCCTTCACTGATTATTCTCTTTCTATCTTACCCTTTACTCTCTGGAATATTTTTTTTCAAAACCAGCACACTTAGTTTTATACAAAACCATAATCCTACTTTAAAAGTTCTTTGTGTATTTTTTAAAAAATGTTAATAGTCCCGGCCGATCGTGGGATTTCTCCTCTGGTGAACTCGCCAAGTGTATACTGGTAGATCTACCTTTGTTTGGTTATATAATGCATATGTATGTCTCAAAAATAAATGACAGAAAAAGATATCCCTGTTTTGATATAATTACGGAAGTATACACTACAGAAGTGTATACTGCAGTGATATACTGTAACACGTCCATGACATCTACAGCGACGGACACATGTGAAAGTGACACTTCCAAAAAAGTGTTGTATTAAAATATTCAATAACACATTATAAAACATGCCTAATTAATTGTATATTATCTTAGCTGAGCAACTGCTTGCTTGAAATGCCCACACGCCAGTTTACGTCTGCGATTACTCATTATTTCAAAAAAAAATTAATATGTTTGATGCCATGTTGTTAGATTAACAAAGTATATGTAGATTAGTGGAAAACCTCAAACTTAGAAAAAACAAAGACTTCAAAATATCGAATTAAAATTTCCTTTTTTTAAGACATTTGTAGTCGCCTCTAAAATCAAAAGAAACTCAGCTATCTGAAATTTAAAAATATTCTCTCCCATCTGCGTCCTTATATCAAGGGTTTTATTTAACTTGGTCATAAAATATTATGATGAATAAATTGATCATGTAGATTCAATCAAAGCTTGATGTGTGCCATATGCCACGTTATGCAATTCATTCAAAGTGGTCATCTATAACGTGTGACCAATTAGTCAATAAACAGGTTGTTACATGGATTAATTAAATCCAAGTTATATCGTGCTTTATGCCCTAGGGGACAATATATCTTACTGGATCTCTATGGCAACGTGTCATTTCAGTGTCTTATGTCATCGCCAGGCGTTGTGAAAACATATATAGCACAGTGTCATGTATTATATAGCTATAGGGTCTTCATGGTTTCTAAAGTTTAATTTGACACTATTCGTAAATAAATGTACGCTTCACAGACACATGCATGATTTCTATGAATATTATTTTTACTGAAATTAGAGACATATAATAGGGAAAATACCCGAAGCCTTGTCCTTTCTAAACAAAGTATATAATTTACAAATTAACATCATGTTTTTATAAAAAAAAAATGTGGCAAAAATTGGGAGTCTGAAAATTTCCAACAAGGTGTATTATGTACAATTAGAGGATCATCTTAATGCGGAGAACTTCACTGTAGCATTTTTTTTCCATCTATGTACAGCAACGAAATATACTAAGCACTTTGTGAAAATAATGAATATTGGCGCTAATTAAAAAAAAGAAGAAAAGAATAGTGACACTTTCGGCAGGAATAGCAAGTAGCCTTGGGAAAGCGGACATTGTCAAGTTACATTCGTTTTGGCCGATTCAGTTTAAATTCACATTTTCATATCGGACTTTATAATGAAAACAATACATAAGCATCAATGGCATAGACACGGCAACACAGACACTGCATATAAACCAGATTTTGTTTCATTTAATAACGTTATAGCCTAAAATATAAACTGCCGTACAGTCAAATGCTCTATTTCGCTTTCATTTTGGCCGATCAATTGACGGCCAGTCAATGCGCATGCGCCGGAATGACGTCATATCGGGGATTCCTAAAACCTCCTATAATTTTCGGAACTTGAACCGTTTTTGCGTCCCCTGAAAATTCGTACCATTTCTAAAACTTTAAATCCCTGTTATGCTTTCGCCCGATAAAGGTATTGTCTATTTTCATATTACATAGTAGTCTGGTTCCCGTCGTACTCATATTCCAAGCAGTACTGATAACATAAGTGAAAGGGGAAGGAACTATAGATACATATTTAGCATTCTTTGACCAACAGTTACGTAGCGCAATAGTGGTTTCTGACCTTTAACAAAATTTACAATTGGTAAATTTTTCAAATCACCATATCCAACTACTTCCGGGTTGATGCATGACGGGATATTATTATTTTCCACGCTGAAACATGACACTTACATCGATTTTTTAAACAGCTCCCACATTAACCACGAATTTACTTCATAATGGAAACGGATTTCGTGTCAGAAGTTGACAGAAAGTTCTTCGCCAACAACATGCTATCCAACGAAGATTGGGGTAATTTCTAGAAAATATAACTTCCTCCTCTCCGTCCCTGTCAGAAACTGACATAATAAAAAATTTTTTGCAAGTTTAAAATGAAATATCATTTTATGTTATCATCTTTTAAACATCCTTAGACATAAGCCGCCAATGTCTGTGATAAATGTTTTAGCGTTACACATGTTATTCAGTACATTGATGTATCTAGGATAGTCCAAATAATCGTACTCAACGGGTGAATATCGTTATAATTTTTGCTAGGCGCTATCCAGCCTTAGAGTACAAACCAGAAACCCGGCTAACTGTGTTGGAAATATTTTATTCTTTGCCTATGCAATGCCTATGCAATGCCCAAGAAAATTTATTGGGCCGCGATATTTGGCAATAATTTACAAACATATCAATATGAAACTTACATGCCTAGAAAGGGTTGAATAATTTCTGCTTCAGTTGCAGTTGATTGCAAGCAAATTGCTCATTCCAAAAAAAAATAACAGCAGTTAACAAATTTTACTGATTTAACACGCTACTTTACATTATCGGGAAAATGGCCGCTATAGGTAAACACTATATCCTACTTTCTCCAACATTCTGCCCTTGCACTGGTTTCATGACGTAGACAATATTCGGAATTTTTGCTCGTGACACTGGCTGAAACGTCCGAGTACTACGCAAGTTTTTCTTTCACGAACAATTATATTGTTTTTCAGCCGTATCATGAAAAAAATACGTAAAATGCAGATTAAAACTAAGTAAAGTACTTAATTTAAAGCAAAATTCCCGTTGCCATGCAGATTTTGCCCAGAATAAATTAATTTGCAACCGCGATAACCAGTCGGTGTCATTCAGACGCTTTACCGAGTTTACAAGCACTACCTTAGTTAATCGAAGCCAAATACATTTAAGTTCAGATAAACTACTCCACTCACAACATTCAATTATTTCTCAATTTATGTTCGGGATCATGGACGATATTACATTGCCATTACAGTAAAGAAACAAATATTTTTTTGCTATTCACGGACGTAGTCATCCACATCCCTCCCCTTTCCTGACCAGTAATGCTGTTGTAGCTTACAAAATGTTTATGTAGTTAAAACTCAACTTATTTCAAACAAAAATTTAGATCTACCTTTGTTCCATATAATTCCAAACTGTTGAATTCTTAGCATATTTTAATGACACATGTTATCAGAGACACATGGAAAGTTATTATGCAATGATTAAATTGATCAGCGGCTATTTTGTGTATCTGATATTGGAACACACTGTCTGAAATGGACTGTATAATTGTCCTTTCTGCTTTAGCTTTACATTATTTGGCGCGACAAAATAAGGTCACGAATCGTGGAGAAAGTTTCCAGACGATTCTGATCACGATACTCATGTTGAACAGGAAAGCTTTTTAGACATATTTTTGAAAGATTAAATACGTTTTAGTGTGTAACTAGTCTAGGTTGGATTTCATCTTACATTTGATTATAATTTGACCCCATTTCCCCGCATGTCGTAACGCGCATGCGCGAAAATCGGTGTTAAGGGTCACGAAACTAGGACATAGCAGGGTATATATAGTACTGTTGTGAAACCTGTACGATAATAGGACGCGAGCATATCTCTAGCGTTATTTACTAGATTATAATTAGTTACTTATGAATCATTTATTAAAAGTGACTGCACGGAATCAAAGACCTATAAATCGTTATTTGATAGGTATTTGGTTGAATTAACATATGTTGTAAGAATCTTTAGAAGGCATGCATTTTACGATTGTTTTATGTTTGATCTGGAGCAATAATATTCGTCCCAGGTTGGATAGAAACCGAAGTAGTATCTATCATTTATTTTTAATAAATGGTAACATTATTTTAAAAAGTGTATTCTATGTTTGACATTTGGAATTTATGTTGACAGATACCATGTTCTTGTACCATACTGGTTTCTTTCAATTAATCGGACAGAAACGGGACCTTTTTCTAAATAATTCTGCCATTATTGTAGATAGAAACACGAAATTTTCACACAACAAACTTCGGTCTCAGCTGTACTCATCCGTAAAATTTGCGGATGTCACAAAATATGTTTTCTAGTTCAATTCGAGTAAAACAATAACCAATGAAACGTCCCCGAAATATGCAACGTCCGTTCAATCATCCGGACAATTGTTTATATACATGTGTAAAAAGTCTGTTATTTCATCAGATTTTTAGCTCGACTATTCGGAGAATATGGAGAGCTATTACAGTCACTTGTGCGTCGGCGTCGGCGTTGCTTCTTTGGTTAAAGTTTTGCCTGCTAAGTACTATCATGCCATATCTCAGTAATCCTTATGATATTGACTTGAAACTTTGTTCATGTCTTTAGGGGTGTCATACAATCAAGGCAGATAACTCTTGAAAAAATTTAGTTCAAATTATGGCCCTTGTTTGACTTTGAAAATTTGGTTAAAGTTTTGCCTGCTAGGTACTATCATGCACTATCTCAGTAACCACTTATGTATTGACTTGAAACTTTGTTCATGTCTTTAGGGGTGTCATACAATCAAGGCAGATAACTCTTGAAAATTTATACATTATGGCCCTTGTTTGACTTTTGAAAATTTGGTTAAAGTTTTGCCTGCTAGGTACTATCATGCACTTATCTCAGTAACCACTTATGATATTGACTTGAAACTTTGTTCATGTCTTTAGGGTGTCATACAATCAAGGCAGATAACTCTTGAAAAAATTTAGTACAATTATGGCCCTTGTTTGACTTTTGAATATTTGGTTAAAGTTTTGCCTGCTAGGTACTATCATGCACATATCTCAGTAACCACTTATGATATTGACTTGAATCTCGTTAATGTTCTAGGGTGTCACCGTCAAGTCAGATAACTCTTCTATAAATTTAGTACAAATTATGGCCCTTGTTTGACTTTTGAAAATTTGGTTAAAGTTTTGCCTGCTAGGTACTATCATGCACATCTCTCAGACCAATTATGATATTGACTTGAAACTTTTTTAATGTCTTAAGAGGTGTCACACGTCAAGACAGATACTCTTGTTTAAATTTAGGTGAATATTGCCCTTGTTTGACTTTTGAAAATTTGGTTAAAGTTTTGCCTGCTAGGTACTATCATGCCATATCTCAGTACCACTTATGGTAGTTATATCAAACCTTGCAATAGTGTTCAGGGTAAATTTTGTATCAAACAATTATTTCCAAATTTTGACTTTTTTTATGTTCACTTTCCTAGTTTTACTTGTTGCGATTTTGTTTTGCTTTATACTGTAAGTTTTGTTTTTTGCAACCCCACTAGCGGCTCTTCTAGACCTCTTTTTCTTTCTGGTTGATTTTCTCACAGTATGCTCTGTACAGCTAAAAGTAAACAAGTGGCATTCCCAGAAAAAAGCAACTAGTTACTATTTATAGCATTAATCCTGAAACGAGGTCCGTCATGGTTGCATTGATTTAGGTCCTAATGTACTAAATGTGTTATGCAATGCTTTCAGTATGAATTTGACGAAGACTATCTACTTTTTAAGATTTAAATATTAACTTTACAGTTTGAATGGCTTTCCCCATTCCCAACTGATAAAATTTTAACGAAACTAGTGTTGAAACGGAATGTTAGTATCGCTATACATCTGCGCAGGTGCGCATGTGCATTGATATATTAAGTCCCCACGTGACAATGGCCGTCTGTAATTAAAACATAATGCAAGTGCGGTACATATATATCAAATTTATTAATGTTGTTCACCTAAGTGATAAGTTGGCTACACTGTAACAGAAACGGAAAGCGTCTACATGATTCAGGTATCCTCATTACACGTTGGATCAAAGGATAACTGTGTAATGACGTGCAAATTGAAATTGTCCGGATGATTGAACGTCCGGATAACATGTAGGATACCAGTACCATCTGAGTAAACTAAAATTACATTGACAGCGGTCACACGAAATACCGCAATACAATCGAAATACCGAAGTTTAAAGTTTCAAAAAAGTAATCACGTGACCTTACAATCCATGCATTTACGTTAACGGACCTTGGCGTAAATTATTTGATCATGGCGTGAAATTCAATTATCATGTTGTAGTGTGTTATAGCAATATTATTTTGAGGCTGTATTATTGAAGCGATCGCGATTTTAAAAGCAAGACTCGCCGTGCCGTACAGTGAAACAATGAAGGCGTATATCATATCAAACGATATCGAACAAATTCAAATACCCACTGGAATAAATATAAAATTTACATAACCGTCGCGTATTACTCAAAGTTTCGGAACTTACAGTGATTTTTTTCTTACATAAATCGCCGATGGAGGCCAACTTATTTTGACGCTTTTTGTCGATCAGGAAAAGAAACGTATCGTCAATTGTTACCACAAATTCTTAGCAGTGACGTGTTCCATCTTAGACACATGCACATCATAGTTTGTGTGCAAAACATCTGGGGTTTTTTCACAGCCGATTAGGCATTTTCGACGTGAACGCTGCTTTGTACGATCAATTACATGAATTAGGCATATTCTGGACGTGCGCTTTTGAAAGCTTTTCAAATACAAAATTAAATAAATTGTTAAACTATTAGAAGGACATTTCTGACCTACAACCCACAAACATTTCGTTTTTATTATTTAAAACAGAAATGTATGCATACATTTTTATTTTGTACCCAATGATGAAACATGTCCTGTTTTCGAATGAATTTTTCTATGACGCTGAAATTAAAAAGTTTTCTACAAAAATACCGTAGCCGGAAAAAAAGTTCATACTGTAGTTACTAGTATTTCAGAGCAAAAAATGCACCTGTGAAACAAAACACAAAGGTCTACACAAGCGAACATGTAAATTTTCACATACTAGGTCAAGATAATGTTTAAAACACGCGGTTACTTTGTTGTTATGACTTATTTTAATTGTAAATTATTCCCAGTCTGTTTGTATCGTGCATACGAAGAAGCAATTTTATCTTTTAAAAAGTCATGGACCTATATAATGTGTATATGGGTCCGTGAAAAAAAACAGCAATTTGATTCAAATACTGCGGCGATGGGAATGAAAAGTTATTACTGAACTTGCAACAACTTTTTTATTACTATGGCATCATATGCATATGTCATTGTTCTCTCGGAACCTTTGATTGTCGGCAAATATGATATCTTCTTTCATGTTCCTGCACAAAATTTTCCCGCCAAATACGAGAAAGCCACGTGCTTAAAATAGAAGAGGTGATGTTAAAAATACGCCGCAGTGCAAATGCCGTTTTGTAGGCCTAATGGCAAGCATGTTTCCACGAAAAAAATGAGTTTGATATTTACGAAAAATAGATAAACAAATAAAAACAAAATATAGATCTACATTATGTATTTACTTAAATGCTAAAACGAAACATTCAATCTACTTTAAATTCCAGAAGTTATCCTGCACAAAAACGTTTTAAAAGCTACACCAATACTGACGACATGATACTTTTTTATGTACACCTTTCACAGGCATTACACTAAATTTAAAACTCGCTAAAACGTTTTTATTGGATATCGCAGTCGTACTTCTATCTCCGTTGAAAATGTAAACACGGGTTATCGTGGGAGGTTTAACAATACTTTTTTTGCATTTTGAAGTATTTTAGTCACTTATTTCTACATATTATTGTTATTTAACAGTTTCCAATCATTTCAGTATAAAAAATAACATGAAAAACCACAGAAAAAATAATTTCGAAATATCTGATTTTCCACCACAGTTTTTGTGGTTTCTGGTTGAGACGTAAAAGCGCAGATAACTATAAAATGTCCGTATGTAACATGGGTCTGCGTTTGGAGTCTTATTATTGAGACTATATCTAGGACAGACACTTGGGGGGTTCTAAAAACTACCAAACACTCCTCAGCTCCTCCTCAGCATAATCTCATCACCAATATACCAAGTCCTTCTCCAGACGCAAAAGTAGTCCTAATTGTACGTGAGCCGAGATACTTTGTTATTTTTCTATGGGCAATAACTCTCCCTCGGTGTATTTATCAGGCTGAGCATATCTCCCGATCGGGGTAAATACCCCAAATGAGCTAAAATAGCCCGATTGGGCTAAAACGTAAACAATAGAAAAGAACAATTTTTTAAATTACTTTTTTGCTAGGAAAAAGCGCAAGTTTATTTTTTCACAGAATATTTATCTCATTTATACAGACCTGATAAATACATTACTTTCTGGTTTTTCAGTTGGTAAAAAAGTCAAAATTTTACCAACAAGATATTGACATAAAATTTGCTTATTCTTATTGCTTACAATGATATAAACATACCCTGAAAAAATAAACCTGCACTTTTTCCTAGCAAAAAAGTTATTTAAAAAATTGTACTTTTCTATTGTTTATGTTTTAGCCCAATCGGGCTATTTTAGCTCATTCGGGGTATTTACCCCGATCAGGAGATATGCTCAGCCTGTTTATAGCAAGAACAAAAATATCTCATAATTTGCTCAAGACATCACTTAATTATTATTAATATGCAAAAGATGCTGTGGGACCACACCTCTTTAAATTGAAAATAAAACACCAAGCAGCCCTTGAGATCCTGCGTGGTGCCTGAATCTGTTGTGTTGCCCCTTCAGTAGATCTGTGTTTTGGACAAGGATGTTTATCTTTTTAAAAACAGTGTTAACTTGTACATAAACCTTGTTCCAGTATGGTGTACTAGGGGGGTAGTTGCTTCAGCCTTGTAATGAAATTTTGGCTATGAAAAGCATAGCTGCATTTTCTGCAGCAAGTCATAAGGCAATAAATGAACAATGTACACTGCCATCTACATTAACTTTCTCAATCCAATGGAATGTTTTTGACCAAGATTCAGGGTTAGACACCAACTTTTAAACCAGAAATCCCTTCCAAAAATTCCTCCTACTTTTTCTGAAACATGTAGTATAACCTGAATAAGTATGTTAAACATCAACAAATTCAAATAATTTAGGGTGTGAATTTCTTTCCCTATTTAAGCAAAATTATCACATTATTTTATTTTTACAAAAAAAAAAATTAATGTGAATCGTGAATGGGTCGGAAAAAAGGCTGTAATATTCATTGCAAACAAGCAGTGTACATGTATTATCTTAAAGCAGTTTGTTGGGGAAAACATAGGCATGTCACTCCTCTCATTTCAGACTATTGGATACCTTCTAAAGTTATAAAATATGAAGGTCAAGATCAGGGAAATTAAAATCATAATTTGTTAATTGTGTTCCAAGTAATAAAACTTGATAAATAAGCTAATCCACCTGTTTCGTAAGTTTTATTTTCATTTCTTTTCAGAAACCGGTCTGTATATGTTATTTTGATATGACATTTTTTCAAACCATTTGTTACATTTTAAGCACACTACTTGACAATGATATTGTATGAGTCTCTAACAGACCATTTTGAAGGATGATATAATTATTTTGAAACCATAAAATTTAAATGAATGAAAACATTGTGTTTCTTTTATAATTACCCCATATTTGGCTTGTAAAACAAGTGTGTACATGCCAGCGATGAAATTACAATTTAGTGTTTACTTATTTACTCGGTCAAAAGCTTCAAAGGGATAATTTTAGTAGCTAACAGTTCCAGAGGTAATTAGAGAAAGTGGCCTTTTTGTATAAATTTAGACTAAGTGTGTGTTGTGTAGTTTCATATGTTATGCATTTGACAATTTTTATATGTGACACATGTTTGTGTTTCACACTAAGTTTTATTGATTGAAAGACAGAAGTTCTGTTAGAACTGTATGCATAATTATGTAACTTGACTGTCCATGATGTCTGTCAGTAAAGTTATAATTGGGGATCAAAAGCTTATTAGTGAAATGACAAAACATCATGATACTGTTCAGTTAGGATAATGGAACAGTAAAGAAATAGATATTTGTGTAGACAAAAGTTTACAGTCACTCATTGCATATAAAAAGGTAGGATTGTGCGTGCAAGAAAGATAATTTAATCTGTATGTTACCTGATGAAATGTTCACAGTAATATTGAACTCAAATACTTAAATACCGTGTCACTGTCACATTGTCCTAAATAATTTGTACATGTGAATTATTTAAAGGTCCACTACTAAGGGAAAATTAAGTGACAGTTATTTCAATGTCAAGTACATTACTTTATGCAAGACACTAAATAATGAAGATTTGCAGGTTAAAATTTACAGAAAGTGTTTGGAACACGAAGAAAAGTATGTGTATTATGTTGAAATCTCAGTGATTCGACAAAATGACCACCCGGGTCTTTTTAACTTTGTTCATAATGCATAGAAAAATAGGTGTGCATGTACTGTGGTTTATTTAGAATTTCTACATACCAACTTTCATTTTTTATTAAAAATAACTTATTTCTGTGCTTTTTAAAGTATATTTGAATTCGTTAGTGTTGGACCTTTAATTAAAGTCACAAATATTTAAAAGGATTTCAGGCAGCTGTTGCTGGCAGCAAATTGTGACCTTTATTGGCTGCAAAATGACCAGTAATTACCAACTGGACAGCCTGTTTATTGGAGTCACATTTAGCCAATTTAAATATTAATAACTAAAGGCTGTTTCCTTTAGTTCTATACTTGATTTGTGGCTGATTGCAAAACTGAACATCATGGATTTTATTTTGAACGTAGAGGGTAGTACTTATTAAAATTTATGCTTTTAATTTAAAAATGGTTTTATTTACTTTAATTTCAATGAATAAGCTAGATTTTAAACAGTGTTGCTTTGGCATCACTATTCAGTCTATTAATTTATGGTGCAAATTACCTGAACATACTTTTTACAGACAATTCTCTGAATTGACAGTAACAGGAGAGACCAATAGTGTGTAATGATTTTTATTCTGCAGGTGTCTGTGTCTAAAACTGCATGGTTGTTTACTAAAAGTGTATACTTTTTTACCTGCAGTCAATATTTTAAGTTTACAAGTAACAGGTGTTGTTAATGCCTTTATTTATATTCAGTTTTTGACGGCAATCAAAATTTTCAGCCATATACCATGTATACTGTAACAAGTTAAACCTACATTTTTTTATCAATATAAACATTGTAGCATTTTCAGGATCAGGAAGTTACTTAGTAGCTTTTACCTGACATTAGCAATATTATTTGTTAGATCTTGTTACCTCTTATCTGATAGCCTATATTGTTAAGGTTATTTGTTGAAACTATTGGATTTTATATAGGTTATTTGTTGAAACTATTGGATTTTATAGCTTGATCCTGTTAAGATATTGCTATTGCTGTATAATCATCTATATACAGTGTACATGTTACTGCCAGCATGTTCAGTAGATAGAATTGATTTTCATATCAGGTGTCAAACAGTTTCTCTTCATTCATATTAATAAGTTTCTACAATGTTTTATTGATTGTTTACTTTTCAAAAATCAATACCGTATTACTGTCACCTGTCAAGACGGGTGTACATTGTTTATGACAGCATGTTACTGATCTTATCTGGAACCAGTCTGTCTCTACACTCGGGGTTTAAAATTGTTGTTATCTGTTGAAGTCTTGCTTTGTCAGCGAATTTAATTAAATATATCTATAGGTAATATGATGAAGTGTACTTCACTGAGAAATAATTTAGTTTAAACATCATTCTAAGAATCTAGTTTCATAGAGGCCTGTAGTGTGTGCAGGGATTGTGCCAACAACCTGAATGGGTGTTTTGTCCAGGGAGGGTTTTGTCTGTATACTGGTTTTTACTTGTTGTAACTGTATATTATAGTAGGAAGACTGACAAACCCATCACCTCAACTCTGAACAATGTAGTCTACATTTATTATACATGATGTATAACTTATATGGACGTAACTGTATACATGTGCTTGTTGCATCACTTTCAAACTTTGTACAGAATTACACAGTCAGTGTACCATTTGCAGTACAATTTAAATATATCCCCTTAAAATCACCATATAGATCAATATACTGATATTAATCTTTATTTGCTACTTTCATTGATCATTGTTTAGAGTACAAAATGACCTTCAGTGATAACCTTTGTTTCCCTTTAGCGTGACTTTGTGAACCTTGCTTTCAAATTGACTTTTCCATCAAAATGCGGGCAGACTGTAGAGGCTTTTCAAATCATTTCAAAATACGGGCGGTGGCTTCTCGAATCATTTCCATGATTGAAGATCTATAGGTGAATTTTAAAAACATTGATTTCAAAATGTTCTCTGCAATTTTGGAAATGCACTCCATGTGTTGTAGTTGAGATATCTGCCACAGAAATACACTAAGGCATAGTTGAATTGTATATATTTCAGAAGCTAGCATGGAGTTGACGGAGATAATGGACCTTGATTCTGACTTACCTAACATAGACTTCATCAACGATTTCCATGATGACTTACAGGTGAGTTACCCAGTGCAGGTCAGTTAATTAACAGTACAAAATGCAGCACAGTTTGTCTGTAGGAATTCCTTTGAAAAGCCAATTTTGTATGATTTTAGCAATTGGGCTTTGGGGAAATACCTGGATGTATCCTAGTAATTTAAATTAATGTTTATCAAATCTTTTCTAAAAAGAACTTTCTTCAAGCCATGTTTGACAACAACAGATTGCAGATAGGATTATATTCAGATGTTTAATATTTATGAGTTGGTTGAAATGGGCTGTGCGATTACTAATTTCTAGCCTTGGTGACTTGTATGTTTTTGGGGCCAGCATGCTAATCCATGCATTGTCAGCATTATCCATCATGGATGACTGAAGTAACATGGTAGCTCTAGTGCAGCAAGGAGAGTTACTCTTTAATTTCCACTTTTCTGAAGAAGAAAAACAACTATTTATTACAGAATGAGGCTGACTGTTATTAAGATTCTTTGGTGAACTTTGATTTGATTTGTTTTTTTTGAAGGTTTTCGCCCTTTGGTGAACATGAGCGTATAGAATAATTATATGATATACATTGTATTTTGCAGTTACCACAGGCCACAGAAAATAGTTCATATTTCCCATCTACAACACATGATGACCTGCTCAATGATTGGAGTGATAGTTCTGACAGTGGAGTTAGTGGTATGTAGACTGTAATCGTTTTCAGACTGAAAATGTATCTTGTAAATCAGATATAGAAAATATCACAAAGTGTAATGGGGGTAAACTGGATTCAGCTTGTCTGTCCATTTGTCTGTAGACGGAATCTTGCGGGCACTAAATCTCCAAAACCCCAGGTCAGAATTTAATGATACTTCACACAAGTGATAAGTTCAATGCTTAGTTGTGCATGGTCCATGTTTTGGGTCTCTAGGTCAAAGGTCAAGGTCACAGTGGCTTGAGATAGTAAAATCTTTTGGACGCTAAATCTCGCTAAACCACTGGTCAGAATTTAATGATACTTCACAGAAATGATAAAAACCATGATGCCTAGTTGTGCATGTTCCATGTTTAGGGGCACTAGGTCAGAGATCACAGGGGCTTGAGATAGTAATATCTTGTGCCCTTCTAATCTCCAAAATCCTTGGTCAGAATTTAATTATACTTCACAGAAGCCTCAAGTTGTGGAGGTCCAGTGATTAAAGCATCAAGTATTACATAATATTTATATAATGTTATATACTGTATCAGTGGGGTGTTCGAGGGGTTTTCATCACCTTCAGTGATAGTTCTAGTTTTAAGGGTCAATACATTATTAATTTGACAGTGACCAAAAGGAAACTGTATCTTGTCTGTACCAGACCAAGTGTTTTGCTAAGGGAAGGATAATGACATTACACAAATATTTCTCCATCTGGCCCCTCTCCCTGCCTATTGTTGGGAAACATACCGGTACTGTTCTTGGCCTGGGTGTCAGTTTCTGAGTAAGTCACAAATATTGTCTGCTCTGTATTTCTAGAACCACTAGAGTAGAGGGATTTGGACATAACTGCATATATGCGAACCATACCAAGCAGTGAGAATGCATGCTTCAGTCAGTTTGTTGCATGTGGTAGTTCAAGGTCACTCATAGTCTTAGAGGTAATCAGCTGTCTGGGGGAGACATAATGTTTTTGTCAATTCAAAAGTGCTTAAATCTAAAAGAGGTATGTAAGCAGTTGACCGTGTTCTGCATGAAATAGATAGAGTACTGTTTGTGAGTACATTATTAAGCTCTGCACTGTCTTGCATAGAGCAAGGTTTCATAAATAGATTAGTTTGCTCTTATTTAGATTCATCCCAAAGCCATGATTCAAATTTAATAAAATGTTGTTTTCACTAACAGGTCTTTTAAATGCTCAGTCGCCTGATGAGATTATCAAGCAGGAGCCGTTATCACCAACATTATCACACAATTCTGACAGCTGCGACAGTGGCATTTCACAGGTAAACCTTGTCCGCAGAACTTTTTTTCTATTTAATAACATTCTCTCAATGATGCTGTGTAAAATACTAATATTTTCTTGGTATTCAGACTATATTAGAAGTGTGTTTTATTTGCAATAGAATACTATGAATAGTTTTTCTCTTGTGTTTGCCTTCAGAAGTGTTTATTTAGGTACAAAAATGCCTCTAAAGTAGTCTGTATACAGCTCGCCTGCTAATTATGTAGAACATGTAACTATTTTTAACGTCTGCTAAAATTAACTAGTTGTATTAAGATTTTAAATACTGCTTTAAAGTGAATTTTACTCAATTTAGAAGTACCATTGCTAATAGAATTTTGATGTTTCCTTTCCTAGTCATACTTCAGTTATTTAACTAAGCCTGTAAAATCATGAAAACTGCTGTTTAGGGAAAACATTGAAACCAATCTGTTACTTTCTATAAAAATGTCCGCCTTCATACAGTATTTATCATTGATTGGTGTGTTTTCATTGAATAGCTTATTATTGGGAACAAAGAAATGTAAAATCTGCCAGAGAAAGCCTTTCATTGATGACTGTTGCATATTTAGGACTAGGATTTTAAGGTAATAGCAATATGGGCATAAGGTGTATGCAGCTCATCCCATAGGTTGCTAGTTCAAGCCTCACTTGGGTCACGAGGGTACCTCATATGATACCAGTACTAGTTTTTCCAGGAAGAGAACTGGAAAGTGACTCAATTAGCTTCAAGCTGCCTTCGAAATTGAGCGAAGATATATTACTGTAACTTCATAAAAAAGTAGAAGTTCACTAGATTGTGTTACAAGATTAGAGTCCCGAAACTCCATTACACGATTGCATGAAAACTTTCTTAACACAGTGGACATTTTAGAATTTATTTGAAAATCTGTTACGAAATACTATACAGAATGGAATCCATTTAAAATCTAATAGAAACATTATTTCTTTACTTTCAGATCGTTGACACATACCCTGTACAATATACATTAGAGTCACCGCCCAGTACGCCAGCACATATATCATCTCCTGTTTCACCCGTAGATCTTACAGTAGTACCAATCAAACATGAAAATGTACCCTCACCATCATCCACTTACGTCGCAAGTCCTAACAGGTAAAACTTTTTTGCCGTTTAATTGAGAAAAATCTGGATGCTTATATTAAAACAGTCGTCACTGCAGTCTTTGCATTGTATTATACTGACTGGCAAAAGAAATACAGCTTTGTTTAACTTGAATTCATAACATCTACTGCATTTAAAAAAAAGAATTAGCCTAGAGCAGAGCCAATTTATGTCTTTGGATGAAAAACCTAATGGTAATTGTATGCAGACAGATATGGAACTTTTCTACTTACTGGTTTAAAAATTAAATTAAACAGATATAGTTGTGCTGACAAATGAAATTAATAAGACAATGAAAAAATGGAAATTATAACTTTGAAGATATTTCAAAGGGAACTTCACTCAGTGGTTGAGTAGTTATGGTCTTTGACTTCAAATCACTAAATCTCTCACTGATTGATATATCTGGATTAGAGACCTGCTTTGGACCAGACTCTTTTATAATTATAAATGAGAAGTTAACAGTTTCTTTTGAAGGATGGCAGTCATAAATAATAGTTTGGTAAACTTTCTTTGTAAATACTTGAAATATGATCAAAAAGGTCATTAAATGCTCAAGAAAAAATATTAATCTGGCAATATTCCATTTAATTATTGGGGTTATCATTCTTTCTTTCAGCATCACCATGTTTACAGAAGGTGCAAGTGTAAATATTGACAGTATTTTAAACTCAAAGATTCCAATCCAGCCAAAACCTGAGCAAGGGGAGCCGGGCAGTCCTAAGAAAACTACAGCACTATCTCAAGGTTTGTTTATAACCCTTTCCTTACTTAATTTCTAAAATGACTTACCTCTGTCGTTAAATTCAAACAGTACCTAGTCTTGGCACAAGATATATCTAAAATTGGCAATAAAATTTAATCTATCGAAAAAATTGAATACGCTTCCTCAGCTATCTACATAATTTGTTTTACATGCTACAGCACTATGTCGCAAAACATGCTACACGGACAGCACTATGTCGCCAAAATGGCTCAATGAAAGAATGGGCCAGGGCTATCTCAGCATTTATTGTTCAATGGAATGGTCTTTGAAAATATAGTGCGAGTCCAAATCAGGCTGCTCATATGTAAGAAACTAACAGCTAGACATATATCATGAAGAAGACATTGTCAAAATGTGTGAGGACTTAAGACCATTTTCTATCAAGAGGGTCTTAGTAAAATTAATTTTTAAAAAATCACACCAGTTTTGGTTAAACGTATCACGGCAAATGTGTTTGAGATTTACAGCAGATGCCCATTTTGTTCTTACAGGATCTCAACAAAAATCGCTAGTCCTAACACCAGAGGAGTTCCAACGTCTCACGAGTCAAGGTGTGCTCAGATTCCAGCCTCCAAAACAGGAGAGTATTCTGAAACGCCAGGTGCTACCCACAACGTCAGTGACAACAATTTCAGTACCACAGAGTTTACCAATATGCTCTACAAACAATTTAGTTTGTGAAGAGAAAGGCGTAAGTAGACATTATTCTTTATAAATATAAGCAGACAATATGAAGAACAGGAATTTAGTAGAAAGTTTAGCAGAGAATTTTATAGTTACTATGGGAAAAACTTACATTGAATAATACAAAGGATGAGTAGGTCTGGTTAAAGCAAAAAATTTAGTTGTTGAAGTTGTCAGAACACGTGTGTTTGCCTTCTCAAGAAATGAATTCAGTACTGATTTCTTCTTACAGTGCTTATATATAACTACTGCCAATATTGGTAATTTTAGTCATGTTCAATATGTAATGTCCAGCATTTAGCATCCTTGCTACAAAAGTATATTAGAAATGTGGGCAATTAATTAACTCGGTATGATCAAAGTATATATTGATCAGTATTACCTCCCTTTTCCAGTACTGTTAATATTAAATGCCAAATTGTTTTCACCACCTAAGACGAATCACCTTTGATTAATAGTTCAATATTTTCATTCTCAAATACTGTTACTACATGTTAAAGATCTAATTATGTGTTATAATCAATAATTGGGGGCATATAGCAGTTTCTTCAATTGTCTTTCTTAAAAACAATAATTTGGAATGTCTGTGGCAATGTGCATACACATTAATTCATTCCTTTCATTAGCTATGTGATTGGACAAATAAAAGGTGCCTAAAGTATTAATCATTAATTTTGAAAGGACTTGTTACAAAAGAGCCTGCAACAGGCTATAATTTTGACACGTTTATTGTGTCTACATATGTCTACATTGTTTAGGTTATGGAATTGGTGTTTTAAATTTGTGATTTAAGCTCAAATGCCACAACACCATTTTAGATTCGGTAAAAAAAAATATTTAACACCTCCAAATATAATCAAAGTACTATAATATTATACGACGTGTTTTTTCCACAGAATAAAGCCATGAAAAGACAACAAAGAATGATCAAGAACAGGGAGTCTGCCAGTCTGTCTCGGAAAAGAAAGAAAGAGGTTAGTTTTACCTATTAAGCTGAAGTCTTACAAACAGCAATTAAATTAAAATTTCTTATAAAACAGAAACATTCATATTGGTGCCTATTATATAGAAAGTTTGCGATGGGTTTGGTTTTTTGTGACATTCCTGGGCAAACTTTTTATATTAGATTTAAATATTGGGTATATGTCATGCCATTATGGAATGTGACAGTGCAATATCAAATTGTGATATTATGTTTGGCACAGTTTAACATTGTGCCTTTTTATCAGAACACGAGTGAAAGAAGGAACACAGATATATGTGTAATAATGATGTACGTTGTATATTTATTTAATCTTACTGATGCCGCATATGTACATAAAAGCTTTACTTTTTAATGCACCTGGTTGAATGAACCGTCTTAAAAATCCTCATGTTATTCCTATATGATATTTTCCTATTGCAGTACATGTCACAATTAGAGAACAGATTGAAGCAATTTTCTGACGAGAATGACAGATTACGGAACGAAAATCTCTCGCTGAAAAGAAAACTTACAGAGTTACACTCCGAGGTATGATTTACACATATTGATGATGATTGCTAAAATGGCAATACAAAATATGTGCATTGTATTATAATATGTTGTATATATTGAATAAAAACTCCGTAATGTTTTAAATGGGTTTGGGAACCACTGGGTCTGTGTTTGTGTTTCTGTCTGTCTCTGCAGCCAAAGTGGCTGTTACTTACTCATAAGTTAGCTACTTACCTCTTTCCATGTTTGTCTGTTTTCAAATTTTGGTTGCTGTATCTTTTAGAATAAAAACTTGAAGAACAGTTGTTTCTCTGTCAATTTTGGGCATGAAAGGTCCAAAGAAACTGGATTGCTGTTGAAAAGTTGATGTAGCTAATATTTGAATAAAAGCATGAACAAATTTGATGCCTGTGTCTATTTTTAGAATGAAAGTTTGAAGAAGCCTTTTACAGTAACACCAACAGTGAAGAAGACCATTGTCCTAGCTGTGTTTGTAATGTTGAGTCTAAACCTTGGCTCATGGAGGTATGCTTCTTTAGTTATCTGACGAGAGCACTGTTAGTTAGTTTTTCGCTGCCTGTGCAAACCTATGTGTTAAGATGGAAGCTTCCTGTAGCTTATTTGTAACTACTCTCTTGTCATAAACAAAATTTCATTATCTTTTGCTTGTTCAGAACAAACAGTTGTCATTTAATTAGAAAGGGTTAAACTACCCTTCTGTGTTTAGAATTTTAGTGGGTGGGGCAGGAAGGAATTGATACAGTAAAACTTGTGTAAAAACATGAAGTGGCGATTTTAAGCAGGAGTTTGTAAGATATTTGTGTATTTATTTTGAATTTTACTGCCTTGAGTGAGGCAATAGTGACTGCCTTGTGCAAGTATGTTGTTAAAGTGATCAATAACACTGGTTCAAATGTATGTTACTATGTATCTTACTTGAATAACATACATCGTATAATTTTAACACATATGATCACACATACAATAAACCTTTGAAGAAGTGATTCAGAATGATAATTACTGTTGCCTGTGTTCCCCAACTTTCTATTAATGCCTTATTTTAAAACATTAAACATTTAGTTTCTCCAGGGGAGACATTTTTATCAGATTTTCCTAGAACCATAATTGAATTATTTGAGGTCAGTGAAAAAGTTAGCTCATTTGTGCCCAATGTCTGTTAGAATTTATACCTTTTCCAAGCGACTGCTCTCCAAAGTAGACAACAAATACAATGTCATCTGCTGTTGATTTAAGTTTTACCCTTTTGGAACAGAATTCTACAAAATGCCCCTATTTAAAGAAATAGACTTTGCCAAATAGCAAGTCAGCAGATCCAATTGGTAACATCTCGGTAAAAATGTGGTAATTGTAAACTTGTGAGAAATAAAACCACTAGGATTATTTGTACTGATCACTGTTTTATGTTCGTTTTACAGCAACATAATGTCCATGGAAAGAAAAGTCGACTTTAGCAGCAGATTGAATGTGCCATTGGTTCACAAAGGGAGACAACTCATGGCAGTACCAGTAGAGGATCCAGATTCTGCATGGTCATTGAATACTGACACTGTAAACAAGTTACATGATTTCATTTTGGAGTATGGGGGCACAGTAGGGGACAAATTCAATACCACTGATGTACCCCCAATGTGCCCCACATATTTCAATAAGACAGAATCTATGAGGTAAGTTGTTTATGGAAAGACATTTTAAGGTAGATCACACACGTTTAACTCTCTGATATTCTCCAAAATGTTGGATCCTGATCATAAATGTAAGGCTTGTAATTTTGAAAACAAACAAACAAACAAACTAATTGCATGTTTGTAGAACAATTATAGGTTTATGGCAGATGAGACCTACGATCACTTATGTAACTGTGGAAATTGAGTTATTTGTACAAGAAACCTTCCTGACATTTCTTTTTAAATAGAAAGTATTTGTTGTAGAAATAGCGCAGGAAGCAAGAAACCCTTCCTTACAACACATATTTTGAAGGAAATGTCATTAATACAAAACAACACTGTTTTAAACAAAGTTCTATCCTTATTGTATCAATAAATTCATTATTCTATGGAAGCAAATTCAATATGATCATGAAGCTCTAATTGTAACGGTTTTGACTGATTTCAAGGTATAAGTAACGTATATTTTCCAGTAGAAGTTACAAGTGTTCAGAAATGTTTCTGAGAAATGTTTCTGCCTCTAAATTAGACAAATTTTAGTCAGAGAACTATGTAATTAAAGAACGATATACATCTATTTGAATAGATAAAACATGGAAAATGATTGAACTTGCAGATTAGCGGAGCAGCTTGCAGGTTGGATGTACCGTCATGAGGAAGAGAAGAAAAAGGTTGTGACGAAACGTGACAAAAGACGCAAAGACAAACAGCTACGTCCGATCTCGACATTGAGTCGTGCAATGAGAGGAGACATAAATGTTATGGATAGAAAATATCAACGGTATAACAACTTATATTTCAGTGCTTGAAGAATTAGATCCCCTTTGTTTTTAAAACCTTTTTTCATGCTTGAATCCTTCTGAGCGCCAAATGTTTTTTCAGCTCTAGTAATGTAAGTTACATTAAAAAAGTTCTTTTAATTCTAAGTTTCGCAACATTTCTGTAAAGAATTTATAGAATGTTATTCTGTTATGTTAATCAATAGTCTGAACACAGACCAAAACACACCAAAAGGATTGTGTAGTCACTGAGCCAGGAATTTTTGCACGGTATTTTTCTATGAAACGAAACTTTATTTTCTTGATATTAGACCTTACTGAAGAAAACTTTCTTCTAAAGAATTCAGAATCTTATTTGTCTCTAATGTGATCTTTGTTTAGCCTCAAGCCCTACCATTGTCATTGTCTAAATATGCAATCATGTATTATAAAATGCAAAGCAGGAAGAGTATGAAACAATTGACTGATCTAATTGAATATTTCAGGATGGATTCCAAATATCAGCTTAAGCTATATGAGGGGGCTGATACAGGCAGGGATTTCCTCAAGGCAATACATCGTAGAAATGATACTTTCTATGTACTGTCATTTGATGAGGTAATAAAACCATGCAGTCACATTGATACAGCTTGTTCTCCCATCATGTTAGCACATTCAGTATATGGTTCATCAGTGGAAGAAATCTAATTATAGTAACACCTGGCATTGTGGCTTAGTGGTTTAAGTCACTGACTTTTATATCAGTAAGCCTCTCCTGGGTTCAGGCCCTGCTACCAACCTGACTGTGTGTGAGGAAGTTGTCATTTTCTTGTAAGGAAAGGGAGTCTTTTACAATAACTGTTCTTTCAGGAGTGATAGTTCAGTAAAATTTTAGATTCAACATTGATAGGAACATTGATTAGTACTTCTCTCTGGTGTATAAGCATTTTATATACAGAAAACATGTTGATAGGAACCAGGGAAGGGATGCTTTAAAAGTGACCACTTGTAATTCTAAAGGAGGCTGCGGTATATTTTGTATTTAATTAAAAAATAGTCCATTGTATACATCCGAATTGGCTGTCTATAGCAGGTAACTGCTTTATTGAGGTCATCACCAACTCAGATTTAACTGTATTATATTTCAGGACTACTACCTTGTGCCGGCAGTACAACATAACAAAACTTCTCGACCACGAATGTCACTGGTCATGCCAGCGGTGGCACTGAACGGTAAGGCTGATAAGATTGTCTCCCCTACATGGTCTATGTATGTACCCCAACATTAAGAAAGCTGAAGTTACAATGTAGCTCAGAAACCAGTTAAAAAATTGTGACTGACTGCTTTCCAATGGCAAAGGTCTCTATCTTGTAAACATTATCACCTATTATCTTTTATCTGGAGAATGCAATGGAATTGAAAGCATATTAGCATTTTTCCTGTGACCAGAAATGGTTAAGAGTAAGTGTTCATCCCTGGAACAATCATAAGGTTGTCATCTGTTTGGTATAAGCCCCTATGGTGCTGAAAAGGGCATTAATCTTCCTTTTTTACAGCAAATAAAAGACACGACAGTATCCACAGAACATCATATTAACTTAACTTAAAAATTAACCCTTACCAAACAAGTTTTAGGGAGGGATTTTCTGTTGTTCATATTGCATCCCGTCTCAAATTATAAGTCAAAGTAACAGTATAAATATTTGTGTGCATAAACATTTGTTTTGAAGTTATTTCCTGTAGTATCCCAAGGTGCAAACTTTGGCAAAGGTTTAATTACAAACTGTTTACTTCTATACACTAAACATGATTCAATTAGTGAGAAGATGTTTAAATAACATTCAGTGTCGGCTCTGGCATTTGTTTTAGACATTTGCTTATACTTATGAATACTTGATACCCCATTGCAAATACAGAAATGTCTGTTTCTAGTTTCGGAGTGAATTTAAGTAGACACGACCCAACCCCCAAAATTTACAAAACCTGTATTATTTTGACTATGCGTATGAAATGACAAAGCATTCTTACATTGTTTCAGAGTCTATGATGCCAGCAGAGGGTAAGGTTGGGATGATGCAGATCGACTGTGAAGTCATGAATACACAGCTTATACACGTACAGAAAGCTGCGATACCTCGAGACATTAGAGAGAGACACAACAACACCCATTCCAGACACAAGGAGGAATATTATCCCTAGAGGAGTTCTTACACCTGCTGGGTGTTTATTTGTGCTATACCAAAGGAAAGGGTTACCATGTGTAATGTATCTGGCGAGGTTGTAGGCAACAGGTGGGATTTAGTTGGAAACCTTGAAAATAGTGCTAGGAAAATAGTGCAGCAAAGGAGTGAATTTGTTTGAAGCATATATACATGTTTATGTTATGTACAGATTGGTACAAAGCTGGAATATTCTTGGATTTTTGAAATTTCTTCGGATTTAGGAATACACTTTTATTTGGTTGTAGTGCTTTGGAAAGTCTTGTGTATGTTATTACCTTAAACTTGCACAGTGGACTCTGCATCCTGGTGGAATAGGTCAAATCTGTGGAGGGGGGGGGAATATTCTATTTTTTGTGGAAAACATTTTATCTGGGAAAAGATATTACGATGTCGTGTATTCAAGTTACCATTAAAAATGGCAGGAAATGGGATTTTGTGACATCATTAATTTTTGGCCATTTACAAACTGAACTTGGTTGGAAAAATGTTATGATATTCTGGATCAGTATGTTCAATTGTAAGTAGGTAGTACATGTATATTCTGTTTAACGTAGCATTCTGAGAAATTTTGTTAACAGGAAAAATATTTTATAAAATATGCTGGCACATTTTGAAATGGCAAATTCTATTATTATTCAGTTACCAGGAAGCTGTATTCAGTTAGCTTTATATCTTCCTGAAGATCAGGTTCTGTGGATGAAGTGTCTGAGGTGGTCAATGTTTTTGTTTCACGAAAGAACATTTTCCAAATGACCTTTTTAAACTGATAACTATCACTTTAGTGTGATGATTTTTATGGTCGAGTAAATCCATAATTTTTAAACACATTTTTTTTTTGCCTTTGTAGCTAGCTTTTTCTTTTTATGTAAATTATAGGTAATGTCACACAAAAATTTATATTTTAGAAATGGGGGAATTTTGCAACATTTGGTTAATAATTGTAGAAAAAGTGATGCAATGTTTTGATACTGTGTTGGGGTATTTTAATGTAATTTAGGTTTTAAATTTGGCATTCATGTTGGTTTTAAAACAGGAGGAATTTGTTATACACATTTAGGAACATTGAAGTGTATTCAAGAGGCGAGTGAAAGAAATTGGATAGTAGTAGCTAAACTATGAGCATCAGTTTGTTTTTATTTTAAGATGTACACAAGTATGGTATTCGTGTCTCTTGAGTTTTAATATTGATCGCTCGTCGAAAATTTAGGAACCAGCCAGTAAGAATTACTGTCGAGCGGACATTTAGGTTAGTAGTGTTTAAGTTTATTTTGAAATGTGGTGATTCTACTCTACAGTAGATGAGGTCTTTTTATACCCCAAAAGTTTAGGGGGTATATGAACTACCCGGGGGCCCCATCCCCCTTGCAACACTTGGCCCCCCCCCTTGGAATTCAATACAACTTCATACAATGGTCAAGCACATTGAGAGGAAGGGCAGGCACAAGAACTATAACTCCATCTTCACTAATTACAGAGTTATTGCCCTTTGTTACTTTTCCTCGTCCGGGCCCTAACTTGAAACCCCCTAGGTTGGAATTCAATACAACTTCATACAATGGTCAAGCACATTGAGAGGAAGTGCGTGCACAAGAACCATAACTCCATCTTGACTAATTAGGTTATTGCCCTCTTGCCCTTACTTTTCCTTGTCCGGACCATAACTGGAAAACTACTGGTTGGAATTCAATACAACTTCATACAATGGTCAAGCACATTGAGAGGAAGTGCGTGCACAAGAACTATAACTCCATCTTGACTAATTACAGAGTTATTGCCCTTTTGTTACTTTTCCTTGTCTGGAGCATAACTTGAAAACTACTAGTTGGAATTCAATACACTTCATACAATGATCACCCTCAGAGGAAGTGCGTGAACAATAACTATAACTCTATCTTGAATATTCCGACTACTGAGTTATTCCCCCCCCCCCCCCCCCCTTTTATTCCCCCCCCCCCCCCCCCGAAGCCAATAACTTGAAAACTACTAGTTGGAATTCACCGTACAACCTCATACAATGGTCAAGTACATTTGAGGAAGTGCAGTGCACAGGAACCATACTCAATTTGACTCATTACAGAGTTATTACCCTTTGTTACTTTTCCTTGTCCGGAGCATAATTTGAAAACTTCCCGTTGGAATTGAATACAACTTCATACAATGGTCAAGCACAGTGAGAGGGGTGCGTGCACGGAACCATAACTCCATCTTGACTAATTACAGTGTTATTGCCCTTTGTTACTTTTCCCTGTCTGGAGCTTTTTCAAACCCAATCCAATCCATACAACTTATACAAGGACACCCCCCCCCCACCCCAAAAACAAAAAAAAAAAATCAGAGGAACTTCTAAGAACAATATCTCTTTTTAGTTTGTTTGCAAGGTATTATGTTACTACGAACTTCTTCAGTTTATAAAGCAATCCTTTTGGGGGTATTAATCACATTTAGTGATAGCTCTAGTTTATGTTTTACTTAGTAAGGCAGCAGAATGGTACTGATATTTATTTTCTAAATCATGTGTAACTTCTAGGTTAGGTATCCTTTAAAAGGGTCAAACTAGTGGTGAAAGTGTGAATGTGTCATTTTAATTTATGGACATGTATGTATGGATTCAGGGGCATGAGTTGTGGTTTTCTCAGATGATTTAATAATGTACTAAGTTTGCTATTGGATTTTTAAAAATTAATCTGCCAAAGGAAACTTTGGCATTGTGTCCAATGCAATTTTTTTTGTAGTAAATCAGATGCTTTTTGCATTGGCAGTTTTACAGCCCCATGATCACTTAATAAAATAAGAATTGTGTCCTTTACTCTAAAAGAATGTTGACTAATGCCTTTCTTTCATATTGATGCTGTGTCTTTATGAAAAAGTGTTGTAATAGTATTTTTTTTTTTTTTGCAATTTTGCGCTATATTTATAACATAAACTTTCGAAAAAAAGAAAAACAATGTGAGAAATATTGTTTGTACGATATATTGTCAATTTCTCCTCATAAAACATTTTTCTTTGTAATATAAGTGAAAAATTCCAAGTGATCACTGGCCTTTAAGGGACACATTGAAAGGATAAATATGATTTTATTATGTTGGCTGATTGCTTGAAAGAGGTCTTCAGGTTTGATGCATTTAATATGGGGACATTATTTAGTTAATTCTGCCCTTTGGTGGTCATCCATGTATGATATTAACAGAGACTTCTAGAGATTTGAGATCATAACAATCTACTTCCGACTGTTCAGAAAATGGCAGCGAGTGTACTAACATTTTCACAAGGCATTATGGAGAAGCCAGTCAAATTTATTTATAGGAGAACTGCAGCGTTCAAAATCTTACGCAGTTCTTTTTTTATAGATCACAATTATTTCCATTTGTTGTTCAAAAGTAAACAGATAACCATAATAATTTGGTTTTAGTTATAAGTTGTGTCGTAGAATTTTTTACTTTTTATATGAAAAGTATGTCATGTTGTATCACAAAATTCATTTACATATTTGAAATCCATTTTCTACCCCATTCAATTGAATTTGTGTCTAAAAATATGAAATCTTACTGCCATTACTGTTGGAGAAAGAAAATGTTTATTGCATTAAAATATGTTTATTATCGGTACATTGAAAATTATGTTCATTACATTGCAAACTTGTGTATTACATTTTGATTTTATGTTCATGACAGTGAAAAGTTACGTTCATTACATTACATTGAAGTTACGTTCATTACATTACATTGAAGTTACGTTCATTACATTACCAGTCAGGGGTGTAACTTGTATAAGTTATTTTGAAAATAACTTCTGTAAGTGATATTTGAAACATTTTGTTAATAAAATTACTTCCCTTTGCTGAAAGATTTAACTCCCTTGAAACTTGAGGTGATCAAAATAATTTAATACTTTAAAATAACGTATACAGGTTACTAATCAACATTTCAGTTTTTCTTGAATTTCTTCATTACTAGCAGATTACCTCTGCAAATACCTTTAGATAAGAGAAAGAAATGTAGGTTCTTTCTTTTGCTGACGTAATGACTTTTCAATAAGACATAATAGATTTATTGCCAAAATTGTCTAACAGATGACCTGAAAAATGTCCTACTTCAAAGCCCTTGCGTAAGAAGGTTTTGTCGATGCAAGGTTTTGTCGATGCGTAACATATTTTATTTCATGATCTTGAAGTTCAATGATCATAGAAATAGAAAAAAATTGTGTAACTTCCTAGAAAATTTGTATTCTTGTAAAAATGATGTTAAATCTTTTGCCTGTTTGGACAAAAATAACTTGAATAAGTGTCATGACTGAAAAATAACTTAAAGAAGTGATTAAGTGAGTGGTGAATTAAAGATAAAAATACTTGACGTTACCTAAAATAACCTAAAATACATACTGACTGATTACATTGGCATGCAGTGAGTATGTATATTACATTGCATTACATTTATGTTGGACGCACAGGTTGTTGACTTAAATAACGGAAAACTTTTGAGAGAAAAAAATGAACTGAAAAATTCATCTTCTGTCTTCAATTAATTATAGCGTTCTCAAAATTGTGACTTTTAGCAGAAACTGTTCATCAATTTGAGTTGAAACAGTGACCATCGTTTTAAACATTCCATATTCATTGTAAATACAGCCATTTTCTTTAAGTTGTAGGTGTAAATTTTATTGTATTACAAGCTTTGTATCATTGCACAAATAAGCAGATTAAATGTGTATTTATTTGATAATGGACAATTAAATATTATGACGCACTTTTACTGACTTACTTGGGTTGCACATGACTGGATACTGGACAGTCTTGGTTTCTGTATTGGTTCATTAGATACAATGTAGAATTCCAAATAAAACTTACTTTACATATAACAGTTTAGTACTTTTAGAGAAATTAGTTTCACTTGCACTGTTCTTTAAGCTGAATGTGAATAATTGATTTTGTCGGTATTCATTCAACAGTTTATTTGCTGCTCTTTGTTTCTATGTGTTTCACATCGAAGACCATTGTCAGTGTTGGGCTCCCTTTGCAAGGTTCTTGGGAATTGAAACTGTAATACTTTGTAAAAGAAAACTAACAAATATCTTACATAATCTATTAGCTTTAATTTTAAAGGCATAATAAATATGTCACGGACCTATATACACATATGTGTATTTAGGTCCGTGAAAATGTGTAGCATATTTTATTTTGTACAATTTTAATAATTGGACCTGTATTAAAGGGACTGGATTAATGTGGGGGAAAATGATGTTTTTTCATTGAAATAACAAAATCACAAATTATGTCAACATTCCATATAATATGAAAAAAGTATATGCAAATGAAAGGTAGCATTTTGTCAGTTTGACTTGTGGGAAGACTGTACGATGGTAATACTATGAACAATTTGGACCTACTGCTGGGTTTGTGAAAGATGGGCTGGATTATAGTCCTGTAAATTGTTCATGTTTTTTGTGGATCTTAATTTTAGTCTTCAAGTCTAAAATTTAAACATAGCTTGACTAATTAGTGGATTGACTATCACAGACCTGCAGTTTTAATGGGCTAGGATGTTTTACATGCACCACAATTCTTATACTTTCCCTTTAAACTATTGATGGTGTTTTTATTTGAGAATTTAGAATTCTTTTATTACTGTTAATGATATAATTTAATGATGTTTTCTCTTGGTTAGGGTTTGATGTTGTGCAATTTAGGTAGAGAGTATTGTAAATACAAGTTAAAGATATACGAAGCTAATATATTAAAAATGATGTACTTTATAGAATTGTTAATGGAATTTTATGAATTTTATTATACATGTAGTTATATGTACTTTCTTAGGATATGTTTTGTATCCATTTTTCTTTTGACGTTTTTTTTCTCGATAAAACAGATTTTATGGATCTTATTTAACTTAAGTTAGATAAAAATCAAAGTCATCATATAGATGTAAAATCATTCAAAAGGGGGATTTCAGGTATAAACAATCACAGCTCTAGTGTTACAATTATTGTAGTAGATTTTAGAACTTTTAGTGAACTTATTCGTAGATCAGTTCCAAACAATCAGCTGCACCAAATCTGAGATTGGTTGTCGAGAAAAACGTCTCTTATTTGAAGATCTTGTGTGCCTGTGTAGCATTAAGTTTTATGTATAAAGTGGGATAAAAATTAAGTTACGCTAAGTAAAGTCAGCGGTTTCATGTGGTGTAAGATAGAGTACAAAGACATGTAATATGATTTTCAGGAAATGTATATAATATAGGTATATAATTATATAGAAATTAAGATTTTATTTTATTTTGAAATTCATGTAACCAGAGGCTTACGCTCATTCTGTCAGTTTTGGTAGAATTTTAGAGATGTTTTTTATTTAATGATAATCAAATAACTAGTCAGAACGTACTGGGTTTCAACTTGCTACCAGCATATATATGAAAAACTATTGTAAATATTACCTGAAGATTATGTAGTTTCGCATTATATTGGTGATGAAATTCCAAGAAATGGCATAGTCGATTTCGTGTAACTATGTTTAAATAATTGTGTGCAATTAAGGTGCCATTTCATATCCTACAAAACGAAAACAATGTGCTGTTATACGAGTGTTGCATAGATTATTATGCAATATTCTTCCAAGTTATTTGTTGCCAGATTTTTGGTTCTTGCAGCGATCTATACAGTTCTTAATGGTCGCAAATGTTTGTTTGTGACTATTGTTAAGGAAGGCATATACTGTTGCAAGGGTGAAAAATATTAAAGGGTTAACGCTGTTCTAACATTCTCGAGCTGTTATTAAAAATATTAATTTTTCTGACAGTATGTGTGGAGATTTTATGTAATTGTTGCAAAGATATATTTAAAGATGCAGCTAATTTGAAAACAACTTTAAAATGTATTAAAGTACATCCTGCAATTTCATTATTTTATAGAGGATCTGAAAGTTAGCTTCCCTCGTTGTGATTGAAAAAAACAGAGATTTCATGGTATAAGAAAGTTTGAAGTTAAATACATTTATGCTGTAACGATACAAGCAGAAACTTCCTGTGCCTAACCTTGACCGTGATAATTCCACTTTATTACAAGCATCAAACTCTCAGTTTTGGATAGAACATGATTTTGCTTTTAGAGGACTGGTGTCCGATGATTTACCTGTAAAGCATCTTAACTGTGTAGATTATGATCAGACTGTGTAGATCTACAGACTGATCATGGTCTACACTGGTTGAATCCAGTCAGAAAAATAGTCTACCTTTTAGTAAGATGAAGGTTGAAACACATACTTATAGAATTTTTAATACATGTAAAATAAAAAAAGCATATTGATATTGAAGTCATAATTAGTTTGCATAAAATATCATTGTCTTAAGAAAAATCAAGTTTAATGGGCACATAAATGTATGGATTTCGTACTTGTAATTTCAAATAACTGGCAAAAATGCTATACTTGGTAATCTTTACAGAGGTTAAAATACTTGACCTACATAATCATGAAATTAAATTAGTATCCACAGTGTAGTAAAGTAGTCAGATAGCTATGCAACTGATAAATACTGAACAGCATTAACTACATGCTGAAACATGTAATTCTACAATAATTAAGTTTTTAACTTGCTCTGTATTAAATGGTATACAAATTGTGTTCAGATGAGTTCAAAGGTTAATAGTACAGGCTTAAGTACTTAGTTTGGTGCAAAAATTGTTGTTCGTCTTTTTCTGTTACATTCAATTGATAAAGGGAAGTCTTGTGTGCACATGTAAGAAATCTCAGATTCTTATTCATTTAAACATTTGATAAATAATTTAGTCACATTCCATTCCTCATTGCCGAGCACATCCATCCATTGGACCAGCATTTTATTTTAAGTTTTACTGTCTGCATTATTTTTTTTTACCTTGGTCACATAAAGATTGGTCATGTTTGTTCCAAAGCAAATTAATTTTTGCAGTTGATAAAATTTACGTTCTTGCAAAAATGACAAAAGTGTGTATTTGTTACTACTCTACTTTTAGACGTATTTAGCATGCTATTCAACATGTTTACTGGGTAAACTAAATTACCATTTGAAAGCACAGTTGTTATTACAAGCATAGCTCTACCTAATTTAGTAAAGTTCAGAAAGAAGCAAACATCTTGGCTGCTAATATCACAAATGATTTTAATCACATTGTATTGAGATTCAAGGAAGGTTAATTATGGACTGCTGTAAATTGGGCAATTTTCACAGGACACAAATTTTGCGATTTGACATCAGAAGAACTTTTTTGCAATTTTAAATTTTGCAAATGCAGCATTCTCTAATTATAGATTTACATTTATGTGAAATAAATCTTTAATGAAATTTTTTAATCAGCAAAATGGGGAAACTTGCAAAAAGTAGAGAAAATGAAAGCATCTTGAATTATTACAACTGCAAGGTATAGTATTCTTTTGGATGTTTTGCCTTAAATTTTAATCATGTTAACATAGCTTCCTGAAATGAAAGTATAATGGTGCAAACGGATCCAAGTATTTGCATTATGGTTGCTCATACCTGTCAAGTGCCTTATTCTAAACTTGGAACTATTTTCACAATGTATTAACAAGGCAAGAACAACTAAAACCATGAAGTTTGTTATTCAAGTTTTTAAATAAACAAGTTACGCAAAAAAATTTGATAAAAATATCCTTTACTAGATTTTGCTTTTTAGATCTTCAAAAGGGCTTTCATTATTTAAAAAAACAAAACAACTACAAATAAATATAAAATTAGAATTAAGTGGAAAAACAAGTGAAAATGCAAGACATTTAATGTATTCTGACTAAATGGTACGCCTGTAACGTTAAGTGTACCAGGTATATGTCAGTTTTGTATATGTAAACTCAAAACTTGCGGTGTATTTTATCATTTAGACAAAATGGTTTGTACATTTCTCAGATATGTAGTCTTATTTATATACATGTATGTGTATTCTTGTAAATCATTGTGGGGAATCAACTTCTGTGTTACTGTCTATGTAAAGATTAAACAGTTGTGCAATGTCTTGAAGACGTATTTGTCTTTTGTATGCATTTTAAATTCGATCTGTATTTCTGTGGAGTCTGGAATCCACAGTCTGACCAAATTTCAGGAAGATCGGGTAAGTATTATAGGAACAGCTGTTGCGGCAGCATCTACAAGCATTGTCCGCTCTCATTAACCAGTTTTCATCAAATCTTGACTGGCATTGGTCAAAATGTTTTTGGGCATGATAACTCCAGCAAGTTGGATAACCAGCAAATTTGCCCCAGGCACTTCTGGATTATGGCCCTAAATTTTATTAAATTTGCCTTGTCTGCTCTCTAAGTTGAGGACTTTAAATCTGATCCCCAAACTTGGCCAAAATGTTAGTGGTCATAATATCTCAGCGAAGTTATCAACCAGCCAAATCGCTCTATACACTTTCCAATTATGGCCATTTGATTGATAAAATTAGCCTTGTTTGATCTCCAAGTCTGTTCACCAAACTTGGTCAAAATGTTAGTGGTCATACTATCTCAGCGAAGTTATCAACCAGCCAAATCGCTCTATACACTTTCCAATTATGGCCATTTGATTGATAAAATTAGCCTTGTTTGATCTCCCAAGTCTGTTCACCAAACTTGGCCAAAATGTTAGTGGTCAAATTCTCAGCGAAGTTATCAACCAGCCAAATCGCTCTATACACTTTCCAATTATGGCCATTTGATTGATAAAATTAGCCTTGTTTGATCTCCCAAGTCTGTTCACCAAACTTGGTCAAAATGTTTGTATGATATTGCAACAAAGTTTGATAACCAGCGAAATTGCTGGAGACATTTCTGGAAAATGGCCCTTAAAATATCCAGTATCGATTTTCCTGCTCTCTTAACTTGAATGATTTGCTTACAGTCTTCACTAAATTTGACCAGGTTCATGGGCAAAATATCCCACCAAGTTTAACTAGAGCTATCACTAAAGTGTGATTAATACCCCCGAAAGACTGCTTTATAAACTGAGTAAGTTCGTAGTAACATGACACCTTGCAGAAAAAAAATAAAATAGAGATATTGTCCTTGGCAATAACTCGGTAATTAGTCAAGATAGAGTTATGGTTCTTGTGCACTGCACTTCCTCTCAATGTACTTGACCATTTATGAAGTTGTATTGAATTCCAACCAGTAGTTTTCAAGTTATGCTCCAGACAAGGAAAAGTAACAAAGGGCAATAACTCTGTAATGAGTCAAGGTAGAGTTATGGTTTCTGTGTACTGCACTTCCACTCAATGTACTTCACTATTGTATGAAGTATTGAATTCCAACCAGTAGTTTTCAAGTTATGCTCCAGACAAGGAAAAGTAACAAAGGGCAATAACTATATAATTAGTCAAGATGGAGTTATGGGTCTTGTGCACTGCACTTCCTCTCAATGTACTTTACTATTGTATGAAGTTGTATTGAATTCCAACCAATAGTTTTCAAGTTATGCTCCGGACAAGGAAAAGTAACAAAGGGCAATAACTCTGTAATTAGTCAAGATGGAGTTATGGGTCTTGTGCACTGCACTTCCTCTCAATGTACTTGACCATTGTATGAAGTTGTATTGAATTCCAACCAATAGTTTTCAAGTTATACTCCGGACAAGGAAAAGTAACAAAGGGCAATACCTCTGTAATAAGTCAAGATGGAGTTATGGTTCTTGTGCACTGCACTTCCTCTCAATGTACTTGACCATTGTATGAAGTTGTATTGAATTCCAACCAGTAGTTTTCAAGTTATGCTCCGGACAAGGAAAAGTAACAAAGGGCAATAACTCTGTAATAAGTCAAGATGGAGTTATGGTTCTTGTGCACTGCACTTCCTCTCAATGTGCTTGACCATTGTATGAAGTTGTATTGAATTCCAACTAGTAGTTTTCAAGTTATGCTCCGGACAAGGAAAATGCAACGGACCGACCGCCCGACCGACCAACCACCGGGTGACTCCTAAATACCCCCCCAAACTTCGTTTCGGGGGTATAATAACCAGCTTCAGCTAAAGTCACTATAGAGTTAAAAATCATATTGCCAAAATATTTTTACCAATTTTATGGCCTTTTCATTGCTAAAATTTGACAAATAATTTCTCTTAGCAACATGAATTGTAACAATTTTAACAATTCAATACTTTGATAACCAGTCAATCTTCCTTAACCTTTTGACGGGTGTAGTTGGGGAAAATGGAGTTTGTTATTAAAACGAGAGCCAAGATGGCCCTATATCGCTCATTTGGCTACCATTGACTGTAATACAAGGTCAACAATCGCATCATAGGATGGGTCAATTTTGACCTGGGATTCCGGATTTATAACTATTTGTAGAGGTCAACTACACAATGCTGCATGCCAAATATCTAAGCTCTGGGCCTTGTGGTTTTAGACAGTCCAAGAAGATTTTTGAAGTCCACAATTATAAGCCTGTGAAATGAAGTGACCCACCCAGGGTGTGTCAAGCTGAACCGTGGGTCTCATGATTTGAACGATCTTGGTAGAGATCCACTAGCCAATTGAATGCTTAGATGCTAAAATTCTTAGCTCTAAGACTTGTGGTTTCAGATAAGATGTTTAAATATTTCTTATAAAATCTATGTAAAGTCAAGTAACACCAGCAGAAAGGGTCAATTTTGACCCGGGGGTCATGATTTGAACAATCTTGGTACAGGACCACTAGGCAATGCTACATGCCTAAAACTAACCTCTAGGCCCTATCAACATTGGCCCAGTGGTTTCAGACGATATGTCGTGTGAAGGAAATGGTGTACAGACAGACAGTCTTAATAGCTTACCCTGGTTTGGTGCCAGGCATGCTAAAAAAGAACTTGCATAAAACATATGAGCTACTTATGAAATACAAGTTAGCATAACACTGCCATGCTGTCTGATATTAGAGTATGTGTCAAAAGATGTTGATACCAAGTAATACCCAACTAAAAAAAAAAAAAAAAAAAGTCTGTCCCACTCAATCGGTAGACTTCAATTAAATTTCGAATATGCACATGACATAAATATTAAATACACCAGCATCACTGGAACATTAATATCTCCAGGCCATTTTTTTCATTTTTTTGATTAACTTGATATTTTAGTCAAAATTTGATTTTTTGTGATTTTCCCCATAGGCCGTAATGTAAATGACGCGACGTCGCTGAATCCAATATGGCGGCGCCCGTTACGTCGCTATCGGAGATAAACTCAAAGTTAGCGACGTTAGTTTTTATATGACGCTAACGCGTTCTACAAAACATTTGCAACGTCTTTATATGAGCTTTTTCCGGGTTGCTGAAGCCGTCGTGTTGATTACTGAGGAAGAGTAAGGGCTTACATTGCAGTATTTAACACATTTGTATAACGACAATGATTAATTTAATCATTTGCCGTGTAATTTAAACACAGGAAATTTAGGTTTAATAAAAGTTACTTAAGCTTCTATATTTACCAACAAAGGGATGCCAAATATGCATTACACTCAAAGCCAATATAAATCAATTTTCAACGGACGATCGTTATGTGACGATAGATGAATACGCAGCCTTGAATAAACAATAAAATAGCAACAAACAAAGATTTTCCGATCGATTTGCACCACTCGCCCAAATCCTAGAATGAAAGTGTCTGGTTGTCTGACCCCCTGCGCCAATACATACATGTAGCCTACGTTCAGGTAAGAAAATGTGTACCGAAAGTTTACACAATAGCCTGTGGCGCGTGCTTCAAAAGCACGGCGGGAAACCAATTATAGAGGGAATGCATGGCGAGCCGACATGTACATCCCGACTTCACGCAACACACTGAATTAATGTTAAATAGATACAATAACTCACTTTGATGATGTTATGCTTCTCAAACCGCTTTAGGGAATCGGGTGGGGAGGATGACATGGGAAATTAGAGTTGACCTCCTGTCTACTTTAGTACCTACAGTCGTGTACGTCACGCGTATTTCGGATTTGCTATTCTTTGTTTCCGTTTCAATGTAAAATAGGATCAACACCAAATACACTTGAACACAGCATCACGCGTGGAAGAAGAATACATGTATATCAGTCTCTATGGTGCATCGACGGAACCCACAGTTAATTCCTGTCGCTTCTCTCCGGTCATATATTTAATGGGTAATGAATAGCCTGGGTTACCGAGGATGCTATGCAGAGGTGTCATTCCTTTGCGATCCACCTTCATTAGGGCGAGCGATCGAAATAATTCTCCAACTAATATATAGATCTACATGGTAACAGAAATGTGAAACAGTCAGTTTTACGCTGGTCACTCGGAATGATTTTTCTATCACAATCATGTCGGTAACATGACCGAAACTAAGCTATGATTTTTCATGGGGTAAGGGTGCGAAATTAAGTCGAGTGATTTCTACATATTTATTTATGCGCGATTTCGACACTTCAGCCATTTCACTGGCACCCTTAGAGCGTCCCACAGACATTTATACTCCAAGAATTCGAGGACGAATTCTAGTTAGGAGGGGATGTATGTAGTAGAGGTATAGAATCTACTTCCTTACCATTGAGCTAGCTTTTATGGCGAGGTGGTAGAGGATCCGCGTAGGGTCATACATAGTTGTTAGCATAGCTACGTCGTATATTAGAGCACTGACGGAATGTTCAGCGCTAATTACAGAAATCATACTATTCTTAATAACCAGCTGACCAGCGATGATTTAAATTTTTTTAAGTATGGGATGAGTTTTGGACACAATAGTTGTATTGGTATGTAACGATCTATAGATCTACAAATAGACATTAAATGTGATATTCTATGTTAATTGTCTCATCCAGTCCTCGAGGTTTATAAAACTCTGTAACCAAGGAACCGAGCGAAAAATCCTTTAAATTTGGGAGGGTGACTTTTTCATAGATTATCAAACAGGTATTTATTTTTAGCTGTGTTGTCCAAAAGTACCTTTTCCAGGCCAAAGTTGAGTTTCCCATTGGGATGGGACAGACTTTAGAACTATCACTGAAGGGGATGAATACCCCCGAACACCCCACTGACACAGCATTTAAAATTTATGTAATATTTGATGCTTCGATTATTGGACCTGCACAACTTAGGGCTTCTGTGAAGTATAATTGAATTCTGACCAGGGGTTTTGGAGATTAAAAGCCCACAAGATTTTACTATCTTAAGCCCCTGTGACCTTTGATGTAGTGCCCCGAAACTTGGACCATGCACAACTAGGCATTGTACTTATCACTTGTGTGAAGTATCATCAAATTCTGATAAGGGTTTTGGAGATTTAGCGTCCACAAGATTTTACTATCCTGAGCCCCTGTGACCCTGACCTTTGACCCAGAGACCCGAAACATGGACCATGCACAACTAGACATTGTACTTATCACTTTTGTGAAGTATCATCCCAGCAAACAAATGACGTCGTATAGACGTTGGTTAGACGTTGGATCCCGACGTTGGATCAACGTCGGATTTTGGTTGGATTTGAAAGTTTTTTAGACGTCGGATTCTGACGTCGATACAACGTCGTGGTCCGACCATTTTCCAACTTAAACCCAATCATAATACGACCTGAATCCAACCATTTTCCAACCTTAACCCAACTGTATTACGACCTGAATCCAACCATTTTCCAACCTAAACCCAACCGTATTACGACCTGAATCCAACCATTTTCCAACTTAAATCCAACTGTATTACGACCTGAGTCTAACCATTTTCCAACTTAAATTCAATTTTATTATGACCTGTATCAAACCATTCTTAGTTCAAATTCACAAGTATTAGGTTTTGCCAGCCATCCAATATCCTAAATAAACAACATTCCCCCTATTGCAGACATCTTGGATTAAAATGAACAACGAAAGTGTCGTTCAGTATTAAATATATTTTATTAGTCATAGTAATAATCATTATTAGGCAGAGACATAAACAAAACCATGCATAGCAAAACAAATAAACTTTTTAGGTAAAAGAACAAAATAACAAACTCAAAATAAAGTAAATGTCTTTTCTAAAAATGTTTATTTAAATTTACAAATGGAAAGAAATATAGGTAGTTTAGTATATTTAAATAATATTTTAAGTCAGTCACAGTATCAGCATAATTATGGTACTTTAAAGTACAAGCTACTAAAAGCATGTTTTTAGCAGCAATGGATTAAATTTTAGCTAGTAGGTCTATATCACACTTTCAAACAACATTAAATCACTGTTACAATAAAGTATTGCTGGAATCAAAACCGTAATCAATCACAGAAGAGATCTTATAGAATTACACATTGCAACAAGACAGTCAGTTTGATTTTTTCAAAATTATCTGTTTTCTTCAGTTTGATTTTTTCGCCCTCCACCGTTCGATCTGGTGCATATTTCAAACAATTTAAACGTTATGTCATGTGTTGTCAGCCTTTCCTTTTACTTTTTGTCTTCATTGCACTAGCTAAAATAAAAATCAAAGGTGATTAGAAACATATCTGATAACCATGTTAACCATAAAAGCAAACATAATAAAAATCTGAATACTTGAACATCATTTCCTCTCAAGTTGTTATTTGTCCTGAATCGAGTGAATCTATTGGCTGAAAGTTATACCCAAAAGGAAAGTAATTGTTAATACACAATTGTTTGATTAGTTATTTATGAGTACTCACTAGCAACTGCTTTTCAATGTATGAAATGTTTCAGTTACTTGCGACAGAAATTGTGTGCACCATCATAATCAATGTATCAAAATGTATATTTACCGATTCATGTCCATATGCAGAGATTGATGCGAAGTGAGCTTCTGTGTAATGCTCTTCAAGTAGAACTTTGCCATATGTTCATTGGACAATAATCTGAAAATATAATAAAATGTAAATAGAGTTCAATAGAATTTAAACAAGACATATGATCACTTATTAGAATCATCATAGTACTCAGTACAGAATGATATGGTTAAGCATAACAGCATTTATTTACATTTGAATATGTACTTTTTAAAAGTTAAAATACTTAAAGATCAAAGATGAAAGCTGAGTAATCCGTTTCCCGAATAGCATTTATTATACCATTACCCAGATGTGCGAAGCCGAGAATACAGGTCGAATTTCCCACTACACTAATGATTATGTCATGTACACATTTTATATGCCCGTGTAGATTAGTTGGAATTTATGCTACGTCTTTATGCGAAACGTTTCATATCATACTTATCAAAAAGATAGAAATAATTAATAAAAATATGAAAAAGCTTATCTAAACTAATATTAATGCTTATACCCGCGCTTGCGATTATGTAGTGAATGGGTATGGACAATCTGTTTATCGATCGTTACGTCAACACTGCATGGTCAAGCAAACAGGTATCGTTTGTACTAATGTAGATAAACTATAAAGAAATCAAATCCATTTTCTCTTACCTTTTCAAACTGCTGTATAGCTTCTATGTTCACTAGGATCGAAACTCCTTCGCCGGTTTGCTGTCTTTCACTTTCCGCCAACGCTATATATTTAAAAGTAAAATGTTTACATCCGTTGAAATGCGCCACCTACAAATATATTTCCCGCTATTGCGCGCCACCTATCTGACAAAGGGAGTAGTTTCTAGGATTTGATAATAAAATCACAAAAACTTCAACGCAGTTGCGATATCATTTGATCACGCGATTTAATAAATAGTTTCCGGGCTACAAGCTTTTAAAATTACGACCTCAACCGACGTCGTTCCAACATCGGAAACCGACGTTATAGATGTCGGGGTTTTGACGTTGTACCGACGTCGGTTGAGGTCGCCGACGTCACGACCAAAATCCAACGTTGATCCAACGTTGTACCGACGTCGCGTGTTTGCTGGGATTAAATTCTGACCAGGGGTATTGGAGATCTAGTGTCCACAAGATTCCGTCTACGGACGGGCGGACAGACGGACGGACATGCTGAATCCAGTATACCCCAATAATAGATCTACCTAAGTTATAAAGGAGGACCAATAGTACATCTTGGCACAGTAAGGTGACCATATGTTTTGAAATTAAATATGATCATTTGTATACACAAACTCACAGATTTAATACAATTTTTTTTGTTTACAGGGTGAATGCTGTAAGTTCATGCAATAGGAACTTGAAAGAAGTGAAAAAGAAATGGCAGTCTTTTCAGTCATCTGTCAAGGCGAAGGAATGTAAAAGGATCAAGGAGACAAGTATCACAGGGGGCGGACCATCGCCAAAAGATCTGTCAGATGTGGAAAAATCTGTAAGCATGAACATTTACATTTCCTTGAAAGAATAATGATGCAAAGGCTATGTACAGCTATGTAGAGCAAGATTTGTCATTTGTATGATTTTGAATAGATTTAACAGACATAAGTGTGATTTAAGAAGGTAGTAACATTTTTCTGATTTTTTTATTAAACATGTTGATGCCTTATTGAATGAAAATTGCATTTTACTGTGTCCATGTTGTAACAAATTCAAACTGTTTAAGTGAAGGCAGCATTATTTTCATTCTAAAGTTGTTCAAATTACAACAGTTTGACTTAATCTCAATAATATCAAATGGTAATTAGTCAGCCCGGTTAGCTCAATCGGTAGAGATCAAGACTTGTAATCTCGAGGTAGTAGGTTCGATTCCCTTGGCTGAACAGCCAAAATTACAAACAGTCTTTCGGATAAGGCAAAAACTGAGGTCCCATGTATGGGTACTAAAAGAACCAGGGGTGTCTCTGGAATTGAGACGCATTCTGTATCTTGCACTATCCTCCAAAACCTAAAATAACTAACCTCTTTTGGAGCATTGGCCATGTGGGAAACCGGTACCAATGATAAACCCTAATATACAATATGATGGTAAATGTTTTAGTTTACCATATCATTATATGTTTCTTATCAGGACTATTCCAAATGTATTTTTTTCTGTTAATTAATAAAGAATATTACTCTGAAATTTTAGGCACTGACTGTAATTCCCACAGCAATGTTGAGAGGCATAAGTGGCGGGCTAGAGTCTGGTAAGAACAACAGTTAAAATGTTATATCAGTTTTACTATGCATCGGAACTTCTTAACATTTGAATACCCAAAATCAATGACATACATATATGCACCCTATTAAACATTACTATATAGGATTGGTTGTATTGTTATCTCTTTACACATTTATAGTAGTAACATAAGTAAGGTGCTAATATCAAACATTTTTCACATTTGTATGTCTAAATAAACCTTGATACTACCACTTAAAATATTTTATGAGTTGGTATTTGTTAAGTACTGTAAAATTTATTTAGTTTTATCAATTCAACTTCCTTTAAAGTCAAAAAGAGTAAATTTGGTATACTATACAGTAAAAAGTAACATACTTGTATGTTAATATTTGTGCAACTGTGAAATTTATATGTATTGAGAATACATTAACTTTTTAGGATGTGATGATGACACATGTTGCAAAGAAACAGATCATGCTGAGACAGTAAACGGTAAATAGAAAACAACAAAAAGAATACATTCTCTAATGTTTAATGATAGAACACATACTATCATGAATGCATGCATATTTTCAATAAAAAGTCTATAAAATTCTTATTAAAATCACAGATTACATAGCTATTGCATTAAGTCCCACACTGTGTGATGCATTCATGACCAAAGTATTTCCAGTATTCAGGCTTTCCATGGTTACATTAAGCAAGAGGGCCATGATGGCCATATATTGCTCATAAGTGTAATTGCCGGGTGGGTGCGGTCAATTTGACCCCAGAGGCATGATTTGAACAAAGTAGGTGGAAGACTACTAGACAATGTAACATGTCTAATATCTAAGCTCTGGGCTTGTATTTTAAGCAGATTTTTAAGAAGTTTTTTCAATACAAAACAACCCCCTGGGCAGGGTAAATTTTGACCTTGTGGGCATAATTTGAGCACACTTTTAAGAGGTCCACTAGACACTGTTACACACTAAAAATCTAGGTTGTAAACCATGTGGTTTGGGAGGATAAAGATAAGTCTTTGTAAATAAGTAATCCCACTTAGGGGCATAATTTGAACACACTTTGAAGAGGTCTACTAGGCAATGTTACATGTTTAATATCTAAGCTGTAGTTTCAGAGAGAAAGATTTTTTAAGTGTTCCTTTATATAAGCCTATAGATGTACAGGTAAAACCAAGTGACCCCCCCCCCCCCCCAAAAAAAAAAAAAAACATTTTGACCCAGGGCTCATAATTTGAACAAACTTGGTAAAAGTCTATGCTACATATCAAATATCTAAGCTCTACACCTTGTAATTTCAGAGAAGAAGATTTTTAAAGTGTTTCCTAATTTTTGCCATAGCAACCAGAGTTCTGCATGGAATGGAATTATTTGAACTCTTTTGGTACATCTTCTTGCCAGGAACATCCCTGCCAAGTTTCATCAACATTGGCCCAGTTGTTTCAAAGGAGATCTTGTTTAAAGCAAAACATTGAGGGTCAACAGACAATCATCCATAAAAAAATAAAAATATATACAAGTCAAAATATTTCACTCATGTCTGACTTGTTTACTGGGTATTTATACATAAAATGAAAATACCACTTAAAAATTTGTTTGTGAAACAAAATATATATATTTATAATAAGTTTCATTGCACTGTCAAATTAACCTTACTAACATGTTTAAAAATCAAGATGATAATATAAAATGTAATATAATTTCTTTCATAGAAAGTGGAGATGCCGCAATTCAAATGATAAGAAATAGCAACAAAGGTATGAAAAGAAAGAGTTCAGATACCAGTCACATTCATGAGGAAGGTAATGGATATGTTCAATTACTGTTTACTGTCAATTATCCTTCTTAAAATAGAGATGTCATATAATATAAACTCTAAATGATTTAACACAAGTAAATATTATAATATTGGATTACACTAACATATGACCACAGTTACATGAAAAAGGATTTAGAAGATACAGTCATATGATATTTGACCAAGGAATGACCTGGACTTCTTTCATTTTCTGCATTTAAATTTAATGTAATTTGAAAATTTGTCTATGTATACAAGTTACAGCCCAGTCATCAAACGCAGTGAGTAACTAGAACTGTCACAAGAGTGACGAATTATACCCCCACAATACAGCTTTGTCACAGAAGTATGGCAACCATAAGAAAGGAATGGCCACAAGGACATACATTTCAGTTATTATACAATAAGTTGTGTAAATGTATTGTTTTAATAGCACACAAAATATGTAAGGTTGGAAAGTATGGATTATTATTAAATTTAATAGGTTTATTTCAAACATGTTAATGTCACTAACCTCCCTATCAAATTTCATGATCATAGCCCCAAGCGTTCTTAAGTTATCATCCGGAAACCGCTTAACTGTTCCCAGTCATGTGACCTTGACCTACAGACCTCAAAGTCAAACCTGACCTGTATTTCATGATGTTACACCTGTGTACCAAAAATTATTTAAATAGGTCAAGCCTTTCATGAGTTATCATCCGGAAACAGTTTTACTGTTCAGGGTCACTGTGACCTTGACCTTTGGCCTACTGACCTCAAAGTCGAACTTGACCTGTATTTCATGATGTTACAGCTGTGTACCAAAAATAATATAAATCGGTCAAGTCGTTCATGAGTTATCATCTGAAACCGTTTTACTGTTCCGAGTCACTGTGACCTTGACCTACAGACCTCAAAGTCAAACCTGACCTCTATTTCATGATGTTACACGTGTGTACCAAAAATTATTTAAATCGATCATGTCTTTCATGAGTTATCATCAGGAAACCGTTTTACTTTTCAGGGTCACTGTGACTTTGACCTTTGACCTACTGACCCCAAAGTCGAACTTGACCTGTATTTTCTGATGATGCACCTAAGTACCAAACATTATTTATCGTCAATGTTCATGAGTTACCATCCGGAAACCGTTTTACTGTTCATAGTCACTGTGACCTTGACCTTCGGCCTACTGACCCCAAAGTCAAACTTGACCTGTATTTCATGATGCTACAGCTGTGTATCAAAAGAAATTTTAATTGGTCCAGTCGTTCATGAGTTATCATCCGGAAACTGTTTTACTGTTCAGGGTCACTGTGACCTTGACCTTTGACCTACTGACCCCAAAGTCGAACTTGACCTGTATTTTTTTATGTTGCACCTGTGTACCAAATATTATTTAAATCGGTCAAGTCGTTCATGAGTTATCATCCGGAAACCATAAAACCAACAGACCGAGAAGACCGACCGACCGACCAACCGACAAGCTCACTCCTATATACACGCCCCCCCCCCCAAACTTCGTTTTGTGGGGGTATAACTAATCATTTAAATATAAAGTATACAGCATGAGGAGTCTGAAAACTGGCAATTTGATCCCCTGCTACATTCCCAACAAGACATTACCAAAACTAAGCCACTTTATGTTGTACAGAAAAACTGAAGGGGCAAGTTGTAATTGTTCACATCAGTAATGTTACAGATGTCTTTAAAATTAAATTTCCATACACACATTAATTTTATCATTCTGCAACAGAATAAACACATTTTAAGTTTTAATCATTTTAATAAAAGTATGTGTTGTATATTTACTTTTCCACTGAATGTCAATATAACAGTATTGGTTTTTAATTTCAGATTTTCACTTAAAGCTTTTAAAAATTGAGGAACGAAAACTACAAATAAAAGAAGAGAGAATACTGTTAGAGAGGGAGAGAACCGAGGCACTGAAAGAAATAGCCTTTGTGTTACAAGCAAGGCAGATAGAAAATCTCTTAAGTTAATTTTGACTGATAATTTTTATTTTTAAAAAATGTGCACTTTGTATTATCATAACGAGTGTTTCATAATGTTAAAGCTACAAAACTGTTAAAAAATGACTAAAAAATTATGGTCAAGAAATGTTCTAAAAACATGAAATATTTAGAGAATTATTAAAGAGAAAATAAGTTATAATCAACTTTTTTTATTAGCGGATGCAAACAAAAAGTTAACAAGTTAAGAAATTGTTGGGAAATCATTTTATGACTGGGCCAGTCAAAACTGATTTTGTCACTTTTTTACTATGTACAATAGGAATAGGAATAAATCTGTTATATACATTTATGTTACTTAGATGTTACTAGCACAAACACTGTTTTTAAATGATACTAAAGTATTGGCATGCAAGGACATATTATTGCTAATAATTGCTAATCAGTTCATACTTTATCTGATGAAAGTTGATGAAAGATTTTTAAACTGTTTCATAGTATCTCATTAGAGCATATTTTTCTTCTCAGTTTCTTAAACTATGGTTGTTTTTTTATGGAAGTTTTTAAGAAATGGATTAGCATTGATTATCTAACTTTTAACATGTGTAATATCAAATAAATCAAATATATATATATTATATACAAGCTTAAATGTGATTGAACTTAATATGTGATAATATTAACTATTCATAAATTATTGTAACTGTACTGAGTACATGTAAAATCTGAAAGAAATGATCTATGCTTTGATAAACAGATTCAAAATCTGACTGTTGCTTTAAAACACAATGTATATGTATTTTCATTTTACAGCAATTTCAATGATGTTGATTTTATACACCTGTTAAAAAAATTCCGTTATAAAAGCTCTACAGAGCTTATGTTCACATGTTACTAAGTCTTGCCGACTTAAAATAAATCTTATTTTATCTATCTTATCTTATCTTATCTTTACTAATAATACATATATTTGGAATTTAACAAGAAAAAAGACATTATAAAAACCATGTCAATTAACAGGGAGCGTTCATGACTTTTGTTCATTAAATTAGAAAAGTCTTGCTAAAGTGTTCCTGATTTCCTGCGCCCTTCCAACAGGCTGGTGCACATCTACAGCATTGTCATTATCATCATTGACGGCATCATGATCTGGCACAGGCATTTTTGTCTCAATTGCCAAGTTGTGCAGGCTAAAACAAGAGCCAATAATTTGGGCAGCTTTGTTTGGCTGGTAACACAAGTGGCCACCAGATCTGTCCAGACATCTAAAATTGAATTCTTAATGTGTCAGTAGATGTAGAGTTATATAAATTGTAATGACAATGTCTCAGTTAGTATCATAACGTGCAAATTGTTCTGGGAGAGCCAAATTCCAGTATTAGCATGGTATAACTGAATAGAAATATTTGTTTTCAAATAATATTGAAATTCTCCATTATGTAAAATAGTACCGGAACATGTGTCATTTCACTTAATAAATAAGTGTACTGTACAACCTAAGGTTATTAAGAGTGTCCTCATAGCATTTTTGTAAAGTTCTGTCTTTGTTACGTAAATTAACAAGAGCATAATGTAGTTCAAAATTTTGGAATGAAACATGCAAATGTTACAAACCGAAATCTAGCTTTAAGCACGCCAAATGACCTCTCCACAACATTTCTTGTTCTTGCATGGGCAACATTGAAGTTTTGTTGCTGATTATTAGCTGGGCGTAGATATGGCGTCATCAGCCAAGCTTTCAGCGGATATCCACTATCTCCAAGTAGCCATCCGTTTCTCTGACTTAGATCTTGTGATATCTGTGAGTTGGTCAAAATGAATGAATCATGCGTTGCTCCTGGCCACCTCACCACAAAATATTTATGAATCTGAAAACGTTAAAGGACTAATTTAAATTCAGAGGTCCAAAATGGCCCTACCTCGCTTACCTGGTTTCCATTGATTGTAATACAAAGTCATCAATACAAGAACAGGTCAGTTTTAAACACGGTTTGTTATTGAACTAATGTTGTGTAAGTGTTTATAAGATTTTAATTTCATTTGATCAAAGTGACCTAGGTTTTTACCCCATGAGACAACTAGGCATGGTGTTTATCACTTCTGTGAAGTATCATTTCATTCTAGCCTTGGGTTTTGGAGATTTAGCGTCCAAAAATTTTACTATTCCTGAGCCCCTGTGACCTTGACCTTTGACCTAGGGAACAAATCATGGGCCATGCACAACTAGGAATTATACTCATCACTTGTGTGAAGTATCATTAAATTCTGACCAGGGAAATTGGAGATTTAGTGTCCACAAGATTCAGTCTACAGACAGACAGACAGTTAAACAGACAAACAAGCTGAATCTAGTATACCCCCTTACACTTTGTGTGTGGTGGTAGGGGGGTATGGGGTATAACTAGACCTAGAAATCATTGAGACAAACATTATTACCAATGTTCATAATGATTGGCTCATACTTCTTTGTTTCAACATGTTAAATACACCTACCATGACATGTACAACAAAATGTGTATCATACTAAACAGTATACAAGAAACAGTTCATTCATGCATAATATTGTGTAGTCAGTTATAATCTCTTTAATCAATCCTGACCTTTTTAAGTTGTAACACATTTCCATCTAATTGTATTCAACCCAATTTAACTATTTTGTAGCAAATTTTGGCATTGAATAATCCTTGGGGCTAGCCATGGTGTGGACATACAGACAGAAAACAAACAATTACTATAGCTCACCTTTTATTATGACCCATACCATTTATTCAGGTTCCATTTTTAATTGTTCAAAGATTTAAGCAACAACCTGATATATGCAGCCACTACATATTCCGACTGTGTAATTTAAGAAGACAGCTTTTATCGGGAGTTTAAATACCACCTGTCTTAAGATACCAACATTTCATTTTCCATGTGTAGTAGGCATACTTGACCAAGTAAGTCTATACTCAGTCTGTGAAATTTGTCACAATTGATGTCGAAAAATTATACAGTATTACTTTAATTTAGATTGATATTTTTAAATTATATAATTTCAATTGAGATTGCTATTTACTACTGACAAAAAATGGTACAAATGGATGCAATAGGAACCAACCTCATGTCAGCATCTGCAATGGCTTGCACATTAAGTGCATGGAATCCTTTCCGGCAAACATATGATGCCTCATCCTCATATGGTGTTTGTATGGGAATGAGAACACCATCTATGCACCCTACAACATTTGGAAAATGTGCTACTTGAAAAAAATTTGTTTTCATGTGCATCACTTTCTGTGGGTCAGTGGGATATCTGAAATTTGTTGAAGATTTATCACTTGGCTTTCAAACTTTTTTCACAAAAAGTATATTGTGAAACTAATTTCAGATTATGATAACTGTAAAATATTCATTTTATTGAATATGAGTCTATGAGATCTGAATTTGATGAATGTAAAGTAAATGACACAATGTGGTTGTAAACAAATTACAATAAAGAAACATTAACACAAAGTTATCAATATTTGTACAAAATGTTCTCATGGTTTTCACAGCAGATACTTTCTAGTAAACTGCAACATAATAGCATCAGAATATTGAAAACAAGTACATGTATAATTTCTTTCCAGACTACAAACAAAAAGTTAATGAAATTATCCAATAAAATATGTATTTAAGATGCATGTAATTTGTCTTTATTATACAAATTGTACATACTATGACATTGTGTTTTGATTTGTAATACATATACTGATGCTGATAAAACATTTGTTTTGTTCCCACTTAGTCCCTGATGGGTACATGTAACTAAAACTAGCTTACCTTATAGGGTAATGCCTAATCAGTGACGAACAAACCCTTGGAATGATTCTGCAAGCTGATGACCTGGAAATGCCATGCAGATCTCCAGTCTCGGACAGAAAATTACCTTTGGCTAAAAATCTCAATGTTACCAGGACCTAAAATAAATGGAGAATGTATACATGTGCATCATTCATTACTGATTAGTTGGAGATCTTTGACACCTAAGTATTCCTATTTCTCGTTCTAAATTTGGTCAACTGACACAATAAAAAGATCAATTTTAGTTATGAAAGCCACAATCAAAAAAAGATTTTATGTATTGAGCACTTACTGCGTTTAAGTGTTATGAATTCTATAATGGGTCATAGGTAAAATCCTACTACATGTATAGTGTATGATAGCACCATATCAACTTAATAGACAGAACATCATAATTCTATAAATCACATGACAAACATTGCCTTATTGCTAACATGTCAGAGTATGTGACTGTAAACTGATAGACATAAGTCATGAAAAAAAACAGAGAGAGAGAGAGAGAGAGAGAGAGAGAGAGAGAGGAAAAGAGAGTAATATATTAAATATTCAATAATGTAGTATCTTCAACACTTTAAACAGACATGATAGTGATAGACTTGGGTACAATAGGTAGACAATTTTTTTTAAAACATTTACATCAAGGCCTTAAATGAAAATTCTTCAATATTCAAAACAAACTAAGATCTATATTTATGATGAATTTAATGTTTACCACTTGATAAAGTGACTTAATTTTTTACATAGACACCAAGAACCAGTTCAGTGATTGACATTACAAAATCTTACTACCTGGTATGTGCTCAGGTACATGATTTGTGGTAGGCATGTGGAAAACTGAGACCTTCATAAAAGTATTTTTTGAGTATGATAGTCAAGATTCATGCTGCATTAGTGTGCAGCATGAATGTCTTTGATAGTAAATAACTAAATATTAAATGCAATTTATGTAAGTAATAAGTTGTAATATTCTTGATAAAAATTTATAGAATGAACTCACCTCTGAGCTCTTAACAAAAATATAAAGACACAAGTTTCTATCATACCATATGATACAGCACCAATTTAAATCAGATTTTCCAAAGACATTTTCAATCAAACTCCTCTGCTTTGGTTGAACATGTTGTATACACCGACCATGACATGTACAATGAACTGTGTATCATATAAAACAAGATACAAGACAGTTCAGTTATGCATTATGTAGTCGGTTAAAATCTCTTTATTCAATCCGCCTTTAAATGAATATCTTGCAATTATCCTCTTGCTTTCCAGTTATGCCTGTTTTTTTCCATGACTGTCTCATTTTGGTTAAATATAGTGTTGCTCACTTGGAATTTGATATGAATTATTGTAACTTTATTAATACCAAAGGTATGTCACTGATTTAATTCTACTCATGTTAACCAGCAAAAGTATTAAAACTTATTATCTACTCACTTTATATTATCTTCAAACTCTTTATTATTGAACAAAATTATCAATGAACACTAATTTAACATCAAGTAAAACATTTTTATAAATGGGTACATCTTGACTTTCATGTGGGTACATCTTGACTTCTGTTGGGTACATCATGGTATGGGTACATCTTGACTATAATCCTGTGGTTCTATCCTGGATATCTAAATATGCACAGAATGAAGTGTTGTTTTTGGCGTGTAGCATTGTCTAGTGGACCTCTACCAAGATTGTTCAAATTATGATCCCTGGGTCAAAATTGACCCCGCCCTTGGGTCACTTGGTTTTACATAGGCTTATATAGGAAAACTTTTAAAATATTTTTCTCTAAAACCACAAGTTTAAATATTTAGCATGTAGCATTGCCAAGTAGGCCTCTTCAAAGTGTGTTTAAATTATGCCCTTGGGGTCAAAATTGGCCCCACCCAGGGGGTCACTTGTTTTACAAAGACGTATATAGGAAAACTTTAAAGTCTTCTCCTCCATAACCACACGGTTTAAAGCCTAGATATTAAGCGTATAACAGCGTCTCGTGGACCTCTTTAAAGTGTGTTCAAATCATTCCCCCAGTGTTAAAATGTTCCCTGCCTGGTAGTTTGGTATAAAAAATCTTTAAAGATCTGCTTTTTCTTAAACTACAAGGCCTCGAGCTTAGACATTATCGTGGTATCAAATTGATAGCGATTTTTATCACATACAGTTATCAGATGAATGTTATAAGACAGTGTTTATCCTCTTGTTATCATAGAATGATGAAGACCACTCAATATTATAAATGATATTTTAGGAATATTCATTTTGATTTTATAGTTTATTATAATAAAATGAATGTAGTTTATTATAATAAAATGAATGTAGTTTATTATAATAAAATGAATGTAGTTTATTATGATAAAATGAATGTAGTTTATTGTAATAAAATGAACGCCTATTACATTGATGAACTAATAAATATAGTATAAGCACTTTGACTTCATTATTTTTATGACTAGGCTAAAACATCATTGAACGTGAGTAGAATACAGTGACTGAAGATATTGCACCCCAAAGGGGCGTATTATATGATAACCCTAGGCGGGCTGATGGGCGGACGACCTCCACATACTTTATCCGCTCTCTAAGTCGAACAGTTTTCATCTGATCTTCACCAAACTTGGTCAAATTGTTTGTCGGCATGATATCTCGGCCAAGTTTGAAAACCAGCCAAAGCATCTCGGGCATTTTTGTATTATGGTCTTTGATTTATGTAAAATTGACCAAATTCACTTTGTCAGCTCTCTAACTCAAACATTTTTCATCTGATCTTCACCAAACTTGGTCAAAATGTTTGTTGGCATGATATCTTCGATAACCAGCCAAAATTGACCAAATTCACCTTGTCCGCTCTCTAAGTCGAACAGGTTTCATCTGATTTTAACCAAACTTGGTCAAATGTTTGTCAGCATAATATCTCGGCCAAGTTCGATAACCACCCAAATCAGCTTAGGCACTTTTGAATTATAGCCCTTGATTTATGCTAAATTGGTCAAAATCACCCTGTCTGTTCTCTTAGTTAAACAGGTTTCATCCGATCTTCACCAATGGTCTAAATGTTTGTGGGCATAATTTCTCGGCCAAGTGCAATAACCATCCAAATGAACTTGGGCACTTTTGAATTATGGCCCTTCATCTATGCAGAATTGGTCAAATTCACCTTGTCCGCTCTACAGTTTTCATCCTATCCTCGCCAAACTTGGTCAAAATGTTTGTGGGTATAAAATCTAGGACAAGATCGATAACCAGCGAAATTGACTTAGGCAATCCTGGATAATGACCCTTGAATTATCTAAAAGTATGAAATTAGCCTTCTCAGCTCCATAGTTCAAACAGTTACTGTTAGTATCCGCCTATGATTTCAAGTTCGTGAGTCAAAGGTTACAGTGGTTTCAAGTTAGCGACTCTAACCACTAGACCACAGGAGCCGAATTTATCAAAAGTATACGGAACACTTGAGGCGATGTAACCAGTGATGTTGTGATAGTTGAGGAGACGTGGTTGGGTTATTGGGGCTGCAGGGATACGTCCGGAAGTGGAATACATTTGTAACCTGGGGCTGTGTTGTAATCGGGGAGACGAGGTTGAAATGTGACTGCATGGGTACTTTAATTAGTTGTGCTATCATGGCAACATGGTTACCAGGGAAAATGGGTAGTCCGTCGGGCCGCGAAAAATGCTACCGGGATACTAAGCAAATATCCCGACTCTTTGTTTATAAATGGAAACATGAGGCTGAGTTCTTGGAGCTCTGGTGATACTTTATGAAACTTTGCATTTTAGGTCACAGACCTATGCACTAAGGGTTGTTGCTTATCTAGAGGAGGCGGGCATGTTACTGGTACATGTACCGATTTCACGGGGTTTCAGACTTCCAATGGCACACGCAGTTTCTAAATGCACCTGAGATGTGAGGGCGCGTGTGTTACCAGGTGCTACGTTGATACTATTATTTGTGGATACAGGATTGAGGCGATACCAGTAAATTTCAGTCCTACCGGTGCTTACTGGTAGTTCACGCGGCTGCGGTGAACTTAATGGACACGAGGTTATAACAGGACGCGGGGATACAAGTAGACACGGGTATGCTGGGAGACTAGGGTATACATGACTCAGTGTACGGGGCTGCATGGAAACTAGGATATATGTGCCAAATTCGCGAGGTAGTAGGGCAATTAGGCGTTGCGGAACTAACTTCACGAAGTTGTAGGCAACGTAGGGGCTAAGGGGCTAACTTCACGGGGAGCAAGGAGACTAAGTGATAGGAATAGCGGAGAAACTAGGTGCACGGGGTTAATTTCACGGGGCTGCGGAGAAACTAGGGCATACGGGGCTAACTTCACAGGACTGCGGGGCTCAATGGTGCTGCGAGACTAACTTCCTACTCGTGTAAAAACCCCATACCAAATTGCTCAACAACGGTGGGGGGTCCCAGTCCAATGAATCTCTTTGATTATGATTTCGAAATAATGTTCAAATTGTAACTTATTTTTGTTTGGACTATACTGTGTCATACAAGGATGAGATGAGGGTAAGATTGCAAGATATAAGAAAAAGAAACTATGTCTGAATACGCGTTTGCGTGTAGAGACGACAAAAGAAGAGAAAGAAGTAAAAAAAAGTTTCATCACTATTCTATCACCTTTCTATCGCTACTAGTAGTCTATCCATTAATTTTTCAGTATTTAAACTGTTAAAGGGACTTTACATCTTTAAGCATACACTTGGTTTGGAAGTTGGTTACTATAACACTATAACCATTAAAGGACCCTTTTAAGTGTCCGTAAGGAAGCTAATTCTAGAGTTTACACATGTATACATGGTATATCTGAAGGCACTTCATGCTATTCTGAAAGCACTTCATGCTATTCGAATTATTCGTGCTAAACTCTCATAAAGAATAAATCCCATCATATGAATTTAATTTTGTGCCCAGGGCATGCAAGAATATACCTTATTTAACTGATGATAAAAAAGTGCTCCTCGAAGCCCGTCGCAGGACAAACGCGTAAAGAAATGTTCAAGATGCATGGCGGAAGTTCCGGTATTTTTCCCACGGTCTTTAACTATTTAAACTGGACACTGTGTTATTGCCGATGAGGCAGTTTTTTATTGATGCTAAAATATGAATAACGTGTTTTTAATACATACCTCAAGTATATATTGTATATTTGATGTAAATGCTATTAGTTTTTCTAAATCATTCAGTAGAGTCCAATGACGTCACACGGGTACTACTGTGATCGTCAAAATATATTTAATATACATGTAGTTAAATATAGTTCATATAGTAATAGACCAGATACAGACGATGTCCATATAAACACTAAAGTATTTTTTCGGCCCATGTTTTCCCTGTTTTCATATACAATTCGAATTAGTGAGATAAGTCCTAAACATACAGGGAGATTGCATGCACACATGCATATGCTTCGTGGTGACGAAATGGCAAATGTTGTTACAGTCGGGCAATTTTCACATCTGGGTGATTTCAAAAATAATGAAGCTTTTTATAAACATGTTAATTAAATGTCATTGCAAAGCTCTATCAGCACAAGTTTTAGCTTATAATGTGTGTTTCATGACTGGTGATGTTGCTGGAAAAGTTTACTTAATTGGCCTCACTTGTTAAAAAATGACAGGATAAAAATAGGCCAAAAATGTCCCGAGTGTACTGATTTTGGCGCGACATATTTCATCTGTACCATCATTTTATATCTTTAATATCTCTTAAATCAAAGTATATATAACAAAACTAGTTTCTGTTATTTGTAAATTGACATGTCCACTTGTAGAATTGTTTTATTTTAAAGTCATTCTTGCATTGATTTAAGCACGTGAGCTTTGAAAGAAACATGACAGTTCAATAATTTTGTTATGCAAATTTTCCCTGTTTTTAACTTCACAAGTTTAAAATTACAAATTAATAAAAATATTTTGAATGAAATTGTTTTGTTTCATCAAAGTAATATATAAACATTGCAATGTAACTAGCATAACTTAACACTTTTTGTTTAAGAATTTGCTGCAGCTGCATACATTATTTTACTCAGAGTTGTCCCAAGTGTACGATTTAGCACAAAATAGCCTTTTTTTGTTATCCTTGAATTAAATAACATCAAACATGTTTTCTTTATAGCATATGGCCATATTATGTTGTGTATTCCCAATCTGATGAAATGGTGCTGTATATTGATAATTTTTAGACACAAATGTGTTGTCCCGAGTGTACGGCACTTTCTGACACTCTTGATTTACAGGTGCCAGTGCCATGATATAAACATTACATATGATTCATTCAGAAGGCAGCTAGCCTGAATGTTGCATCATCTTAGAAAAGTGATTTTTTTACAGTGTTAAAGTGGAATGGTCAGATTTTTTAAGAATATATCACATTTGTGCATTGAATTTACATTAAACATGATTTTTTTGGTTTCTCTCAATAATATAGCTTGATAGAATCACATTAAATCTTTAGAACCACACATCTGCTTATTAAAAATATTGTAGTCTTGAAGATATAATGTTCTAGTCAAAAGTTCATCTATGTATTTAAATAGTTGAGTAATCGTACACTTGGGACATGAAAATAAGTACAAGGCATGTGATGCTTAGCCTGTTCCGTCATGGACCTATATACATATGTATATATAGGTCAGTGGTTCTGTGTATTCTTACAGACATTGATTTAGTGTAACAGTATGGAAAAACTTATCGTGAAATTGCCCTTTAAGGGCAGATAAAGGAGTAAGAAGAACGATAATAAGGAAACTGATCCTAAGAAACTCTCAAAAGGGTCAGAGAGAAAGAGAATTCCGTTTAAAATTAAAGTATGACCCCAAAAAAATGCAGAGCTACAAGCTAAAAAAAGGTTGAAAACAGCACATACAGAGAAAAATTGACAAATGAGCTGAAAATGCTGATTATAATAATTACACATTTTTGTCCCGAGTGTACGAAATAATACATTATATTTGTACCAAGAGATGGAGCACAGTAACACATCCTGACTGTATATATGTTTCATGTAAACATTCCAAATAACAAAAGGGTCTAAACCATAAGCCATAATTGTTGATGTTTAACTTGCTTATTTCAAATATTTGCAAAAGTTATGTAGTATAAACCGAAATATTGTTTGTTACTGCTGAATAGTAACTATTTGTTCGGAAAATGATTAGAAAATTTACTAATAAATATATTTCAATGTTGCCTTTTACCATATTTAGAATGCTAATGTAAGTTTTTTGCCACAAATGTTAATTTTGTCACATGTACTTATGTGTCCCGAGTGTACAACAAAGGAGAAACATGGTTACAGTAAATCTTTTATCAGCTATACTAAAGTCAAATTGAGTTTGATCTTAATGAAACCTTACATTTATCATTTATGCGAATCATATTCTTTTAAAACATGTCTTTTAACAGAAATCAGACGACATTTAGTCAAGTTATAAAAACTTTTTGAAGTGTTTTTAAATTAATGAACACAAAATAGTTAAAAATGATATATTTCACAAATTTTCACTATTTTGTGACCTACTTTTAGTCAGATTATCATTTACATCACTACTTGATATTAACATGTTCAAAACATGCCGCTGCAGTTGTTGTTTGAGATTTTATTTTCTTTAGAAATTTGTTTACCCTCTTCACAGAAAGTTCCTTTAAAGTTTATGAAAAGCTGAAATATTCATTTTTGTTGTTTACTTATTCATTTGACAAAACAGATATACGAAATTGAACATATTAGCAATAAAAATCATACAGCATAATCAAAGTTTAAATTTCAACCCCAATGTCACGCTTTTGCTTCATTTTTTTTTGAAATCACCCATCTACATTCAAGTACGGATATAACGACTCCGGATATAGTGAAAATTCGGATATCAGGAATCACATTTTCTCTGCCCGATTTATTTTATTTCTTTATTCTGTTTGAAAATGTTATACGGATGTAACAAACTCAGGATATAAGGAACACATTTTAATGGTCCCAAGGAGTTTCGTTATAAACGGAGTTTACTGTATTTCTGGTGTTAAATATTATAGGAGCAAGTAGACTGGCATCAGTCGTTAGAGTCATGACCTCCTGTGTTTTCTGGGTATATTTAGCCTCGCCACCAGGCTAGATGACAGTTTATTTTCATTATCTAAGCAGAATAATTTCTGGCCCATATCTCCTGACAGGGCTTGATCATCTACATTTTTGGCGGTAAAGGGAGTTAACTGAGTAAGAAATAGTAAATGTAAGGACTGAATGCCAGTCTAGACATTTGTATAACATCTTAAAATTTCTCCTTCCCATGAGCTTTGATTAAGACAAATTTTTGATAGAGATACTTTCTAAAAAGAAAAAAGACTTGAAGAGAAAAAGTTTAAGACCTCTCAATCTCAACAAACTTTTATAAGTCTAAGGTGCAAGTTGCGCTGTTAAGACCCATTGCTCACATTCTTCTACCAAAACAAAATAAAACATAATTATGTAATCGATATTCCTTACCCACCTGTCTGCTATTGTAAAATCCCAAATCTGTATTGATATGCTTGCAAATACATGAAGGATTCCAACGGCCTAACATGTTCTTTATAGCGACATCGTTTGAATCCTTCGAAGACTGAGGACGTTATGCAACGTTTGGTGTGGTAAGTGCTTGGATGGGTGACCCCGTTGGATCGCCAACATATGCAAATTAATTAATATTTATTTTACTTAAAATTGACAAGATGCAAAAATCATGCGGGCTTTTGAACAAACCGTTTAAGTGTGGGCGTATAGTTGATTTATTGTTGGGAGAATCCGGAGAAAACCTACCTGTCCTATCTAGTGAGGTCCTACTATCTCACATACTATTAAGGACGAGGATCGAAGCCATGTTGCACTGGTGAGAAGCGAGTGCGCTAAGTAATGCGCTAGTTACCGGACAGCCATAAACATTTCACACTCAATTCATCTTTGATGATCAAATGTAATTATCACCAATTGCTGAAAGCTCCAATACAATGGACTCATACCATGGTTTGTGACATGATTAAAGGAAAGTGCTGGTTTATTATTCACCATATTCGTGAGATCTAAGGTATTCACCACATTCGTGAGATCTCAGGTATTCACCATATTCGTGAGATCAATCACCATATTCGTGAGATCGCAGGTATTCACCATATTCGTGAGATCGCAGGTATTCACCATATTCGTGAGATTGAAGGTATTCACCATATTCGTTAAATCGCAGGTATTCACCATATTCGTGAGATCAATCACCATATTCGTGAGATCGCAGGTATTCACCATATATGTGAGATCGCAGGTATTCACCATATTCGTGAGATTGAAGGTATTCACCATATTCGTTAAATCGCAGGTATTCACCATATTCGTGAGATTGAAGGTATTCACCATATTCGTGAGATCGAAGGTATTCACCACATTCGTGAGATCGCAGGTATTCACCATTTTCGTGAGATCGCAGGTATTCACTGTATTCGTTAAATCGCAGGTATTCACCATATTCGATAGAGGATTTTTTATGGATAGTATTAATACTCGGCTAGTGGCAAGTAACGTAACCTTTGCAACTAAGTGTAGATTATGATCACAATGAACACCTATGCAGGATCTACTGTCTACTCTTATTCAGCCAGTAAATTTTGACTTAGTTCCCCTTTGAACTATAAATGGTATACTGTCGAACTTCAAAGATGAACAAATCTATTTTAAAATTAGCAGGGTAAAGCAAAGCTAAAGGTAAAATTTCATTTTAAAACACTAATGCATTTTCATTTGATGTATATCAGATGGATCTTGCTAGAGAAGAGATTTTTCATAACGTACGTATACTATAAGCAAACTAGGTTTTATTCATATTTGATAGAAATAAAGATAATTACATAAAAAGATGTAATATGGACAAAACATTAGAGATCCCGCCAGTGTGTATTAAGAGGGCAGTATTTTGAAATCGAATGATGTTGCATTTAAGAATGTTTGATTTACAGACCATTCTTTCTACTTTCCTAGGGCGGTCTATCAAAATAAATAATACTGTACAAGCAAAAGTCATATTTTACATGAATGTCTAAATATCTATTATATAGGATCATTAAACAGTGTATTCACAGAATAAAGTGTTTTACCTAAATGTATCACTGACCAACTGAAACAAAGATATGTATAAATGGCCTCAATGTCTGTATTAGATAGAGTACTGTTTGCGGGAATAATTATGTTATTTCGAGGAAGCGAAGCCTACGATTTATGACGTATTTATTTGAGCAGTTACTCTATCTGATTTGTATCATGGCATGGCTTCATTGTTTTGTTGAAATTGATTTTCTTTTACAAGTAACATTTTCATAATCAAGCATAGGCTGTTTTGGATCTATGTTTTACCAGGATTTATTACATTACATACAATCCCAGGTTTTACGAACACCGCCGCTCAAAAAAGTCCACTTTTGAAATAAAGATAAAATTGTGATTTTGGGATTTTTTTTTATTTCCACTGATGAAAATATACAGTGAACGTTGCTACAATATAGCTTTCAAAATGTACGAGTCAAAAAGAAAAAGAATCACTTACGAAAAATCAAGCGATGTAAACAAACACTAAAACATTTCTCAAAATCATTTTACTTCCTTAACTACAAAATGTTTAATTCCAAAATCTATTGTGATTTTCAACACCACAGATTTTTAAAACTGTTATAACTCAGCATTAAATGGCAAATAAAAACATGTCACGTGACATATTCCACAACTGATGCTCGGTGTTCTCTTTTTCAGATAGTTCTCTATTGCAGATATATCACAGTCTAAGCTCCGCCGCCATAGTTCTCTATTGCAGATATATCACAGTCTAAGCTCCGCCTCCATACACATTTCAAATTATCAGAAATACAGTAGAGTGTTTCCTATAGATATATGCAGTAGCCATGATACAAGTTCAAGATACCACAGGGACCTGGTTTATATAATTTTATAACTTGTCTTAAAGAGAACGGGGTTTGTAGATTTATTTAGGCTGATCATTCACATTCAGCATTAGATTTGCTTGGTGGTTGTTAATTATGTTACAGACAGTAGTGTATCACATTATGGTGTCAAGTTATGGGGACACCTTGGACAAAAATCAGGTTGATTATTTATCTGGTAGGTCGGGTTCAGGCAAGCGGTCCACAATTTTTGTTTATATCCAATTGAACCACCGGTCACCTTGTGTCTTTGTCATCAATGCAGTCCACAATTTCCACAGGGATATCTGTTTGTTATTTAACTCACAGCCGCAATGGTACGTTATGCCTGTCACCCAAGAACTGTTGTGCAATACATTTTCTCATCAAAAATAGTGGCACAGAGACGATAGGAGTCACTTACAGTAAGAATGACCTGAATCATTAGATGGGTGTTCAGAAGAACACTTGTGTCGCCCTTTTATACTTTGTCTGAATAACTAATGATTACGTGACAAAGTCGAAGTACAAAAACGGGCATAACTCTGTCAAATATGACTTTGACCAACAAACTGTGGAGGTATCATGACCCTTTTGTCACAGGCAATGCAATTTGAAAGTTTGATGAACAAATCTTAATAAATGGCAAAGTTATAGCCAACATAAAGTTTTTGTGACGGACGGACTGACGGACCGACGGGCAAAGAGATTCCTATGTATCGCCTTTTCTCCTAAAGGGCGACACAAAAATGAATGCTGATAATTTTGACAGGCATTGAGTCCCTTAACTAAAAGTCACATTTAGCAATCAAAACAGTTTTATTTTTTTTTTTTTTATTGTGTGTAATATTAAATACAGGCTTCAAAGGCTGAGCTGATGTGGTACTACACAGAACTACAGTATCATACAGTACGGCAGTTCTATAAAGTACTGCGCAGAACTACAACACTATACTAAATTAAAATAAACGTACTGCACCACACAGCTCTGCAGTAGAGCACCACAGTACCACAGAGTACCACAGTACTAAAGAGTACAGTACTGTACAGTACTATAAAAAACTACTTTACTATATAGACTTATTATTCTGTTCTATGCAACACTGCAATCTTTAGAACACTTCAGTACTTACAGTACTACAGACCACCACAGTGGTGTACAGTACTACATACCACCGCAGTAATGTACAGTACTACAGATCACCAAAGTATTGTACAGTACTACAGAACCCCACAGTAATGTACAGTCCTACAGAACACCACAGTAATGTACAGTACTACAGACCACCACAGTATTGTACAGTACTACAAAGCACCACAGTAATGTACAGTACTACAGACCGCCACAGTATTGTACAGTACTACAGAGCTCCACAGTGTTGTACAGTATTAACCACAGTGGTGTACAGTACTACAGAGCACCACAGTATTGTACATTACTAAAGAGCACCACAGTAGTATACAGTACTACAAAGCACCACAGTAGTGTACAGTACTACAGAGCACCACAGTACTGTACATTACTACAGAGCACCACAGTACTGTACAGTACTACAAAACACCACAGTAGTGTACAGTACTACAGACCACCACAGTATTGTATAGTACTACAGAGCACTACAGTAGTGTACAGTACTACAGACCGCCACAGTATTGTACAGTACTACAGAACTCCACAGTATTGTACAGTACTACAGAACTCCACAGTATTGTACAGTACTACAGACCATCACAGTATTGTACAGTACTACAGACCACTAATGTATTGTAGAGTACTACAGACCACCACAGTATTGTACAGTACTACAGACCACTAATGTATTGTAGAGTACTACAGACCACCACAGTATTGTACAGTACTACAGAGCACTACAGTAGTGTACAGTACTACAGACCGCCACAGTATTGTACAGTACTACAGACCATCATAGTATTGTACAATACTACAGACCACTAATGTATTGTAGTGTACTACAAACCACCACAGTAGTGTACAGTACTACAGACTACCACAGTATTGTACAGTACTATAGACCACAATAGTATTGTACAGTACTACAGACCACCACAGTATTGTACAGTACTACAGACCACTAATGTATTGTAGTGTACTACAAACCACCACAGTAGTGTACAGTACTACAGACTACCACAGTATTGTATAGCACTAGGCACCAGTATTGTAAGTACTACAGACCACCACAGTATTGTACAGCACTACAGACCACCACAGTATTGTACAGCACTACAGAGCACCACAGTATTGTACAGTACTACAGACTACCACAGTATTGTATAGCACTACAGACCACCACAGTATTGTAGACTAGACCAGTATTGTACAGCACTACAGACCACCACAGTATTGTACAGCACTACAGAGCACCACAGTATTGTACAGTACTACAGACTACCACAGTATTGTATAGCACTACAGACCACCACAGTATTGTACAGTACTACAGACTACCACAGTATTGTACAGATAACCCCTTGTACAGTACTACAGACCACCACAGTATTGTACAGCACTACAGACTACCACAGTATTGTACAGCACTACAGAGCACCACAGTATTGTACAGTACTACAGACTACCACAGTATTGTACAGCACTACAGACCACCACAGTATTGTACAGCACTACAGGCTACCACAGTATTGTACAGCACTACAGAGCACCACAGTATTGTACAGCACTACAGAGCACCACAGTATTGTACAGTACTACAGACTACCACAGTATTGTATAGCACTACAGAGCACCACAGTATTGTACAGCACTACAGACCACCACAGTATTGTACAGTACTACAGACTACCACAGTATTGTATAGCACTACAGACCACCACAGTATTGTACAGTACTACAGACCACCACAGTATTGTACAGCACTACAGACCACCACAGTATTGTACAGCACTACAGAGCACCACAGTATTGTACAGTACTACAGACTACCACAGTATTGTATAGCACTACAGAGCACCACAGTATTGTACAGTACTACAGGCTACCACAGTATTGTAAGCACTACGACCACCACAGTATTGTAAGCACTACAGAGCACCACGTATTGTACAGTACTACAGACACCACAGTATTGTATAGCACTAAGGCACCACAGTATTGTACAGTACTACAGACTACCACGTATTGTACAGCACTAGACCACAAGTAGTGTATCTGCAGACCACCACAGTATTGTACAGCACTACAGACTACCACAGTATTGTACAGCACTACAGAGCACCACAGTATTGTACAGTACTACAGACTACCACAGTATTGTACAGCACTACAGAGCACCACAGTATTGTACAGTACTACAGACTACCACAGTATTGTACAGTACTACAGACTACCACAGTATTGTACAGTACTACAGAGCACTACAGTATTGTACAGTACTACAGACCACCACAGTATTGTACAGTACTACTGAAGTACCAACTAGTCATTAAATGAGTGGGTACTTCAATAATATTAAAGGGATTGAGTTGAAACTTCACAGAATGATAGAAGACATTGAGAAGAGTACCAAAAACTGCAACTTCGGATTTTATTTTTGAATTATCGCCCTTTATGTAAAAAACCTTTTCGGCCTTAAGGCACTTTGATTGTTTTAAGAATCACTTTATAAACTATATAATTTCTAAAACCATTAAGTATCTCGATAAAACGCATTATTCTTAATGATCAGAAAGTTAATAATTTAATGACAAGAAAAATGAAATAACCACTCACGTGTTTTTGTTGTTTATTTGTCTGTTTTACTGAATATGTATAAATTTTATGTTACATCTCTACAGTGGATTTTCTTAGTGTAAGAGCTGCATGGTTTGGCCCACAAAATTCTTCAGTGGTTTATTTAGATTTAATTTAAAATTTTAAAATGCAATATAGCTGGATTCCTACGTTCAAAAGACGTATTGCATGATATAAATAGTGTAACATAAAATTCGACAGTGGTACTTCTTTTATAATTATTTAATGACAATAAAAACGAAAGTACACATATATTACATTAATATTTTTAGAGTATGTCTCTACTTGAAGAGATAATATATTATGGGTCAAATTATTTCTTTCTTAAGGTATTAATTTTATAAACCACTGAGTAAATAGACAAGCTATGTTTCTACTGTTACACACTTACCTTTGTCACAAAATGACTGACTGTTTGTTTACGAGATATGCTGGTCGTTAGGCCAAACCATAAAAAACGGTTAAGTGTTTTCTTGCGGACCGTAAATGTTTTAATGCCGAAACTACTGAGAGTTATTGTTTATCTTAACTGTTCTATGGAAAACAGAAACATCGACGGAAGCGCTGCTACTGGAGGTTTTCTATTTTGCATAAAACATGCACGGATAAACACTACCGTTAGTATTCGGGGCATGTAACCGAAATCACATTGTTTCTTCTATTGGCCTTATCGAAGACAATCGCATTAAGAAGTATTTAAAAGGGATGAGTGGTTTTCCTTTTTTCAGAAATCGTATGTCCACCTATTTTAGAACATTTCGTGCTTTATATTCTGTGGTTCGGAATGAAGATCATGGTAAGTGATGAAATTAATATTAAAATTATATTACCCATCAAAATTTCTAAATTCAGAAATTAAACCTAACAGAAATGCTGTATTCCCAATTTTTTACTAGGTAAGTCAAAACGATGTTCAGTGATTTTCTCTATATTCAATGGGAATAAATGTGAAACAAATTCACATAAATGTAGTTTGGTTGTTACTCTAAATGGTTTGGAAATTTTCATTTTTCAATTGGAATAAATTAGTGATTAATGTATATCTTAAAGACATGGTCACTTTCAGCGTAATATCACTTTAATTAATATTTATGTTAATAAAGATTGTTTTAATCAATTGTCGTAGCCTCCGAGAAATGACGTCATTATTCGAGTAAACAGTACAGATTTGCTCTATAGCGCCGTTGTTACTGTTCTATGGCACATTTGCTCTGTAGCCCGTTTTAACTGTTCTATGTTGTAGATATATCATGCTGTCTATTGTAGATTGATCATAGTTTTAAGCTCCACCCCCATACACAGCGCAAATTATAACGTATATAGTTATGTGCAGTAGCCATGATATAAGCATTCTAAATGAATGCAATCATTGTTGAAAATGTTCAATATATATTAATGAATAACTAAACTTGAACTATCTTTAAAACAGATTATCGGCGCAATTTTGAGTATATTAAAGCGATTGGTAACTAGATTTTATAGTAAAAAATCCTGTCGACTTTTTATGTAATCAGAAGGCGACAATTGTCACCCGGTGAGCAAAAGTGTGCATCCTGACCGGGACGCCAAGCTACAAGACCCTTTGCTTACGGCACCAGTAACATCACCAGCAGTAGCCGTAGTAGTGGCAACGGCACCAGTTACATCAGCAGCAGTAGCCGTAGTTGTGGCAACGGCACCAGTTACATCATCAGCAGTAGCCGTAGTTGTGGCAACGGCACCAGTTACATCAGCAGCAGTAGCCGTAGTAGTGTAAACGGCACCAGTTACATCAGCAGCAGTAGCCGTAGTAGTGGCAACGGCACCAGTTACATCAGCAGCAGTTGCCGTAGTAGTGGCAACGGCACCAGTTACATCAGCAGCAGTAGCCGTAGTAGTGGTAACGGCACCAGTTACATCAGCAGCAGTAGCCGTAGTTGTGGCAACGGCACCAGTTACATCAGCAGCAGTAGCCGTAGTAGTGGTAACGGCACCAGTAACATCACCAGCAGTAGCCGTAGTTGTGGCAACGGCACCAGTTACATCATCAGCAGTAGCCGTAGTTGTGGCAACGGCACCAGTTACATCAGCAGCAGTAGTAGTAGTGTAAACGGTACCAGTAACATCACCAGCAGTAGCCGTAGTAGTGGTAACGGCACCAGTTACATCATCAGCAGTAGCCGTAGTAGTGGCAACGGCACCAGTTACATCAGCAGCAGTAGCCGTAGTTGTGGCAACGGCACCAGTTACATCACCAGCAGTAGCCGTAGTAGTGGCAACGGCACCAGTTACATCAGCAGCAGTTGCCGTAGTAGTGGTAACGGCACCAGTAACATCAGCAGCAGTAGCCGTAGTAGTGGCAACGGCACCAGTTACATCAGCAGCAGTAGAAGTAGTTGTAACGGCACCAGTAACATCATCAGCAGTAGCCGTAGTAGTGGCAACGGCACCAGTTACATCAGCAGCAGTAGTAGTAGTGGTAACGGCACCAGTAACATCACCAGCAGTAGCCGTAGTAGTGGCAACGGCACCAGTAACATCAGCAGCAGTTGCCGTAGTAGTGGTAACGGCACCAGTTACATCAGCAGCAGTAGCCGTAGTAGTGGCAACGCCCAGTTACACACGCGTGCCGTTGTGGACCCAGTCTACACGCCCTGAGTGCACGCACTTACTCCCGCCCTATGGCAACGGCACCAGTTACATCAGCAGCAGTAGCCGTAGTAGTGGTAACGGCACCAGTTACATCAGCAGCAGTAGCCGTAGTAGTGGCAACGGCACCAGTTACATCAGCAGCAGTAGCCGTAGTAGTGTTAACGGCACCAGTTACATCAGCAGCAGTAGCCGTAGTAGTGGTAACGGCACCAGTTACATCAGCAGCAGTAGCCGTAGTAGTTGTAACGGCACCAGTTACATCTGCAGCAGTAGTCGTAGTAGTGGTAACGACACCAGTTACATCAGCAGCAGAAGTAGTAGTGGTAACGGCACCAGTTACATCACCAGCAGTAGCCGTAGTAGTGGTAACGGCACCAGTTACATCAGCAGCAGTAGCCGTAGTTGTGGCAACGGCACCAGTTACATCAGCAGCAGTAGCCGTAGTTGTGGCAACGGCACCAGTTACATCATCAGCAGTAGCCGTAGTTGTGGCAACGGCACCAGTTACATCAGCAGCAGTAGCCGTAGTTGTGGCAACGGCACCAGTTACATCATCAGCAGTAGTAGTAGTGGTAACGGCAGCAGTTACATCAGCAGCAGTAGCCGTAGTAGTGGTAACGGCACCAGTTACATCACCAGCAGTAGCCGTAGTAGTGGCAACGGCACCAGTTATATCACCAGCAGTAGCCGTAGTAGTGGCAACGGCACCAGTTACATCACCAGCAGTAGCCGTAGTAGTGGCAACGGCACCAGTTACATCAGCAGCAGTTGCCGTAGTAGTGGTAACGGCACCAGTTACATCAGCAGCAGTAGCCGTAGTAGTGGTAACGGCACCAGTTACATCAGCAGCAGTAGCCGTAGTAGTGGTAACGGCACCAGTTACATCAGCAGCAGTAGCCGTAGTAGTGGTAACGGCACCAGTTACATCAGCAGCAGTAGCCGTAGTAGTGGTAACGGCACCAGTTACATCAGCAGCAGTTGCCGTAGTAGTGGTAACGGTACCAGTTACATCAGCAGCAGTTGCGTAGTAGTGGTAACGGCACCAGTTACATCAGCAGCAGTAGCCGTAGTAGTGGTAACGGTACCAGTTACATCAGCAGCAGCAGTAGTAGTAGTGGTAACGGCACCAGTTACATCAGCAGCAGTAGCCGTAGTAGTGGTAACGGCACCAGTTACATCAGCAGCAATAGCCGTAGTAGTGGTAACGGCACCAGTTACATCAGCAGCAGTAGTAGTAGTGGTAACGGCACCAGTTACATCAGCAGCAGTAGCCGTAGTAGTGGCAACGGCACCAGTAACATCTGCAGCAGTAGCCGTAGTAGTGGTAACGGTACCAGTTACATCAGCAGCAATAGCCGTAGTTGTGGCAACGGCACCAGTAACATCAGCAGCAGTAGCCGTATAAGTGGTAACGGTACCAGTTACATCAGCAGCAGTAGCCATAGTAGTGGTAACGGCACCAGTTACACCAGCAGCAGTAGCCGTAGTTGTGGCAACGGCACCAGTAACATCAGCAGCAGTAGCCGTATAAGTGGTAACGGTACCAGTTACATCAGCAGCAATAGCCGTAGTAGTGGTAACGGCACCAGTTACATCAGCAGCAGTAGTAGTAGTGGTAACGGCACCAGTTACATCAGCAGCAGTAGCCGTAGTAGTGGTAAGGCACCAGTTACATCAGCAGCAGTAGCCGTAGTAGTGGTAACGGCACCAGTTACATCAGCAGCAGTAGCCGTAGTAGTGGCAACGGCACCAGTAACATCACCAGCAGTAGCCGTAGTAGTGGTAACGGCACCAGTTACATCAGCAGCAGTAGTAGTAGTGGTAACGGCACCAGTTACATCAGCAGCAGTAGCCGTAGTAGTGGTAACGGCACCAGTTACATCAGCAGCAGTAGCCGTAGTGTGGTACGCACCAGTACACGCGCAGAGCGTGTGTGACACAGTGGCAACGGCACCAGTGACATCACCAGCAGTAGCCGTAGTAGTGGCAACGGCACCAGTGACATCACCAGCAGTAGCCGTAGTAGTGGCAACGGCACCAGTTACATCAGCAGCAGTAGCCGTAGTAGTGGCAACGGCACCAGTGACATCACCAGCAGTAGCCGTAGTAGTGTAATCGGCACCAGTTACATCAGCAGCAGTAGCCGTAGTAGTGGTAACGGCACCAGTTACATCAGCAGCAGTAGCCGTAGTAGTGGTAACGGCACCAGTTACACAGCCAGTTATCAGCAGCAGTAGCCGTAGTAGTGGTAACGGCACCCGTTACATCACAGCAGTATCCTTAGTAATTGTCAACGGCACCAGTTCCGCCTGCCGTAGTAGTGGGCACCAGCAGCAGTAGCCGTAGTAGTGGCAACGGCACCAGTTACATCAGCAGCAGTAGCCGTAAGTGGTAACCCAGCCGTAGTGTGAGTTGGCAACGGCACCAGTTACAGCAGCAGCAGTAGCCGTAGTTGTGGCAACGGCACCAGTTACATAAGCAGCAGTAGTAGTAGGAGGAGGAGGAGGAGGCAAGGGCAGCAGCTGTAGTAGCATCAATAGCAGTCAATAACCACAAAAACATCGTGTGTTTCATACGTTGAAAATCAGCACATCACGTTTACAGTTGTGTTATATGCGATGCGCTCTATACATGGTGGCAATTAATTTTATGACAACGGCGTATAAAAATTGGGGCTGTGAAAATGATATGATGCCATTTGTAACTGAAGTTGATGTAGTACTAGGTAGTAAGTTATATAGGATGACAAATTTGAACTTTGTGCATTTTCTTGTGTTTAAAGTTGAAGACACTATTAGTAATGTTGTTTCTGGCTTTGCTGGTAACAGTCCAGGCGCAAAATACAACTACAACAACAGCAGCCCCGACAACGACAACAGCTGCAGATTCGTCGGCAGGTTAGAAAATAGCTTTTCAGTTTTAGAAAGACTATAAGAAAACTTGTATGTATTATAGATAGATTCCACATAAATTATAGGAAAGATGAAAGATGATGAAGCGTTGAGTTGAAAATTCATTTGCCGAAATTTTCAAAAGTTCGAATCTCTCTCGTAGGCGTTTTCAATATCTGGAACCATGCAGCCAACAAAAATATACACCTGTAGATCAAGCGACTATTATAATATTCCTTTTATCATATGCTTTTACCGCATGTCATTTAAAACATAACGGCGTAAAGCCAACATAACGCGCTTTAGATGACGCATTAAGAAGTATTTAAAAGGGATTAGTATCTTCCGTGCATAAACAAACAACATCAATAAAATATAAATGCAAAATGTGAATCACCTTTCTGGTTGATTTGAAGCGAAAATGATCTAAAGAATAGTTTTTTGTTTCGGTGTCAGAATATCGCGTTATAATTTCACCGAGTGGACACAAAGTGTGATATTTGCACGAGGAGTGAAAATAACGCAATATTACATCATATGTTTCAAAATCTACTTTTGTAAGACTAAGTTTGTTTCAATAAAATTTCGCAAATCGCGGGAAACATCACCAGAAAGCATACATGTATCATTTTAACGACGTCATCGTCGTATGGTTTCCGGGATTCATTACGCTCAGTATACTTTTTGACGTTAATCCGGGTACAAGATTTTCGATTTTTGATTTTCACTGAGTGAACAATGAGTTTATCTCGATATATGTGTAACCCATCGTTATATTTAGATAAACCACCGAAACACATAATTTATAGGGAATATTAGGCTACTGTCTTTTGATAAATTAGAATAGAGGATAATTGTTGGTTTCGGTGTAGTATCATGTTATACCTTCACCAAGATGGCACCAAATGTGATAGTTTCACGCGTGAAATTAATTACTTTTTCGTGTTCATGAGTGCTTGTTTTAAAAAGTGTCGAAAATCGTGGGAAACGTCATAAGAAAGCATAGCACTTACGACGTCATCGTCGTATGGTTTCCTGCATTCGTTACGTTCGGATTACTTTTTGACGTTAATCGGAATACATTTTGTAGATGATTTTTCCTTTCTTTCCCGTACCTAACTTTGGGTGTTCCTAAAAATGAAGAATTAATGCCCGGCTGTCAGGTATACCCGAGTCGCTAATTTTTGATGTTATTAATGTGGGTAATTACTTTCAACCCATTTTTATGCAAGAATCTTATATCTGTTTCTAGGTCATCTATATGCAGTTATGATTCCAGCTGTTCTGGCCGCTATCACAGCAAAGATCCTGCCAAAAGTTGTCACATTCTAATTTCACTGGAAGGTTATACATGGTGAGTAGCTATACATATTTAAAGTAACAATTGATAATCACTTATGTTTGAGGGTGTTATCGTAGAGGATAATTCTTGGTTTTGGTGTTTTATGCGCAAAAATTTCACCGAGTGGATACCAAAGTGGCCAGAGTGATATATAATTACGTATAAGTAACGACGAAGAGGGTTATATTTTACGATCGAAACCAAACTTGGATATTTATTATTTTGATTTCTTTAACTCGACTTTTTTAAAACAACATTTGAAGAAAATGAGAGAACTATCAGATTTCATCAACGTAATTTCCAGTTGCGGGACTATGCACACCAAAATAGAATATTTGCCCTTTCGTTGCAAGTTAACACCTTCGAAAAAAAAACGCTATTTTTTCAATAAGTGACTTTCATTCAACAAAGGTATTCGAAGATTTTCAGTTTGTTACATCAAAAACTTTAATAATCTAATTTTAAAGTAAATGTAACAGGAATTTCATTTATAGAAATGGTGTTCGAATCGTTTCGTAGAACGGTATGCAATAAATATGCATTAAAGTATATGACAACATTTGAAAAATATAACGTTGCGGTTATCCATTACAATGACTGTCAACAGTGTCTCGGGTTGATTAATGACGTCACTAATGTAATACAGAAACATTAACTAACAAGCCATTTAAATAAAAGTAAGTTGTTAAATGGGCGGCATTCGGTAACATTAATCAAGATTAACTGGACATTTTGGCATTCATCGGATCCCACCGCTATTGGCCCCAAGTCATCCACAGTATGCCATTTTTAAGTTCTTCTAAACGTCGGTTTAAACTGAACAGCCTAAATGAAACACGATGTTCGTGCAGCGTACGTTCAAGGTCGGTTTATTAGAATAACTCCATATAAAGTTTCTTACTTACTTTTATATAAATAGGTTAATTTCTTGATTTCATTCATGTTAAGAATTAAAGTTAACAATGTGACACATTCTCACAATTTTATACATATGAAGGACCGTTTGAAAAGTTTTAGATTTAATGGTTTCGGCTTTAATATCGTATACGCATAATTAGTTGGTTTTGGCGTAATTATCTCGTTAATTTTTCACCGAAGTCATGGGCACCAAAGATTGGCGCAGCAACAAGTGAAAATAACTTACTAGTGTTTTGGGCTTCACGAGTGAAATTATCACGATTTTAGATCGATACAATGTATCAACATTTTTCTCTTTTTTTTATTTCTTTAACTCTATTTTTCTTAAAGTTTACTACTTTCAATATGAATCATGTTTACGCTAAAATTGCAGGGACCGCATCATCAGAACGCATAGCAAACATGACGTCATTTTAACGGTGTCATCGTCGTATGGTTTCCAGCATTCTTTACGCTCGGTGTACTTTTTTAAGTTAATCCGGGTAACAGATTTTTATATTCTTGCATACCGGATCGGGGTATTGGTGTAATAACACGTTATAATTTCACCGAGTGGGCAGCAAAAGTAATATTTTCACGAGTGGCGCAGCCATGAGTGAAAATTACTACTTTTGGTGTTCACGAGAGTGGAGCCGCCGTAGCGCAATGGTAGCGCGTTCGCCTCAGGATCGAAGAGCCCCGGGTTCGATCATCGCCATGTCGGAAGTGTCCTAAGGCAAGACACAAATAATTCCACATTGCTTTTCTCTCTTCGAGGTTGATTCCATCTGAGATGAGTCTCGAGAGCGATTAATATAAGTTGTAAGAACTTGTTTCGCAATTGAGAATAAACAAATTAGTATAAACGTGATATTACACCGATACCAACAATTGTTCTGTTTATTTTGTGGTTAAACTCTACTTTTATTGAGTTTGTTTCTATAAAACATCGAAAATCGCGGGAAACGTCATCATAAAACATAGCACAAATGACGTCATTTTAACGACGTCATCGTCGCATGGTCTCCAGCATTAATCTCGGTATACTTTTTGACGTAAATCCGGACTAAAGATTGCAAAAACAGTGAAAATAAAAATGGTAATCCACTGTTACAAAACTGTGGATTCTCACTTTTATTTCACTGATAAAACTCTATAATTCACTGGAAAACATAAAATAAATAGAGGATATTTGTTTGTTTTGAGTGGATATGGAATATATCTCACCGAGAAGTGATACAATTGTAATATTTTCACGAGCGCGATTATCTCACCAAGTGTGCCAATATCGCCTTAAGGCACACCTGTCCCGTATAATAACCTCTAAATATACCACGTCAAAAAACAAATAACAATTTTATTACCCTTCCCTTTCTTAAATTTTGAATGATTCGCTTAATTTTTAATTCATATTTATTTTATGCTTTTCAGTGAAATACTGAAATATATCGGTGAAATAAAATTGGTATTTCACTGTTTCAAAGCAGTGAAAATATCATTTTTATTTTCACTGTTTTTGCCGAACTACTTTTTAACCACATTCTAAACAAAAGTCCCATATTTTCACACCCAGGATCTCCAGCTCGTCCTCCATACAAAAGTATCATACACATGATTGACAGTGAGTGATTAATCACGTTAAAATACTTAGCTTTATCCAATTTCTCACCTATGAGATACATATTTCCCCTCATTTATCGGTGATAGAACATTAAATAAAATTGAAAAATGGCTATAAAATTTTTATTTTTGAAATAAACATAGGGTTGTTGGTATTCATTTTCTTAGTTAGATCATTTTCTACATGTATTCATCTATAGCAATTTTGAATAAAAATTTGAGAAAAAGTTGATTTTCATTTTTTTTCACCACCATTCAATTTTCAGAGTAATTTCTTAATACTCGTATGATCATGGTCTGAAACTTATAAGTCACCTATAAAAAGTGGAAAACTTCCTCTACAATCGCTCATTATTCACAAATGCAATAAATTGTGACAAATTTTGTATTTAGGTCAGCCCTGGACCGAGCATTTTTTAATGAATGAACAGCTGATTGATTATTACGCCACGATTCATGGTGTGACGAATTGCAGACTTATTTAATAAAAAAAAAGTCAATTTAGGCCTATATCTAATGAATTGATGTTTCATTTTCGCTGTATGATAAAGATTGAAATGACTTCTTAAATACTTTTATCTGAAATAATCAAAATATTTTGAACTACTTTTGTTGCGTTTTCAGTAATGATGGTAGTAATCATTCTGGGGTTCTCCATGGGCATTAAGAAATACTATAATTCCAAATTTTACTAAATATTTTGCCAAAAAACATAAAAGAAAAAGAAAATTTGTTTGTTTCAGTGAAATGTCAATTTTATTTCACTCGTGAACACCAAACAAATGACATTTTCACTCGTGGCTACGCCACTCGTGAAAATATCAATGATTGGTGTTCACTTGTGAAATAAAATTGATATTTCACTGAAACAAACAAATATCCTCTATTTATTTACGTGTCATTGACCAATCAAACGGCTGGAAATTTCGTCTAAGGGTAATAAATTATTTATATATATGACTGTGTCTTCCAGATATTAAAGTCTCAAATGGATTGAACTATTTCTAGATTTTGCTGGATATAAGTTTGAGAGAATTATCTCAATAGCAACCCATTGTGAATAGGCAGTCGCGATTGTTTTGCCATCTGTACATGTAAACTGTACGCCTCTTTCAGATATCAATGACGATGAAGGTTGAGAAGTATATCGTCCTGCTTGGCTGCATCTCTTGTTCACCAAGAAAGGAAAATGAAACATCCGAATAATTTGAACTTTTGTATAAACTTTAAATAAAACATATCAGTTATCTCCCTACTGTAATGTATTTTGTATAGTGTATGTTATTATAACTATCTTATTTGCCCCAAACGTCAATAAAACATTCTCTTAAAGACTGACATAATTTTGTTTTAGACATTTTTGGTCTTGCATACAAGACCATAAACAGAGATCAAATGTATCGGTGTTATACATCGGTAGGTTAAAGAACCTGGGATGTCCTTGACACCGGGGCACCTTCTAAACCGCGTGCTATCATCCAAAATACACAACCTTTTCTGCAGGCCGCGTTGGTCATACGGATTATCCGATACCAACGGAAAAAAGAAACAATTGTGAAATAGGGTAAGGACCGTGGTTTACTCAAGAACTGGTCGCTGAAATTACGGTAAGCGAAATCCATGCCCCATTTCTTACACAATTTATATAAAACCTAACGCAACAATTTACAATATGACCTTACAGCGAATGTCTTGAATTTGACGCTACTTTCTAGACCATCTTTATACCATTACCCTGGAGCCAAAATTTTAGTAATAATAGTTTCAAAGGATCGAAAAGTATGAGAGATAATTCACGATTTTATATTTGGCTTTTACTACAATAAGTAAACTTGCACTGCAACAAAATGCTAATATTAAATTTCCCTTTCTCTGCCGGATGCAAGTGGCACTGTTATAGTTACCAGTGCAGATCATGAGCAGCCTTTACATTTTCACATTTAGTGAGCACCCCTATGAAATTGCTCGAATGCCCGTTATAGAAATTTACTAGTGTAAATGTAAATCTATTTGCCCTCTATTTTGCTACATGATCACACACTCGTCGGGTGTCGGCCGCTCATCCCGGAGGTTGCGGTTTCGAGCCCGACTGGGGTCACGACCGTACTTCCTCATATGACACCAGTACTGGTTTTTCCAGGAACGGACTCGAGAGTGACTCGATAAGCTACAAGTTTTCTTCACAATCGAGCTAAAATAAATTAGTATAAACTACACTCGTCGGGGATTGTAACGCCAACCCCGCTAAATGTCTGAAATGGACTGCTCCATTTTTCAACTAGTATCATCAATTATTTTAAAATGACTGCGACTGAAAACTTATTACTTCAAAAAAAATTGATAACGAATTTTAGAATAATATATCAAGTTTTCATTTATTAATTGTTATTTTGTCAATGTCAGTCAGTGAACCCTGATCCTAGTTCAGTAAGCACATAATAGATAAAACAAATATTGTTTCAACGCATTGAGGGCTTTCATGCCACTCGATTATCTAATGACATGTTATGCTTTGAATAAATATTTATATTTGAATTACAGTAGGGCGTTAGAGAGAATAGTCATATCTTTTCCCATTAAGTAAGTTCATATTGAATAGCCAAATACATAGTTATCCCCGGTCAAGGTTTTCAAGTTCAACAAAAGGAAGTTCAGTAACACGATAAATATTGTTTTATGACCAACTTTTCAAATTTGTTTCAAACTATTTCAAAACATTAATCTTAAAGCACAGGTGAGTGTAGCGTACCAGGGACCCAAACAGTGAATGTTAGATAAAAATAGCCTAATGACTATATATCAATAAGAAGGTAAACAACACAGTTCGCACATAGACCCAGTTTCAGCTTCAATTACTTCATACAGAATAGTGCATATTTATCAAAACCTATTGCATATATACCTAACGTAATTATATTTTCCGTAAACGTTTTATCTTCAAGGTCCAAATGCAAACCTTTTTGGTTTCAGCGACTGATAGTTACCGAAATTTTTACCATTTTTCGCCAACTCGAATAAATCTACATATTTTTGGTTAAACCTACTTTTTTCCAGTTGTGCAACATACAAAATCGCGGGAAACGGCACAAACACTGCAATACTTGAGCTCAGTATTCGCATAGTTACATGTATTAGTGATGTGTAACCTACGACCTGGATAAGACCTGGCCGATCGAAAATAAATATGGTAAACTGCTTTTTCCCGATTATCAGTATGGCTGCACTGTATATGTTTACAATATATATCAACGAAAATAAAATGAATACTGCTATTTATCAAAACGGATCGTATATAAAACTGGAATTAGCTTTTCCGGAAATATTTACTTCAAATCCAATTTCTACGAGCGTCGGTTGTGTAATATTTGGACTGACACAAGGCGAGATTGTTTAAAATTTTGTCAAAGCGAAGTATTCAGTGTTACAAATGTGTGACATTTATTCAGGGTTGACGAAAAAATACAAAAAAACGGAAATTATCACTCGCTAGGACAACAGTCCGCGCATAGACATGCCATTAGTGATGTGCAAACCTCGCGATAAAACTAGCCCATCTATACAGTATGGAAACTGGTTTCCCAGAATATAAGGCTGCTCTATATTTTACTTAGCCGAATAACATGCATCATGGATTAGACGGGTGTTTTGGGAACATGAATTCTTTTGGAAATATTTAGACCCTTACTACGAGCGTCAGTTGTGTGGATCGACACAAGGCCAATTGTGTAAAAGTCGAGGGAATTCAGTGTATGTCACTTTTACCTCGTTTCTCCGAAAAAAGAAAAAAAAAAAAAAAAAAAAAAAAACGGATTTCAGTGCTAGGACACAGGCGCCATGGTATTGCCATGCCCATGTGCAAACGTCGCGTAAAAAATAGCGCATCTATACCTAAATAACACACTTTCATGCCAAAAAAAGGTAAAATATTATTCCGGTACATCATCATGGACACTGGTCTATATTATCACCTCGAACAGGATGGTGGACCCAATAAGACAATTACAAACAACAAAATCATTGAGGGCGTGTTTTCGGGAACATGAATTGTTTGGAAAGCCCTTACTTTGGCTATTTTGTCATACCAAGCAAAAGTGTCATCGAGGAATTCAGTATTCGCTTGTACCTCTTTCCCGAAACCCGTTCAAGCAGCGATTTCGGGAAATTTTGCCTGAACAAAGGTACTGAAATTTTATCGTGCAATACTAGTTTCAGAGCCAGAGTAGTGTGTGTATGTTGATCATGATTTTGTGTAATCTTACGTGCTTCCATTGTCAACTTCAGTAAGAAGAGATTAAAATGTCAAGACAACTGCAGTCTGTGAAGAAAAATGATAGATGAATAAAACTGCTATACAGCGTGCTCGTTATGAGCACTCTATGGTATAGATAGAGAATGGAAACACAAGGGTATTTGATTTAGTCGAGGGTGCGTAGATGCCCGCATGTTTCTGTTCTCTATCTCTTTTGTATCATAGCCAATGTAATGTAATCTCGGTAGCCGCGTTATGCAAATGATTAAAGTTTCATAAAGAAACTTACGTCAAAACTTAGACGTAAACATACAGCAGCACATAATGAGTCAACGTTGACAAATGTTTTATCGTAAGTTTCAGGCTTGTATAGCGATAGTAGTTAGGGGAGTCTGAGAAGTGATGAATGATGACGCTGAAACTCAATATCTTGGAAACAAAGCATCGTGGGAACAAAAATAGAGGAGTATTAACAATATAAACACCTAGCATCATTTCACTTACCCATACCTACATTTATAGGTAAAGCAAACTTATAGTGAAGATGCAAGCAAGAAACAAATTATTGAACATAATAGCAGCCAGATGCAAAATATTTTATCATGTTGTTATTAATTTGTGATTTTTTTCACATAAGGCCAATCATAATTTTTAATCTAACTAAAGTATGCAAGCATCCTTATATTTTTAACATGGGTCCGTCAAATCGAAACGAATTTGTAGTAAATCTCTTTATCTTAAAATTAAACACATGTGTTCCAAGTTACCAATGGTTTTTCAGCCTAGAATAAAATATGGTGTGTCTAATTGTTCTAATTGCTATAATGAATCATGATATCAACACTGAAATAAAGTTTTCCAAAACCAATGCACAGTGCAGTAACTTGGCGTACAGGTATCTGATACCGACACAGCAGTTAATCAATTGTTTCTTGTTGCAGGGATGCATTGCATACGTTTTTTTGACGAGACAAAAGTGAAACATGGCTCTAAAATACCGACAAATGGAAAGGCTTCCGTCATAACGGGCCTTCGACTGCTTGAATGCCACCAGGGCCCAGACCACAGGCTAAATTCACGGGCGTCTGCGTCTGCAGAAGCTAGCGTATGTATTAATTCAAACAAAATGTTTTAAATACAAGAATCATAGTAGTAAATAATTACTGATGAGAACATATTGACCAAATCTAACAAATATTTAATTTAACGGATATGATATAATGCATTTTTTATCAGAACGCATTAATCGTAAAGATATCGAAATGTTATTTCTAAGTTCAGTAAAAAGTTAATAATCACATATCTCTGAAACAAACTCATTAAAATTCTGCATTTACGTATTAAAAAAGCAGAACACCAAGTGTCATACTTAAGTTATTTTGTGTATTTTTGTCTCAAATTTTGGTGATTCCATTTCAATCAAACTTTTGGAAAAGAGACATTTTGCGTAAATTAACCTTTCAAAAGAGAAATTGTAGCACTTATCTGTAATTCAGTGTTACTTACCAATTTAACTTTTGGCCTACTTTATCACCAACTTTGTGACAGACGTGCACTGGGTCACATATTAACAAGTAATCATAAAAGATAGTTTAACATAAATTGAACACATGCCACTTGTGAAGTAATTAACTACTAATAAGTATCGACTGCATGTGTTAACTGCAAATATTTGAACTTTACAAAGAGTTTAAATGCTTATTTACATATATCACAAAAGCGCAGTATCATATTGACGGTTATCCGAATGAAATCCTTAATGAATTCTGTTTCTAACTATCAAAGCGCTGTTAGCGCTTGTGCAATTATTGAAAATGACTCTTCACACACATATACTGACACGAATTACCTTACACCAGCACTATCAGTACTATGAATCATATTACAGACTGCCAATCATGACCACAGGTATAAGCAAGCGGCCCGGAAAAAGAGAAATACCGGATCCAAGAAATTAGGGTGCTCAGCAGCCATCTGCCTCCGAGAAGTTATCAAGTTCCCGGAGTACAAGGTAAGGTTTGTCAATTCTGTACATCATCCCTTTTCACGAAAAGTGACTTGATAATTTATCAATTAGGTGATATGCCCAGTCTTAAGATGGTAACATTAAATGTTTTATTCTCCGTGTGTTGTCCTGATCCGAAAAAAACATGTAGAAAACCGTATGTCATAGTACTAATCATGAACATGCTCAATCTATTGTCATGACTCGATAACAACAGGTATAATATGGTGTGTATCAGTACTATACATGAACATGCTCCACCTGTTGTCATGACTTGATAACAACAGGCAGAGCATGGTCTGTATCAGTACTGTGCATGAACATGCTCCACCTGTTGTCATGACTTGATAACAACAGACCGAGCATGGTCTGTATCAGTACTATACATGAACTTGCTCCACCTGTTGTCATGACTTGATAACAACAGGCAGAGCATGGTCTGTATCAGTACTATGCATGAACTTGCTCCACCTGTTGTCATGACTTGATAACAACAGGCAGGGTATGGACTGTATCAGTACTATACATGAACTTGCTCCACCTGTTGTCATGACTCGATAACAACAGGCAGAGCATGGTCTGTATCAGTACTATATATGAACATGCTCCACCTGTTGTCATGACTTGATAACAACAGGCAGAGCATGGTCTGTATCAGTACTATAAATGAACATGCTCCACCTGTTGTCATGACTCGATAACAACAGGCAGAGCATGGTCTGTATCAGTACTAATCATGAACATGCTCCAACTGTTGTCATGACTCGATAACAACAGGCAGAGCATGGTCTGTATCAGTACTATATATGAACATGCTCCACCTGTTGTCATGACTTGATAACAACAGGCAGAGCATGGTCTGTATCAGTACTATGCATGAACATGCTCCACCTGTTGTTATGACCCGATAAAACAGGCGGCATGGTCTGTATCAGTACTATGCATGAACATGCTCCACCTGTTGTCATGACTCGATAAAAGGCAGGCATGGTCTGTATCAGTACTATACATGAACATGCTCCACCTGTTGTCATTACATGATAACAACAGGCGGCATGGTCTGTATCAATACTATATATGAACATGCTCCACCTGTTGTCATGACTTGATAACAACGGCAGGGCATGGTGTATCAGTACTATACATGAACATGCTCCACCTGTTGTCATGACTTGATAACAACAGGCAGAGCATGGTCTGTATGAGTACTGTATATGAACATGCTCCACCTGTCATGAACATGCTCAACTGTTGTCATGACTTGATAACAACAGGCAGAGCATGGTCTGTATCAGTACTATGCATGAACATGCTCCACCTGTTGTCATGACTTGATTACAGCAGGCAGAGCATGGTCTGTATCAGTACTATACATGAACATGCTCCACCAGTTGTCATGACTCGATACCAACAGGCAGAGCATGGTCTGTATCAGTACTATATATGAACATGCTCCACCTATTGTCATGACTTGATACCACCAGGCAGAGCATGGTCTGTATCAGTACTATACATGAACATGCTCCACCTGTTGACATGACTCGATAAAAACAGGCAGAGCATGGTCTGTATCAGTACTATACATGAACATGCTCCTCTTGTTGTCATGACCCTATAACAACAGGTAGAACAAGGTCCGTTTCAGTTTATATATGTACATGTATATGCCCAACCAGTTGTCATGACCCGATAATAACAGTTAGAACATGGTCTATATCAGTACTATACATAAACATGCTGTACATATTGTCATGACCCTTTAACAACAGGCAAAGCAAGTTATATGAATATTTTTTCTTCGTTGGACGTGTCTTTACTCTAATGGGTAGGTAGTGATTGGGCCTTAACCTTTAACTATTGCATGCAGGCATGGTATGAAATACGGAGGATACGGAAACAAGGTTATTTGTTTGTTTTTTTCATCTTAAATGAGTCACAAGGCATTTCTTGTTCTTTTTGCAGCCATCAAAAGACACCCATTTCTGTCGAGATGCTTGCTCACTAAAACTACGGCGGGATTTGGAGTCTCCGGCGTACGAGGAAATACTGATGGAGAAGGTCATTTACATCGATCTTCCTAAGACTGAAGACCATTCAGGGCACATAGTGGGAGATGTAAGTGTTCTTTCGAGGATATTTACAACATTTCTTTCATTGTAGAGGTACATGAAATTACAAGTACATGTTAAAGTTTGTAGATAATTATTTCAGATGCCGCTTAAGACCCAAACTGATACTACCAAATAAGCAATAGTACGTTACATAGAAGGGTCCTACGAGAATATACCAACGTTATCGTGGATCTGTCACTCTTTCATAATGTTCTGTCTCGAAGCTATACTACTATACGGAGTCAAGCGAAATCACTCATTAATAATACGTTAGATCAATTCATCATTCCAAAGAGATCTATTATGACTGAAAAGTGCCAAACATTTTTGTATCAATGTCCAACTAAATATTTGAAATATTGTTAGAGAATGTTCATCTAAGTGATCAAATACTTACAACAATTTTCTAAATTCATAAGTGAACATTTTATGGCATATTTGGGGAAGAAAAAAATTCAGAGTCATACTTGACGGGATGAAATCGTATTTACGGAAATCCGTTAGGGTCATCACCTATGAATGTGTTTTCAGGAACACGTTTATATATATTTTCAGTTTGCAGAAAACCATCTCTCAGGTTTGCCATGCATATTTGACCAAGAGGACATAAGGACGAAAAGAAAGGAGGTGGCTGCAACTCTTCTTATGTATGAAGGTATTATTCACTTTCTTTATGAATGAAATCAAAGGCTGTAGATTGGGTGGAGATGAGTCTACGATATTTAACACATGACATAGGAGACTCACGGTGGCAATAACCCATCACAACTGAGCGGAATGCTCGTTGGAAAGGAAATGGAAAATCGTCTCTTCACACACACAAAAATATCATAGGTGAAAATTTCGTTATGTCAGTAAAAATGCATGTTATCGATTGTTCGAATTCCGGTCCCGGCGGAATTTGATCGTGACTTCCACAATCGCGTTTTTTCGGCGCAAATACTGGTTAGGATCCAGGAAGCAGTCATCGAGAGTAGTACATATAAGTTGGGAGAACTTTCTCTACAATCGATGTAAAATAAATAGCTTGTAACTATCATGTATTTACTATACTTGTACATTTTTGTTTAAATCAAATAGGATACCAAAACTACCTTTAAAATGGATACTTAAATATTTCTTTATTCTAAATGATGCACAGTGCGAAGTGACCTAAATTTCATTTTCAATTTTCAGTGAATGTTAAAGATTGCTGCCCGGCATGTGGCTTTAAACCTGAACCAGGTGAAGATCTGGTGAGGCTTTTCATAGTTATTTTTACTTTTCCTGATAGTTATATTACGATCCAAGAAAGGGTTAGTCACAATTTATAATGGGAAGTTCGTCAACTTCTTCTAACCTGCTTGACAGATTATATGATTATCTCAGTGTACGTAACCTTATACTTTCACAGTTTATGCAATACGCTCGTACAACGACAACAATGAAAATATAGCCCTTAAACGAAACCACTTTCAGGAAAATGCCTTAAAGCATGTAAGAAATTGACTTATTGTGTTTTAAAAGTGAATTGTAATTCTATTAAATCTGTGGAAAGCAAAAGTGCCATTGCGACTTGTGGCTGTCATTTGTTATTTTACTTATCAATCGATAAAGAAAAAAATTTTACACTATGAAATAAAAAATAAGTTCTTATATTTCATATATTACAGGTGCGCTGTGGTCATTGTGAGCATCTCTTTCACCGCAAGTCACACTGTGTTGGTGATGATTTTGCTACGTCGGAGTTGGATGTGATACTTTGCAGACGATGCAATAATAATGTGGAATAAATCAAGGCGAATAACTAGAACATTCAAAAAGCTGTTAACTATTAAATTTAACACCAATACAATCGATCATTAACTCTGTTTGAATTGTACAGTTTCATATAAAGTCCGTTATCTCTGTTACTACTGAAGAAACTGGCTTGAAACTTAGAAATACTTAGGTACAAAGATACATAATTTTGCAAAAGTTCCAATGTGTAGAAAAAAATTAACTGGGCATAACTGTCATTTGTGTCGTTTGTCATAAGCAAAAATGATACAGATGACACACGTTCTGTACATTGCTGAAGCATTTTAAAGACTTTGGCGTTGAGAATACATCAGTACTTTCAGACAGTAACACCAAACGAAACAAATCACATGAATCTATTTTTAGTCCCCTACCGGTATTACGGGTGGGTACTTTTAGGTTTACCATCCGTCGGACCGTCATTACGTCATTCCGTCCGAAAAAGCTAGATCCTTAACATAGATAACTTAAACACTACTAGAGCTAGCTTCATGAAACTTGGCATGTTGATAAAGGACAACGTGGAGGTTAAGCCTGTCATTTCATTTTTCTGATGAACCAAAAGGTTTGGTAGAATTTGGTTGTTATGGTAACAAATAGTGAAAATGGAGACAGATCTGGATCCTTCAATTATTTAAAAACTTCATGAAACTCGGCAGATTGGTCATGGTTAATTTGGAGGTTATATACGTCATTTCATGTTTTGAGTGGAACAAAGACTTCGGTTGCTATGGCAACAAATAGTGAAAATAATAGATATTGCTCAGAATGAAGACTTTTAGAAGTTATTTATAGACATCAGAAAATCTCAGATAGATGATAAACATAAAATCCAATCTGTATTGCATCCCAATTCTCCGTGACTTAGTACCTACTGGCCAAGCTCTAATTCGGAGAAATCACTGGAAAATAAGTATAGCTCCCTGTCTTACATACAGCTCTTGTTGAACCTGTGATGCATGTACTAAGAAGCTTACTATGTGGTAAATATAACGAAAGTTTCAGTTTACTCTCAATACAATATTAGGATTCATTTCTCAAAGATGGCTTGTCATGTTTATAAGGAATTAAACTTGAGTAAAAAAGTTGAAATAAGTATGTGTTCAGTTTCTAATCAAAATATTACCGCCTTCATAGTATAGGGGTAGAGCTTAGGCTTGCAGTAAGGGAGGTCCCGTTCCCGGTTCCGGGCGACCGTGTTATAATAAAGACGTACAGAAATGGTACCAGTAAACTTTAACGGTCGGAAAATGCTTATGAAGAAGAAGAAGTTTATTATGCAAAAAGCCATAGATGATTCCTTAGAATAGCATCAGTAAACATTTACATGAGAACATACTGTAATCTACAGCAATAAATGTAGAGTACAACAAGATGGCAACAATATCTATACTTTGCATAGAAAACGCATAGATTTATGTATAGTACTAACAAAGACCATGCTCTATGTAATGCTTATCAAGTCAACCTTGACAACAGGTGAAGCATGTTCATGTATAGTACTGATATAGACCATGCTCTGCCTGTTGTTATCCAGTCATGACAACAGGTGGAGCATGTTCATGTATAGTACTGATACAGACCATGCTCTGCCTGTTGTTATCAAGTCCTGACAACAGGTGGAGCATGTTCATGTATAGTACTGATACAGACCATGCTCTGCCTGTTGTTATCAAGTCATGACAACAGGTGGAGCATGTTCATGTATAGTACTGATATAGACCATGCTCTGCCTGTTGTTATCAAGTCATGACAACAGGTGGAGCATGTTCATATATAGTACTGATACAGACCATGCTCGGTCTGTTGTTATCGTGTCATGACAACAGTTCGAGCATGTTCATATATAGTACTGATACATACCATGCTCTGCCTGTTGTTATCGAGTCATGACAACAGGTGGAGCATGTTCATTTATAGTACTGATACAGACCAAGGTCTGCCTGTTGTTATCGAGTCATGACAACAGGTGGAGAATGTTCATGCATGGTACTGATATAGACCATTCTCTGCCCGTTGGTATCAAGTCATGACAATAGGTCGAGCATGTTCATGCATAGTACTGATATAGACCATGCTCTGCCTGTTGGTATCAAGTCATGACAATAGGTCGAGCATGTTCATATATAGCACTGATACAGACCATGCTCTGCCTGTTGTTATCGAGTCATGACAATAGGTGGAGCATGTTCATGTATAGTACTGATACAGACCATGCTCGGTCTGTTGTTATCAAGTCATGACAACAGGTGGAGCATGTTCATGCATAGTACTGATATAGACCATGCTCTGCCTGTTGGTATCAAGTCATGACAACAGGTGGAGTATGTTCATATATAGTACTGATACAGACCATGCTCTGCCTGTTGGTATCAAGTCATGACAATAGGACGAGCATGTTCATGCATAGTACTGATACAGACCATGCTCTGCCTGTTGGTATCAAGTCATGACAACAGGTGGAGCATGTTCATGCATAGTACTGATATAGACCATGCTCTGCCTGTTGGTATCAAGTCATGACAACAGGTGGAGCATGTTCATGCATAGTACTGATATAGACCATGCTCTGCCTGTTGGTATCAAGTCATGACAACAGGTGGAGCATGTTCATGTATAGTACTGATACGACCATGCTCTATCTGTTGGTATCAAGTCATGACAACAGGTGGAGCATGTTCATGCATAGTACTGATATAGACCATGCTCTGCCTGTTGGTATCAAGTCATGACAATAGGTGGAGCATGTTCATGCATAGTACTGATATAGACCATGCCCTGCCTGTTGGTATCAAGTCATGACAACAGGTGGAGCATGTTCATGTATAGTACTGATACAGACCATGCTCTGCCTGTTGGTATCAAGTCATGACAACAGTCGGAGCATGTTCATGTATAGTACTGATACAGACCATTCTCTGCCTGTTGGTATCAAGTCATGACAACAGGTGGAGCATGTTCATGCATAGTACTGATATAGATCATGCTCTGCCTGTTGGTATCAAGTCATGACAATAGGTGGAGCATGTTCATGCATAGTACTGATACAGACCATGCTCTGCCTGTTGTTATCGAGTCATGACAACAGGTGGAGCATGTTCATGCATAGTACTGATACAGACCATGCTCTGTCTGTTGGTATCAAGTCATGACAACAGGTGGAGCATGTTCATGCATAGTACTGATATAGACAATGCTCTGCCTGTTGTTATCGAGTAATGACAACAGGTGGAGCATGTTCATGCATAGTACTGATATAGACCATGCTCTGCCTGTTGGTATCAAGTCATGACAACAGTTTGAGCATGTTCATGTATAGTACTGATACAGACCAAGGTCTGCCTGTTGTTATCGAGTCATGACAACAGGTGGAGAATGTTCATGCATGGTACTGATATAGACCATTCTCTGCCCGTTGGTATCAAGTCATGACAATAGGTCGAGCATGTTCATGCATAGTACTGATATAGACCATGCTCTGCCTGTTGGTATCAAGTCATGACAATAGGTGGAGCATGTTCATATATAGTACTGATACAGACCATGCTCTGCCTGTTGTTATCGAGTCATGACAATAGGTGGAGCATGTTCATGTATAGTACTGATACAGACCATGCTCGGTCTGTTGTTATCAAGTCATGACAACAGGTGGAGCATGTTCATGCATAGTACTGATATAGACCATGCTCTGCCTGTTGGTATCAAGTCATGACAACAGGTGGAGCATGTTCATATATAGTACTGATACAGACCATGCTCTGCCTGTTGGTATCAAGTCATGACAATAGGACGAGCATGTTCATGCATAGTACTGATACAGACCATGCTCTGCCTGTTGGTATCAAGTCATGACAACAGGTGGAGCATGTTCATGCATAGTACTGATATAGACCATGCTCTGCCTGTTGGTATCAAGTCATGACAACAGGTGGAGCATGTTCATGCATAGTACTGATATAGACCATGCTCTGCCTGTTGGTATCAAGTCATGACAACAGGTGGAGCATGTTCATGTATAGTACTGATACAGACCATGCTCTATCTGTTGGTATCAAGTCATGACAACAGGTGGAGCATGTTCATGCATAGTACTGATATAGACCATGCTCTGCCTGTTGGTATCAAGTCATGACAATAGGTGGAGCATGTTCATGCATAGTACTGATATAGACCATGCCCTGCCTGTTGGTATCAAGTCATGACAACAGGTGGAGCATGTTCATGTATAGTACTGATACAGACCATGCTCTGCCTGTTGGTATCAAGTCATGACAACAGTCGGAGCATGTTCATGTATAGTACTGATACAGACCATTCTCTGCCTGTTGGTATCAAGTCATGACAACAGGTGGAGCATGTTCATGCATAGTACTGATATAGATCATGCTCTGCCTGTTTGTATCAAGTCATGACAATAGGAGAAGCATGTTCATGCATAGTACTGATACAGACCATGCTCTGCCTGTTGTTATCGAGTCATGACAACAGGTGGAGCATGTTCATGCATAGTACTGATACAGACCATGCTCTGTCTGTTGGTATCAAGTCATGACAACAGGTGGAGCATGTTCATGCATAGTACTGATATAGACAATGCTCTGCCTGTTGTTATCGAGTAATGACAACAGGTGGAGCATGTTCATGCATAGTACTGATATAGACCATGCTCTGCCTGTTGGTATCAAGTCATGACAACAGTTTGAGCATGTTCATGTATAGTACTGATACAGGCCATGCTCTACCTGTTGATATCGAGTCTTGACAAGAGGTTGATCATGGTTATGCATAGTACTGATATAGACCATGCTCTGCCTGTTGGTATCAAGTCATGACAATAGGTGGAGCATGTTCATATATAGTACTGATACAGACCGTGCTCGGTCTGTCCTTATCGAGTCATGACAACAGTTCGAGCATGTTCATATATAGTACTGATACAGACCATGCTCTCCCTGTTGTTATCCAGTCATGACAACAGGTGGAGCATGTTCATGTATAGTACTGATACAGACCATGCTCTGCCTGTTGTTATCGAGTCATGACAACAGGTGGAGCATGGTCATTTATAGTACTGATATAGAACAAGGTCTGCCTGTTGTTATCGAGTCATGACAACAGGTGGAGAATGTTCATGCATGGTACTGATATAGACCATTCTCTGCCCGTTGGTATCAAGTCATGACAATAGGTCGAGCATGTTCATGCATGGTTTTGATATAGACCATGCTCTGCTTGTTGGTATCAAGTCATGACAATAGGTCGAGCATGTTCATATATACTACTGATACAGACCATGCTCTGCCTGTTGTTATCGAGTCATGACAATAGGTGGAGCATGTTCATGTATAGTACTGATATAGACCATGCTCGGTCTGTTGTTATCAAGTCATGACAACAGGTGGAGCATGTTCATGCATAGTACTGATATAGACCATGCTCTGCCTGTTGGTATCAAGTCATGACAATAGGTCGAGCATGTTCATATATAGTACTGATACAGACCATGCTCTGCCTGTTGTTATCGAGTCATGACAATAGGTGGAGCATGTTCATGTATAGTACTGATATAGACCATGCTCGGTCTGTTGTTATCAAGTCATGACAACAGGTGGAGCATGTTCATGCATAGTACTGATATAGACCATGCTCTGCCTGTTGGTATCAAGTCATGACAACAGGTGGAGTATGTTCATATATACTACTGATACAGACCATGCTCTGCCTGTTGGTATCAAGTCATGACAATAGGACGAGCATGTTCATGCATAGTACTGATACAGACCATGCTCTGCCTGTTGGTATCAAGTCATGACAACAGGTGGAGCATGTTCATGCATAGTACTGATATAGACCATGCTCTGCCTGTTGGTATCAAGTCATGACAACAGGTGGAGCATGTTCATATATAGTACTGATACAGACCATGCTCGGTCTGTTCTTATCGAGTCATGACAACAGTTGGAGCATGTTCATATATAGTACTGATACAGACCATGCTCTGCCTGTTGTTATCGAGTCATGACAACAGGTGGAGCATGTTCATGTATAGTACTGATACAGACAATGCTCTGCCTGTTGTTATCGAGTCATGACAACAGGTGGAGCATGGTCATTTATAGTACTGATACAGACCAAAGTCTGCCTGTTGTTATCGAGTCATGACAACAGGTGGAGAATGTTCATGCATGGTACTGATATAGACCATTCTCTGCCTGTTGGTATCAAGTCATGACAATAGGTCGAGCATGTTCATGATTAGTACTGATACAGACCATGATCTGTCTGTTGGTATCAAGTCATGACAATAGGTCGAGCATGTTCATATATAGTACTGATACAGACCATGCTCTGCCTGTTGTTATCGAGTCATGACAATAGGTGGAGCATGTTCATGTATAGTACTGATATAGACTATGCCCGGTCTGTTGTTATCAAGTCATGACAACAGGTGGAGCATGTTCATGCATAGTACTGATATAGACCATGCTCTGCCTGTTGGTATCAAGTCATGACAACAGGTGGAGTATGTTCATATATAGTACTGATACAGACCATGCTCTGCCTGTTGGTATCAAGTCATGACAATAGGACGAGCATGTTCATGCATAGTACTGATATAGACCATGCTCTGCCTGTTGGTATCAAGTCATGACAATAGGTGGAGCATGTTCATGCATAGTACTGATATAGACCATGCTCTGCCTGTTGTTATCAAGTCATGACAATAGGTGGAGCATGTTCATGCATAGTACTGATACAGACCATGCTCTGCCTGTTGTTATCGAGTCATGACAACAGGTGGAGCATGTTCATGCATAGTACTGATACAGACCATGCTCTGCCTGTTGGTATCAAGTCATGACAACAGTCGGAGCATGTTCATGTATAGTACTGATACAGACCATGCTCTGCCTGTTGGTATCAAGTCATGACAATAGGACGAGCATGTTCATGCATAGTACTGATATAGACCATGCTCTGCCTGTTGGTATCAAGTCATGACAATAGGTGGAGCATGTTCATGCATAGTACTGATATAGACCATGATCTGCCTGTTGGTATCAAGTCATGACAATAGGTGGAGCATGTTCATGTATAGTACTGATACAGACCATGCTCTGCCTGTTGGAATCAAGTCATGACAACAGGTGGAGCATGTTCATGCATAGTACTGATATAGACCATGCCCTGCCTGTTGGTATCAAGTCATGACAACAGGTGGAGCATGTTCATGTATAGTACTGATACAGACCATTCTCTGCCTGTTGGTATCAAGTCATGACAACAGTCGGAGCATGTTCATGTATAGTACTGATACAGACCATGCTCTGCCTGTTGGTATCAAGTCATGACAACAGGTGGAGCATGTTCATGCATAGTACTGATACAGACCATGCTCTGCCTGTTGGTATCAAGTCATGACAACAGGTGGAGCATGTTCATGCATAGTACTGATACAGACCATGCTCTGCCTGTTGTTATCGAGTCATGACAACAGGTAGAGCATGTTCATGCATAGTACTGATACATGACCATGCTCTGCCTGTTGGTATCAAGTCATGACAACAGTCGGAGCATGTTCATGTATAGTACTGATACAGACCATTCTCTGTCTGTTGGTATCAAGTCATGACAACAGGTGGAGCATGTTCATGCATAGTACTGATATAGACCATGCTCTGCCTGTTGTTATCGAGTAATGACAACAGGTGGAGAAGGTTCATGCATAGTACTGATATAGACCATGCACTGCCTGTTGGTATCAAGTCATGACAACAGTGGGACCATGTTCATGTATAGTACTGATACAGGCCATGCTCTACCTGTTGATATCGAGTCTTGACAACAGGTTGATCATGGTTATGCATAGTACTGATATAGACCATGCTCTGCCTGTTGGTATCAAGTCATGACAATAGGTGGAGCATGTTCATGTATATACTGATACAGACCATTCTCTGCCTGTTGTATCAAGCATGACAACAGGCAGAGCATGTTCATGTTTAGTACTGATACATGACCATTCTCCGCCTGTTGGTATCAAGTCATGCCAACAGGTGGGCATGTTCATGCATAGTACTGATATAGATCATGCTCTGCCTGTTGGTATCAGTCATGACAACAGGTGGAGCATGTTCATGCATAGTCCTGATATAGACCATGCTCTGTCTGTTGGTATCAAGTCATGACAACAGGTGGAGCATGTTCATGCATATCAGTACTGATATGACCATGCTCCACCTGTTGTCATGACTTGATACCAACAGGCAGAGCATGGTCTGTATCCCTGTTGTATAAGTATGCATTGAACATGCTCGTCCTATTGTCATGACTTGATACCAACAGGCAGAGCATGGTCTGTATCACAAGTACTATATATGAACATACTCCACCTGTTGTCATTACTTGATACCAACAGGCAGAGCATGGTCTATATCAGTACTATGCATGAACATGCTCCACCTGTTGTCATGACTTGATAACAACAGACCGAGCATGGTCTATATCAGTACTATACATGAACATGCTCCACCTATTGTCATGACTCGATAACAACAGGCAGAGCATGGTCTGTATCAGTACTATATATGAACATGCTCGACCTATTGTCATGACTTGATACCAACAGGCAGAGCATGGTCTATATCAGTACTATGCATGAACATGCTCGACCTATTGTCATGACTTGATACCAACGGGCAGAGAATGGTCTATATCAGTACCATGCATGAACATTCTCCACCTGTTGTCATGACTCTGATACAGACTCGCCTTTCCGATAACAACAGGTAGACTTTGGTCTGTATCAGTACTATAAATGACCATGCTCCACCTGTTGTCATGACTCGATAACAACAGGCAGAGCATGGTCTGTATCAGTACTATACATGAACATGCTCCACCTGTTGTCATGACTTGATACCAACAGGCAGAGCATGGTCTATATCAGTACTATACATGAACATGCTCCACCTATTGTCATGACTTGATACCAACAGGCAGAGCATGGTCTAAATCAGTACTATGCATAACCATGATCAACCTGTTGTCAAGACTCGATATCAACAGGTAGAGCATGGCCTGTATCAGTACTATACATGAATATGCTCCAACTGTTGTCATGACTTGATACCAACAGGCAGAGCATGGTCTATATCAGTACTATGCATGAACATGCTCCACCTGTTGTCATTACTCGATAACAACAGGCAGAGCATGGTCTATATCAGTACTATGCATGAACATGCTCCACCTGTTGTCATGACTTGATACCAACAGACAGAGCATGGTCTGTATCAGTACTATGCATGAACATGCTCCACCTGTTGTCATGACTCGATAACAACAGGCAGAGCATGGTCTGTATCAGTACTATGCATGAACATGCTCCACCTGTTGTCATGACTCGATACCAACAGGCAGAGCATGATCTATATCAGTACTATGCATGAACATGCTCCACCTGTTGTCATGACTTGATACCAACAGGCAGAGCATGGTCTATATCAGTACTATGCATGAACATGCTCCACCTGTTGTCATGACTTGATACCAACAGGCAGAGCATGGTCTGTATCAGTACTATGCATGAACATGCTCGTCCTATTGTCATGACTTGATACCAACAGGCAGAGCATGGTCTGTATCAGTACTATATATGAACATACTCCACCTGTTGTCATGACTTGATACCAACAGGCAGAGCATGGTCTATATCAGTACTATGCATGAACATGCTCCACCTGTTGTCATGACTTGATAACAACAGACCGAGCATGGTCTATATCAGTACTATACATGAACATGCTCGACCTATTGTCATGACTCGATAACAACAGGCAGAGCATGGTCTGTATCAGTACTATATATGAACATGCTCGACCTATTGTCATGACTTGATACCAACAGGCAGAGCATGGTCTATATCAGTACTATGCATGAACATGCTCGACCTATTGTCATGACTTGATACCAACGGGCAGAGAATGGTCTATATCAGTACCATGCATGAACATTCTCCACCTGTTGTCATGACTCGATAACAACAGGCAGACTTTGGTCTGTATCAGTACTATAAATGAACATGCTCCACCTGTTGTCATGACTCGATAACAACAGGCAGAGCATGGTCTGTATCAGTACTATACATGAACATGCTCCACCTGTTGTCATGACTCGATAACAACAGGCAGAGCATGGTCTGTATCAGTACTATATATGAACATGCTCGAACTGTTGTCATGACTCGATAAGAACAGACCGAGCATGGTCTGTATCAGTACAATATATGAACATGCTCCACCTGTTGTCATGACTTGATACCAACAGGCAGAGCATGGTCTATATCAGTACTATGCATGAACATGCTCCACCTGTTGTCATGACTTGATACCAACAGGCAGAGCATGGTCTGTATCAGTACTATGCATGAACATGCTCGTCCTATTATAACAGGCAGAGCATGGTCTGTATCAGTACTATATATGAACATACTCCACCTGTTGTCATGACTTGATACCAACAGGCAGAGCATGGTCTATATCAGTACTATGCATGAACATGCTCCACCTGTTGTCATGACTTGATAACAACAGACCGAGCATGGTCTATATCAGTACTATACATGAACATGCTCCACCTATTGTCATGACTCGATAACAACAGGCAGAGCATGGTCTGTATCAGTACTATATATGAACATGCTCGACCTATTGTCATGACTTGATACCAACAGGCAGAGCATGGTCTATATCAATACTATGCATGAACATGCTCGACCTATTGTCATGACTTGATACCAACGGGCAGAGAATGGTCTATATCAGTACCATGCATGAACATTCTCCACCTGTTGTCATGACTCGATAACAACAGGCAGACCTTGGTCTGTATCAGTACTATAAATGACCATGCTCCACCTGTTGTCATGACTCGATAACAACAGGCAGAGCATGGTCTGTATCAGTACTATACATGAACATGCTCCACCTGTTGTCATGACTCGATAACAACAGGCAGAGCATGGTCTGTATCAGTACTATATATGAACATGCTCGAACTGTTGTCATGACTTGATAAGAACAGACCGAGCATGGTCTGTATCAGTACTGTATATGAACATGCTCCACCTATTGTCATGACTTGATACCAACAGGCAGAGCATGGTCTATATCAGTACTATGCATAACCATGATCAACCTGTTGTCAAGACTCGATATCAACAGGTAGAGCATGGCCTATATCAGTACTATACATGAACATGCTCCAACTGTTGTCATGACTTGATACCAACAGGCAGAGCATGGTCTATATCAGTACTATGCATGAACATGCTCCACCTGTTGTCATGACTTGATACCAACAGGCAGAGCATGGTCTGTATCAGTACTATGCATGAACATGCTCGTCCTATTGTCATGACTTGATACCAACAGGCAGAGCATGGTCTGTATCAGTACTATATATGAACATACTCCACCTGTTGTCATGACTTGATACCAACAGGCAGAGCATGGTCTATATCAGCATGCCCCTCATCTTTGAAACAGGCAGAGCATGGTCTGTATCAGTACTAGTATGAGAACAGTCGGAGCATGTTCAAATATTGTACTGATATAGACCATGCTCTGCCTGTTGTTATCAAGTCATGACAACAGGTGGAGCATGTTCATGTATAGCATGATACAGACCATGCTCGATCTGTTGTTATCAAGTCATGACAACAGGTGGAGCATGTTCATGTATAGTACTGGTACAGGCCATGCTCTACCTGTTGATATCGAGTCTTGACAACAGGTTGATCATGGTTATGTATAGTACTGATACAAACCATGCTATGTCTGTTGTTTTCGAGTCTTGACAATAGATGGAGCATGTTCATGTATAGTACGGATACGGGCCATGATCTGCCTGTTGTTATCAAGTTATGGCAACAGGTGGATCTTGTTTATGCATAGTACTGATACAGACCATGATCTGTCTTTTGTTATCGAGTCTTGACAAAAGGTGGAGCATGTTCATATATAGTTCTGATACGGGCCAGGTTAATTTAAGCAGCCAATTGTATAGAGCCTGTTCAGACTGCACAGATGTATAGGCTGGCCTGGCTCTATTCTGATGCCAAAGCCCTTTGCTATTCGCCCATATAATGCAAAGTGTTTAAAACGGTGCAAATGAGGTCAAATCATGCACAAATAACCTTTGTGCGGTGCTGGTCATAGACGAAATTGGAGTGGGTGGTCCATGTTCGAGTTTCCAGATAGCGCGTCATACCAAAGACGAACAAAAATGATGTCGATGCTTGGCTTTCAACAAAAAATATATCAACTGGCTTCTCTTCTCTTATAACCTACTGTTGATGGATTACGTAAGGAATGAGGTGTCTTCGCTCTAAGTCGGAGGTCATTGGCCATTCTCGCAAGGGAAAAAAACGTATGACCTCAGTCTAAGTCTAACGCCAAAAACAATTACGGAATTTTGTTACCTTATATTTACATTTCAATTATTGAAGCATCCATTTCTATGCATGTTGTCACAAAAGCCTACATTTTGGGGTTTTCTCTCGTAAATACCTCAGTGGCTGGTTCGGATAGGGGTGTCGCAGGTTGAGAAAAAAAATAATCTAGAAATGACTCGAACTATGGGCCTTTTATTGGTATGACGAACACTTCAGACAAAGCTACACGATCTCTTTCACATAAAAAATTACAAATGTATATCAAACATACCACAGTTGCATTTATAACACAGGTAGATCTCTATATAAGAAAAATAAACGAATTTAAATTGCAAAAAAAGGTTTTAGTCTAGTTAATTCAAAAAAAAGTTATTTCATACCAGCTGGCAAACAGACGTGTTCCCTAATAGCGAAATATCAGGCTAATAATCATTTTGTGGTTTGTTATTACATTAATTTGATAACCTTTCTATTTCATATTGTGCAGTATAGTACGCGACAGCATGGAATTTAAATACAGATCTAAATAATGGACTTTCCATTATCTATAAAAAGTAACTTATTCACGCATGCGAAATCTGCAACCATGCGCGGCCTGTTGTCGTTATCCCTCTCCCGTATTTGGGTCATCATTGTTTACAATGGGGAATCACAACAACAGTATCGAAAAGATTTAAAGAGCAGAAAGAATATTGACACATAAAGTTATCAGTCAACAATGGATTGTAAGATTACAAACCTGTATATGTGGAGGTATAACATGACCACCTCTATTGGTTGGTAATTGAATATCATCCTTACAATGATTTATGATGTCTAAAATTACATCCCTGCTGAACCGGTATCTTGCAATCAAATCGCGATCACTTAGCGTGTCAAGAGCTTGTGTCCTGTCTCGAAATATACGTTCTCTACGGAAAATTCGTCTTCTTCTCTCGTTAAAAAACGCTACTAACGCAGCCATATTGTGGTAAGTGTCCCACAATGCAATTAACTTAGGCCAAAATTTGCACTTAGGACAGCCTATGACCGCTCCTAGAGTTAGGATCGTTTTCGTACTTAAGGACATTCCTAGGAACTTTGATGAAACGCACATATGAAAATTATTTGAACTTAAGATCAAATTTTGACCTAGGATCTTTGATGAAACGCAACCCTGTGACCTTTGATGTAGTGCCCCGAAACTTGGACCATGCACAACTAGGCATTGTACTTATCACTTGTGTGAAGTATCATCAAATTCTGATAAGGGTTTTGGAGATTTAGCGTCCACAAGATTTTACTATCCTGAGCCTTTGACCCAGAGACCCGAAACATGGACCATGCACAACTAGACATTGTACTTATCACTTTTGTGAAGTATCATTAAATTCTGATCAAGGGTATTGGAGATCTAGTGTCCACAAGATTCCGTCTACGGACGGGCGGACAGACGGACGGACATGCTGAATCCAGTATACCCCCTAACAGTTTGTGTTAGGGGGGTATAACAGTTCTTTTGCCAGATCTATAATATGACCCGCTACCTGGTGTATCACAAGGCCTGCACAAGTAACATTTAAAACACTCTGCAAGATACAGAAGTAAAACAACTATGCTTAATATTTTAGAGATTTATTCTTACAAAAAGCCATCCCCAAAATAGTGAAATAAATACAAATGTCTACTTCTAATAAATAAAACTTTCAGCTGGTATAAGTAAAATCCAAAAATATTGCCCCATAAAATGACGATTGTAAAATAGGATTGCACGTGTAAAAATAACAAACAAAAGCATAATTATTAGTTGCGTTTTTTGGCTTTCTTTTTCTTAGGTTTAAGTTTAGAATTTAGGATTTCCTGTCCTTGTCGTTTGATCTCGTCTCGCGATGTAAACCCGTCATTTTCCTGATCATGATCAAAATGGAACTCATCTGTATCGCTCATGTCATCGCTTTCGATACGTATTCTTATGTTATCTGGTGGAAGCTTGGATTCAAGATATTCATGCAGCTGGAATGAACAATGAAATATTGATGAAAAGCGACCTATTGGATGCAGTTTTCATCCTATACAATGATTTTCAAACATTTATCTGAACAGCATTGCACAATGTGAAGCGATATCATGCCTAGCATAACGCTACCACTGTTGGTTTTAAAATGTTGTAGGAATTAAATGACTGCTCCAACCGTATATTGGTCATTTAAACAGGTGGGCAGTTTACTTTTTAAACCATCAATGCAGTGAAGAACCAGTATTAAATTCTATCCTCCATAAGAAACTGCCAACTTTCTCATATAAAACAACATGGTCATTTGCGGGTCTTGAACCCATGGCCCAGGTTACAGTGATTTCAAATCAACGACTCTTAACCACTCGACCATGGAGGTGGACTGGTTTTCATAATACAACAATCATCAAACTTATATCATTACTCATTTACTGTAAATATCTTCATTCACCTAGTCCCTTGTGATAAAATACTTTGCATACTGACATACCTGAACTTTTTGACAAAGTCTCTTAAGACTTATCTTTTTCATTTAATTTACATTGTCAATATATCATACACAGGCAAAAAACAAATTGGTATGAAGGAATATTAATGTACCTTGTCGTTTTCCACCCTGTACGGAGTGGCAGTTATGCCTCCTTTCATTCCAAGGTGGGTAAAAAGTAAATCCAGTTTACGTCCACATTGCTTCAAGTCCTCAATGGGATCACCTTTGGCAAAGTTGTGGTAAGGCTGAAATCAAAAACGTTTGAACCAAGGTCTGATTTAATCTTAGACTAGTAGGTAAAAAGAGTTGTCATTTCAAATAGTTGAAAGATATCTGGTTGTATAGACAGAAGTCCAAATGTCTCCCCTTCTAAAAAAGAGGATGGTTCTATATATATATAAGCCTATGTTAAATCAAGTGACCCCTGGGTATGGTCACTTTGACCCGAGGATCATGATTTGAACAATTTAAGAAAAGGTGAGCTATGCAATGATACATGCCAAATATCTAAGCTATACACCTTGTGGTTTCAGAGATGAAGTTTTTTAAAAAGTTTTTCCAATGTAAGCCTATGTATAATCAAGTGAACCCAGGGCAGAGTCAGTTTTGACCCTGGGGTCATGATTTGAACGACATTGGTAGAGAATCACTAGGAAATGCCATATGCTATATATCTAGGCTCTAGGTTTTGTTGTTTCAGAGAAGAAGATTAAAAAAAATCCCAAAATAGCCTCTGTAAAAACAGAAGACCCCAATCCCGTGCGGGGTCAATTTGACCTCTGGGTAAAATTTTGAATAATCTTGGTACAGGTCCACTAGGCAATGCCACATGCTAAATATCTAAGCTCTAGGTCTTGTGGTTTCAGAGAAGCTTTTTTAAGTTTATGTAAGCCTATGTAAAAAGAAGTGACCCCCAGGGGGCGTCAATTTTGACCCGGGCGTCATAATTTAAACAATCATGGTAGAGGTCTACTAGGCAATACCACATGCCAAATATATAAGCTCTAAGTTTTTCTCTGTTGCCATGAAAACCAGAGATCTGCACAGAATGCTATTATTTGAACAACTATGAAAGGACTTCATGCAAGAAACATCTCTGCCAAGTATCAACAACATTGGCTAGGTGGTTTCAGAGGAGATGGCTTTTGAAGGAAAAAGTTAATGGGCGCCAAAAGGTGAGCCATTCTAACTTTGTGCCAGGTGAGTTAAAAATGAAAAAGAAAAAGGGTGTATGGATAGGCATTTCTCAAAGGTGAGAGAAAATTGGATGTCTACATGATTGTATAACATTACAAAATCAACCTCATTAAAATATCTGTTTCTGAATCAATGAAAACAATAACTGTATGATCTTTTCAACTTAACAAGAAGATTCCCCAGTCTGAATATTCATTTTTGTATTTTAACTAAACTAGACTTATCACTAAATGTGATTAATACCCCCAAAAGACCGCTTTATAAACTGAGGAAGTTCGTAGTGACAAAATACGTTGTAAAAAAACTAAAAAAGAGATATTGTTCTTGGCAATAACTCTGTAATTTGTCAAGATAGAGTTATAGTTCTTGTACACTGCACTTCAGGTCGTACCGACTATACCTCGAACGGGGTTGGTGGACCTAATAAGCACAATTACATACACATACGTACACTGCACTTTCTCTCATTGTGCTTGACCATTGTGTGGAATTGCAGCCAGTAGTTTTCGAATTATGCTCCGGACAAGGAAAAGTAACAAAGGGCAATAACTCTGTAATAACTCAAGATAGAGTAATGGTTCTTGTACACTGCACTTCCTTTTATTTTGCTAGACCATTGTATGAAGTTGTATTGAATTCCAACCAGTAGTTTTCAATTAATGCTCCAGACAAGGAAAAGTAACAAAAGGGCAATAACTCTGAAATGAGTCAAGAAAGAGTTATGGTTCCTGTGCACTGCACTTCCTCTCAATGTACTTTACCATTGTATGTAGTTGTATTGAATTCCAACCAGTGGTTTTCAAGTTATGCTATGGACAAGGAAAAGTAACAAAGGGCAATAACTCTGTAATTACTCAAGATAGAGTTATGGTTCTTGTACACTGCACTTCCTCTCATTGTGCTAGACCATTGTATGAAGTTGTATTGAATTCCAACCAGTAGTTTACAAGTAATGCTCCGGACAAGGAAAAGTAACAAAGGGCAATAACTCTGCAATTAGTGAAGATAGAGTTATGGTTCCTGTGCACTGCACTTCCTCTGATTGTGCTTGATCATTGTATGAAATTGTATTGAATTCCAACCAGTAGTTTTCAATTTATGCTCCGGACAAGGAAAAGTAACAAAGGGCAATAACTCTGTAATGAGTCAAGATGGAATTATGGTTCTTGTGCACTGCACTTCCTCTCAATGTGCTTGACCATTGTATGAAGTTGTATTGAATTTCAACACATAGTTTTCAAGTTATGCTCCGGACAAGGAAAATGCAACAGACCACCTGACCGACCGACCAACCACCGGGTGACTCCTATATACCCCCCCAAACTTCGTTTTGGGGGTATTAATACCACTTACAACACTTACAACATTCAGGCATTTAAAAAAATCATACCGGTTTAAGTCTGATGTCCTTCAGTTTTTCATGTATTGTAGTCGCACCAGACTGTAGATTCATGAGGAGTTTCAAGTTACGCTGGTACAAGTCGATTGCAAAAGTATGTCTCATTTCTCCTTCCTGCAAATATTCTTTCATGCCTTCCACTGCTCTTCTTCCCCTAAAAACAAAAAAATGAATAGACTTACTTTTAAATTAGCGTTTTGTGTTATATTTATTATAGCACACAGAGACTCAGATATTTTTTTTTTCTTTCTGAGTAAGGATTGAGGAATAATTCTAACAGAGTGGATAAAAGCTGTGAGTGAAAGTAACTAATTTTGGTGTTCACAGATAGAATATCTTTCTATTAAAATTGATATTCAATTTTTTCAACCAAACAAATAAAATTTCTGTTACAGTCCAACCTCCCTGAACGTCACCTCCCTATAGCAACAACAAAAGACACACGTTTTCCTTCCTGTTGTATCAATTATTTAACGAATCAACCTTTCTAGAACAACATATCTCTACAACAAACACATCTCTGTGTTCCCAAGGGTGTCTGCTCCTAAGGGGTTGCACTGTATGTCTTAGAAAATGGTAAATGTTGTTTTTTGTTAGGATCAAATATTCAAATAATACATTTTGGGCATTGTAGTGGTTATGAGAAAACTTAACTATATAATTATAAAAGAATTATATACGACTTTCTAAATTGAACAATCACTTACTGTAATCCAATTAATTGTTGTGCCAATTAATGTTTTTGTTGATGTTTGACTGATTTGTAGATATTTTAATTTGTGTTTATAGAAAAAAATGAATTAAAATGAAGTACTGATAAATTATTAACATATTCTAAAGTTCATGGAAAACTAGCCTCTGCAAATAGAGTGAAAACTAGACATATCACTAAATGTGATCCATACCCCAGAATGACTGCTTTATAAACTGAGGAAGTTCGTAGTAACAGAATACCATGCAGAAAAATCTAAAATAGAGATATTGTCCTTGGAAACAGATCAGTAGCACAGCTCAAATCCATGACCCTAAATTAGTGTGAGGATTAGTTACTTCAAAGCATTATACAACAATCAACCATGGAGAACTGGTATATAAGTATTTATTATATACCTACTCATGTTTATCTGAATTTTCTTCAGTATTTGTGCAGTAAAATACAACATCCTGTATCAAATTTTCGGTATCAGATGAATTTAGCCGTATCTTATCGGTCCACTGTGTAAGTTGTACACAAATGCATATTCATATCATATTCCTACACTAAAAGTTGAAAAAAAGATCCACATTGCTGCAGTAAAATAATTTTAGTTTTATTGTCGTCACACTTTTTTAATGTCACATTTGAAGACAAATGAATACAATGTCTTTTTCGCATTAAATAAACTAGAAAAATGATTTACATTTTGCAATTACTTTTTATTACTGTTGCTTGTTTATACACGGAAGACTCGAGTGACGCCATCGACGTCATATAAAACGTGACACGAAATAACCAGTTATGTTGATTTTACGCCATTAAAGACACAAATTAACGTTTATATAAAATTTAACATGATATTTGGTAAAAGGTATATAATAAAAGGTATGTAATTATTATAACAGTCGGTTGATCTGCGTGTGTATCTTTCTCGTTGGCTGCATATATCAGGATCACACTCGAGGCTTTGCCCCTCGTGTGATCCGGAACTATACAGCCAACTCAAAAGAAAAGACGACTGTTATAATACTACGTATGTATCTCTTATCTAAAATTCTAACAGTTTTCTTACTTTTGAATTTGTCTTTCACTTGTAAATTTGATTTCTTCAAACGATTTTCGAAACTTTGACAATTCTTCCATCACATGGTTTTTCTTTAGCTTTTTTTCTCTCTCCATGGCACGTAGCTGCTGATACGTGTTATCCTGATGCTCCAGTCTGTAGATTATATCCTGAAAAATTGTTTAAAAGATTTAAAACAAAATCAAAGCATTTTAGAGAAATGACACTTAAATTCATACTCTTAATTTTCATTTAAAAGTCTCATTTATCAAAATTTTATTACCAACTGGAGTGCGGAATTTTATTTCATAATTTTTTTTTATGAAACAGAGTAGCAAATGAAAACACTGCATAGATGTACAACCTGATCATGGTCTACCCCACACATTCAGCAAGACAAATTAATGCGAGGTTCTTTGTTCCAATTCAAAGGTTTCAATGACTGAAGCAATATAAACAAATGAAACAATTCTTAAATGATCTCTTGTACATAGAACAAAGTGCATAAAACATGCCAAAGTCAAACTCTGAATGATACGCTTTTGAGACAGGTTACATTATAATCCATCATCAAGCCATGGTTGCTGCTGTATAAAATTTCAAGCATAACAAATGATTGCCCCACTCTGACCTTGCTAACATCACCGTTTTCAATTTAAACGTCTTAATAATTTTGGTCATGTGCATGACGTTCAGATCAAAATATCCATCATAATTGCAGGTAACTGTTTTGGCAGGAATGAGGTGCTGAGTTCCCGCAAAACAGTTATGTGAGGTAACAGACTAATGGTTTCTGTCATGAGCACGGGGTTCAAAATTAAATATCCTTCACCGAGGGTAACTGTTTAGCTGGAACTCGGCAGAGAGTGATAGATATTTCAATCTTAGCCAAATGTCTCACGATAGAAAATTTTTCTTGCATGCCGTCTTGCACTTAAAAGATAAATTCTAAATGCAAACTTCTCAATATGATGCAGTACCAAATGAAACAGCTGCTATTCAGAAAATGTGTGAGGGAAAGTGAAGTCACAATGTTTATAATGTTACGTCACAAGTTATTCACGGAAGTCGTCTGGCATAGGAGGGGTGCCGGACCAATTTTTCTGGCATGTGTAAAATCATCGGAAATGCCGATCCGATATGCAAGAAATTTCCGTCTGACATAAATGTTTCATAACAGAAACTTTTTCTCACATTCTGTCTAGCACTTTATAATAGATTTCCATATGCAAACTTTTCAAAATGATGCATTATACAAAATCAAAAGAAATTCAAATGTTGTATTTGGGAAAGTGACGTCATAATATTTGTAATGTTACATCACAAGTAATTTAAGAGAGTCATTTGGCACAGGGGAGTTAAAACACTGGAAATGCCAGTCTGATATACAAGAAAATTGATCTGAAATGCTATCATTCATAATAAACATTGTATATGACAAATTATTCACAATCAGTACTGATATACACATGAACGTATTTTATTTCTTAACAGTGTAAAAAATGTCAAAATCCTTCAGAAGATATACCTCTATATCTGACACATGTGTGGCATTCATGATTCGCTCAAATGCATCTTCCAAAGAGAGAATTTTCTCCTGTCGCTCAACGCGCTCATTCTGTAACTTTGCTTGGCGAGAATCTGTAAATGAATTACATTTTGTATATATTTCATTAATGTGTAGGTTACATGTACAGATATTGCTTGTGTTAATTTGCAAGTGCTATAACTTCATATAATAGTAACATAGCATATATTTACAGAGGACATTTGCAGAAATTTTTTCAGATAACAAATCCTTGCAGACAGGCATAATATATATGCAAACACAATTTTTTTTCCATAGAGAGCCTTATCATACTGCAGATTTGCCTTAATGATGTTCCATCTACATAAAATTTGATCAGCATTCAAGATTGGCTTTGCTAGAAGCCAGATAAAATACATGTTGTCATGAGTCTCATGCTTTCTTTGGGCTGTAGAATAGAACACATAACAAAAGTCTGTTCATTTTGTATTGAACAGGGTTGCTCTTTATAGATCTATACATATTAATATGGGAACAGGACCTACAATCCATGGTATGAATCTAGTCTACATGTAGATACATTTTTCATATTCTGCACTCTGGATCATCCATCTCAATGTAAAGATGCACGGGTGTAAAAATTAGTTTTAGTGCTAAAAATGTTTATACTTACCACTAGTGTCACTGATAAGAGCTATTCGTTGCTGTAATGAAAAATATAAGAAGTTAGGGTTTTTTTTGCTCATCTTAAAGGTGTGCTAACTGTTAAATGTTAATATCTTTCTTGAACTAGTTGTATATTACATTAAACTTCTGGAACAAAACATGTAATTTTGGCTTCAATTACCAGGGGATGGTACATTTTACCTGCCTCCATGGTTAGGTGATTACAGCCACTGACCCAAAATCAGATTCCATCTCAATGACATAGGGTCATGGGTTTGAACCCCTAATACTGACCATGTCACTCTATGTGAACAAGTTGTTACCTGTTTGTAACTTTCATAGAATCAGAATCTACTACAGGTCTTTACAAGGAACACTTGTCAGACAAACTACCTGCCTGTATACAATGGTTACTGATTTTTATGAAATTGTGATCTCCCTTTAAGTATAGTTAGAAAACTGCTTTTCATTTTGCTAACAGTTCTTCACAAATATTCGTGTTCTCTTTTTAAAACCTATGATAATGAAACTTTATCATGTCTATTTTCAATTAGGTTTTACTTCTAACTGTTAAAGCCTGGTAACTAATGCAACCAATAAAAATCTACACCCCAAAAAAAATGACACACCCTTTTTTCAGTCCTGTCCGCCAATTCTTTGCGTTTCTCCACTTCCTTCTTCATTTCATTCAGTTCCTGGTCCCTGGCACGTTTGGCTTGATACCTTTCTCTCTCCATTGTGTGAAGCTCACGCTGTATTGGAGACAATAAGAAAGAATCTATAGCAGTCCACATGACACAAATTGTTCCTAATTACAAACCTTTAAACTCGCACATGACTATTTTGAGTTACACGTCTAGATTTCAACAGTAAAACAATGTAGAGTATTTTTGTGAAAATGTATGTACATGTACCTGTATTACTCAAGAGTTTGCGGACCTGGTTTTCTAATATATTTTAATCCAGTACCTTTATCACATCTTAAATTTCTTCTATACAATGACTAAACTTAATAACCTAAACATATCAAAATGACTTGGCACAATATGAATGTAACATGTTCAAAATTGCAAATAGCTTGAACTGGCCTACGATTTGAGAACAGTACAGAATCTGAAGGCTATTTTCTCTTAAAATTTTGTACAAATAAACTTCAAACTGATGCCTCTGGATCCAGCTATCAATGAATGATGGGTATACATGTAGTACAGAATACATGTAGTACAGAAAACATATTTGAAAGCCTAAAAATATTGTGCAATGTTTAAACCAGTGCACAGTATATTCAATATATTGCTACAAAGAATAAAGTAACAAGGTTGAGACCATTTATCAATACGGTCTACTGACGTGTCATGTCAACAGAACATCAGGCAAGATTCATTACATACATCAAGCAAAGTGTACAATGTGTACGTGTAACATACCCTAGCTTCCTCACTGGCCTTGACTGCCTTTTCCTTCATTCTAAGAAGGTCGTCACTTTCTGTCTGACATTCTTTCAGCTTCTCCTCTAGGCAATCAAGTATGGCAGGATAGTTTCGAACCTCCTGTATAATTATGTATACATTTATGTATTTAAAGTACTGTTTTTATAGCTTTACAGTATTTGATCAGCATTTACAAACTGAAATAATTTTTGTATTAGTTTTTAAGACTCTGACTTATGTTGCAACTTCTCCACATAAATGATCTTACAGTCCTGCATGACTGCATTTCAAATTTTAATAACTAACTGATCTTGCAGCTGCCAGTAAGCGTCAAAAGTCACGCATCATTTTATTTTTAGGGGCTCAACTCCTGTTTCAACAACTTTTTTTTGTCATGTACAGGCAGCGTACTAAACCAACGGTCCTTGGAATGACCAGCACTTTACTCCTATCCTGTGACAGTAACTGCCTACTTTCTCATATTAAAGAGCCAGGCTTAGTTAACACGTTATATATATTATTTTGCACAATAAATATTTTGCAGTATGTGAGCAGACAGACTTATTCGCAAAAGAAGAATTCTCTAATAGTAAATCTATGTGAAATGAATCTTTCAGGAGATATTTAAATAAGAGAAGTGGTAAATTCATGCAAAAACAGTGAAAATTAAATAATTGCAAATACATGTATTACCTAATTGACAGTACATAACAATTTTGCATAAAAACAATTTCGCTCAAATTCTGACCTCCTGCAATGTGTCCATGATGGCTTGGTATCTACGAGTTATGTTTTGTGCTGCTCCAACTTTGATGTTAGCCTTGTCCATTTCATTCTGAATTCTTCTGATCGTCTTCATTTCATAGCATAAAAATAATTATTACAGCAGAAAGCAACAGATTACTTAGCTACAATATGTGACTTTGATCATTTCCAGTTATCAATGAAGGAAGGCAGTATTTATAAACAAGCTATTAGTATAAAAGTGCTATACACCAGGCATGTAAAACAACCAAGGGGTCTATTCGTAAAAGAGCTAGGCTTTGGTACCCAGATTCCCTTGTATCTGCATCTGTCTCTCTCCAACCTGCCCGACAGGAGTCTCGGCAATTTCACCCAGGGAAAAGTCCCTGGGTCGATTGGCCTGGACTTATAAACCAATCAAAAAAAGAAGAAAAAAAAGTATATAAGTAATTTTTGGAAAGATTACTTTGTAGAAAATTTGAAATATTTCCTTAAAACAATCAACAGCAGTCCAAAATTGTGCATTTCACTATAACAAGTAACGTTTGAAGGTGCAGTGAAACTATCTCTTTTACAAGTGCCACTTTTCACTTCTTTCAACTTTTTCATTATCATGGATATATATTTTAGTGCTTTAATTATTTCTAAATACTAAAATATCAGACTACCCTAACATTGACTATATGCTAAATTTCTGAAATCCTTATTTCAATTGTGACGGTACCTTTAATTGTTCAATAGGTAGCTGCTGGAAATTAATTGACTGAATAGAGAACTGCACATATCTTGATCAAATCACAAAGATTTTCAGACTGATCATGATCTGCACTAATCGTACAGACAGAATCCCTTCCCGAAGCAGGATAAGATTTACACCAACCTGTTCTCTCTCCTCACTAAAATCTGACTCATTTATTTCAGACATCCTTTCAAGTTCATCTTTCAGATTCTCAAGTTTCTCTTTTCCTTTCTTTCTTTCAAACTTCATCGAATTCAGGCGATTTTTTGCTTCACTCACTTTTTGGTCCATTTCTTTTATGGCTTTCTAATAGTAGAAATAAAATCATTTAAAAGCTGTTTCTATCTATCAACAAACAAAAAAGACAAACAATCAGGCAAACTGACTGATACACAGACAAAGTAGCGTTCTCTAAGCATATGATCATGCTAGGCACAAACATTCAGTGACACAAAAAAGATGTGTAGGGTCTATTACCTTAACAATTGGCCCAAAAGGGCCAGTATTGCTCTACTGGACTGTTCCGCGTAAGTTTTGTGAAAATCTTTTGCAATCAAAGGTCAAGGTTACCTTGACCCACTGACCCCAAAAATAGTAGGGATCATCTACTCAGTAAGACCAATCATTCTAATGAAGTTTGAAGACTGTGTGTGATGTAGATCTAAAAACATTAGAGTGGAAAAGACTTTCAAAGTTCTGGTCACTGTGACCTTGACCCACTGACACCAAAAAACAAAAGGGATCACTACTCAGTAAGAGAAAGATGAAGTTTCAAGACTGTGGGTAATATAAATCTTAAGATATAGAGCAGAAAATTTCGGGTCAATGTGACCTTGACCCCCTGACCCCTAAAACATTAGGGGTCATCTACATACTTCAGGCAACCTTTTGAGCAAGTTTGATGAAAGTTGAATGAAAATTGTGATGTGTAGAGTGTTGTCAAGGAAAGTCACTGTGACCTTAACTTTTGACCCCAAAATCAATAGGGATCATCTACAGGTTGCATGCAACCTTATGACTGTGCAAGTTTCACGAAAGTAATTAGGTTGTCCATAATGGTTCACAGATATAGGATGGTTTTTAGTTCCATCAGTGTTTTTTTAATGATATCTGCCAATTAAGTACAAAATGCTCTATATATGCATGTCCCACTTTCATAATACTAATTATACATGTAATACTAAAAGCATCCAGGCTGAATAATCAATGAAATACTTCACCTCTGGAGTAAACCTCTGCATGGACAACAACTCCTTTTTTCTATGGTGAAAGGCAGTCCTAATCACCGATTCATTCCCCTGAAAACATACACAAACACCCACCCTGAAAACATGCGCAAACACCCACACTGAAAACATACACAAACAGTTACATTCATCTATTTAAAAGCTACGCAAGTTTGTATGCAAGTCTGAAATGAGCCAGTGACAGACTGATTATATATTTCAAACTTAGAAAATGATGGTGATCTACTTTTTGAAAAGGCTTAAAACTTCTCTCAGATTCAGTCAAGTGTTCTTCAAAATCCCCTTGGTTGAAATCCCCTTGGTCCAAAAATGGCATAGTAGTCATAATCCCCTCAATGGATTTTACATGGTAATTTTAATAATTTTATTTTTTCAATCATTCGCTACAGTAAAGTAAAACTAAAGACAAATAAAACACTTAGTAAAACTTTTTCATGCAATATATATATGCTTTTCACTTGTAAAATCCATCGAGGGGATTATAACTACTATGCCATTTTTGGACCAAGGGGATTTCAACCAAGGGGATTTTGAAGTGTGACACTTGACTGCTTTAGTTTTGGTAATGGGACCTTTAAAGCAAAACCTTAAGTTAAGCAAGACCGAAGGCCACATTAATTAGCTCACAATCAAGCTAACAGCATAATTATTATTATATTTAACAATGGAAAAACCAAATCCCAAATGGAGGAAATCATGTTCTGAATGGCATAAATACTGGTATGCTTTATTTTGTCAATGAGAATAAAACTATTCTGGATGTGCATCAAGAGACAGTTGATTCTATAACAGGTTTGCTTCTGTTTAAAACAAGAGGGCCAAGATGGCCCTATATCGCTCACCTTGGTACAAGTCCACTTGCCTTGTGGAAGATCACTAGATAATGTTATATACCAAATAGGTTTTCCTATATACGCCTTTGTAAAACCACGGGCAAGGTCAATTTTGACCCCAGGGGCATAATTTGAACAAACTTTGAAGAGGTCTACTAGGCAATGCTACATGCCAAATATCTAAGCTCTAGGCCTTGTGGTTTCAGAGAAAAAGATTTTTAAACTTTTTCCTATATAAACCTATGTTAAACTAAGTGACCCCCGTGCGGGGTCAATTTTGACCCGGGGGTAATAATTTGAACAATCTTGGTAGAGGTCCACTAGCCAATGCTACATGCCAAATATCTAAGCTCTAGGCCTTGTGGTTTCAGAGAAGAAGATTTTTAAAGTTTTTCCTAAATATGCCTATGCAAAACTAAGTGACCCCCCCGTGCGGGGTCAATTTTGATCCGGGGGTCATAATTTGAACAATCTTGGTAGAGGTCCACTAGCTAATGCTACATGCTAAATATCTAAGCTCCAGGCCTTGTGGTTTCAGAGAAGAAGATTTTTAAAGTTTTTCCTATATAAGCCTATGCAAAACTAAGTGACCACCCTGCGGGGTCAATTTTGACCCGGGGGTCATAATTTGAACAATCTTGGTAGAGGTCCACAAGACAATGCTACATGCCAAATATCTAAGCTCTAGGCCTTGTGGTTTCAGAGAAGAAGATTTTTAAAGTTTTTCCTATATATGCCTATGCAAAAACTAAGGGCCCACCTGCGCGGGGTCAATTTTGACCCGGGGGTCATAATTTGAACAATCTTGGTAGAGGTCCACTAGCTAATGCTACATGCCAAATATCTAAGCTCCAGGCTTTGTGGTTTCAGAGGAGAAGATTTTTAAAGATTTTCCTATTTGTTGCCATAGCAACCAGAGTTCTGCATGGAATGGAATTCTTTGAACAAATTTGGTAGAGCTTCATGCAAGGAACATTCCTGCATAGTTTTATCAACATTGGCCTAGAGGTTTCAGAGGAGATGTCATTTGAATCAAAATGTTGACGGACGACGGACAATCATCGATCAGAAAAGCTCACCCTGGCATAGCCAGGTGAGCTAAAAACCTGCACACCTATTACTTTAATTTGTGATTTTTCCAATTTGACCACACTGTCCAATTTTGGCCATTGTTCTTTTTGAGAAAGGAAGATGGAAAGAAACAGGCCTAGCATGCATACATTTTCAAACCTGTTATTTTGGCAGTATATATCAATTAACTTTAAGCTGTAACTGTACGCATTTTAGAGTTTTATCGTTGGTACAAATGTACCGGATAATCCATATGACAAATGCCCCAAGAAGAGTTTAGTTATTTTAGGTTTCAGGGGATTATAAGTGAAAGATACAGAACACATCCCGTTCCAGAGACACCCCCTGGTTCTTTAACATGCCTTTGGTGCAGCATGAATACACCAGACCTTGGTTTTAGGTCCCATCCGAAAGACCATTACTTACATCAGTGGCGGAGTGGGGGATTGAACCTGTGAAGCTGTGAATATATTAAACACTGATTTTAAATAGATGTTCTCAATTCGAACATGCGACATTACTGATTAGCCTAAATATACCTACAGTAAGTATCCAATTTTGTTAAAGCAGGTATGAAACTTGTAAATAGGTCTAAAAGGTAGACTAAATCTTTACTGTTCCTTAAAGAATTCTTGAAACTTACACAAATGCATGTAGCCAATTCAACCCTTTTTCTTTTGTTCTCTTTCCTCAGTTTAGAGATGTACTGCTCAGCCTGCATCCTGGTCACTTCACAACTTTCATAAAAAGCATTGGCATCTCTTTCTACAATATTAATAATTATCAATTTAACATAAAAGCAGGAGCTGATTATGGTCCTTTTTTTTCGCTCACCTGGCATGCTGAAAATTGTAATAAAACTTTAGAGATCAGCTCAACTTTAAGATGTATACTTCATAACCACATAAAATCTCATTCCTTTCTGTCAATCTGACTTTAAGTAACAGAGGCTATAAACAACCTTTCTCATCAGGCATCACAGACTATGTTTTAATTGCTGCACAGTAGGATCTTGCTGTCTAACCCGGTAGTGAGTTTCAGAAAGTTTTGTAGAAGAAAGAACACTTTTGCAGCAATTACATGGAGTGGGCTGGATAGCTCACTGGTTATGGCATTCGCCTCAGGAACAGAAGTTCTGGGTTTAAATCCCAACCAAACCTAGAGTTGTGTCCTCTGGGTCTAGTGCAAAAGAGAGGGGCTTTGATGTATAAGAGCATTTCAGCAAATTGTTCTGCTAAAGGTCAATGCAAGGGTACTCTTTTTGCCAAGCTTGCTTCATGGAATAATCATGTATCTGAAAAGTTTACCACTGGTATCGAAAATCCTTCTGTTACCTTAGCTTCTACACAAATGTTTTCAATGCAATTGCCTCATTCTTACATTGATGGAATTTGTGTCTAAACTTTTTAAATGACTGTCAGATGAAACATAGCCTGTATTAGTTTGGTATTGAAGTGTGACCCCTTTCATCTACATAGATCTGACATTTTATAACTGTCACACCTTCACACCTGATTCTTATATGCTCAATACTAAGTGGAAAGTTTACTTTCAGTATCGGGTACTAACGACCCAAATTTCACATTATCTTGCCTTCTAAAAGCCCAATAAATATCTGTTGGTGCTGCCTACACAGTTACTTGCACATCGCAGCGAGACACAGGCGAACAACACTAAAATGTCAACATGAAAAATCAGCTTGCCTTTCGAAGTAGAAATAGTGAGATCACAAAAAATATTTTGGTTAAATTTTATTATGACCAGACATTAAAAACTTAGAAAACAGTCCTGGCATTATCAGTTAAATTATACACTTGGCAGCCAAGGGCATTTGAACATACACTTGGCTACAGATGTCAAACCTTTAAGATGAAGCTTTCCTCTTGTTTCTTCAACCATCTCAGCGAGGGTCCACGCTTTATTCGCGACACATTTTGGATCTGTTCTTCCTGGCATTTTAGACAAGGGCAGAAAATCCTACAACAGAGATAAAATGAAACATGACATGATCATGTCCATTTTTATTTTCATACACCACTGATTTGGACTGTATCAATTAATTTTTTTCTACAAAACGACAAGGATAAAGAAAGATATTTAATTTTCTGACGCACAGCGTCCTGTTTGCTCATTCAGAATTTCCCCAAGATGACTCGAAAGCAAATGAAAGGGCTCAGAGCCCATCCACAATTTCCCATATCTTTCAGAAAAGTGAACCATTAAATTCCAGCAACTGTGTCTTAGGGGACTATATATAGAGATTCTCCAGAATGCCATAGGCCTACATCATTTCCTTGAACATGTGTCATCATAGTGTCGCCGAAAAATCCCACTCCCAGACGCAGAAACTCGAATGGAATTTGACGCTTGACATTGGAAAAGCATATTGGACAAACTTTGTCAGTGTTTGTATTTTAAACAAAATATTTTATCAAACTCTTTGAAATCGCCACTACTTAACAGTTAAAATTACTCAGTAACAAGCTTTACCTGGCACAAAAGAAAAGATAAAAAAAAGATGTCACCCGTCCCAACCCCAGAACTAAAGAAATTGTGCACGTGCTATGTTTGACGTCAAAAATAACGTAATCGACGTCACGTGCAATGTTATTTTTCTGTTTGACATTTGGCGGTAAATGTATCGGCCGCTTAAGTGCTTTTAAGGCGGCTTGTAACACGCAATAAATATTAAATTAAAAACTATTATATTTTGTGTTCAGAAAAAAAAAACAGCATTTTGTTTATATATATATATAACAATAAGGTTGGTAAGGAAACAGAAGTTAATCGTTTCTTTGTCACTTCGAAATATTGCATTAAGTGACAGTGTGAATATTTAAAAAATAACTGAATAGTGTTCGGACACGCAATTTTTGGATAGGCAGTGGCTAGGTAACCGTGACCGGCTACCTAGTCTTTTGGTCTAGCTAGCCGGATCCGGCTACCTAGACCAAAAGGCTTTGTAGCCGTACATTCATTTCATACGAGGAGCTACATAGAATCGGTATTGAATAATCATTCATTCAGGAATATAATTTGTAAAAGTTTACTTGTTCATTAATATTAGACAAGGATCGCAGCAGTACTGTGTAATTTACCGCTACCCTGTCACTGCCTTCTTAAAGCAGTTAAATATGCCCGAAATATTGACCGATATTGAATTTAAGTTCCCATCTAATGCCGTAACTTATCAAAGTTTTACTTACACATTCATTTTTTTTACATATTCATAAAGTTCATAACTTCAGCTTTTATTTGATTCAAAACTTAAATATTCATCAAATAATAAAGAGAAAAGGGTATGACTGTGTTTTCCAATATAGTCTTACTTGGTATACTGGACGGCCGGATAATACATTTTTTCCAAACAGAACAAGTTGCTCCGGATAAACAACATTAAAAACTTTTTAAATGTTAGAGAGAAACAATTTTTCACATTAACAAATTAATAAACATTACTCAGTTAATGGTGTTACTGGTGTAACATAGCTTGGACTTAACTGACAAGAGTTAATTTTGTCATTCTTTATGACAGACCAAAATTTTCACACCTACCGCGAGTGACAAATGACAAGTGGAAAATAAACATTGATCAGTTACGGCAGAGTTAAACGAGAATAGATATTTTAAATCCACACTTATATGTGAACATGAAATTAATCATGATGCGTTGAATTTTAATGTCTATGCTTGTATTTATTCTTTAATTAAATTTTATGCTTGTATTAAATGATTAAATGTCAATCAACAGATCAATCATGTCGATATATTCTCGTATTTTGTTTTTACTTTAATATATCACATCTGTTTTGGGAGAAAAAATGTGGCAAAATTCTTACCGGCAACAGGGCTCGAGCAGCAGTAGAATCCTTTTAAATAACCATCTCTTTAAGTACCTTTGTTTTATGTGGTTTATCAAAAATATGACTGCATGTGGATTATTTACTGGATTATGGATACACTCACTGTTCACCATGTTCACTTTGAGTGACAGTAATAACACAGGGGGTAATGGTGTACCTTGGTCCTTGGACTCTCAAACAGCACTGCCACTACAAAAAAGATATTTAGCATGTAGCATTGCCTTGTGGACCTTTACCAAGATTGTTCAAATCATGACCATGGGTGAAAATTTACTCTTCCAGGGAGCAGGGGGAGGGGAGGGGGGGTTCACTTGATTTCACATATAGGCTTATATAGGGAAAACTAAGGCCCACAGGCAAAGCTTAGATATTTGGAATGTTACTAAGCATTGTGTAGTGGACCTCTACACATTGTGTTAAAATCATGACCCCTTGGTATTATTGACAATTGATATACAGGTGAGTGATATAGAGCCATTTTGGCCCTCTTGTACCATATTCTAATCAAATTTTAGTATCTCAAAGTATATTTTCGTAAGAGTTATTCACTCTCTGAGCAGTTACATATTAATTGCAACAGGTATCACAATGCAGTGCCTTGTATTGCAATAATATACATAAATGCATGCACAGGGCTGGCGTGAACATGTTTTGCCAAGGAAAAAGGCACGCATACCTTAATTATACATTTGAACACTTCGGAGTCCAGACAAAGAAAATATTTGAAAAGATGGAGCTAAATTTTTCATGAATCCAAGAAGCAGACTAGAGTAAAATTTTAATGCAATTGCTTATTTAAGACTACAAACAGCTCTGGATCTGTTGATACTTCGAGAATGGTAAAGAAATTACTTAATATTGGAATATTGGTAAAGTTTCGCTTTGTGACGATATCATAGAAATCACTTAAACTATAGGGTTGTCATACTTTAAGCTACAAAATGCCTCTGTATATCTGTTTTTATCAGACTAGGTGCATAAATTGGTGTGCATTTACGAATGCATGTTTCGTGCAAGTCCTCTACAATTATGAAATAAAGCATAACTTTGTGTTTCTGTGTCTTTTTAGCTCCAAATGTTTTTTCAGAATTTATTTGCATGTTATGTTGTGTATTTCTAGAGCACAGTTGGTGGACTATGGACAAGCCTGTTCAAAGTAAAGCAGTGAAAAGAAAACATCAGACACCATTTAAATCTCCTGTACGTATACTACCTTCTTAATGTCTTGCCAAAATAGCCCCTTTTAGCTCTTTCCTTATCGAAGATCGAAGAAGTAAACGGGCCTGTCGCAGTATTGTCTTCGCATCAGTGTTAGCTGCTGCACCATAGATAAAGTTTTGCATGTGGCTACCTTCATGCACAATTTAACCACCAGTTCAATTGATCTCAGACTGAATTTTCATCTAGGTCATCAGGGGTATCAAACAATCAGGTTATGTAACTCTTGATTTATTCTAGTTCATATTGTGGTTCTTGTTAATTTTGTCAAGATTAATAGTATGTAAATTTGGTGAAAGTTTTATTTCCAAGATACTGTTACCTAATGCACATTAAACTAGATTTATAATAATTTATGAGTTTAACTTGAAAGTGCCTTGATTTCAGACTGTTTAATCTATGTACATATTTATGATCAGATAAGATATTGTACACATTGCACCATTTAGTTTTCCAATCTGATCAGCCTACAATCATTGTACTACCAAGAAAGAAGTGTTACTAATGAATCTGATTGATATTTTGTAAAAAAAAAAATGAAAAAAAGTTTGGCACTTCTTAAAGAAAATAGTTTAATTTCTGTATTTGGACAAAAATAAGAGAACATAGTAGGAATCTTGTATTTGATTTGTAGTTTCAGAAAGATTCTATCAGAAGACTGCCACAGGAGGATGGACAGAGCGGTGCAGAGAAGTTACAAGAAAAGTTTGATGCTGTCAGTAGAGAGATACAAGAGTTAAAATCACAGTATGTAAATGTCTTACAACATTATATCACTCTAAAGACTAACTTGCTGTTTCTAATTTTATATCATTTTGTTGTCTGGGAAACAGGGTGAGATATGGATCACTTTTGCATTGTCTCGCTCTCTGACATGTTGTAACAGCAGACGACATGTCAGGAATATATGTATTGTTTAGTGCAGCCCCAACTCCCTGAACCACACCCCTCCAGAACAACAATCTCCATAAAAAGACACACATTTTCTACCCCGTTGCGTCAATAATAATATATAAGGAATTGACCTCTCAGGAACAACACCTGTCCTGTCTACAAGAAATGCATTTCTATGTACCCAAGGGTGTTTGCTTCTGGGAGGTTGCACTGTATAGTAATTTTAAATCGGGCATGTTAGTATGAAATGAGTAATTTATGAAATATACAATGTTTATGAACAGTCAGTGACTGGATACATAATGGTTTCCCTCTTGTCAAAGCTGATTGGACTATTGAGTTGAAAGAAATGTGGACTTTGGTACAAGTGCAATGTTACAAAACTGCCAGTGATAGATCTATAGAGATTCAGTGGTTTAGGGTGAGCTTTGTACTCGTAACCCAGACATGAGCATTGAACATGTCAGGTGAAATGAAATGCACAATCCATACTGGACAGACTGGGACAGACAGGAAGATGTCATCAAGAGCACATGTTTTTAAATTAAAAATAATAGATGCAAGAACATATCTCCTTAATTGATATAAAGAAAATCTACAGAAGTTAATACTAAACAATATGTCTAGTTGTAGAAATGAATCTATCACTGTTATGATGAACTTTTTCGACATTTTCTTAGGTGTTGACATACTTGTTTTAAAGGGGCACTCCCTACATCTAGCAGATTATATTCTCAGAAAGTAAATTATGTGTTCAATGAAAGTAAAATGATAAATAAATACAATTTCAAAGAAGAACCTATGGCGAAAAATGCCTCATTTTACCACAATTAATAAATACAGAGGCTTTCTATAATAAATCGCATCCACCCATTATTTGTACAACAACAACTATATTGTATTATTATTGTATGGTTTACGGTACTGTAGTACATGACTATATATTAAACTGCTTATCTGGGAATGCATAGCTGAACTTTTAGGTTAAGTTCTATATAAACTTCCAAAGATTCTATTATTTATGTTTTGGAGGTTATTTAGTTTGACATCAGTTATAGGGTATGTCCCTTTAAGGCAGGTTGTCAGAATGTGAAATGTTTCCCTGTAACCATCATCGGGTAACGGTACATTAAACTGCCAGTATAACGATTATGCTGAAATACAGCACTTGGTATTTTTTTAGTATTTCAGACCTATGAAGAGTCTGCTTTAATAAGTAAATACTTGAAAACACTTGAGCTCTGTCCTTGTATATGCTAAATGCATACATGCAAACGAGGATAAATTTGGTGTCTTGAGATAAATGTTACACACTATTATAGTTCCTCCAAAATAAGCCAGACATTTGAATGATATCTGAAGATTTGTCGTACTGGGACAGGTCAACAGTATTTTTAGAATTCTTGTACCGGAGCATGGACAGCAGTGGAGCCAGAATTATGCTAAATACACACTTAAAAGGAGAAAACTCATACAAAGATTGTTTCTGGTCTGTTCATGAAATATTATCAGGATCCAACTGTGTTTATGGGAATAGAATTTCAGTGAATGAGTTTGTAATTTGTCTGAGATGTTTTGTTATTGCACTTTCAGTTTTGAAATTTTGGTCATGTGCTTAGAAAATTTCTAGTCAAATCAGTTTAGCCAATCAGGATCTTGCTTCACTGTAACCAGGGTCCGTATATTATGTAATATACGGACCCTGCTGTAACCAGTCTGATGTAGGTTAAAGAGAAGTTTTCAATGCAATTTTGATTAAACTGCCAATAGTAATGGCTTCAATAAACATATATATATATTATGATGTTTATGTTATGTAACAGGGGTCTGAAGGAGGAGGAGCTACAGACACATATAGATAAACTACACGAGTATAACGAGATCAAAGATGTAGGACAGCTTGTGTTGGGAAGGCTAGGTCAGTAAACATACATGTAGATCCAATTGAAATTTTCCAAAATGTAAAAATTAATTCATCACGAGTATTATGTATTTTACAGTAACCTTTTCTAAAAATCAGAAATGAAAAAAATGTATGGCTCAAGAAGCATAATCCCTGCCTTAATAACAAATTTTACATGGAAAGACATCAGTCTATCGTTTCCAATGAAGTTCTTATTTGATAAAAAATTTAATGATGAATTAGAAATGCTGTAACTGCTAGTAAATGTTTTTTAATGCCCTTTCAGCTAACCTCGAGGGAGTTCGGACGAAGGATCTGTATGACAGATACGGTTTAAGTCTGGAAGACTGAGACATGACTGCCAGCAGATACAGTTTAAATCTGGAAGAATGAAACGTGGCTACCAGTAGATACAGTTTAAATCTGGAAGAACGAAACGTGGCTACCGGTAGATACAGTTTAAATCTGGAAGAATGAAACGTGGCTACCAGTAGATACAGTTTAAATCTGGAAGAATGAAACAAGGCTACCAGTAGATACTGTTAAGCTCTGGAAGACTGAAACGTGGCTACCAGTAGATACAGTTTAACTCTAGAAGACTGAGACATGACTACCATGCAGTACACTGCCCAGCAGCATGCAGATATTATGTTAAAGGTACATTTTGTTGGTTTCCTACTGTTGGTAAGAGGGAGGAGTTTAAACGCAGTATTCAGAGGAAGTGAAAGTTACAATGAAAGGATTGAATGAAATCTGAGTCTTGGTAGCTACCTGGAGACTTAACATTGGTGAATAGATGATCTGTATTCCTGAACAGAGTAGAATAAGATTTTTGAACATTTAGCATTGTCTTTCATAAGTACATCATACTGAATATTCTTTGATGATTTTTATGCCCCCAAAGGGAGGCATATTAAAATCGCACCATCCGTCTGTCTGTCCGTCCGTCCGTCTGTGCGTCCCCACTTACAATTCGTGTCCGGACTGTAACTCTGTCATGCATTAAAGGATTTTAAAATAACTTGGCACACATGTCTAGCACATCAAGACGACGTGTCGCGTGCAAGACCCACATCCCTACCTCAAAGGTCAAGGTCACACTTGGAGTATGAAGGTTATGGAATCCTCTATATATGCACACATTCGTGTCCGGGCTGTAACTTTGTCATGCATTGAAGGATTTTAAAATAACTTGGCACAAATGTCTAGCACATCAAGACGACGTGTCGCGTACAAGACCCACGTCCCTAGCTCAAAGGTCAAGGTCATACTTAGAGTTTCAAGGTAATGGATTCCTCTATATATGCATATATGCACACATTCATATCCAGACTGTAACTTTGTCATGCATTGAAGGATTTTAAAATAAGTGGGCACAAATGTCTAGCACATCAAGATGACGTGTCGCGTACAAGACCCACGTCCCTACCTCAAAGGTCAAGGTCAAACTTAGAGTTTGAAGGTATACGGATTCCTCTATATATGCATATATGCACACATTCGTGTCCGGACTGTAACTTTGTCATGCATTGAAGGATTTTAAAATAACTTGGCACAAATGTCTAGCACATCAACACGACGTGTCACGTGCAAGACCCACATCCCTACCACAAAGGTCAAGGTCACACTTAGAGTTTATAGGTAATGGAATCCAGTATATATGCATATATGCACACATTCGTGTCCGGACTATAACTTTATCATGCTTTGAAGGATTTTAAAATAACTTGGCACAAATGTCTAGCACATCAAGCGGATGTGTCGCGTGCAAGACCCAAGTCCCTACCTCAAAGGTCAAGGTCACACTTAGTGTTTAAAGTAATGGAAAACTGTATGCATGGTTACTCTGTCATGCATGGAAGGATTTTAAAATTACATAGCACATTTATTGAGCACATGGAGAGGACACAGACTGTGAGGCACCTCTTTCGGGGGCATTTGTCACTTGTGAGGGACAGCTCTTGTTCTGCATTTTAATTCCACAAGAATTGCTGTCAATGTAGAAAATATAGATAAACATACAACAGGCATACAGTACTCATGAACTTGAATTTATTGAACCATGATATACATAATGTTTATGTGCAGAACATCATATACCAGTGCATGTGTTATACATGTATATGTTGTAGATAGTATTTGGTGACTTGCAAATTGGCAAGTGGGGGGGAAGGGGCATACTGAAGAGAATAGACCAGAGATTCTTTTTAAAGACAGTAATAAGCAAGTATTGAGAGATAGATGGCTATGGAAAGGATGTTGCTTGTGTCTCTCTGTCATGTTATATGATTAGGCTCAGTTAACCAACACATTTTACATTGTTTACACTGTAGAAACTTCTTTATTTTTTTTTGTTTTAAAAAACTTTGCAAACATGTATAAAATTCTGATTTTTGCTCTTACACCTGCCATATTAGACAGTGCCCTACTAATTTTCCTTAAAATAGCAAACATGGCTGATGTTTATTTTGTTTTGTGCAGCTTAAATAAATTTTCTCTTCCATTCAAAGAAACTGGCAAGATAGCTTCCACCCTGAGTTGAAAAGTACTGGCAAAACCACTTCTCCGTATCCAATGTATTGGATCCAAACCTTATTTCAATTGTTGTATGGGGTTAAGGCTAATTGCAACCATGTGTCAGTCATTTGTAGTTGTACAGGTGGGCAGTTTACCTAAGAATTGTTTCTTGGAAGGACCATTTCCAGAACCCTATCCTGTGTAAGACACTGCCAACTTTCTCACATTAACGGTTATGGTCGGTAACAGGGCTCGAACCCATGACCCTCGATCAATGAGAGGTTACAGTGACTTCACATCAATGACCCTAATCACGGGACAATCAAACCTCATTTCAAGTCTTTACATATACCGGTACCAGACTATTAATTAAGTTATATAACTGAATGCTAAAACTAATACTGAAAAGTAATTCATCCAATTTAGAGCGGGGTTGGGTATTCCCGAACGTGCGGCTATTTCCGAACATTATTTCTTATTTTTATGAGCGCCATAGCCAACGCGTTAATAATGAATATTTTGTCATCAAATGACGCCAATTCTATCTCTCTACTATTTAATTTCCCCATTTATCAATTTGTATTTTATTATTCGCAGAAAAATAAAAACAATTAATCTTCACCATTTTCGTCTAAGAAAATAACAGATATTTTAATATTTTACAAAAACATACTAAGATTTGAACTTGTCGGCTACTCAAAACTGACTGCATTTTTAAAATATTTTGAACCTTTTAACACATACTTGTGATGTGGAATGGTCTAAAATATTGCTCAATCATGTCGAGAAGAGATACCATGATGGTCCGAATTACCCGCAGAACTTTCAGCATGTGTGCCTATTTCCGAACAGCCATGAAATATTTCAGAAATGCTGTATTAATACAGATATAAAACTGAAATATTTCACCATTATAAACAGAGTCATATTAAAATCGGTTTTACAAAATGAATATGTATATCTCTTTTTTTTAAAGTGAAAACTACATCTAATTTAGATCAAGGCAGATGCTTTACATGTAATTGTATAATTGTGAAGTTGACGCTAAAAATGTTTTTGCATACATATAGCAGACAAAAAATGTATAAATCTCAATTAATAAGGAGGTAGGGGGTATAGATAGCTCTGTTCCCTATGCAAACAGGATATATTTTCCCAATTAGTTTGAAAAAATTCCAATTTACTGTTTGATAAAAGCAACAGTCGCTACAAATTATCAAACATAAAGGTTGTTTCCGATCGAAATTGAAAAGTGGGTGGTTTAAGTCCTGCTAGAGACATAACAAGGGTCTAGACAAGTTCACCAGGGAGAAATCCCACGGTCGGTCGCGACTATAAACATTTTCAAAAAAAAGTTAACACATTTACAAATTGGTAGCGATAATCTTACTAATTTTAAGAATTGCGCACAAAAATCATAACCTGGAGGCTATATACTATAGACTATATTACTTTACGTAGAAGTAAATCTTCATATAAATCATATTGTGCACTGATTAAAGATAGGTCTGCTAGATCTATTTTAGGAGTTACATTCTTGAATTTTTCTTTTGTCTTACTGAACAGAAGACTTACATCTATGTTCTTGCGTTGATAGATGTTTCAAGACTTATAAAAGCTTGGTTGATCGCAGCAGCTAGACATTTGAAAAGTCACGTACCAATAATATGCCATGTTGAAAACGCTGCAATTTCGGAGTAAAAGCCTACAGTTTGGAAATTTCGGAATATGACAATGTTTATTACAGAATTATTCGTCTAAAGGGTGCATGCAAAAGCCTGAAATGCAACCAAACATCTCTTGAAGAGTTGGCTGAGCTTGTCAGGATCACTACTTTCGGTTTTTATCGAGTACCCTTTAAATATGGCCATTCCATGACAACCCTCCTCCTCAGAGGCAAAAACAGTTGTAGTACTGTGTGAAAATAATTTTTAGACTTTAAAAATATCTTTATACTTAATGTTTCTTGTAACATTCAAATTGTTCGGAATTAGCCACAGGTCGTGTTCGGTAGGGTCGGTGTGTTCGGAAATAGCCGCGTTCACGTAACATTTTCACACGCACATTACTCTTTGTTCTACTGGCTGAAAATGATCGGAAATACACACAAAAGATAGCGTACATTTCAAACCTCGAAACCTTATTTCGTTTTAAAAGGTTAATGCGGGTATTAACGAACATCTGCAATTGTCGCTTAAATGTTCGGAAATACCCGACCCTGCTCTACATATTCACTTCTTTAATTTATTACTAAATATATAATGTGAAGTAACCAAAGTGATTTTGTAGGTGTATTTTATCAGCTTTCAAATTTTAGTGTTCTAAAAGAAAATTATTATCAAATTTAAGGTATATGTGAATGTAATTCTATCATTATACTATAAGTAAATTCTTTATCCTATATCTGTCAGTATTTAAAGTGATACTATGGCTTTAGAGTGACAAATAATATTTTTGTATGCAAATTGCTATCTTTAAATCAAAATTAATGCAGATATTGGAGTGAAATTTAACGCACATGTTTGAGGTGCATAAATATGAGACGGGAGCAAGTTTTATATTTCTGAATTGTATCTTGACAAAAGCATTGGTAAGACTTGTGAACTGTTTTAAGCAGTATTAACTGATTTGTTGTTCCTTACACTGTAAACATAGATATACAATGTACTATAATTATAAATATATTAGCAGATAAAAATTCTACAGATTTTCTTGAGGTAGGGAATCATAGGTGTACAAACTTTCTTTACAATTGAGCTAAAATAAATTAGTGTAAACTCCCTATTAAAATAAAGTGCCATTTTCCTCGGCGTTTAAAAGTCACTTTTATGGCAGATTCTTTCATTGATGTTTAATCATAAATGTAATGTTACCTGAAGATAAAAAATATTAATATCAAACAAGCAAAATTATTTCGAATTTAGATGAGAAAAGGAATTGCTAACTGGAAAATGCTATCTCCTAAATTGACTCCTATGTATACATTACCTTTAAGCACTTCACTGATTATTTTCAAATAACTACCGATTTTCTTAAACAAGAATGTTAATTAGTTTTACATAGTGATAAATAACTTATAGTTTTATCTAATCTCTGTTTTTCTATTGTATAAATTGAGAAAACCTCCGATAATGATACGTGAAAAACAATTTTGTGTTGTTATTGTCCAAAGTCATCCAGATCTTATTGCGGGTACTATCATTTACGATAAGTTAGTGACTATAAAACTGTATGACAACCGATTAGTTAATACTAATTTATTTTAGCTTGATTGTGAAGAAAGCTTTCAGGTTACTGAGTCACTCTAGAGTCCGCTTTCTGGAAAAATCAGTACTGGTGTCATATTAGGAGGTATGGTCGTGACCCAATTGGACCAAATTTTAGACAACTCTGTATCCCTTATTCCAGTGAATATATATTAAATAAATGTGAAATATAGAGTAAGAGCCTACATAAATGTCATCTTTTGACAACAGGTAGCTAAGAAATCTATGTTTACACTTATAAACTTTGTAGAAGTAAATTATTTCTTCTTTAAATAGTTTGCTTCTGTTTTAGTCCCAACAGGTTACAATGGAGGGAACTAAAGGTTAACCCTCAGACCATCCAAAAACTGGATCATTAGATAACTTAAGAACAACACCTGAAACTACAGTTTGTGTATAGTGGCCAATATAAAGATTATGTAAGTTTTTTTGTTTTTTTTTTTCATCAGAAAAAAATAGTGGTTGTCTAGGCAACAGAAATATTAAAAAACATGGATTCTGTGATATCTCAAGGGGCTATTCAAAGAAGCATGATGAACCAAGGCATGTGGATAGAGTGTGATTTGAGAATTATGCACATCATTTCATTTTTTTTTTGTCAGACAAAAATTGTGGTTGCTTTGGCAACATAAATAGTAAATTACCTGCTTTGTTTTTTTTTGTCTGGAGCCTAACTCAGTAAAGACTGCATACAAAGAGACAGGACATGGAGATCAAGGGTACTAGACAAGAACTATTACTATGCCTTGCCTATTTTTAAATTATCTACCTTTTTTCTCCAAATTGTAACTCCAAAAGTACTGAAGGGTTATTTCCTTAAAATACATATTTAGAAGGTATATGATATTTAGTGGATTTGTGGTAACAAAGAACCATGATAACTGTTCCCAGATTTTTTAATTATTGCCATTTTTTATAAGATTTAAACCAGTATTAAAGGGACTAAATTGTATTGTTTGCAATACTCCAGTTCAACTTGCTAGTTCTATTTTGACTTTATAGACAGCTAATGATGGAGTTAGTTCAGAAAAAGTCTCATTATTTCAGTCAATGTTTTATACTCTCTAGAAATAGGCCAAACTACCCTGTCAAAATGTCATGCACAACATAATATTATCACTGTCGTTGTCCAAGAACATTAAATTTTATCGAAGTACGATGTGTAACATGAATTGCCTTGTTAAGAAATTTGAAATAAATAAATTGAAATCTATGTTATGAGAAAAACGTATTGATTTTCAAAAAGTTAAGTTGCCGTTATAAACTTGTATAGTTATCAGTGAAAATAGATAGAAAAACATTTTATTTACACAACAGTGTGTTATATCACTAATATTATTGGAAAGAAAGGATGTTAAAAACCCCTAGAGAGAGATTAACATTCTGTCATATTAGATTACACCGGGCAGGACAATAGCTGTTTGTTTTAGGACAAAGAACCATGAAATGTTGTTTGAAAATTTACCCCACGCTTCATTTAAACAAGACTTTGTCAGCATTGGTTTTTTGAAAAAATTTCATTATTTGTCGGTTATGTTCTATTTCCTACACATTGACATAAAAGACCTTGTCAAAGGTTTTGGAGGGTTAATCCCGAGCATATAGCAGGCACATATTACGGATAATTTATTTCGAATTAGTCTTGCCTGGTCTGAGCAGAATAGCTTTAGCCCTTTAATTTCTTCTAGCAATGCTCGAACATCTAAATAGATTTTTGGTGGCAAAAGGAGAGAACTTTGTATAAATGTATTCTGATCATAATCTGCACTCTGCACTATTCAGTCTCAATTTTCAGTGACACCCCATTGAAGAATTAATGGTGCTATCCAAATTGAATGTTCAACAATTCCATTTTTGAAATTAAACTGTCTAAGGGCCATTTAAAAGGGGCACATCTAGCAGATAATTTTCTCCAAACTTAAAGGACATTGAAAAAAAGAAAATTGAAGAACGTAAATAGATAAATGAATTAATTTTAAAGAACAACATATTTCGAAAAATGCCTCATTTTAGTACAAATGATAAACAAAAAGACCTGTAATAAATTGCTGTCCACCCATTATTTGTACAACAACAACTTTACATAGTTGTTTTAATGTATTACGGTACTGCATCATATTTCAAAACCTGATTTTATTGATGATGGCTGGAATGTATGATTAGCTTAAAGTTTTAGGTTAAGTAGTATTATACTTGAAAATATTCTATCATTTATGCTTTTGAAATAATTGAATTTTGACACCAGTTTTAAGGAGTGTGTCTTTAAAGGAAGTGGTTGATTAAAACAAGTGTTTTTTTGTAATATGAGATACATTATAATATTAGTGATTGCTTAAGGCATGTGGCTACTTAACTGAGGTGATCACCAGCACAGGGTCATGATAACTTGGTTTAGGTTTGAATACTTTTGACCCCCAGCTTCAATACTTAGGAAAAAATATTAGGCTGCGATAGTCAAGAGTTGAACGGACAGTGTTGTGATTTTGAACATGTAGTTTAATAATTAAACTTGTTATTCAGTTAAGAAACTTGTTATTTAGTCGGCAAATAGCTTACCGTACATAGAAATTGTTTATTGTAAAAAAATTCTGATGTTAAATAAAGTTTCTTGTAATTCTCATCTTCGGTTGTATCATGGCTGTGAAAAGACATTCAAAATGTTTATGTTATGGTAATATTAAAAAAAAATTATAAAGTTGTAAAGAAACTAAAAATATCTTCATGCTTGCATTAACACGTTCATTTGATAGCTCGGCTTCTTTACACAGAACGCTAAATTATATTATAATTACACTTTTTAGGTTTGGTTCAGTTCATTTGTGACATTATATGATATTTCTTTATAGTTTAATATTACATCGAAACGTGAAAATTTATATTTGACTTTTTTGTCTTGCTGCAGAATTTAATATTCATTAACACAGTCATGAATTTAAGTAACATATTTATGGTCTAACGGCTTAGGCCTATGGTCTTCTGCCTATCCAGTCGGATAGTTTACATAAAACATAATCCTTAGGGTTGTTGAAAGTATTGGATACAATGCAGATTTTACGAGATTAGGCTGATGTATATTAATGCTTAGATTTTTATCCCACACCAACTTTTTTCTATTTCTCACCTACGGTTAGTTTTAATGACTCATTTTAACAACAATATAGTTTATTTTAAGCCTTTCCATGGTTCACTGAACTATATCGGAAGATTATACCCCTGATAAACTCACTATGAGTTTATGGGGGTATAATATTTCATGGTAAAGTATGATTTTCAACCATGTTAAGTCATCCGTGAAGAAGCCGGAATTTATGATGCCAGGTTTAAAATATTGTTGATGTCACTTGTTCATCTATTACATCATAATTCATTTATTACATCATAATTATAATGTCGATTGTACAATTTTAAGCATTGTATTGCAATGAAAATGCAGATAATGTCTTCTGTGCATGAACTAAACAGAAAAATTGTTTGATTGGTAAAAAGATTTGATACATTTAAATTGTTTTAACGTAAAACATCATTGAACGTCATTTTTAGCTCGACTATTCGAAGAATAAGGAGACTATTGCACTCGCCCCGGCGTCGGCATCTGCGTTGGTTAAAGTTTTTAATGAAGTCAAATATCTTGAATACTATCAAAGGTATTGACTTGAAACTCAAAATATATCTTTACCATCAACATCTACACCTGAGGAAACAATCCCCATAACTCTGTTTTGATTTTTGACAGATTTATGCCCCTTTTTAACTTAGAATTTTTGGTTAAAGTTTTTTATAAATTCAAATATCTTGCATATTTTCAAAGGTATTGACTTGAAACTCAAAATATATCTTTACCATCAACATCTACACCTGAGGAAACAATCCTCATAACTCTGTTTTGATTTTTGACAGACTTATGCCCCTTTTTAACTTAGAATTTTTGGTTAAAGTTTTTAATAAAGTCAAAATCCTGAATACTATCAAAGGTATTGACTTGAAACTCAAACTGTTTGTTTACCATCAACATCTACACCTGAGGAAACAATCCCCATAACTCTGTTTTGATTTTTGACAGATTTATGCCCCTTTTTAACTTAGAATTTTTGGTTAAAGTTTTTTATAAATTCAAATATCTTGCAAATTATCAAAGGTATTGACTTCAAACTCAAAATATATCTTTACCATCAGCATCTACACCTGAGGAAACAATCCTCATAACTCCGTTTTGATTTTTGACAGATTTATGCCCCTTTTTAACTTAGATTTTTTGGTTAAAGATTTTTATAAATTCAAATATCTTGAATACTATCAAAGGTATTGACTTGAAACTCAAAGTATGTGTCTACAATCAACATCTACACCTGAGGAAACAATCCCCGTAACTCTGTTTTGAATTTTGACAGATTTATGCCCCTTTTTAACTTAGAATATTTGGTAAAAGATTTTATAAAGTCAAATGTTTTGAATACTATCAAAGGTATTGACTTGAAACTCAAACTGTTTGTTTACCATCAACATCTACACCTGAGGAAACAATCCCCATAACTCTGTTTTGATTTTTGACAGATTTATGCCCCTTTTTAACTTAGAATTTTTGGTTAAAGTTTTTTATAAATTCAGATATCTTGCAAATTATCAAAGGTATTGACTTCAAACTCAAAATATATCTTTACCATCAGCATCTACACCTGAGGAAACAATCCTCATAACTCCGTTTTGATTTTTGACAGATTTATGCCCCTTTTTAACTTAGATTTTTTGGTTAAAGATTTTTATAAATTCAAATATCTTGAATACTATCAAAGGTATTGACTTGAAACTCAAAGTATGTGTCTACAATCAACATCTACACCTGAGGAAACAATCCCCGTAACTCTGTTTTGAATTTTGACAGATTTATGCCCCTTTTTAACTTAGAATATTTGGTAAAAGATTTTATAAAGTCAAATGTTTTGAATACTATCAAAGGTATTGACTTGAAACTCAAACTGTTTGTTTACCATCAACATCTACACCTGAGGAAACAATCCCCATAACTCTGTTTTGATTTTTGACAGATTTATGCCCCTTTTTAACTTAGAATTTTTGGTTAAAGTTTTTTATAAATTCAGATATCTTGCAAATTATCAAAGGTATTGACTTCAAACTCAAAATATATCTTTACCATCAGCATCTACACCTGAGGAAACAATCCTCATAACTCTGTTTTGATTTTTGACAGATTTATGCCCCTTTTTAACTTAGATTTTTTGGTTAAAGATTTTTATAAATTCAAATATCTTGAATACTATCAAAGGTATTGACTTGAAACTCAAAGTATGTGTCTACAATCAACATCTACACCTGAGGAAACAATCCCCGTAACTCTGTTTTGAATTTTGACAGATTTATGCCCCTTTTTAACTTAGAATATTTGGTAAAAGATTTTATAAAGTCAAATGTTTTGAATACTATCGAAGGTATTGACTTGAAACTCAAAGTATGTGTCTACCATCAACATCTACATCGAGGAAACAATCCCCACAACTCTGTTTTGATTTTTGACAGATTTATGCCCCTTTTTAACTTTAACTTTGATTTTTTTTATGGACTTCAAATGTATGTTTACTGTCAACATCTTCACCAATGTTTTTGATTTTTGACATTTATGCCCCTTTTAACTTAGAATTTTGTCACAGTTTTTACCAGACTAACATGGAAATACTCGAAATGGCTTTCTTTTGAAATGTCATAGAATAATTATGCAGCATGCAGCGGTCATGCTTTTTTAATTCTATACATATCAATTTTGAAAAGTTACAGAGTTATTCATGATCAAATTAACAAGGTTATGTATTTCTTTGAAATTATCCCCTCCTCCCTCCACTTGGCTTACAGAATCCAGAGTAAGGCTTTGAATGTAATGTACATTTACAAAGGTCTTTGAACAAGTTTCATATCTTTGACCTTAATTCTTACAGACAATTACACAATACTCCTGTTCTTTGACAAAAAAACCATTTTACCAACAACCTTTCGAATAGTTGAGCGTGCTGTCATGTGACAGCTCTTGTCACTTTTGCCATCTCCACTCGCGAATGTATCATCACCTCTTGTGTTCACTCGGTGAAATAATTATCTTGATCTTTTACCCAAACAAACAATTTTACTCAGAGTGTTTCTTCAGTTTTTCTAAAATATATATACCGATATATATATATGCCTGATTGGATTAATATACAAGATTTTCAAATTCTTGTCTATAACCATAAATAAGATTAGAATCAGCTGTAGCCTTTTCATTTTTGAGGTGTCAACTTTTAGAAGATTTAGTTTGCAAGAGTAATTTTTGAATTATCTCCCATGGTGAAGTAAAAAGTCTGTCTGCCTTATGTGTGGATTATTGTTAACAGCTTTCCGATGAAACTTAGTACATACATTCAGAATAATTCGAGGAAGTGCCTGTGCAAGATCTCTAATATTTCCTTGTCTGGGTAAGATTGTTATCACTTCAGTATATGGATATATGTTGGTGTTCAAACCTGTCAAACATATATCCATAACACTGTCTAATGTCTTTTGTGACACTTGTTACTGTTTGCACTGGTATATACTGGCTATGTTGAATATACAATTAATACTTTTGTATTTTATTCTGGATTCTTTCCTGTAGTTATCTCAACTTATCTGTATTTGTGACAAATTCATATTTGGGATATATGTTTTGATATATTGATCATTTGAACTCTGTCACTGTGTTACATTAAATACATTGTAATATGAAATTTGAAATTTATTGTTCTGTTTAGTAACTTAGTACAATTACATGTATATTATTACTTGATTTTGTTGCTTTCTTGTTTTATCCAAGCAAAGCTGGTATTTATAAACTTTTGAAGCACACGATAGTCAAGTGAGGCTGAAAGCCAGGAACCAATTAGTAGCAATTCTCCTGTAATGACAAGTGTGGGGACAAGTATAGAAATGGTCTAGGTCTGGTACTATTTTGAAGTGTTTTCTCAAACTAGTCACAATTGTTTCACTGCTTTGAGATGATGTGCACAACCAGATGTTACAGTTACACCACCTCTATGTTACAGTTACACCACCTCTATGTTACAGTTACATCACCTCTATGTAACAGTTAGACCACCTCTATGTTACAGTTACACCACCTCTATGTTACAGTTACACCACCTCTATGTAACAGTTACACCACCTCTATGTTACAGTTGCACCACCTCTATGTTGAAGCTTTTCAATCACAGTTTCCAGTGAAAAATTTGTTTTTCTCCAAAATGATATACTAAAACATAAAATGTATTAACAACTAAAGTGAAAATCAACATAGCAATTTGAGAAAATCTGTTGAAAATGTTAGTGAGTTTTGTTTAACAGCACCACTAGACTATTTTGTTTAAATTGGGATTCCAAAAGTGTTTGGTAATTTGGTACCTTATAATTTCAAAAGACAGGAATACTAAAACATTTTTATTAGCTCAACTATTCAAAGAATATGTACAGCTATTGCAATCACTTGTGCGTCGGCGTTGCAGCTTTGGTTATAGTTTTGCATGCAAGGTACTATCATAGACATATCTCAGTAACCATTTGTGATATTGATTTGAAACTTCATTTATGTCTTCAGGGGTGTCAGACAGTCAAGTAAGATAACTCTTGTAAGAATTTAGTACAAATTATGGCCCTTGTTTGACTTAGAAAGTCAGTTAAAATTTTGCATGCAAGGTACTATCATGCACATATCTCGGTAACCACTCATGGGAATGATTTAAAACTTCAATATAGTTTTTAAGGTATCAAACAGTCAGATTAGATAACTCCTGACTGAATTTATTATTAATTATGGCCCTTGTTGAACTAAGAAAAGTTGGTTAAAGTTTTGCATGCAAGCTGGATTTGGTTAAAGTTTTATGTGCAAGCTACTATCGGGCATATACCGGTATCTGAGTTACCATTCCTGAAATTGTTTTGAAACATATTTAGAATGTTCAGGGGTCTCCAACAATCGAGTGATATTACTCTTGACTGAATTAATTACAAATTATGGTCCTTGTTAAACTTATAAATTTTGGTTAAAGTTTCGCATGCAAGGTACTATAATACACATATTTCAGTAATTACTTATGGGATTGATTTGAAACTTCATTTAAGTTTTCAGGGGGTGTGAAACTGTCAAGTTCGATAACTTTTGTATGAATTTAGTACAAATTATGGCCCATGACGAACTTAGCAAATTTGGTTAAAGTTTTTCAGTAACCACTTATAGGATTGATTTGAAACTAACCAATAGTGTTCAGAGGTATCAAACAATTACGTTAGATAACTCCTGACTGAATTTATTACAAATTATGGCCCTTTTTCATCTTAGAAACTTTGGTTTTATGTGCAAGGTACTACCATGCACATTCTTCAGTAACCGCTTAGAGGAGTTATTTGAAACCTAGCAATTATTATAGTGTCCTGTAGTATCAAACAAGTTACTATAGATAGATTTGGACTTTTTTTGATGATCGCAGTTTTCTAGTTTATACTTAGGAGAGTCAACGGAATTTTGTTTTGTTATTTACTGATAAAAGTTTTGTTTCATTGGCAAGTACTTACAGTATAGTGGAGCATGCTGTCTTATGGACAGCTCTTGTTAGATGATACGTTTTAAACATGTTAACTTCAGACAGTTCAAACAACTCACCAAAATCTGAGAGCAAGCAGCTTTAATAAAAGTCAAAACTTCAGTTCAAAGGTTCAACCCATGCATTTCATGTCCACTCCATATCTCCTGAATGCCTTAAAAGATTTTCTAAATCTGGCTTCCAATACAGTTTACAGAACCCATTCTAACAACCATACCATCTTCAGCTCAAGGTCACAGCTCAGGGTCAAAGGTTAGAATCTTATATTTCCTGTCTGCTTTAAATACTTACCCCTTCATTATGCTGTGGGGGATGTCATATAGCTGTCATGTAGGTATAATAGTTGTTGTAGGAGTTATGCCCATTTCAACCATATTTAGGTCATTTTTAAAAGCAGGAAGTTTACCTAACCATTGTTCTTGGCAAGGACCAGTACATGTACTACATCTCCTATTCTCGGTAAGGAACTGCAAGCTTTCTCACATTACAGTTACTTTGATATGCATGAAGGGATTTTCATATAATATGGCACAAGTGTTCAGTCGGCTTATAAAGGTGACATGTCGTGTGCAAGAATCGCGTCCCTACCTCAAGTGTCAATGTCGTACTTACAGTTTAAATTTTAAGGCAACGCAGTCCTGTATAATATGTACACATTCGCATCCGGGCTGTAACTCTGTAATGTGTGAAGGCATTTTAAATCCTGTTCAGCGCATGAAGACTTGTCGAATGCAGGACCCACATCCCTACATCAAATGTCACGGTCATACAAGTTTAAAGGTCATGGAATCCTGTATATATGCAGACATTCGTGTCCGGACTGTAATTGTGTCATGCATTGAAGGATTTAAAACATGGCACAAATGTTCAGCACACGGAGACGTGTCGTGTGCAAGTCCCGCATTCCTAGCTGGAAGTTCAATGTCACAGAGTTTATAGGAATCCTTGGAATCCTGTATACATGGTAACTCTGTCATGCATTGAAGGATTTTAAAATTACATGGCACAATAATTGTTGAGCATAATGGAGATGACATGTCTTGCACCAGTCCGGCATTCTTATCTTGAGGGTCAAGGTTACATTTAGATGTCTTAGAACCCTGTATATTATGCACCATTCTAACACAAGCGGCTGTTTTTCCTATATAAACATATAGGGAAAAGCCTGTATTTTATTTTACGATAAAATACAGCACGTTTTCCCAAGGACGACGTGCCTTAAATGACGTATCGACGTGACGTATGTAAACAAGCGCGTCCAATCGTATCTCGCGTTTAAAGGTTACAGTGATGTACTACTACGCGTTAAATAACGTTCGGGATTGTTTTCAAAGAAAATAACGTGTTAGAATCGAAATAATAAATTGTTCCCTATATTTTATCATTGAATAAAATACAGTCAGTCATTTGGATGCGAAAAATTAAATCACTCGTGCTACGCACTCGTGATTTAATTACTACGCATCCAAATTCCTGACTATATTTTATTCAACGATAAAATACAGGGAGTCATTTATTATTTCTTAATTAGTCACGGTCAGATTGTAAAGTTCTGTCATGCATTGAAGTTTTTTCAAATAATGGAAATATGATGTGTGCTTTCTCTCTCTCTCTCTCTCTCTCTCTCTCTCCGTCTGTAGACATTTTTTCCTATTCAGACTAACTCTGTAATACATTGAAGGATGGAGATACAGTGTCGTTCGCAAGTACCGTATCCATACCATGAAGGTCAAGTTCACAGACTTTGAGTCATCACTTTGGGGAATTTGTCACATACCAGTGACAGCTCAACTTGTTTGAACTTATTTTAAGCAATGAGAAATTGTGTAAAGATTAAAGCTTAGTTTCATACGGACTGTCAAGAAGCAAATCAGCACAACGAAGTTTCTGTGATTTTCACTTTTCAACAAAACTATTTGAAAACTTTCACGTTATTTCAAGAAAACAATACTGTAACACAAATTTAGATCTTTTTTATCTCTAAACAAGAAGCCTATGCAGTTTGTATTGAAATGAATTGTACAGGAATATTTTGTAAAGATCATGGGCATACACAAAATACATATTGAATATATTTGTGTTATGTCAATACAATGTAGTTCTGTTCAATCCATTGCAATACAAACTGCATAGGCTTATTATCCTCGCCACATTTTGTGATCACGTTTTAAACAGTACTATTCTTGTCAGCAATTTCTCTCTCTCTCTCTCTCTGCATTTACAGTAGCTCAAGTCATAGCAATGGAGCTCCGTCTTTTAAAGCTCCTCCTTACTGCCATTCAACTTCTTCTCAAAGGTGGCCCAGTCTGACAACACACTTTTACTTGACTGGTCATACAGGGGACATAACTGATGTAAAAGCTCTGCTGACTGGTCTGATAGAAAATATGTGTTCAGTACCTCATACTGTACTTGTCTTATTAGACCATATTGCCAAACTTGTCTGAGTGGCAGTTCACAGAATAACCTCCCTTAACAACACCTCTTTTGAGCAATAACCTCTCTAAAAGGACATAAACTTTCTTTCCAGTTGCACCCATTATATAAGGAATAAACCTCTCTAGAACAAAAACCTCTCTACAACACCTTTCTGTGGTCAAAAGGGTGTTTGCTCCCAAGAGATAGCGCTGCATTACAATAGAAATATGGTATAGGGTAAAAGAAACAGCATGATGACTATCCTATCTGCTTTTATTTTTGTATACACAGAGAATAGTTTCCTTTTGCCATGTTTGTTGAATCTTAGGTACTTCTTTCTGGTGCAGTGTAAACACTTTGATACATACAGTGGCTTTGTATGGTGTTGTTTTTGTGAGCCAGTGGTGCAAGGTGTTACTAAATTACATTGCTAGGTGATGGTACTTTTCAGTACAGGTTTAAATCTTGTAATGAATGTAGTAGCCCATTTCTCATGTCTTGCTTGACTACAAGACCATGAAGTAAGATTCTGTCCAAAGTTTAGTTACGATTACTCAAGATATGCAGTTTTACAAGCATAGACATACTCATGGTGTGGGCAAATGATAGAAGAGCAGACATCCATCCATCCCAACAGTTCACCATAAATACACTTCATATGAAAGAAATGACAAAGCACCGAGAATATATGACCATACCCAGATTCACAAATCTAGATTCCATTGAAAGAGGTTAAAGGGGTAACTGGACTATATAAACCACTAGATGGCGCTGGGGCAGGTTTTTCAATAATTTCAAACATGTTTCACATCAGAGACCCTTTTTTTAAAATTTTGACAAAATTACAGAACTGTTTCCTTTGAAATTTGTTACAAAGGTAAACTGTGCCATTTCATAACAGTTCATCCAAAAATCTTAATGATATATCAGTTCTAAAAGTGACTTTGAGAACAAAAATCAACCTGTCAAGCAGACGATCTCAGATTTGAATTTCCCGGGAGGCGTGGCTAATTGCTGATAAACTCTGTGTTTGTAAACAAAGGCCACGTGGTGATGTTTATACACTTGAGAGTAGTGGCATGCATTACAGAACAAAAACAGTTTACTAACCTTGATGAAAGTTTATTTCCATAAAATGAGAATATCCTTCATTAAAATGAATCATTAAGGTAATCAAGGCCTAAATAAGTAAGTTAAAAGTTAGCAGATCTATACATGTAACGTAAACATATGTTTTTGTGCAGAAATCTATTCAAGTTGCCATAAGTTTTTCAAGTAGTCAGTATTGAACTTTTTAATTTTGGTATAAATGTCTAACTTGCAAAAGTACACAGCAGGTCACAACTTCACTTGCGGTTCAATATGTTTTGTTCTTCCCCCATTCATCTTTACTTCAAAAGCCCATTCTGACTATAGTATAGTTCAGTATTTTCTATAATAATGTTTTGTTGTATGATACTATTTCCTGGTTCAGGTAGTCTTCCATTTCTTGGTCAAGCCCGTGGGTATGCAGATATATAACATAAGGCAAACCATAAACAGTGTCGGTATAAATTAAAAATGTTTATGTGACTTAGACGAAGAATCCTCCTACTAAACCACTGCAAGGATCGCACCTGCAGGGTCAGTTAATATTATCCTGGCTCGTTATATATTATGATCCATTATTATCCAAGAATGAGGCTTTAGATTGATTTTACTATTGACTTTAATAATTTCTCCATTTTATTTTTTCCTTGATGGTCTACAATTTACATAATCCCATGTTATCATCACTATGAACTTTTAAATCCGTGTCAGGAACATTAAACCTAACACAAATAGCTCCATTTACTCTCTTGATATAAACAATACATGTCTTTTTCTTATGCACTTTTTCTGCAATGCTTTATTAAAATATAAACTTTACTCTTCATCAACTACATGCATATACATTGTGTTTTGAACTGTTGTGATAATTTCCCTCCTTTTCTGACACATGTATCAGTTTCATGTCTGGAATTTTTGTCCTTCAAAAATACACAAAACAGACCTGCATGCCGATGGCATATAATTACCAATTAATTTTGTGACTCTATCTTAATTGGGTGCTGACATATTCATTTTACCACAATGTATTTATATTGTAGGAAATTACACAAAATCAGGCCTTGCGCAAAATTTGACTCTGTGAGTTAGGTGTGAAACATAGTATTTATCTTTAAATTTTCTAAAAAGGGAGAATATGAATGAATATCATGGGATAAAAAGAAAGTGAGAAGAAATGATTCAGGAGGTGGATAAATTTTCATCTGATTCCGAAATGCTCATAGATACAAAATATAAGAAACGTAAAGAAGCCCCTAGTCAGCTCAAGAGCTAAAATCGTCTGCTTGCTAGTGTGATTCATTCACTCTAGTAACCTCCTCCAGTTTAATTGACAGGTAGTTTTAGAGGTATCAAGTTACAGCTGCATACAACAAAATACTCGCTGGTATACCAGCGAGAGTTGCCCCTTTAACAAATGAATTGTTTTGTCATTTGTGATTGGCACCTTCTCTTTTAATCAACATCAACGATAGGTCAATTCTTAATCCTGGAATCTCAATGATTGACCCACTCATACATGAGAAAGTTGGCACTTTATTATTAAGTATGGGAGTACTAGTACGGATTTTTATCCAGGTATGATCATGCAAACTGCTGTGTATAACTGAAATACTGTTGAACTTTGAAATGGACATTAAAACATAGTATATGTAAGAAGCTCCATGACTTGGTATCGCAAAGGGAGAGCATTCTTACAAGACCAAACTTCACAGAGAACCAACTAACATCTTACAACAATCACGTTTAATACACAATTATTGCAGTTTAGTACATACATTTTTTATACATTACAGAAATTTACATTGAGACTCTTACATAACATAATTAGCCAAATGAGTATTTAAAGATGATGTGTAAAAATGGCTAAAAAACAGGGTCTTCCTTCTGCCAAATCTATTTCGCAAAAATATTGAAAAGATAAACAAGTTTCCAAAATGATACAGTTCTCTATTTTCTTTAAAAAAAATGTGATGGAAGTAGATGAATGAATGTATATATGATGCAAAAAATGATAAAAAATAAAAATATAACCGGTATAAAACTTTGTTAAAATATAGTTTTTTGTTATTTGTATTTGTAACAGAAAATGTTTTTGACATGGCTGTTATGAAAAAAGCAGGCGTTGGCTACTGAACTAAAATCTAATGAAAACACACAAAATTTTCCCTGATAAATAGATATACAGATCCACATCATGGTTTCTGGCTACATCAGTGGTAACATTTGCAGTCCATTTGTTTAAAACTTGTTTTTACACCTGTATTAGTTCAATTTCCTGCATTACAGTTGAGATTTGATTCTGGTATTTTAATAGTCTAAAAATTCTTCAAAAGTTTGTTCAAATACTCTGGAACTCTTCAGTTTTGGAGACAACATGAGTCTGTTCTTCAATATGGAGTATTTAAATACTCTGGAACTCTTCAGTTTTGGAGGTTACACGAGTCTATTCTTCAATGTTGAGAAATAAGAAAAGTAGTTTGTTTGTGCAATGTGGATATATCTACATAACTGGAGAGTACACAATGATGAATGGACATGTTTACTTCTTCTTTCCGGCGCGCTTCACTGCTTTTTTTGCTCCGCCTGCCTTCTTCCCGGCTTTCTTGCCCTTAGTTGCTGAAAAGGTAATATCAAATAATGGTACCAGGCTTATTTAAGATGTCCACTTATGACAAGTTTTGGTACCAAGCTTAATAAAAACTGCCAGGTAATGTTAAATGTTCTATACTTTAAGAGAGAGAGATATCTTAATGTTAAATGGGTAAAGCATATAATATTATAGAGTTAAGTAAAAAAAATATATGCTGTATAGCACATTAAATTACAATCACTATGATTCAGTTTTTTATAAAATGCACCATATATTAAGACTATTCAACAAGAATTTTTTACAGGATACACTTGTTAAATACTTAGATAAATGACTCTATGTAAATGTCTATATAACCAAATACTCGCAAAAATTCACTATATTTACCTTTTGGTTTGCTTGCCTTTTTAGTAGTCTTGGCTGAAAAGAAAAATATCATAGGTCAACCCTGGCTGTCAATTGTTTATATAAAAAGTGGCCCTTCAGTTCATTATTAAATACAGGTGATAGGAATGACTCTGTAGTCTGGAACACTTTGGAAAGGACCCTATAACTCTGTAAAATCAGCTCTGCTGGTAGTGCATTGGCTAAGAGTACCATGTTCAAGTCCTGGCCAGGCAGCACTTTTTTCCTAAACCTGGCTTAATATCTGCTTTTTCAATGGGAGTTAGTCTTGCACTGTTCTGAAATGGGCCTATGCACATCTTTTGTTCTGTTGTCATACTGTCCACATAGCTGTTGAAAAATGCTGTATAAATCACAGCAGCAATGCCACCTCACCTTTTACTCAGATGGCAACTAGTCATTCAAACTTTGCACTCACTGTAGATCATGATCAGCTAGGAAATCTGCAGTTTGATCATGATCTTCACTACCCATTTATCAGGTCAGTTTGCAATGAGCACACCTGTGAGCATCTTCTGGGACGGACCAAACTGAGAGCTGGTAAAGACTAATTTTGAAATCTCATAGTGTAGGGTTAACAACGGCCCTATTATACTCAACAAATGCATTGAATCAAAGTGGTTTTTTTTTTCACTGAAAAATTCGATTTTTTAAAATTTAAATTATACATTAAAATACTTAAATATAAGCCTTAAAATAATTGAAGACTGCTGCAAATTAAACATAATCATCATCTAGTCTATTCATTAATTTTAGAACATGTTTATTAAATGTATGAAAAATAATGAAATGCCTTACGTTTGGCGGCTTTTGGGGTTTGAGCCTTCTTAGGACTTGCCTTCTTTGTAGCTGCCATTTTTCGTCTTCTGAAAAAATCGTTCAGCTATTTTAATCCATCATTCGTGAATATTAATTAATTCTTATGTTATATACGAATAAATTAATACGCAAATTTACAAAACACATGTAAATACAAGTTTCGACGCTACCTGGACTAAACACATTTTGTAAAATATTTGCATCGAGTTAATTAGAATGGTCATCCATTTGAAGCCAAGTTTTATACCACTTACAAGGGGCAAACATCAAAACGAATACCAAGTTCTGATGAGAAATTGATACGGCAACATTTCTTTATATGAAGATATTAAAATTCCGAATTATTTATGGAAAATTACGAATGAAATTAAAGACACGTATACAAGAATTTAAAACTACGCAGGAAATCACACTAAAATCAGCTGTCAATTTTGACCATCGAAAATAAGATTTATTTCATCTTTCGCACGATTAAATCTAATTGCATATGATATAAAATTGCAAAATGAATAGTACTAACTAATTTCCAAACAGAAATCAAGTGCAAACACGCGGGATTAGCCTGCAAAAAATTCCTATCTTAAGTGCTTCAGCTACACAAAACAACAAAAATGGCGGACAATTTTGCTTAAGCAGTGATGAAACACCGCGCCCGGCTTAAGCACTCTTTGGACGCTGCTATTTTTGAAAAAATGTATTAAACATTACGTAAAAAGTATAAAATATTAATCTTAAAAACACAATTGCGCAAAATACATGCAAGTTCAAATAAAATTAATGTTACCAGATGTGCAATTTAGCTTTGTCGGTTTACTCCCAGATCAAACGCTCTGCAAAGTGACGCTAACTTCAAAGGCGGCCCGACAAACAAAGCGCGGCCGGTTAGAGAGTTAACCAATCAACCCCGGTCTTTCATTTCGTTCAAAGTTTCTGTCCAATCAAAATAGCAAACACATAGCGTGGGAAACGCGGTGACCTGAGTAACCCGGCGGTTCAAGCGTTTTCATTGGATGCGCATAAATTAGTAGCCAAAAATAGCAATATTTGTTTGTGTATTTGAAATAGTAAACAAAACTGACCTGAATAGTAACGGTAATAGTAAATCCCGCTTTTTAAGCGTTCAGACAATTTAGCTACCAGAAGATAAGTTTTTTTCATATAAAATAACAGTGATAGAAACAATCGATGGCTAGGCATACAGGTTTCTCATTTAACTGTTATAAAGTACAATATACTATGGAATCTCGTAAAATAACTGTGCATGACGACTCATCTATTCTATGTTTCTTCGATATACATGTCTGTACGTGTACATGTTTGTAATTACAAGGAAGTATTCTTCCGTGGTTATATTGAAAATGCATTTTTGTGTCAGTGACCTTTCTTTACTGAATGCAATAAAATTTGGTTAAACATGAATCATGTTTCTATTTCCATATATCTACCTTCAGTGCCTGTGATAGAGATTATATAGCTACACCTACAGACTGTATGTACGTAAAGTGTTCGTGAATGGAATCAATTTACAGTTTATGGCTATCTCAGTATGTCCCAAATGTATCAAAATAACCTCAAAGAATACATAGGCAGTACCTTATCACTCCCAAATACATAAGGCATTAATTTTAATAAACTTGCAAAGAAATTTCAACCTACATATGAGTTCCGCGATATTTCTCTTTGTCTCTTTGGATGCTCAGGCTGTTCCAACCGTATTTTGGCCATTTCAACAGGCGGGCGGTTTACCTTACCATCGTTCCGTGACTTGAAAAAAACAGTACTATACTTCTCATATAAAGAGACAGGATCCGTATCAGGGCTCGTAATAGCCTGGTCACCAGGCCCTGAAATATCCCTTTTACTTATTAATATTTCACTGTTTTGTTCTAGAGCCAATCAACCAGCGCCGATCTCAGGTGATAAAACTGCCCCAGTGTACAAAGCAAAATTATACAAAATAGACTTGAAATAGTGCATGAAATATAATATATTGGAAAAAAACATAAATTTTATCAGACTAGTAACTAGTCTAGGCTCATAACTGTGAGAGGTAACAGTGATTTCAAACCAGCGACTTTTACCACTGGACCACACTTAGGCCAGTATTTCGATGTAAATTGCCGAACCTCGGTCAGATATATTCATAGCTGGTCAGTCACGATGGTCAATCAGTGTGTCATTTTTAGCTCGACTTTTCTATGAAAAGGGGAGCTATCCTACTCGCCCCGGCGTCGGCGTTGGTGTCACACCTTGGTTAAGTTTTTCGTACCACCCCACTTTATTTCAAAAGTATTAGAGGTATGGCTTTGAAACTTACCATACTTGTTTACCATCATAACCTCCATCTACAGACAAGAGTACATAACTCTGTCAAGGTTTTTGACAGAATTATGGCCCTTTTTTGACTTAGAAAGTGTATTGAGCTTGGTTAAGTTTTCCGTACCACCTCACTTTATTTCAAAACCATGGGAGGTATTGCCTTGAAACTAACCATACTTGTTAACCATCATGACCTACATCAACAGACAAGAGTACATAACTCTGTCAAGGTTTTGAACAGAATTATGCCCCTTTTTTACTTAGAAAATACATTGAATATGGGTAAAATCCACTTATTGCCTTAACCCTTTGAGATATTGCTTTGAAACTTTGAATGCATGTTTACATCATTACCCCCATCTGTAGGCAAAAGAAGGTAACTCTGTCAGGGATTTGGTTTCAAAATTAAGGCCCTTTATCAACTTAGAATCTTGGTTAAGTTTTTCGTACCAGTCCACTTTTTGACTAAACTGTTCGAGATATTACTTTGAAAGTTGGAATACTTGTTTACCATCATGATCCCAAGACATGGGCAGGAGAAGGTAATTCTGTCAAGGATTTTATATGAATTATGGCCCTTTTTGACTTAGAAACTCATGCAGTTAAAATTTTCATTCTTGTCCACTTGTTGACTTAACCATTTGAGATATATTACTTTGAAAGTTGGAGTACTTATGTACCATCATGAGACCTATCTGTAAGCAAGAGAAGATAACTCTGTGGAAATGTTTCTTGATTTGTACTTAGAAATTCCTAGTTAAAGTCTTGTGTGCCCTTAACTGTAAAAGTTTTGTTTTATTGGCAAGCACTAAAAAGGTCGAGCACGCTGTCCTACTGACAGCTCTTGTTGAAATTGCACGATCATATACATACAACTTTGGAGCCACCGTGGCGCAGTGGTAGCGCGTTCGCCTCAGGATCGAAGGGCCCCGGGCTCGATCCCTACCATCGCCATGTCGGCAGTGTCCTTAGGCAAGACACTAATATTTCCACATTGCGCCTCTCTCTCTTCGAGGTTGATTCCATCTGGAATGAGTCTCGAGAGCGATTAATATAAGTTGTAAGAACTTGTTTCGCAATCGAGAATAAATAAATTAGTATAAATCAAAGTGTTTTTTTTAGCTCAATATCTTATCATTTTATCATATTTGCAAATCCGTGCATAAGTTCATATATGGATTATTGCAGCATTGTTTAAATCCTATAAGCCTACAAAGTGCAAATGGTTCTTTAACGGTTATCGACCGGAAACCATTGACGACGGACAGACAGACGTCCCTGGCCAAAATTATATTTCTTCTCTCCATTCAGGGGGAGACACAATTTCAGTAAACATTTTTTTATATTGCAGATATACAAACACTGTAGACAGATGCACATACAGGCAGGGGTTACAACATACTAGTATGCCTTTCGCCTGGTATAATTCAGATGTACTTATAAACACATTTTTAGAACTTAATACTGTAAAGGGTAAAAATAAATAAAAAAACATTATTTTATTTTACAGATAATGAACTGAATACATTTGGCTTTAAGTATATATAGTTTTCCGGGATAAGGACATTAGTATGGGACCAAAAGGGCTAAAATGGATGACAGCAGTTTAAACAGCTTACCTGTATGATCGGAATGAAAACTAATTCTGGACCAAAGACGAAGTAATAAACAGACTGACACTCAGTTTCTGTTGCTTGTCAGTTATATAATTGCGGCTATACAAATCTGAGAACAACATGCCGACGATGCGCACTACTAATTAAATTTGGTATTCGATCATAACATGCCGACTATATCGCTGGTATATACTCGTTCATCACTCCTGTGGAAGTCCACTGATTTTCAGCCATTGGTTACTGAGAAATAGCTTCCCGTGCATAATTTCATAGGCTTTTTTCCATATGTCCTAAATAACCATGTACGTCTTTTGACACTCGCCTGCCCTATTTGAAAAACTTTATCTTTAGTATTGTCAATGCGTCATTAAATTCAAAACATTTGGCTTTGTACAACATGTGAAATGCTTAATCATGTACTGACAATCTATTAAAATGTAATGTCGACCAAGACCAACTCGAGCATTAATACCAATAAACAACTAGGGGACGCCGCGTGAAATCGACGTTTTTCACTCTTGGTGAAAAACAATATGAAAATACAGCACAGGTATCGGATTCAGTTCCCTTTTCTCTAGTCTAATTATTTCGACTTCGAAGGCAAACCGACTTTATATATAGGCTGATATTTTATTGTTGTTCACGTAGAGGTGTGACAGTTATAAAATATCAGTTTTGTGAAAGGGGTCACACTGAAACGCCAGATTAATTAGGCTACCTTTTCTCCTGACATTACTATATTTCCGCAGCACTGTGGTACATGATAGGTCGCAGGTTCAAATTCGACCTATTGTCACCAACAGCACGAAATAACGACACGGCACGAAACGTTGTTTCAGCTTTCGGTTGTCATGCGCATTTTAAGTACACATAAAAGGGATTTGTCCGTATATCCATAACTATATGTCGTGCTGTCGCCCTCAGAATATTGTCGTACTGGCACCCTTTCTTTGTCGTTGTTTCGCCCTTGTCGTGTTGTCGTTGTTTCATGTCGTTAATTCATGTTGGCGGGGTTGCCAACACGAGAAGGCTGTGTCCTTGTTTCGTGTTGTTGTGTTGGCGGCCCCTCCAGCACAACAGTACATCGCCTACACCGTATATATGCCTGCACCGGGGAGAGAGGGAGCGACAGTTCCTTACGGCAAACTGCAAGTTTTGTGTAAGGGTAAGTATATGTCAAGTATTTTATGTTGTAATATCTTTAGGCGACATTAAATTACGATGAATTGTAGAACTGTTAATTGAGAAAAAGCTTGTTAATTAAGTGTTCAGGTTTCGTTCAAGATGGTTATTATTATGTTTACGAGCCTATGTCTGCCAAACTAACGACTAATCAACCCATATACGTTTTACTATAAAAAATGATGGAATCTTGTATTGAGTACAATAATTCTGTGCAAAATAAGTCCCCGGAATAAGGTTTTGGTGATGTTGCCGAAACGGACGGACGGCGTACCTTCAAAAATGATAACCATGGCCTCACCGTTGAAAATTTAGCAATATCAGTTGTCACCCTTGAAAAAGTCGTATAATATATCGTAGGGAAAGGCGTCTTTAAGATAATCTGTGCCGCAACTGGTGTAATTATTGAAAACCTGACTCATTGATAGACAGTCAGTTACATTTAACTTACAAGTGGTTGCTTGAAATATGTGGAATTACTATAGCTGCATAACCTTTGAGCCTTGAGATAGCAAATTAATGTCTGACATTTCTGAAACAACCAATACTTTAACAACGAATGCCCTTAAATTATAGTAGTCTACTATATTATGTTGCCATATTGTATGGAAGCCTTGGAGGGCCACTTTTGAGTTTCGACTTGCGGGTGTTTTTTTACTTTTGACTTATGACTTTTGTACGCCGTACTTTTGACTTATGACTAGAACTACTGTATTGCCTCTTTGGCGTTTTTATTAAAACAATATAAACACGTCAACACTCAATAAATACAATTTCTATTTAAAAGATTTTAATAAAATCAATTATATATATATAAAAGTTACATCATTTGTGTCAATAGTAACAAAATAAAACGTGTTTTAACACGCTTTTTGTTTTGACTTTGACTTATTACTTATGATTTATGACTTATGACTTATTACTTTTGACTTTTGACTTATTACTTTTGACTTATTACTTATCACTTTTGACTTTTGACTTATTACTTATCACTTATGAAAAAAGAAACCCTAATCCTAACCCTAACCCTAACCCTATACACGGTCCTCACTGAGGACCTCCAGCGGCAGGTTCAGGTAATACTAGGAACCTGCTACTGAGGACCCAACAATATAACAATATACTTATACATATTACAGCACTTTAATTTCCTTCGGTATACCTTGTGATATTAACATATAGATACATAAAAACATAAAAAGTAATTTTTTAAAAATGTTACCATAGCAACAAAAAAAAATCATTTTTTTTTACAGTTCCTTCATAGTTGGCTTGACGCCTGGGGGGCAAATCCCCCAACCCCCCGCTTAAAGAAAATTCTCTATTGTATATTATCATTGTTAAAAGAAGGTCTCATGGTAGATAAGAAATATGTTGCTTTATGTACATTATGCTTAATGAGCTAGCTTCTTTAAATAAAGAGATTATTATTATTATTATTATTATTATTAAAGAAAGAGGACACCCACAAGGCCTCCCGAGCCGAGAGTTGCGTCGCCGCTCACTGCGGAGGCTCCCAAGGTCGCCTCCTGACGCGCCGTCACGGCTCATTGATACTAAAATAAATGACAAAGACAAAAGTAACTTAGTTCATTTATTTACAGCAAACAAGTTTACAGTGCTACGCACAAACATCATTTTAAAACCTTAATACAGGTTCGAATCCCAGTTTATATTGTCACAGCAGATCATTATGCTTTTTATGCAGTACCATTCCTCTTAAAGTGTCTGAAAGTAGCAGTCATAAGTCAAAAGTCAAAAGTTGAAAGTCATAACTTAAAAGTCAAAAACACCCGTAAGTCGAAACTCAAAAGTGGCCTCCAAGGCTTCCATAATATTGCGACCCAAAGACCGAGGCCATGATCGTCTTGTCTATTTACGTAAGACTGCGGCCATACTAGAATGTTCGGTAAAAGTACATTTTCCTGTATTGTGTTGTTTAATCACCATTAATCACGGCTTAAGAAATACTTTACATTTGCGCCTCCTCAACGCTGCAGTTTATTTATGTCACGAAACAACACGATAGACAGGCATCAATATATGCACGACGATGTTGTTTAAAACAAATGAAAATGGCTAGAACGGATTATATAATGAAAAGATTAAATACGTCCCGTTAGTGTTCGGAAGTTCCACTGTATGTTTAGTTTATACTAATTTATTTTAGCTCGATTGTGAAGAAAGCTTGTAGCTGATTGAGTCACCCTCGAGCTTCCTGGAAAAACCGGTACTGGTGTCATATCAGGAGGTACGGTAGAAAGTTACAGGATCCATTACTTTTGTTTAAAAGTGGTCAATATATAACATCAGACCTCGGTTTTAAGTCTCATCGGAAATACCATTAGTTATGTTAGTGGAGGAGCGGTGGATCGAACCTGCAATTCCTTGGCTACCAGTCCAGCGTGTTAACCACTAAACCCGGTAAGAACACTGATCCGCTCCTATAATAAATTATAGACCAGTCCCCATGCTTATAACAGTTTCTTGAGAGCAATATCATGCTCAACACGAAATCATGAAGCAAAGTCAAGTTATATCTTTTTACAAAGTCGTGTTTAATACAGTGATACATTGTAATTTAAAGCCCCCCCACCCCAAAAAAAAGGCTCTCTGTTTGTTGTTATGGAAACAGTGTTTGTAAAAAGATATAACTTTACTTAATATTAGTTGAGTTGCACAGCTACGGCTACTGCTATTGTTCAGCTACTGCCACTGCTCAGCTACTACTCAGCTACTGCCACTACTCAGCAACTGCTAAGCTACTGCTACTACTACTGATGGGCTACTGCTACTGCTGTGCTACTGCGACTACTCAACTACTGATACTGCTCAGCAGCTGTTACTGCTAAGCTACTGCCACTGCTCATCTATTGCTCAGCTTCTGCAACACTGCTCAGTTACTGCCACTGCCCAGCTACTGCTACTACTACTGCTGATCTGCTGCAATTGCTGTGCTACTGCGACTACTCAGCTACTGCTACTGCCCAGCTACTGCTACTACTACTGCTGATCTGCTGCAATTGCTGTGCTACTGCGACTACTCAGCTACTGCTACTGCTCAGCTACTGCTACTACTACTGCTGAGCTACTGCTACTGCTGTGCTACTGCGACTACTCAGCTACTGCTACTGTTAAGCTACTGCTACTACTACTGCTGAGCTACTGCTACTGCTGTGCTTCTGCGACTACTCAGTTACTGCCACTGCTCAGCTACTGCTCAGCTACTACTCAGCTACTGCCACTTCTCAGCTACTGCCCCTGCTCAGCTACTGCTCAGCTACTGCCACTGCTCAGCCACTGCCACTGCTCAGCTCCTGCTCAAATACTAACACTGTTAAGCTACTGCTACTACTAATGCTGAGCTACTGCTACTGCTGTGCTTCTGCGACTACTCAGCTACTGCTACTGCTCAGCTACTGCTACTGCTAAGCAACTGCTACTTCTGAGCTACTCCTACTGCTGAGCTATAGCTACTGCTGTGCTACTGCTTCTGCTCAGCTACTGCTACTGCTTAGCTACTGCTGCTGCTATACTACTGCTACTGCTTAGCTACTGCTATTTTTACTGCTCAGATACTGCTTCTGTTAAGCTACTGCTACTGCTGTGCTACTGCTTAACTACTGCTACTGCTCAGCTACTGTTGCTGCTAAGCTACTGCTACTGCTGAGTTACTGCTATTGCTGTGCTACATCTACTGCTCAGCTTCTGTTACTGCTAAGCTACTGCTAGTGCTCAGCTTCTGCTACTGCTCAGCTACTGCTACTGCTAAGCCACTGTTACTGCTAAGCTACTGCTATTATTATACTACTGCTACTGCTCAGCTACTGTTACTGCTAAGCTACTGCTATTGCTAAGCAACTGCTACTGCTAAGCTACTGTTACTGCTAAGGTACTGCTATTGCTAAGTTACTGCTGTGCTATTTGTAAGACAATGCTACTGCTAAGCTATTGCTATTGCTAAGCTACTGCTGTGCCACTGGTAAGCTAATGCTACTGCTATTGCTAAGCTACTGCTGTGCCACTGTACAGCTACTGCTACTGTTGTGCTACTGCTAGACTACTGCTACAGGTGTGCTACTGCTACTGCTTAATTTCTGCTACTGCCAACTACATATTTTATAATTATGCTACTGCTCACTGTTACTGTTTACTACTACTGCTAACTTTCTACCAATACTTTAGCATACGGGCAAAGCTAACTGCCATGCTTTGTATGTACGTCCTCTCCATAAGATGAATATTTGACCAAAGTTTCCTGAAAATCTTTCAAGGTTAAATAGATAGAGTATGGTGACCTTTGACCATTAAGTTCTTTTGAGATGGCATTTTTAAAACATTGAATACGTCCTCTCTATAAAATGAACATTTGACACAAGTTTTGTGAAAATCCTTCAAAGAGTTGATTAGATGTATTATGGCGACCTTTGGCCATTAAGTGTGATCTGGATCTTGATTCATATATCTCGGTCTTAACATTGTTTATATTCCATTTTAGGGGGAGTAAAACAGTGACAAACAGCTTTCTTAAAATTGCTATGTTCACATTTAATATGACAAAGATGATCTTTAATTATTGGCATCTTAGTAAAACTCAGTGTATATACAAATGTATTATGATATTAATGTGTTCTATAGTCCTGTTTTAGTAATCCATATTTTTAGGGATAGCTTGCTCATGACAAGTTATCGAACGTTTGAATAGTAAATCAATTTATTATGTAAACTTCAGCTGTCACATCTGAACTATCTTTTCAATTTAAATTATGCTCACAATTCTGTTTTCTTTGACACAAATATAAAGTGTAAAGCATCATCACGTGTCACACGGAACGTATCAGTCTTCTCTCTGACATATTGTCGTGCTTCTTCACTCGACATATTTTCAGCGAAGTGGATAATATTACTACGAGTGGTATCTCTAATGTTTAAGTCAACAGTGAACACATGCACATTCTGTGGCAGTTTAGTAAGATTGTCTACAAACTTGCACCACGTTGTCATACTCATTTTAACAGACCCAAATTTTATTTTTTTCAGTTTTGTCATATCCGCTGGACGTGTGATAATATTGTCAGTAACAAAAAACCTCCATAAATCGACAGTACTGAGACTAGTCAATGAAGGCAGAAGTCTAATCAGATTCTCAGTGTCACTTCTAGCCTCAGCAGTGTTATACCGCAATCTATAACTTGCTAAGAGTGTCAGACATTTTAATTTACGTGCATTGTAAAGACTATCACACAGCTGGTTCATCATTACGCTGCTGCTTACACGTACCTTACATGTATGTAGACTGTTAGTGTTGAGGTTGGTAACATGAATCATACCGAACCGTATATCAAGGTATTCAAGTTGTTGTGCTAAGTTTATCAAGTGTTCGTCGAACTCCGCACAGGAAACATCAAGCCGTATATATTGTAAATAAACAGATTGTTCTAAATATGTACACAGTGATGTACAAATCTCATGTGACAACTCTGTCTGTAGCAATGATATGGTGATTGAGATCAAGTGGCTCATAGCAGGCATTATCTGTACTAAAGTTCTGATATTTTGTTTTGAAGCAGTAATACAGCTTACACATTCGAGCGTTGTTCTATTTCTCCTAATAATTTGAGCAACTTGTTCGTCCAGCTGTTCACTCCATGAATCTGATATGTTATATTTGAATGCCATCAGACACTTAATATCAGTAACAAGGTTTAAGGCAGCGGTCATGCTTTTTACATTATGTTCCCAGTCCCTATAGCTGCATGATAATTCAATATCCAAAGACAATACACTGTGTAAATTAAAGATCTGTTTATGTAAGTATGGTATCAAATCGTCGGTACATTCGAGTACGATATCTGCAATGTAAATGCTGTTTTTAGGAAAGTTTTCTTCTAATGAGGCTTCTTGGATACAGCTTATTATACATTTCTGAATGTTTGCTTTCAACATGATTTCATGACAGAAAACGGTATCTTGTAAAATGTTTCTTTCCTCCATCATTGTTTCATCTACCTCTATAACGTTGAAAATATAATTAGTCATATAGGGAAGAAGTTTGGATTCCAAACCACACAACATGATAAACACATTTGATTGTTCTAAAATATCGACAACAGTTTTGCAGTCGCTGAAGTACTTACAAATGCACTGTTTGCAGTTTTCTTCGAAGTTATCACTTCCCCCACACGACACATCTGAAATGTTTATCGTTTTCTCAAATTGCATAGCAATATGTATTGCAGCCAGAAACTCTTGCATTGACTTGTGAACGAATGAAAATGATGAATGCTGACATGTACTTGCAAATAAACTTATATTCAGGTCTTCGGATAAAATACCTGCATCCAAACTACACCTTTTCACGTCATCAGGTATTTTCAATTGTTGAAAGGTAGAATTTGAAAATGTTAGAGTGTCCTTAGTGTTTCTGTTAAACAGGGTTTTGTACGCTAAACGTGCTAGGTAGTATATGATGCTTGTATTGTCACAGCAAGCCTTGTATCTACATAAATACTCAGGGAGCCTTGAATCAGTCTCGTGTTCAAATGACCTCAGAACTTGGTTCCCTGAAAGCTTGAGCGCTTTCCAGCCGAAAAACAAATCCAGCATGCTACTGTACACGCTGCATTTTGAAGTCCCTCGGAGTTTGCCGTCAAACCAAAGACAAATCAACTGCTGTAGTATCATAGGGATGTGACTAAGATCTGCAACTGGACTTCTTTGGAGATCAGCTTCAAAATCTTTCGCAGCTTTATTTTTGTGAAATATTTCATTTAATTGTTTTACCGTTGTTTTAGTTAAATGTTTAATCACAATTCCTGTGATTCCTTTCAACTTGATCTCTTTATGTATTTCACTGTCTGTTATTTGCAACGAATCGAATTTCCATCGTCGTGTCGTTGTGATAATGGTATATTCCGCATGCAAGTCACGTACCGGAAGTCCTGGGGTCAGAAACTGTGAAGGTCGTTGATTCTGAGGCGTCCACTCATCTAGTCCATCTAATAGGATCAGACATTTATCAGATTCATTTTGTAAAATGGTTTTAAGTATAGGATCAGAGAATGTTTCATCTAACATATTTTCAATTGTTTTTAAGTCCGAAAAATGCCGAAGTGAAATGTAAAATAGGAAATCATACTTCTCCATTTCTTTCACTGCTTCAGTATTTGTTGTTGTTGTTGTTGTTGTAAGTTTACGGTGTGCAAGACACCAGTTATAAACAAGATATTTACATAAAGTGCTTTTCCCCGACCCTGCTTCACCAACAATGTAAATATATTTTGCATGTTTTTCGGCGTTGCTGAATATTTCATCCAATGTAATCTCAATATCTTTCGTGTGTTTAGAATTTTCATCCCACACTTCCACAGTCATCCAAGGTGAGGCGTACATGTTGGCTATTTTTGTCCTATTCTTTCTTGGCTGAAGTGGTAAGGAAGATACTTGTAATGCATATTGCATGTAGTTGTCCATTAGCTTCTCCTGAAATTCTGCAAAAAGAATGATGTAACATTTTAGGATACTGGTATTTTCTAATGAACAATATGCCGGTTACATGGGTAAAATTACCCTCAGACATAACAATCATAAATCAGGAATTTCATAATTTGAATAAATAATATTCTAAATTCAATATCGGGGAATGATCTTCCCAAGGTCAGCGGATAAAAATTACTACCTGCTAAACATATCTACGGCTGACTCTACCAAGGGAATCGGACCTATTTTATTAACACAGGTTTAAGGGATTCTTACATATAGTAAATCAACACAACCATTTTGGCCCATTTTCATGCTTATTGGGAACACAATGTGGCCTCTAGAGTGTAATTTTGGTTTTAATTATCAAAAGCTTTCGCTCGTATGTGACGAATGTCCGCGAAGTGGTGTCTAAAAATATTTGGCCTTGATCTTCAAGATGTGGACCCGGTACTTGCGCACAACATTTTATCTGCATGTGCTGAACATATGTACCATTTCATCTAAAATCCTTCAATGTCATGTTTTACAGAGTTACAGTCCTGAACAGGAAAGTGGATACAGACGGACGGGCAGAAACCTGCTTATAACCGAATGTGATCTAAATTCAACCCATCTATATATATCATGTGAACACAAACATTCTCTTTGACATTGACAATACCAATTTAAATGACATAAAATAATTATCTAGAGGATCAATAAGGTTTTCCTTGTAATCGATCTGGTGACCATCACAAACCCTTTGACCAAGTTTCTTGAAGATCAAGTATTAAATGTTGCCTCCAGACTGTTGTTTTAATTTGAGTTGTTCTAATGATCTTGTTTTTTGACCCCAAATAACACAGAGTTTCAAACATGATCAAGAAATCATTTAGACAAACTTTCTGACTACTTTTTATGAAGACTGGATATTAAATGCGACCTCTAGAGTGTTAATTTAATGTTCCTTTGATTTGAAAGTGTAACGTGATCCGGATTTGAGATTGACCTAGAATCATTGAGACAAACATTCGAACCAATTTTCATGATGATTTGGCCTATAGAGTCAACAAAGTGTTTTTATTTAACCGTGTGACCTAATTTTTAACCCCAATTGACACATATTCAAACTTTAATTATTGAGAAAAACATTCTGACAAGATGACGATTCGGTTGTAAATATTAACTTCATGCCATAAATAATATTTTATGTGATCTGACCTACTGACCTAGATTTTAAGCCAAGTTTAGACTAAGTGACCTTTTTTCATCTAAGATGACCCATATTCAAACTTGAACTAAATCTTTTCAAGGAAGTCATTCTGATTAAGTGTCATGAAGACTCAATGCTAACTTCTATTGCATGTACATGTTTTTTCTTTTATTTGACCTGGTGGCTTATTTTTTTACCTCAAATAATGCAGATTCAAACTTAACCTAGCGTTTACCAAAACAGTCATTCTGACCAAATTTCATGCAGTTCCAGTGAAAAGTGCAGTCTATCTTATACACAAGGTATGTTCTATGATTTAACCAAGTGATCTAGTTTTCACCTTATATGAGCCATTTTCAAACTCAACCTGATTTCACCAAGACAATCATTCTGATCAAGTTTCATGAAGATCGCTTGAAAAATGCAACCTCCATTGAAAGTTTTTCTATGATGTTACCTGTTGACCCATTTTTTTACCCACGATGTTTCATTTTCGAACACGACCTAAATTTCACCAGGGCATGCATTCTGAGCAAGAAAATAATTCTGACCAAGTTTCATGAATATCCAATGACAAATGCAACCTCTATTGAAGTTTTTTTTCTATTGTTTTACCTGGTCACCTAGTTTCTTTACCAAGATGACCCCTTATTTGAACTCGACCCAAATTTTACTAAGGCAGTCATTCTGACCAAATTACATGAAGTTCCCGTGAAAAAATGCTGATTCAATCGAATAAACAAGGTTTTTCTATGATTTAAAGGTCCATTACTAAGACCAAATCGAATTTTCAAATCTGGAATTGTAACGGGCGTCTTCTCAGAAGAAAAAATATGACATACTGCATAGAATGTGGCCATACTGTGACCTGTTTGAAATACTGCTGCAGAAAAACGAGTGATTGTTTTTGTATTTCCTTAGACTGACCTGGGTGGTTTTTTTGTCCTACTTTCCCTTTACTGTATGTTGTAAACAGTCAGATATATACGTTGCACATCATTGGAAGTAAAGTTCTTTCAAATATAATTCAAAATAAACATGCTTATCCATGTACAGCCTCTTAACAGCCTCTTTCTAGGAGATTTCTGGAAAATTACAAAGATATTTGATAACTGGAAAACCTACTTTTGTTTTTGAAAAGGCAAACTATAATTCATCAATTATTTTCTTAAATTGAATTTTTCAACACAATATGTTCACATGCAATGCAGTATGTCATACATTTCCTTCTGAGAAGACACTCGTTACATTTTCAGATTAAAAAAAAAATGATTTGGTCTTAGTAATGGACCTTTAACCTGATGACCTAGATTTTAACTCACATTCGTGCTTGACCTATATTTCATCAAGATCCGGTGATAAAAGTAGCCTCAATTGCATACACAAAGTTAAGTGCGGACAGACAGACAAAAGACGACCAACAAACAGACGACGGACATCAGGAGATCACTTCGTGCTCAGGTAAGCTAAAATGCATGGTAACCCGAAAAGAAAACAGCAATAAGACCTACTTGTCTTCTTGTGATTATAATCCAGATCATGTTGTGTCTGCCTGGTTTCTATTGTTGTATCACAGTTTACCTGAATTTCATAAAATTGCTTTATTAAGAACAATTTTTGAATTGATAACAGTTGCTGAAAACAACTCTTCATATTACTATGAATAAACGAAAAGAACAAGAGCTGTCCGAATGACTCACATACATGTATACTACCATGCTCCAATGATTAGTAAGTCACTTGGATGCATAGTTTAAATGGTGACATATCAATGACCTAAACAATTGTCAAGACGTTAGTCTGATAAAGGGAAGCATGTCTACAATGTGTGAGGACCCACAGTCCAGCGGTTTTCAATTACCAATTTAAAACAATTTTTAACTGTATGTTACTGTGACCTTGACCTTTAACCTACTAGCTTAAAGATCTATCAGGCTCATCTGCTCATAATGATAAACCTGTCTTTTAAGTTTCAGTATACACTGCCTAGGATTCCCAGTGTTACCTTGATATCTGACCTGGTAACCTCCAAACCAAAAGGAATAATCTACAAGTACTAGAGTACAAACCAAGATAAGCTAACTGAGTTTTAGTGACCTTCAGTTGTAAATTGGAACCTGCTTGTCAACAAAAGATTAAACCCTATCTTTGGCCTCAAGATTGATAGATATCATCTTCTAGTCACGAAAAACGTCCTTAAACTAATTGAGAATACTAGACAGAATATTCTTGGAAACTGTTCCTACTGACCTAAAAAATTTTGATATCATAAACAACTTCCCCATCAGGGGTGATGTTCATACACCAAAAGGTTCCTAGTTATTGTTCAAGATAATTTTGACTTTGACCTTTGACTCACTGACCTCAGAATCAATGGGATTCTACTGGTCATGACTAAAAGTATGGATCCTAAATGGAATACCGTTTGATCTACCGACATGCCGAACGAAATGTGCAAAGCAATATGCTACCACTTCTTCTAAGGGTGTGCGACATAGTTAATTTGCAATAATAAATTGATGTAACTAGTCATACAGTAACCTATTTATATAGCAAGTTACTGTCATAATTTATAACAAAGTAATTGATCTTAAAACTGTTTTTATTGTCCCGAACGTCGCTAGGATTTCTCTAAAGGTGAAACTACCTAAAACTCTAACAAGCGCAGGTAGAAGAGGAAGATGCAGATACAGGGAAATCCGAGTACCAAACCCTAACTCTTTATGAATAGACCCCTTGGTTCATTTACGTGCCAGGTGTATACCACCGATTCACAAGAGAATTCCTCTGGGTTTCTAGCCAGATCAGCTCTTGATGGGCGAGAAACTCTGAAAAGCAATTCAGAAATTTCAAGTGCCCTGCTCGGGATTAGTACAGAGTATTGACCACTCGACCTCCGCGCCATCCTGATCTAAGAATTGTATATTTTACGGGAAGGCAGAGATACTCAAATTATATCTTACCTTTTGTTCCAGCTCAATGTCCGATTTAGTTTTCAATTCAGTTACAATTTCCTTTCGTTTCTGCTCTAGCTCAAGTTTTCCTTTAATTGTCTCTGAAATTAATTTCGTTCCTGTGCTAACTATCTCATTTTTGACTTGATTCACTTGCTCAGCAAGACCAGTCTTTCCTTTTGCTACTGCGTTCTTTATACTTTCAATTATATCTATCTCCTTCTGATCCAGATCAGTTTTCTGATTCGTTCCTATGTCTACTATCTGATCTCTGACTTGATCCCCCTTTTCAGTGAGATCGGTCTTTCCTTCCGTTACTGCGTCTTTTATACTTTCCCTTATATATATCTCCTTCTGATCAAGTTCAGTTTTCTCTTTGTCTCCTGTTTTTACTATCTGGTCGCTTACTTCCTTTGCTTTCTTCTCTAGTTCATGTTTCTGATGTTCAGCTTCCCTCGAGATGCGATCTACATCGGCCATGACTGCTCTACAAACTTCTGTCTCATTGGTCGTCGTTATAACGAAGTCTTTATGTTTAAGCTAAAAGACATTCTATGAATGAATGAATGAATGAATGAATGAATGAATGAATGAATGAATGAATGAATGCATGCATGCATGCATGAATGAATGAACGAACAAGAGGGCCAAGATGGCCACGCTGACATGTGTAAATGACCTACTTATGACCCAAAGTAACCAAAATTCATCGTTTTACAATGTATAACTTATTTCTTGAATTTGATCTGGTGACCAAAGTTTTAATCTAAGTTGATACACATTAAAACTTGACCTAGATATCATCCAGACAAAACACTGACCAAATTGTACGACAGTGACCTCCAGAGAATAAAGACGATTTTAATGTGATTTTTTCTAGTGACCGAGTTTCAAATTACAGTGGCACCACTCAGGAGCGCACACCCTTGGGAACAGGGATGTGTTTGTTGCAGAGAGGTCAATTCCTTATTTGATTGATGCAATGGGAAAGAAAACGATTGTCTCTTCAGGGCGGTTATCGCTCTAGGGAGGTGTCTTTTAGGGAGTATGGAATGAAGACATCATCATTATACACACCCCACGACCAATTTTCATGTTGATTGGATATTAATCGTGGCATCTAGGATGTTAACACTGTTTTCTTTGATTTGATCGTATGGTCTATTTCTTGACACCAAGTGACCCAGATGTTAACTTGGCCTTGAAATTATTGACAGTCTGATCAAGTTTCATGATGTTTGAGTAATTCATGTGGCCTCTACAATACCCATGTCAGCCAGTTTCGAAGTTGTACCAGAAATCATGGTGGCAAACATCATGATTAACATTCAAGATTATTGGGGATCGTGTTTTTTAGAGTGTCCGAATTTTTTTATTTAATATTTGATTAGGTGACCTAGTTTTTGACCCACGTGACTGTTACTAGAGATTATCAATATATACATTTTGGCCCAATATGAAAACAGAATTTGAAATAATATGTTGCTTCTAGGATATTCACATGGCCCTTCTATGATTTGACCAGTTGACCGATTTTTTATCCAACGTGAGCATGTTTCGACGTTGTCATAGAAATCATTGAGGCAAACATTCTGATAAATGTGGTCAAATGTGGTTCAAAAGGGTATAAAAAGTGTTTCTATTACTTGACCTGGTGATCTATTATTTGACCACACTAATTAAGTTAAAACATTTATGCATGATTCATCAAAACATATACGATGACTTATTTTCAAGGTAATTTGGTATAAAATGTAAGGAATTGAAATGGAATGAATAAAATTATAAGTGTCCTTAATATGTAGCATCTAGAGCGTTCAATAGCTTTTCTATGATTTTACCTTAAGACATAGGTTTTACCTCGCGTGACTCAAACTGTTGACAAAGTGTTAGTTTGATTTGACCCAGTAATCTGGTTTTCTTAGCTCACCTAAGCCAGTTTCAGACATGACACATAGTTCATGAGAAAATACAATCTGACTAATTTTCAACATAATTCGGTGTAAATCGTGTCTTCTCCATCGTGTTCACAACGTTTTTCTAGGATTTGACCAAGTGACGCAGTTTTTAACCCCACATGACCCAAACTCAAAACTTAAACTAGAAATCATCGGACAAGTATTCTGACAGTTTTTCTAAACAAATGGATGTACACAATATCATCTCTGAGTCATTTTGTATCGTTATCTTGTGAAGTATATTCTTATCTATAGAATGAATGTAATCTAATTTAACTTGTGTGCCATTGCTGTCAATGCATATTGTATGGGAACATTGTTTTAACAACGTATACATTGTACCTCTTCCAGTTTAACCACGGCAGCTATGGAGTGTTTCGTGTTAATTAACTCTTTGTCGTCTTGTAGCAACGCTATCATATCGTCTATGTAAATAGTTACATCTTCATCTTCTAACTCCATGTCGTGTGAATGATATATTTTGTTCCTGTGCTGAAGTACCTGTTTAGCAAGCAGATTATAAATAGTACATTTAACAAAGTTGGTAATTATGCAGGTAATAATTATGTTGTTTGTTATAGTAATAAATGTCTTCCAAAAAATTGCAAGAATGCGCTTACGTAAAAGTATAGCTGAAGTAGTGTAAACGTAGTAAACCTATGTCATTTCATACCAATGTATCCTTCCTCCCTTCCTTCCTTCCTTCCGTTCTTCCTACTATTGGAATGACAAGTTTATGATTTATTGCAAATAACGGACTACTTATATATCTAAAGGGAATTTACTTGTTCAAAGACTCGTTTAAGACGACACTAGAAACATGTACAAAAATGTACATGTTCTAAACTTTTAAATATCATTCAGGATGTCATGAAAAATCTACCGCCACTGCCGGGATTCGAACCGCGGGTCTCTGGATTACCAGTCCAGCGTGCTAACCCCTGCACCACGGCGGCACGTCAAATCTGTCATGACAAAATACGTTATATACTTGACGTATGCACCAGAATGGCGCGTTTTCTCTTAACGTCTCACAGATAGAAGTGCCGAACGGCTTACAAACTACCCGGGACAGGAGAATATTAATTAAATATCATTTAAGATGTCATGAAAAATCGACCGCCACTGCCGGAATTTGAACCGCTGGTCTCTGGATTACCGGGGTGCAGGAGTTAGCACGCTGGACAGGTAATCCAGAGACCCGCGGTTCGAATCTCGGCAGTGGCGGTCGACTTTTCATGACATCCTAAATGATATTTAATTAATATTCTCCTATCCCGGGTAGTTTGTAAGCCGTTCGGCGTTTCTATCTGTGAGACGGTAAGAGAAAACGCGCCATTCTGTTGATACGTCAAGTCTCAACTTTTTATATTTTTTGTAAGTGTTTATGTTTTTTTCAAAATGCAGCCAAAAATTATTATTTTCACAAAACATTCAATTGACCACCAACCGACCAGAGTATTGACTGAAGCGAGTTTAGACCAACCGGTTTAACTGGGGATGGTTTTAACCTAGTATTGTCCTTGGTTATAGTCCAAGGAAAGCAACTGCAAATGAAATAAGGACTGAAAACTGTGACTAGTCTGAAACCCCTAGATCCTGCATGATTAAAGTTTAAATTAGACATATGATTTTCTTAATAAACTACTTACCTTCTGTAATAAGTCAGTACCGTTAGTGGTGCAATTAAGATGATCTCGGAAGTCCATGTTGTTAAGAAGTATGTGAAGCAAGCCAGAACAATCGAACTCGGACGCTTTCAACCTATTCTCATACCCGGCAGCGTTTACGAAACACTTGGCGACAGACCATGGTTCTATGCACCAGTGTTTCGCGTCAGTATTCTTCCAGTGTGGGGATGGAGGAGTCGATGCATGGAGTTGAACTATACCATCATAGATGGCGCCACATACCCTGCAAGTAGTCTTTCCACCAGGGTATTGACAGTTACAATTTGATTGACCGAGAGGACATTGTTTGGATCTTGTGCGAACATGGTCTGGCTGGAGGGTCTTTATGTCGCAATTTCCACATGCTACTGCCGAGAGATTGTGTTTCTGCTTTACTTTATTCAAAATATCAACATGTTGTTGTTTAACAAGCTCGTCACAGAATGGTTCCAAGCCTTCTTTGGTATACTTTAAACCGAGCCCTGCCTTCACCCAGCTCCTGTACTTTCTGTTTTCTAATTGGGACTGATGAGCCATATGTGTCATTTATCTACATTAAAGAATTTATTTATAACAAAATTATACATATAATAATTTATTGAAGGTCATGGCTTGGTTTTAACCGTATTACATTATTTGTAGACTGAAATCTTCACATTTATTAGTCGGATTGTGAAAGTTCTAATCAATCTCCTAATTAAACATGTTCATGTATTGTGGTTACGAGTCCGGTCGTCTTCTTACAGCTGGAAACTCTGTCTATCATGACAACTCCATTAAAAGAATAACCATTATACTTGGCGATTTAGTCACAAGTTTACTGTTTTCCGAAAGAATTCAAAGTGAGTGACGAGGTGACCGAGTGGTTAACTCTCTGGACTACCAATATCGGGTTCGAATCCCAGCCGGGGTACTTGAAATTCAAGACACGCGTTCCAGTATTTCCCACCCATCTATAGATGAACTTGTAAGTAACCCAGAGGTAGTCTTGCATGCATCTTTGCTATACACTGGGCACGTAAAATGATTGGTAAAGGACTAGGGTCTGGTACCCGGATGCTCATGTATCTACATCTGACTCTTTAACTTGTCGGCGCCTGTCAGACATTGTATTTATTATATACTACAATCAATCTCCTAATTAAACATGTTCATGTATTGTGGTTACGAGTCCGGTCGTCTTCTTACAGCTGGAAACTCTGTCTATCATGACAACTCCATTAAAAGAATAACCATTATACTTGGCGATTTAGTCACAAGTTTACTGTTTTCCGAAAGAATTCAAAGTGAGTGACGAGGTGGCCGAGTGGTTAACTCTCTGGACTACCAACATCGGGTTCGAATCCCAGCCGGGGTACTTGAAATTCAAGACACGCGTTCCAGTATTTCCCACCCATCTATAGATGAACTTGTAAGTAACCCAGAGGTAGTCTTGCATGCATCTTTGCTATACACTGGGCACGTAAAATGATTGGTAAAGGACTAGGGTCTGGTACCCGGATGCTCATGTATCTACATCTGACTCTTTAACTTGTCGGCGCCTGTCAGACATTGTATTTATTATATACTACATGTAGTTGTTGTATAAACGCATGGTCATAATAGTCAGTTATGACTGGTTGCCATTATCTGATAACAAAAAGAAATAATTAAAAATACAAGTTAATGTAATACATTTCTCATTCGACCTTCTCGTGACAAGTACCGTGTAAATTTAAAAGTTGTTTTGTTCTTGTAAACATTATTTGACGCATACATGTATTTAGAGTATATGTGATATCATATTAAACATCAAACCGCACAAATGCACAACTTTTGCTTGTTCGTGACTTCATTAGGTCGATCAAAACAAGGCATTGGGCTCTTGTTATCATTTTGTCGTGGCAAATCTACTATTCATGGTAATAATGTGTACCAATATTCATTGCAATCCTTAAAGAATTAAAGGAGGAATTTGCTCCATAAACTACATGAAATTTATGCAATAGAAATGTGTAAGTTCAAATGGGCATAACTCTGCAACACCTAGATGGATGCGCAGACATATTAATATTTTCATATGTTGCACATCTACTATTCATGGTGAGTGTTTGGTCCAATATTCAATGCAATCCTTTGAAAAATGAGGGAGAAATTTTCCTGACAAACTACCTACATGCAATAGAATTTGGTTTAAGTTCTAAGGTGAATAACTCTACAACACTTTGACGGATACTTGCACTCACGGTGATTATGTTTCCAATTTGCAAGGCATTCCTTGATAAATGAAGGAGTTCTTTCCAAAAGTTATCTTGGTTATAAGTGGACCGACGGACCGCCCAATCGACAGGTTGGTTCAAGTATGACACCAAAAACTTCTTTTTGCTCGAGTATTGTTATTGACATTGCAGAAAGTTATCTTCGTATACATTTAATTGTTAAAACTTCCATAGAAGTACATTCGCATTTTCAGTCTGTTAAAAAGACAGGGGAGAAATGCTGTACTGCTCCACTATAGCTATATACAATTATATTATATATATCATATATGGCAAACTATGTAAAAGTAGATTATCTTCATTTTCAATTTATAAGAGCTTCAATCCGAGTCTATTTTCCGCCGTTATGTGACCATTTGTATTTACGACCACTGCAATGGTACGTGTTTTGGAAGAAAATAAATACGAGACGCTTATTATCATGCATTTTCAATGAAAGATTTGTGAACTACCGAAAGTAACAAAGTTAATGACAGCATACACATGGCATTACTGAATGCTAATTTTAAATTCATTTGTTTAAATTCTATTTACGTAAAAGCGACGAAGTTAAAGTTGTACACATGGTCTCTTTTCGTCGAACACGCAAACAATATATCGTAACTGGCGGCTCTTTAACGTTTCTCATTTGCATAGAACAAGTACCATTTAAACATTGACACAGCTAAACTCACCAATAATCGACTTTTGCACACAACAAATTGATTTAACTACAAAACAAAGTCATGTATGTACACAAGAACTCATTATTACAATGCACGACATCATGACTTAAGGTGATATTACCGTATAAAGTGACCATCCAAATTTTAAATAAAACATTAATCACTGATTTATACACCTTGAATACTAAACATTGCCATTGTTATCACTCAAACATAACGATCTGTATAACAGTTTTATTCACATTGAATAAAGAGGAAATCTGTACAAATAATCTTTTTGACTATCCTAATCAAAAATGAAAATAAATCCACCCTTTCGGTTAAGTCTATCTCAATTTACATTTGACAATAACAGAAATAACTTGGTAAAACTTATTTCTAACATGTTTTAAAGCATCCACTGTATTTTGAGCATCATTCTTGACTATAAAACAGTGTAACCATTTTGAAGGGTATTATAACTTTAATAGTTGTACAAAACAATTTAAATTTGAAATATGCTATCAAGAGATAGCTATGACCTTATACAGCATTATGCGGTCCCATGTAAACAGTCAACGTAGACAAACATGGCACACCGACCGATTTCCTATTTAATCTTGATATAATCTTACTTTATCTAACTGAAAGTCTAAACAGGGCCCCATGGCGTGGATCACATTTACAAGTAGCTCTCGTTTATCAAGAAGGTGTATTCCTGTGACAGAAATGACCTTTATTTGTACCAAAACAGTACATATTAGAAATATAGCGCAGTATCTTTTCAATGATATTGCCAAAAATAAAAAAAGCTTCCTGGACAATCTTTTTCTTGAAGAAATAACTTGAATATGTTAACATATGTCAACATTGTTTTAGAGTGAATAAGAACATGATTCTATCATTTTCCTCTCAACAAATTCATGTTCCTATATCAGTAAAGGCACATTGATCCTGGGACTTTAATTTCCGGTGAAGTTGCAAAAGGATAAAAAAAATCATAATTACGCTTGCCTTTTTTTTCAAGAAATTAACATTTTACAAAACAGTAAAAGCTAGTCTCGCCCTATTGACCCTAATGACATTTAAGCATTGATACACCAAATACCAAAACACAATAAATTGACGAGATCAAAATAACACTCCTATACTCGGCGAAAAGGCGTAAGTATCACACAGAAGTGCCTCTCTTTGATGCTGTATTATGTTACTTTCTAGTCTGTTCCATTCCACTCTGGACCCCCAACTTTGACCTGAACTGAAAAATCCTGAGCGGTTTTCGTATAAATTTTACCTGTTTTGTGATCTACAAAAAAGTCACCCTCGAGAATTTTAAGCGTTTTTGAAACAATCACGTCATTTTGTAAAGATGCCGATTTTTATTTTTCTATGGAGACTCGCCATTGTTTACATTGGACGCCATTGACGTTTACTCTTCCGTAACAGAGAAGTTACGCCAAAGTTCACGTGTTTTTCAATAAAATGTTCGGGGGACATTTCAATATTGCAATCAGATGCATGGTTATTAATAAAGAGGTATATAAGCATAAAAGTAACGCTAAAATGTAAAAAAAATTGTTGAAAATCTAATAAGATCTACAATAAAAGATTTACCTAATAATTCCTGCTTTCAAATGATTCCTATCCTACTGCATTAGGCTAATGTCGTACTGACAGTCCGTCACACATTTCAGATTTACTCCAGTCCATGAGTCATGACAGCATTAAACATTTTTGAAAAATCTTAAGCAGTTGTTGAATTTCAGGTGAAGTAGCATAACATGCAAGTGAAACACACATTCATTTAAACAGTGGCCCAACATGCATGTCACAGTATAACCCTGAACACTCCATAATCCACTCTGAATCTTTTATTTTCCTTCACAGTAATGAGCTAGATCTATTGATATTAAAACGACAACATAGATTTCAATTCTCCGAAACTTGCTCGTGACGTATTGATTAGATGACGTAGTATGAATAACAAATCAGGCGACACGAGTGGATCCGACGTGGGAGCGTGCATTTGCGCGCATCCCCTTATGCATACTGGTACCTAGCTAAATAAATTGAAATAACACAAAAGAATCTTATACGGGAGTGACAGCCTTGCAGTGTCTATTCTAGGACGCGCGGTTGAGGGATTCGTCCTATTTTTTCAAAGATCTATTCACAAAAGAATAGTTTTATAAATAATTTTCATTTCTGAAAATATATGGTCATGATCTCTTAATGTTATGGTGGACTCCCAAAGAAAACCCCCCTTCTTTAAACAGCTGAAATCATCTTCCGCACCCGAGTACGGGGTTCTTATTACATGTCATATATTTTCTATGGCAGTGGCTAGGTCACGGCTACCTAGCCACTGCCATTTTCTATCTCAGTGGGTGACTAAGCATTTGATATTTGCCGTTTTTCGACGATAGATACTTTACTTTATGATTTTCTATGATCCAAAAATTGCCTGTCGGATTCATATGTTTAATGCCGACAACTAACAGTTTAGGGCCCTTACAAAATGACGAAAATGTACCGGCTGATCCTACGATGCCGGTGATTTAAAGCAAGTTGGTATGCCGAAATCGTTTCAAACAGCCGATACGGATTTGTTCAGATCGACATATATACATATACATCAAATACTAAATATGCGCCGCAGAAATTTGTCTCTTTCGACGTTGGTAATTTTGAGTACGTCCCTGGTAACGTCAGCTATGGACGCCGCCATCTTGGAAATCAACGCGACGTCACTTTGCATTACGCCCTATGGCGAAAATAACAAAAATGCGGATTTTTACGTTTAAGTAAGAAATAATGGAAAAATAAAAAACATGCCTGGAGATATTAAATTTCCAGATATATATATGCTATAAAGAGCAAAAATACATGCAAGGGCGACAATAAACTAATGGTCCAAAATTAGGTGGAACAGACTGCTGTTAATATTTTGCAAGCGGACATTAAAAATATTCAAGTCTCTATCATAAGCGCCGCCTGAGTACTTACAACATTACATTATATGATCTGGGTAAAAAGGATGTATACGTTTATACCTGGAATGAAACAATTGCTAAGCGAGGCGGACCAGAAGCTGCGTCTTGTGTCCAATCATTCATTGCCCAAAAGAGCAAGGAGGGATTCAAAGAATTTATTTTTATAGCTTAAATTGTATAGGGCAAAATAGGAACCGCTATTCTGTGACCATGATGAGGTATTCAAATGTACGAAATAGATAGCATAGTTCACATGTACCTTGAAAAAGTTCACACATTTAACAAAAACGATTCGTTCCAAGCATCAATTGAAAATGTTAGTAGAGACGTGAAAGTATTTTCTACATTAAAAGTGGGCTGCAATAGTTAGAACGGCATTCAGAACCCCTGTCAGATTTTCATAATGATTTTAAAGTTATGTCAGAAAATCTAAAAAACTTTAATTACAATTTTGAAAAGGAAAACAGTATATTGATGGGAAAATAAGAGGTTTACGTCTGTCATCATCACTTAGTTATAAGTTTGAGTACCAGAATGATCATGATGGTCAAGCCAAGCAGGTTGACCTAATGAAACGATCCAGAAGTAAGTTGAACGTGAATCAGTTGAAACTGATACAGTTAAGGAATGATCCGATTCCTCTGTTCAGAGACAAGTATAGAGATCTTCTCTCTTTGTGTCAGCGGAATATAATTCACAGAGTTCGTCATGCATTTTACTTCCAATTACCGCATGATTAGACTAGCTGGGTATGCCACTGCAAAAAGTGATCCACTGAAATCTTTTTGCAAATGCATCAATTAAAAGTTTAATATTCATTTCATGTAGTCTGCTGTTTATATAAGTTTTTTTGTGAAAGTAAGTATTGACACTAAAAACAGTACTTTACAAAATAGCACTTGTATTTATTACCATATTTACATAATGCAGTGTGCTACTGGTACAGTTTATAATGACTTTCATCAGCAACAATATGTAAAATGGTCTTATATAGTTACATTATGATTTAGGCTATCAACAGTCAATATAAGATCTACAAATCAAAAGATGTTTTATAATAATTTTTGTTCTTGTATATCCCGATTCAGAAGTGCATTTCTAATGCTTTAAACATGTTTAACAAGCATGTTTTTTTAAATATGCATTATTGTAACTATCTACTATAATTATAATAACAGAAATGTTGACTGATGATTTGGTTGAATATCCAATTTATTCTATGGTTTTGGAGTATGTGATATTTACCACTATACTTTATAGATATGGATATTCATCAAAGTCATCAGCCAGTATGTGTTTTATTGTATGACCTATTCTTACATTAGTTGCTATTCGAATGCCAATTATATATGTAATAATTTAAAACTGACATTAACTAAGTTTATTAGCAATAGTGAATCCTATGTATACTATTTTGCATCAACAGCATTGAAGTAATATTTGATAGTTTTACACAAAGTAATAAAATATAAGCAAACCACAGGTAATTAAAACTTCCCTTCATTTAGGTAACGATGCTATATTACCTTTACAATACTATAATGCTTAATGCTGTTATAATAACATTGCTGTTTGAAAATATGAGGTGTATATCTGCATTCAACTGATTTACGAAAATAATTCATACTTCTGATCTTCAAGCAGGTGTAATTAACCAGTTTTAATTTTGTTCACTCCAAATGTCTGAATGTGAGATGTATGTCTGAGAACAGTTATCAACCATGGCATTTTTCTACAGAAAATGTTAATTTCTGATTCACAGCTGCAACATTCGGTCATACAAATATGTGCGAAATGATTTTAACAAATAAAAAGCAATTTTATTTTCGTAATTATTCCTTTTCTAGATAGACCTGTTTTCAAGTAACAAAATACTCCATTCTGGAGTAACTGTTAAATGCAACACTGTTCCAACTTGAATTATATCCTGAACTTTTCTAGTAATGTACAGTAAGTCAGACACCCAAACCATTCCATCCCCGCGCCTCAAAAACAAGAACGAACTTGTTCAAATAGCAGATTTCTAGGATCAATTTCAGTTAACTCTCGTTACTCGTGTAAAATATTAGCGCATGGGCAGTACCGTAACTCTATCTTGATTAAGTTTATACACATGTAGTTTTCAGCACACACTACTTTAGTTTGATTAAGCCATTCGAACTAGATTGATCTTTTTAATTTCTCTATGATTTTCCATAAAAAAAACTTATAAAAGTTCTGTCTAGGAGTGTAAACGAGTACAACCTGGAGTTAATCTTTGATCTAGTCTGCTATCTTGAGCCCTGGCATACCCGTTTGAAGTGTGTTTACCTTATCTTTAATCAAAGTTTAGTGTACTTAGCATGAAAAATTATAACCCGGCTGTATTCTGCAGTAGATTTAAGTGTTCAATAACATATCTGTTATACAGTCACAATTTATTGTATAAACATTTTTGATTTGAAGCATTTATCATACACTTAAAACTGAATCTACCTTTACGTTTACTATGACAACATTCCTGGGACAAGTGATTAATGTTTATTTGTTTACCTTTTGAGTGTTGAGATCAAATAATATATTAAGTTACTGTCCGTCGTAATTTCTAATCAGATACTCAACAGCTTATGTCACCATCTGAAACGTAAGGTTCACAAACAGCAGCAGATTGTCACTATATCATTATCTTTTTATTGCGTTCACCCCTTGATATGCACATTTGTCTTTCTCCACATATTCGTTTTTAAAGGCCTACTTCAATCGAGTTCAGAAATAGTTTATGTAGAACAATTTATCACTTTTGCCGTTTCTTTCTACTTCAAAACATATACATGTATTAAACAAACTGGAAGCTTACAATACTGCACAATGTATGCAACAGGTTTTTTAAACACGTTATATAGAAGAAACATCGAAATACTGCTGTAAAGAAGGCACCCTTATTCAATTAGAAAGTACCTTTGTTTTTCAGAGTATGTCGAGTGAATAACACTAATAGAAAAGAGTTACGTATGAACATCCGCTTTCAATGTAAATTCCAACAAAATAGTTAAAAAAGGATTTAAAAACAATGCTGAAAAAAAACTGACAAAATTAACGACATTTGTTCAATGCCAAAAATGTCCCTTCCTCAGTATACAATAAATACTATCTATTTCAGTATAAGCTCATTCCAGACACAATGTAAATTCTGAACTTATACACGTAGTATGCCATGCAATATATTTAAATATTATGAAGGGTATAGGGACGATGGAAACAGGGATGATGGAAACAGTGCTCTTAATATCTTGCAAAACAGGCATGCCGAAATTGTATATTTCTCTTTTGAATAGATGTATATATTTTTGCATTCATAATTTACAAGCATTTAATACATAATTATATCCATGATTAACTGTACTGTTTTGTTAAATAAACAAAACACAATTTATTGGAAATGAAAATAACTTAGAGATTCTATCGTGGCTAAAAGTCGAAATTATGTGGAATTTCTGTTTTATATTTGAACAAAACTTGCGAAATGCTGCACGTTTGATGTTTTCATCCATCTGATTATACCAGCCGATATCTGTGAATGGGAATGTGATTTTTGAAACCGGCCCTCCTACAAACACTACCTTCGGTATCGAAAATTATATTTAGTATTTTTGTTTTCATAAAGTACGAAAAGATAACTACCGATGGAATACAATGTAAATTAATAGATTTTTAAAACTTTAGATAAAACAACATATCTACCTTAATACCTTTATCTAGTAAGACATCCCCGGACTCATTTCAGCCATGTTGAAATCAGATACGGAATGTCAGCTTTTTGCGCATGTGCATTGGCCCGCCTAAATGTTTTATCAATAATCAACTGTACTTATTTTTTTTATCTTTTTGATAAAACTGTGTCAGTTTTAAAGCTTCGATCTGAATTGTAACATTATCACAATATGCCGACAAAATTTTTATCTTTTGCTTTGTTAAGATAGATCTACAACCATTTTCTGAAATACAGTATAACTTGTATTATGTGACCGCCCATGGGAAGTTGAAAAGTAGTATTTTAATAAAACGGTCTCTTAATGATACGTCACTAAAAGATATCACATGGATTCTTAACACACATGGTCTGTCGAGCAAATTATTTATCTTGCTATGAAGCCGCTGAAGGATTTCTTCACATTTTCGCTGTTCATTTTTACTCCTCAAATAAAACGCTATTCGTCTTATTTTTGTTGTTGCTGGCGATACCGGAAGTGTAGAAAATTTTACTACGATTTGTTTTACATCACGTGAATTCATTCACAACAATACAAATCACAGCGTATTAGCGCATGCACACTCATAGATGTCGTGTGAAAATTACGCGGGAGGGAATTTCAGCAGTCAAAAATAGTTCCGGACGCCTAGCGTGAAATACTTGGTAGGTATATCACGCCCAAATTCAATTTTCAATAGTGTTTGAATAATACATAACTATAAAACTAAAGGCTATAAGCAGCATTATAAGTAAAAACCTAGGTAGGAATTTGCAATAATCGATTGAAAATGCTGGTTTTACGGCACCACTACACTATATGTTTATATTGGAATTTCAAGTTTGCAACGCTTTATTGTTTGGTAGCGAATTATTTCAAATCTACAGATATATGTGACAGGAAATTATACTGGAACCTTTTTATATGACTTTATGCTCTAAAACACGTTATTTTCACACAGTTTGAATAACTCTATTACTTTACCAAAATCTGAGAGCGAGCAGCTTTAAGCTCGAAAGTGCTTAACTTTGCAATACCTTGACATGGTAATTGTATGTCTAATTTGCATTGTAATCCTTTGTAATCTCCACATACTACCTATGTTATAGAGATGTTCGGCGTACCGCCAATTCGACAGGGCTATTCAAGTATACGGTAACGCCGAAATTTCTATTTGCAGGGATATAATTATTGGCATTGCAGAAAGTTATCTTCGTATGCATTCTTTTGTTAAAATCAGAGACTTATTACTTCCATATATTACATTCGCCTTTTAAGCCTGTTAACAATACAAGAAAAAATGCTGTTCTGTTGCAAAATAGCTATATAGTTAGTATTACTTATTCAGAAATATGTAAAACGCAGATGACCTTCATTTTCAATTCATAACAGCTTCAATCCGAGTTCATTTTACGCCGTCAAACGACCATTTGTATTTACGACCACTGCAATGGTATGTGCTTTGGAAAAAATAAATACGAGACGCTTATTATCATGCATTTTCAAATGAAAGATTTGTGACCTACCGAAGGTAACAAAGTTAAGGACAGCAAACACATAACATTATCGTATTCTAATTTTAAATTCACATTAACGTAAAAACGACGAAATTAAAGTTCTACTCATGTGCTCAGTAGTACCTTCTCTTTTCGTCGAATACGCAAACAATATGTCGTAACTGGCGGCCCTTTAACGTTTCTCTTTTACAAAAAATAAGTACCATATAAACATTGACATAGATACATATTTTCCTATGTAAAGCCAACAGTCAAGGTAGACAAACATGACACACTGACCTATTTGCCAATTAATCTTTATATAATCTCACTTTATCTTACTAAATTATTTAGTCTAAACAGAGCCAATGACGCAAGATAAATGTTGTGTTAAAGTCCAAGGACCACCTTTACAAGTAGCTCTCATTTTATTAAGAAAGGAGTCTTACTGACAGAAATGACCTTTATTTGTACCAACAACTTTTCCTAACTTGACTTTTAAAATCAATAAGTACATACATGTATTAGAAATAAAGCGCAGTATTATTTTTTCAATGATATTGCAAAAAATAAATAAGAACTGTCAGCAGGACAGCGCGCTCGACTTTTTTCAGTGCTTGCCAATAAAACAAAACCTTGTCAGTAAGTAAACCCCAATGATCTGTATAAACAAGTGCCTAATACATTCCTTCATATCACCATGTTTACACTGTGTTTCTTCCCCCCTTCAGCATATTTTAAACGCAAAGAAAATCATTTTCAAAGGGGCTTCTTACAGATTAGATGAACAAAGTCGTCTTTTAATCTGAAGGACATATCTGAAGGACATATCAATATTTGTTTTCAGCTCGGGCGACATTTTGTCATAAGCAATCAAATAAATATTTGAAGAGCGTTGTGGAAACCCATACGCAAGCCACTTTTTATTTATATGTTCTTGCACTGAAGATGCGTGAAAAGTCATGGTATTGTCACGGAATGACCGACTTGCTATGTCAAGAACTAGTCTCTAACTTCATTTCTATAGTAACAGATGTCTACAACTTTGCCAAAATATTTTATAATGTACGTTTTGTATATAAGCCAGGTACAGCTTCTAAAATTCTTAATGTACATATAATGTATGCATCAAAATTGCAAAAATGATTTTTTTATCCATTAAATTCAATGACTGTTAAAGTGTTGTGACTTAGAAATTGGTTATTTACACACTGAACTTTTTAGCGGGGAGACCTAGAGTTATCGCACTGTCGGAGCGGTCTAAAGCGCCCTCACATTCAATTGGCTACCTATTGTTCTCTATTGTGTACATTGTAATACGTTTAGTCATTGAGTGTAGCTGCGCTGGGCGGGTAAAGTTCCCCCGTGTTTGTTGTACCATATATGAACATATAGAGTCACTAAGAATATTTTCGGATTAGCTACTCGGGTTACCTGAGTTAACAGAGTTTTAAAGAAAATATATGGAGAATGGCAATTGCGCATGTTCATGATTTCTAATCTACTCGACTCTTAGCAGACTAGATAAAATATTGACTCCAGATTGTACTAGTTTACGTTCCTTGACAAAACTTTTATCAGTTTTCATAGGAAATCATGAATAAATTAAAAAGATGATCAAGTTCAAATGACTTAATCAATCTAAATTAGTATGTGTTGAAAGCTATGCACATAACTATGATAGAGATATGGCACTGCGCATGCGCCAATATGTTATCCGAGTAACGAGAGTAAACCAAAATTGATCCTGTTTTTTGCGGCGAAGGGATGGGAAGGTTAGGTATCTGACTTACTGTGCATTACTAGACAAGGTGAGGACACCGTATCGTACGGGTCCAAATATTGGTTTCTGTTTTTAAATAATTTACGACGTCATGTTTTCTTTTTCATATGTGAATTAATATGACCTTAGCTTTTTGATTTCCGTGACAATGTTCATAAGCGTATCAGTACTTAGTCAACTGTAGACATATAACAAATAACTTCCAACATAATATACAGCAAAATATCTACTCTAAATTTCATCAGTCTTGTGTGAAATAAAACCAGATTCTCAACAGCTGTTTGAAGCTTTCATACTGCAACCGTATTTACCCAGCTAAAACAACTTCAGTGTACCCGGTTTATATGCTTGACAGGACGGGTACGCTGAAGTTTACTCCGTAGGGAAATCGTACCAATAATCGTGTCAAAATTCTGACACGCTCGCATTTCAGTATTTCCCTGTTTGATATTATTTTTGTTTTCATGAGTAATGAGTGAAAACAATAAAGAGTTTTATTAATCAGACTATTTAACCTTTTATTTGCCAAATTTGAATATCAAGTTTTATCTATTTAACGTAAAGCACAATGAAGTTTCAAGCAGGTCAGAAATGTCAGTAATCACATGGCTATTCCCAAGAACCTTTTGAAAGGGATCTCTGCGGGAAATCGCCGAAGGTTCCAATTGAGGTCACGGGAACAGTTTATTTATTTACGTGACCACGTGCGTTGAGTTAAAAGTGGACGAAATTATTTCATGACATTATTTGCCATTACTTCAAATGCATATGTAGAAATTTTTGTTGATATACAATGGATGAAACTAAAAATATTTGATTTTGAAATAGGGGGCGTTACATGTTTCGTTGAGTGTATATATTCAGTATAAGCTTATTTCAGACACAGTGTAGATTCTGTACTAACACATGTAGTGTGCCATGCAATATATTTAAATATTATACTCTGTTCCGTTTGAAGAATATAGGGATGATTGAAACAGTGCTCTTAATATCTCACACGAATTGTACCATACCCCATGGTACAGTATGAACATCACTCATCGTACCATACCCCAAGGTACAGACATAAACACCACTCTTTGTACCATATCCTTACGGCAGTAAGTATTCTGGAATTGATGTTGGCTGTTTTGCAAATGAGGAGCTAGCTTCAGTGCCTCTGACACCTGAAACCAAGAGCGTTTATCACATACGGCATTGTCGCGCGTACTGACGTGATTTGCTGCAAAGCAACACGTGTTTTGCAGGCCATTTAGGACTTAGATGTATATATTTTTGCGTTTATAATTTACAAGCATTTAATACATAATTATATCCATGATGGACTGTACTGTTTTGTAAAATTTATTTGAAATGAAAATAGCTGAGAGATTCAATCGATGACTTTATCAGTGATAACACTAGTGTCCTGATTAGTTGTGGCACGTCTGCATTTTTTGTCGTCCACCGATACTTGAACCTACGAGGACTCACAAGTATTCAATCATTTACAATGTAGAATTATAACGGTTTAAACCCGCCTAAGACTGAGAAATCTTTAACAGAAATATCAGATGACTGCTCGGCGCGATATTTTCAAAAGTTACATTGCATAACGTGCATACACAAGTATTAAGCAAAGGTACAGTTATCTATTTTTCATCAAATAAGCAACATGTCACATGATTCGACGACACATTTTTGTCTACGTTGGTGATTTGTCAGTCAAGTGTTAGACATTTTAATGTGAATCCAGAAAGCATGGGTAACATTTAAATAAAAATTCAATCGTTTGAATAGTTGTAAATTTCTTAATCCATCTTCTAATAATGAATTCATACATGTACTAATGTTTACTTAAGGACAAAAGTTATGTACGGCACAATTAAAGTAACACAAAATTAAAATTGGATATTTTATTCATAATTAGAAAAGCATAAGAATATCATCATTTTCGAATCAATTTACACATTTTCGATGTTCGTGACGTCCAATAGAAAGATCGTGGGCGTTTAACGCACGTGCAACATGTGTTGTAGGCTCACTGACCTCCAGTAGACATAAAACGCGCGCTAATTTTGCTATCTTGAAAGATTCGTAATAACAACATACGTTGAGTAGATGTCTACTTTTTTGCGTCTCTTATCGTGGTTAAAAGTCGAAATTATGTCGAATTTCATTTTTATATTTGAAAGAAACTTGCGAAAAATTGCACATTTGATGTGTTCACTTATGTGATTATACCAGCCGATATCTGTGAATGTGAAAGTGAATTTTGAAATCGGCTCTCCCACAAACACTACTTTCGGTATGAAAAATCATATTTAGTATTTTTGTTTTCATACAGTAAGGAAAGATAACTACCGATGGAAATTAATATATTTTTTAAAACTTTTGATAAAACAAAATATCTACCTTAATACCTTTATCTAGTAAGAGATTCGTGGACTCACTTCAGCCATGTTGAATTCAGATGCGAAATGTAAGCTTTTTGCGCATGTGCGTGACCCGGCTACATGTTTTATCAATGTACTTATAGGCATATCAACTGTACTTATTTTATCTTTTTGATAAAATTGTTTTAGTTTTAAAACTTCGATCCATATTGTAACAATGCCAAATGCATAGCGACAAAACTTTATCTTTTGCTTTGTTAAGATAGATCTACTACCATTTTCTGAAATACAGTATGACTTGTAATAAGTGACCGCCCGCGGGAAGTGGAAAAAGTAGTATTTTAATAAAACAGTCTCTTAATGATACGTCAATTTTACTTAAATACCAAGTTCCGTTAAGAAATAGCACATGGTCTCTTAATACACATGGTCTGTCGAGCAAATTTTTATCTTGCTATTAGTCTATCATATTTGTGAGAAAATAAAACTGACAATATATTTTAAATAACAACTAAAACGTTATCAATATGCAAACAAAACTTATGGAAGCCATGAGGAGCCCTCTGACACTATCTTGTGACTGTTGACTTCAGACTTATATGATTTGGCGAGAAAAAGGAGCCATCTTTCATGTTTGACACAAGCGAGGACGTAAAGCCCCTGTGAATTAGCGAAATAAGACGTGTTGTAGTTTTGTAAAGACTTCATTTACAGTTTGCTTGGAGAACCATTTAAGGTGCCAAGTTTGTATTAGAGTAAGTTAAAAGAAAGTGTCGCCGATGGGTTCAAAGAACTATTACATATAAGTTTATTTTACGTACAATACATGTTTGGGGAAAACAACCAAATTTCACCGAGGTCCCTTTTGTACACAAAACAAAAAACAGTACGAAAAGCACGAACTTACCATGCGTTACCAATTTATTAATTTCATATCTATAGACGAAAAACATTTACAGGTGTGATGAAAGTTTTGATATATAATTACATCGGGTAAGTTTTAGCAAATCAAATGTTCTGTTTCTAGAAATATAATTGTACTGAGTACAATTATGTTTTATCACTCAAAATCAATGTGAATCATTGCAAATAAAAGAGATTGCAGACAAGTCAGTAATCTTGGAGTAGGTCTGCTACGCTCGCTCGGTTCACAAATCCCCTTAAAGGTCTATAAACACTATGCAGACCTCTGCCGAGAACAATTACATACATATACATATTCGTATGATAGGGTTCTTTCAATTAGTACATTCACTACCGTTTCTTATATGATAAGCTCTTGTGACTGAGTGTTTTACAGATGTTTAACGCATGATCCTTTAGCTCAAATATATGGATAGTAGGCAGCAGCAGTAGATAACATGAACTTGACAGTAGCAGTAGCCTTGCAGGAACAGTTGCTTAGCAGAAGTGGAAGTAGCTCAGCAGTAATTGTAGCTCAAAAGTAGTAGTATCTGAGCAGAAGCAATAGCTGCAGCTAAGAAGTAGCACATTAGTAGAAGTAGCTAAACGACACACAGTGATATACTAACCCGGTATATCACTCAAAAGTATAAGCTATTTCCATTCTAACACGTTGATTTAAAAAAAATGTTCGACGGGGTACTATTTGATGCTCTTACACGAAGTCGCTGCTTTGAACTTGTAGCATTCCGTGCATTCCTTGCATTTCATAAAATTTTCCCTGTTCTTTTTTACTCCTCAAATAAGAGGCTATTCGTCTTATTTTTGTTGTTCCTGATATTGCCGGCGATACCGGAAGTGTAGAAAATTTTACTACGATTTGTTTTACATCACGTGAATTCATTCACAACAATACAATTCAAACGTATTAGCGCATGCACACTCATAGATGTTGTGTGAAAATTACGCGGGAGGGAATTTCAACACTCAAAAATAGTCCCGGACGCCTAGAGTGATATACTTGCTAGGTATATCACGCTCAAATCCTTCTTGGCCTATATAGGAGAAATTTGCAGTAGTGGTAGAATTGTTATTTAAGCAATGAAAAGGAATATCCAATTATCTTAAAATGTCATGCGTTTAGTAATTTGAGCAAAAACTGCACCAGAGGCACGTGGTTTACGCGTCATCTACGACGTCAAACTGTGATCATTACGTTCTCGACGTGATGTCAGTGAATGGAGTTAGAAGTACTATTTAAAGCGCTACGTCTTCTGAAGTACATTACAGTACCTTACTTTACCAAATTGACATAAAAGAAAGATGAAAAGTTGCTCTTTGTATTCACTTATTCCAATTTTTATTATTATAACTCTGAGACAAGTTTTCGCACGGGCTCAGTTATTACATCTTACTATTTAAAAAGAATATTATAGTTATGCGAGTATGATGCAAATTTATATAGTCTATGAAACTCCACGTTCACATGAGCTACTAAAATCGTACTGTATCGTTGTCTGGCTGTCACAGATTTCAGAGTAATATTTAATGTCACGACAAGGCTAATATCAACCGAAAGTAATAAACATTTGATGCATATAACGTTTACGTCAGTTTACATTTATTCCAACACAGTTTTCTAAAAAAAGTTATGTATTAAATCTTTTATCCTTTTTTATTTCTTCATGTTGATATGTTGTATTTACACTGGTTCTTTTTTGAAAAATATAAAAAGTGTCCGATCTGTTGTTTCTATGTTTTAATTTCTATGCTATCTCAAAAATTGAGGAATAGAGTGTAGTACTTTCCTGTGTTTTATAAACTGCACCATTATGCATGTTTAGCGTATCTTTTTACGAACATAATCGGGATAAATATCATAAGTATGCAACCAACATCATTATACTGTACTATCTATTATTATCATCTATCACGGTGCACATAAACTTCAGAGACAGGTCCAGATACAAGGACATCCGGGTAAAATACCCTAGCTCTTAGTAAGTAGACATCTTGGTTCTTTAACATGCTCGGCGGGAAGCACCTATACACTCGAAGCCCTTTCTTCCTGGAAGGAACAAGTACTTGGCCCTACGTTTGACGGGAGACACAGAAGAGTATTTCATAACTTCACATTGCCCGGACCTGAACTTGAACAGTTACTGGGATCTCTGGATTGACAAAAACAACGTGTAACCACTATGCCACCCATAATGTTTACTCGGCATGTACTCGGACATCAAACTATGGCAATAACTGTTTAAATGGCTACATCACAATTATTCTTCAAATTCACTAAAAAAGAAATATTTTGTACACAAGTTCTTCTAATTATTAACATTTCCTATTTTTGACATTCATATCGATAAAACGGGTTTTCACAGGCAATGGATCAGCGTCCTACTGCACCTGCTGTGCAACTGCTACTGCTGTGCTACTGCTACTGCTATGTATGTATGTATTTTATTCAGTATGATGCAAATTGAAAACTTCGTGTTGTCTTTATTTATACTATTTTATTCAGTACCAAGGATAACACAATAAAGAGCAAGCTCTTATTTCCATTGTGGTTCTGTTTTTAGAGACAGAAGCAGACACAAGGCAATACGGGTACCAAACCCTAGCTCTTTTACGAATAGACCCCTTGGTTCTTTTCTACGTGCCCGGTGTATAGCACCGATACACGCTAGACTACCTCTGGGTTGCTAACCAGTTCATCTCAGATAGGTGGGAAACACTGAAAAGCGTTTCTGAAATATCCAGTGCCCCGGCTGAGAATCGAACCGGGGACCTCCGGATTGGTAGTCCAGAGCGTTAACTACTCGGCCACCACACCACCATAAGCTACTGCTACTGCTAAGCTGTGCTACTGCTACTGCTCATTTACTGCTACTGCTAAGATACTGCTACTTCTAAGCTACTACTACTTCTGCTACTGCCCAAATCCTCATACTGCACACTTACTGCTACTGTTGAGTTTCTGATACTGCTCAGTTACTGCTACTGCTAAGCTACTGCTACTGTTACTGCTAAGCTACTGTTACTTTGATTGCTTAGCTACCGCCAACTTCCTACCGAAACTTATAACATACGGGCAAAGCCAACTGCAATGCTTTGTATGTACGTCCTCTTCATAAAATGAATAGTTGACCCAAGTTTCGTGAAAATCCTTCAAAAAGTAAAGTAGACGTAGTATAGCGACCTTTGAACATTATGTGTGATCTGGACCGTCATATATCTTGGTCTTTACATTGTTTATTTTTCCATTTAAGGGGGAGTAAAACAGTGACAAACAGCTTTCTTAAAATTGTAATGTTCACATTTAATATCACAAAAATGATCTTTAAATATAGGCATCTTAGCAAAGTTCAATGTATATACAAACTTATTATGATATCAATGTGGTCTTTAGTCATGTTTTAGGAATCCATATCTTAGAGTAGCTTGCTCATGACAAGTTATCGAACGTTTGAATAGTAAATCAATTTATTATGTAAACTTCAGCTGTCACATCTGAACTACCTTTTTAATTTAAATTATGCTCACGATTCTGTTTTCTTTGACACAAATACAAAGTCATGATCATCATCATATGTCACAAGGAAGGAATCTGTTTTTCCTCTAACATATCGTCGTGCTTCTTCTACACTTTTAACATTTTGAGAGAAGTTCAAAATATTAAGAGTGGCATCTCTAATTTTCAAGTATGAACTGTACACATGCACAGCCTGTGGCAGTTTAATAAGACTGTCTACAAACTTGCACCACGTTGCCATACTCATTTTGACATCCAACATTTTTATTTCTTGCAGGTTTTTCATATCCGCTGGGCGTGTGATAATATTGTCAGTAACAGTAACCGACGATAACTCGACAGTACTGAGACTAGTCAATGTAGGAAGAAGTCTGATCCGATTCTCAGTGTCACTTCTAGCCTCAGCAGCGTTATACCTCAATATAGATCTTGCTGCGAGTGACAGACATTTTAATTTACGTGCATTATAAAGACTATCACACAGCTTGTTCATTATAACGCTGTTTCCAACTTTTATCTTACATGTATATAGACTGTCAATGTTGAGGCTGGTAACATAAATGCTGGTATGCTGTGTATCAAGGTATTGAAGCTGTTTATGGTGTGATAAATTTATCAAGTGTTGGTCGGACCCCTCAAAAAAAATATGAAGCTGTATATGTTGTAAATGAACAGATTGTTCTAAATATGTACACAGTGATGTACAGATCTCATGTGACACTTTTGTCAGTAGCAATGATATCCCGATTGAGATCAAGTGGCTCATAGCAGGCATAATCTGAACTAAAGTTCTGACATATTGCTTTGCATTGGTAATTAAATTTACACATTTGAGCGTTGTTTTATTTCTACTGATAATTTGAGCAACTTGTTCATCCAGGTGTTTACTCGATGATTGCCATATGTAACATTTGAATGCCTTCAGACGCTTAATATCAGTAACACGTTTTAATGCAGCGGTCATGCTTTGTACTGTATGTTTCCAATCCCCATCGCTAGAGATGCCTGATGCTTCAATATTTAAAGACACTACACTGTGTAATTTGAAGATCCGTCTACGTAAGTACGGTATCAAACCGTCGGTAGGTCCGAGTACGATATCTGCGATATAAATGCTGTTTTTAGGAAAGTTTTCTTCTAATGAGGCTTCTTTGATACAGCTAATTATACATTGCTGAATGCTTTCTTTCAGCACGATTTTATGACTATACATGTAATCTTGTAAAGTGTTTCTTTCCGCCATCATGTTTTCATCTACCTTTGTAATGTTGAAAATATACTCACTTATATAAGGTAGTAGTTTGGGTTCCAAACCACACAACATGATAAACACATTTGACTGTTCTAAAATATCGACAACAGTTTTGCAGTCCCCGAAGTAGTAACGAATGAATTGTTTACAGTTTTCTTTGGAGTTATCACCTCCCTTGCGCGACACCTTTGAAATATTTATCGTTTTCTCGAACTGCATAGCAATATGAACTGCAGCCAGAAACTCTTGCATTGACTTGTGAACGAATGAAAATGATGAGTGCGGACGTGCACTTGCAACCAAACTTATATTCAGATCTTCGGATAAAATACCTGCATTCAAACTACGCATTTTCACGTCATCAGGTATTTTCAAATGTTGAAGGGTAGAATTTGAAAATGTAAGAGTGTCCTTTGTGTCACTGTTAAACAGGGTTTTGTACGCTAAACTTGCTAGGTAGTATATGACGTTTGCATTGTCACAGCAAGCCTTGTATGTACATAAATACTCAGGGAGCCTTGAATCGACCTCATGTTCAAATGACCTTTGAACTTGATTCCCGGAATGCTTGAGTGTTTTCCAGTCGAAAAACAAATCTAGCATGCTACTGTACACGTTGCATTTCGAAGTTCCTCGGAGTTTACCGTCAAACCAAAGACAAATTAACTGCTGTAGTATCATAGGAACGTGACTAACATCTGCTACTGGACTTCTTTTGAGATCAGGTTCAAAATCTTCTGCAACTTTTTGTTGGTGAAATATTTCATTTAATTGTTTTACCGTTGTTTTAGTTAAATCTTTAATCGCAATTTCGGTGATTCCTTTTAGCTTGATCTTTTTATGTATTTCACTTTCTGTTATCTTCAACGAATCGAATTTCTATCGTCGTGTCGTTGTGATGATGGTATATTCAGCATGCAAGTCACGTGCCGGAAGTCCTTGAGTCTGAAACTGTGAAGGTTGTTGATTCTGAGGCGTCCATTCATCTAGTCCATCTAACAGGATCAGACATTTATCAGATTCATTTTGTAAAATGGTTCTAAGTAAAGGATCAGAGTATGCTTCATCTATCATGTTTTCAATTGTTTTTACGTCCGAAAAATGCCGAAGCGAAATGTAAAATAGGAAATCACACTTCTCCATTGCTTTCGCTGTTTCAGGCTTTATTGTTGTAGTTGTAAGTTCACGTCGTGCAAGGCACCAGTAATAAACAAGATATTTACATAAAGTGCTTTTACCCGACCCTGCTTCACCAAGAATGTAGATGTATTTTGCAAGCTTTTCGACGTTGCTGAATATTTCATCCAATGTTATTTCAATTTCTTTCGACTGTTTAGAATTTTCATCCCACACTTCCACAACCATCCAAGGTGAGACATACATGTTGGCTATATCTGTCCGATTTCTTTCTGGTTGAAGTGGTAACGAAGACACTTTTAACGCACACTGCATGTAACTGTCCACTAGCTTCTTTTGAAATCCTGTAAAGAGAATGATGTAACATTTTAGGATACTGGTCTTTTCTTAAAAACAATATAACGGTGACATTGGAAAACTCACCCTCAGACATACATTTTATGTAACACTTACAAATCAGCATTTTGACACATTTTGAACAAATAAGATTTTGAATTCACAGCTTCTCAAGGTCAGCAGATCAAAATTACTGCCTGCTAAACAATTTTATATTTACGGCTAACTCTACCAAGGGCATCAAACCTACATCCTTAACACAGGGTAGATGTTTTAATTAACAGGAGCTGTCGCTCGTAAGTGACAAATGCCCTCGAAGTGGTGTCTCACAGTATTTGGCCTTGATCTTCAAGATGCGCACGACATTTTATCTCCATGTGCTGAACATTTGTGGTGCCAGCTCATTTTAAAATCTTCAATGTATAACAGAGTTACAGGCGTGATGATGAAAAAAATGGATGCAGACAGACGGTCAGTCTGAGAGAAAACGTGTATCACAGTTCAACTATTTTAAAATCCTTCAGTACATGACTCAGTTATAATCCGGACATGAATATGTTCCAAGACCTCTGACCTCTACGTTCAACAAGGGGCATAATTTTGATCCAATCTTGTCAAGAATTATATAACTTGACCGTCTGATACACTCTGAAAAGATTTTTGAACTTGGTTTAAATCAATCAAATTACAGGTTAATGAGATATGAACATGAAAGTAGCTTGCAATCAATTTACCAAGATATGGTCAAGGGTTATTAAATCGGACTGTTTTATACCCCTGAAGAGTTTTAAGAAGTTTCAAATAAATCCAAAAACTTTTTGTTAATGATATTTGTGCATGATGGTAGCTTCAGTTCGAAAAACTTTTACAAAAATATAAAAGTTGAACAAGAGCCATAATTTGAATTGAGTTCAGTCAAGAGTTATCTTATTTGCTTGTCTGAATTACCTTAATAGTTGAGTAAAGTTTCTAATAAAGTATATGTATTTACAAATGTACTAAGATATATCCATTACAGTAGTTTGCATGCAAACTTATAACCAAACTTTCCAAGTCCAACAAGGGCCATTATTTGCATTCAATTCAGTCAAGAGTTATCTTGCTTGCTTTTCTGATACTACTGACGCTCTAAAAAGTTTCAAATCAATCTCATAAGTAGTTACTGAGATATGTCTATGATAGTAGCTTGCATGCAAAACTTAAACCAAATGTGCAGCGCCGACGCAACGGTGATTGCAGTGCAATAGTCGAGCTAAAATGAATAAGAAATTGTGATGTGTAGAATGTCAAGTTAAAAGAATTTAGTTTTTACCAATCTCAGCTCAATTTTTATACAGATCATTAAAAAATTGATTAAACAATCTGGCTAGGTTTGTTGACCATGAATTGCGAATCTGACCAATCACATGTTAAGCGCTGAAGGATGTTTAGATGAATAAAAGGCTAGTACCTAAAGGTTATCTAGCAGAAAGGGACGCCGTCAAATCTCTACAACTGTTCACAAGCTGGTTTCAAAACTTTATCCACTACTCTTGAACATCGTTTGGCATTCTGTTTTGTAACTGTGTGGGATTTTATCGATATCAACACAGTACGTTTGGACGGACACCGAATATCAGGCTGTAACATTGAGACAAGAGGGCAAAGATGGCCCTATATCGCTGACCTGAAACCTACTTATGACCTTATATTACCTAAATTCAACCATTCACTATATATCATAAACACAAACATTCTCTTTGACCTTGACAAGACAAACATTCAGACCAATTTACATGACATAAAATGAGTATCTAGAGTTTCAACAAGGCTTTCATTGGAGTTGACTTGGTGACCTACACAAACATTTTGACCAAGTGTCCTGAAGTTCGGGTATTAAATGTGGCTTCCAGAGTGTTGTTGTAATTTGAGTTGTTCTAATGACCTTGTATTGACCCTAAGTAACCCAGTTTCAAACATGACCAAGAAATCATTTGGGCTCAAATTCTGACCTCTTTTTACTGAGATGGAATATTACATGTGGCCTCTAGAGTGTTTACATAATATTCCTTTGATTGACAGCGCAACCTAGTTTTGATCCTACTGATCAGGATCTGAACTTAACCTAGAATCATTGAGACAAACATTCTGACCAATTGTCATAATAATTTGGCCTCTAGGGTGTGACCTAGATTTTAACCGTGCGACCTAGATTTTAACCCCAAGTGACCCTTATTCGAAATTTGCCGATTAATTATTGAGACATTCTGATTAATTTTTATAATGATTAGCTTATAAATGTAACCTTTATGGCATATACAAGGATTTTCTATGATTTAACCTACTGACCTCATTTTTAAGTCAAGATAACCAATATTCGAACTCGACTCAAATTTCACCAATCCAACCGTTCTGACTAAATTGCATGAAGGTCCGATAAAAAAATCAGACTCTATTGCTTACACAAGGTTTTACAGATTTGACCGGATGACCATTTTTTTAAATCATAGCTGACCCATATTAAAACTCGAACTAGATCTCTTGAAGACAGTCATTCTGACTACGTCTCATGAAGATTAAATGCAAATTGAAAATTCATTCAAACTTAACCTAAAAACAGTCATTCTGACCGAATTGCATGCAGCGAAAAATGCAAATTCCATCGTAAACCCAAGGTTTTTTTCTACGATTTGACCAAGTGATCTAGTTTTGACGTCATATGATCCATATTCAAACTCGACCTAGATTTCATCAAGAGAATAATTCTGACCAAGTTTCATGAAAATACAATGAAGAAGGCAAGCCGTATTGAATGGTTTTCTAAGATTTTACCTGGTGATCTAGTTTTTTACCCCAGATGATTCAAATTCGAACTCGACCCCAATTTTATCAAGGCAGTAATTTTTACCAAAGTTTGTGAAGTTCCTATGATAAAATGCAGATTCAATCGCTTACAAAATGCTTTTCTATGATTTGACCGAGTTTCCAGTTTTTTGACCTCATATCACCCTTATGCAAAGTTGGCCTAGCTTTCATCAAGGCAACCATTCTGACCAAGTTCAATGAAGATCCACTGAACTATGCAACATCTATTGAATTTTTCTATCATTTTATCAGGTGACCTATTTTTTTACCCCTGGTGACCAATATTCGAACTCGACCCAAATCTTATCAACGCATTCATTCTGCCCAAATTTCATGAAGTTCTCGTGAACAATGCGAATTGAATAGCATACACTAGGTTTTTTTATGACTTGACCAAAAAACTTAGATTTGAATCCAAATTCGTACTCGATCTATATTTCATCAAGGTGGTCATTCTGACCAATTTCTATGAAGATCTAGTGAAAAGGGCAGCCTCTATCGCATACAGAAAGTTAAGTGTTGACATACAAACCACAGACGCAAACGACAGAAAACAGACGACGAACATTAGGCGCTCTCTATAGCACACCTTGAGCACTTTATGCTCAGGTGAGCTAAAAAGCGTAGTAATCTGGAAGGAAAACAACAATAAGACCTACTTGTTTTCTTGTGGTTATAATCCAGACCATGTTGTGTCTGCCCTGTTTTTATCGTTGTATCGCGTTGTACCTGAAATTCGTAAAAATGTTTTATTTAGAACAATTTTTGAATTCTAGCAGTTACCTAAACGATTTAAGAAAACAATTCTAGATATCACTATGAATGAATGACAAGAAAAAGAGCTGGCCGAATGACACACTCAAGTCCTAATGATTATGCATGCCAATCAGATGCAAAGTTTAAAAGATGCCATATCAATGACCAAAACAATTGTGAAGAAGTTAGTATGATAAAAAAGTATCATAGTTATTTTCCATAAAATAGTTAATGGGTCATATATTGGTCAAGAGCAGCATGTCTATAACGTTTTGGGACCCACAGTCCAACGGTTCTGCAATCACCGATATGAAACACTTTTTCAACTGTAGGTTACTAATTCCTTGACCTTTAACCTACTAACGTAAGCCTTTTTATAAGTTTCTTCTTCTGGTAATGATTAATTTGCCTATAAAGTTTCGGGATTCAATGTCTAATAATGCCACTGTCACCTTGATATTTGACCTGGTAACCTCAAAATCAAAAGGAATCATTTACTTGGCATAACCAAAATGGACCAACTGAGTTTAAGGGTTCTATGTCCAGACTTATTCAGTTTGTATTGGAAACTGCTTGTCAACAAAGTTTACTGTGGTCCCCTATCTTTGGCATATTGGCCTCAAGTTATATCTATAGAAGGGATCATCTACTAGTCACTAGAACTTCCCTAAAGAAATTGACAAAAGTAGACAAAATATTCTTGGAAACTGTTTTTGTTTCTGAGCCTTTCACCTACTAATCTAAAAAGTATTTTGATATCATAAATAGCTTTCCCATCAGGTATAATGATCCTACACCGAAGAGTTCCCTAGTTTTTGAAACAGCTTTTTTGTTCAAGATAATATAGACTGTGACCCACTGACCTTGGAATCAATAGGATTCATCTACTGACCATGACCACCCTAAGAGTAAAGATCCTAAACCGACCACCGTTTGACCGTCTGAAATGTGCAAATCAATATGCTAACATTTCTTCTAAGGGTGAGTGACATGGTTAATTTGTAAAAATAAACTGATAAAACTAGCCATACAGAAACCTCTTTATATCACAAGTTGCTGTCATAGTTCATTAATAAGTAATTGGTCTTTAGAGTTTTAATTGTTTCTAGTCCCGGCCGACCTTAGGATGTCTCCTCATGTGTCCTGCCAATACCTTTGACAGGCGCAGGTTGAAGATGCAGATACAAAGGAACCTGGGTACAAGACCCTAGCTCTTTACGAATAAATACCTTCGTTATTGTACGTGCCGGGTGTATACCACCGATACACACGAAACTAACTTTGGGTTTCTAGCTAGTTAATCTCTCGATGGCAGGTAAACACTGAAAAAACATTTATGAAATTCAAAGTGCCCTGGCCGGGATTCGAACCGGGGTCCTCCAGATTGGTTGTCCAAACAATTGACCACTCGACATTTTCGTCATCATAATCTTAGATTTGTATATTTCACTTAGAGACAGAGATACACAAATTATATCTTACCCTTTTCTCCAGCTCAATGTCCAATTCAGTTTTAAATTCAGCTACCATTTCCTCTCGTTTCTGCTCCAGTTCAAGTTGTCCTTTAATTGTCTTTGCTATCAAATCCTTTGCAAGATCTGCTGTCAATTTCGTTCCTGTGCTAACTATCTCATCTTTGACTTGATTCCCTTCCTCAGTTAGATCGGTCTTTCCTTTTGTAACTACATCCCTTATACTTTCTTTTATATTTCTATATTTCTGATCCAGATCAGTTTTCTGTTTCGTTCCTATGCCTACTACCTCATCTCTGACTTGATTCCCTTTCTCAGCAAGATCAGTCTTTCCCTTTGTATGCAAGTCTTTTATATTTTCTTTTATATCTACCGCCATCATATCCAGGTGAGTTTTCTGTTCCTTTAGCATACCAACTATCTCATTTTGGACTTGATCCCCCTTTTCAATAAGATCGGTCTTTCCTTCGTTACTGTGTCCTTTATACTTTCCTTCATATATATTTCCTTTTGATCCAGATCAGTTTTCTGTTTCGTTCCTATCCCTATTAAATCCTTTTCCAGATCGGCTTTCAATTTCGTTCCTGTGCTAACTATCTCATCTTTGATTTGATTCCCTTCCTCAGTTAGATCAGTCTTTCCTTTTGTAACTGCATCCTTTATATTTTCCTTTATATATATCTCCTTCTGATCCAGTTCAGTTTTCTGCTTCGTTCCTATGCCTACAATCTGATCTCTGACTTGATCCCCCTTTTCAGTAAGATCGGTCTTTCCTTTCGTTACTGTGTCCTTTATACTTTCCTTCATATCTTTCTCCTTCTGATCCAGATCAGTTTTCTGTTTCGTTCCTATCCCTATTAAATCCTTTTTCAGATCGGCTTTCAATTTCGTTCCTGTGCTAACTATCTCATCTTTGATTTGATTCCCTTCCTCAGTTAGATCAGTCTTTCCTTTTGCAACTGCGTCATTTATATTTTCCTTTATATATATCTCCTTCTGATCCAGTTCAGTTTTCTGCTTCGTTCCTATGCCTACAATCTGATCTCTGACTTGATCCCGCTTTTCAGTAAGATCGGTCTTTCTTTTCGTTACTGTGTCCTTTATACTTTCCTTCATATCTTTCTCCTTCTGATCCAGATCAGTTTTCTGTGTCGTTCCTATCCCTATTAAATCCTTTTTCAGATCGGCTTTCAATTTCGTTCCTGTGCTAACTATCTCATCTTTGATTTGATTCCCTTCCTCAGTTAGATCAGTCTTTCCTTTTGTAACTGCGTCCTTTATACTTTCCTTTATATATATCTCCTTCTGATCCAGATCAGTTCTTTGTTTCGTTCCTATGCTTACAATCTGATCTCTGACTTGATCCCCCTTTTCAGTAAGATCGGTCTTTCCTTTCGTTACTGTGTCCTTTATACTTTCCTTTATATATATCTCCTTCTGATCCAGATCAGTTCTTTGTTTCGTTCCTATGCTTACAATCTGATCTCTGACTTGATCCCCCTTTTCAGTAAGATCAGTCTTTCCTTTTGTAACTGCGTCATTTATACTTTCCTTTATATATATCCCCTTCTGATCCAGATCAGTTCTTTGTTTCGTTCCTGTTTCTACTATCTTGTCGCTTACTTCTTTCCCTTTCTTCTCGAGTTCATTTTTATGTTGCTCAGCTTCCTCTTTTATACGATCCACATCCGCCATGACTGCTCTGCGAATTTCAGTCTCAGTGGTTGTCGTTATAACGAAGTCTTCACGTTTAAGCTAAAAGACATTCAATGAATAAATGAATGAATGAATGAATTATTAATTGATTGAATGAATGAATGAATTAATGAGGCCCTATATCGCTCACATGTGTACACGACCTACTTATGACCCAAAGAGACCTAAATTTATCATTAAAGAATGTATGATAAACACAATTTGACCTTGACAAAACAATCAGTTTGATAAAGTATTAACACTGACACACTGACAATATTTCATGACAATTGGGTATTAAATGTGACTTCCAGAGTATAAACACCGTTTTACTGTGATTTATTCTAGTGACCCAGCTTAAAACTAGGCATCATCGTGATTAACACCCCAGGACCAGTTCTCAAGTAGATTGGATAATAAACGTGCCCTTTAGTGTGTTAACAATTTTTTTCTTTGCTTTGATCGTGTGGTTTAGTATTTGACACTATGCAACCCATATTTTAATTTGACCAAGAAACCATTGACATTCTGATTAATTTTCATGATGATTGAGTTATACATGTGGCCTCTAGAAAGCCCACGTCAGCCGGTTTCGAAATTGTACCCGAAATCATTGAGACAAATACTCCGATTAACTTTCAAGATGATTGGGGTCAAATGTGTCTTTTAGAGTGTCTGCATGTTTTTTTTAAATATTTGACCGGGTGACCTAGTTTTAGACGAAGGGTTCATCAAAACATTTACCATGACTTATTTTCAAGGTCATTTGGTATAAAATGTCACCAATTGAAATGAAATGAATAAAATGATAATTGTCCTTAATATGTGGCATCTAGAGTGTCCAGAAGGGTTTTCTATGATTTTACCTGGTGACCTTGTTTTTACCCCGCGTGACTCAAATTGTTTGTATGATTTGTCCTAGTAACCTTGTTTTCTTATCCCACCTGAACCAGTTTCAAATATGACAAAGTGTTCATGAGAAAATACACTCTGATTAATTTTCAACATAATTTAGTGTAAATTGTGGCTTCTACAGAGTTCACAAGGGTTTTCTATGATTTGACTAAGTGACCTAGTCTTTGACCCTCAAACTTTGACTAGAAATCATCGGACAAACATTTTGACCATATTGTTTCAAAACGTACACAATATCATCTCTGAGTTATTTAGTATAGATGTCTTGTACATGTATCTTATTCTTATCTATAGAATGAATGTTAAATAATTTTAACTTGTGTGCCATTGCAGTCAATGGTATATTTTGTGGGAACATTTGTTTACAATGTGTACCTCTTCCAGGTTGACCACAGCAGCATTTGACTGTTTTGTGTTGATTAACTCTTTGTCGTCTTGTAGCAACGCTATCATATCGTCTATGTAAGTTATTATGTCTTCGTCTGCTAATTGCATGTCATGTGAATGATATATCATGTTCCTATGCTGAAGTACCTGTTTAGGAAGCAGATTAAAACTAGTACAATAAGTAAAGTTGGTACTTATGCAGGTGATGACTATGTAATATATTTAAAGAGAATTTACTTGTTCAAAGTCACTAAACTGGTTTAAGACGACATTAGAAACATGTACATATTCTAAACTTTTCTATTTTGAAGTATTTAATATATGTTTTTTCCATAATGCAGAATAATCAATTGACCACCAATCGGCCAGAGTATTGACTGAAGCGATTTAAAACCAACCGGTTTTATTGGGAATGGTTTTGACCTAGTATTTTCCGTTATACTTCAGTCAAAGAAAGTACTAGTAACTGCAAATGAAATATAGGCTGAAAACTGTGACTATTCTGAAACCCCTAAATCCTGCATAACCGAAGTTCAAATTAAACATTTGCTTTCTCTTATTAGAAAACTACGTACCTTCTGCAGTAAGTCAGTACCATCAGTGGTGCAATTAAGATGATCCCGGAAGTCCATGTTGTTAAGAAGTATGTGAAGCAGACCGGAACAGTCAAACTCGGACGCTTTCAACTTCTTCTCATATCCGGCGGCGTTAATGAAACACTTTGCGACAGACCAAGGTTCTGTGCACCACTGTTTCGCATCAGTATTCTTCCAGTGTGGTGATGGAGGAGTCGATGCATGGAGTTGTACTATATCATCATAGATGGCGCCACATACGCTGCAAGAAGTCTTTCCACGAGGGTATTGACAGTTACAATTTGTTTGACCGAGAGGACATTGCTTGGCTCTTGTGCGAACATGGTCTGGCTGGAGGGTCTTTATATCGCAATTTCCACATGCCACTGTCGAGAGATTGTGTTTCTGCTTCACTTTGTTCAAGATATCAACATGTTGTTGCTTAACCAGCTGGTCACAGAATGGCTCCAAGCCTTCTTTAGTATACTTGAGACCGAGCCCTGCCTTCACCCAGTTCCTGTACTCTTCGTTTTGTATTTGGGACTGATGAGACATGTTCAAGCGCTTCCAACTGAAAAATATTGTGAAGGTATTTCAAACAGATCGAGTTGAAGTTTTTATATTTAAATTTATCGTAATGAGAAATGTGTTAGAAAAGCGTGGTCTTTAATTGTGTAAATATTTATCGGTATTTTCTGAACGGTGAATATTCTGAAGATTGGTGAAGGGAGAAATTTCTCCTGTCTTTAAGAAAGGGGATATAATTCTTCAAAAAACTATCGTGGCATAACGTTGATAAACATACTAGCGAATCTTTACTCTTAAATACTGTTACACAGGCTAACAAGTGGTGTAAGGATATTAAAAATATTTCGAAGAACCAGTTCAGCATCAAAAAGGAAAGTCCATTGTTGACTGTGTATTCTTACTGCATTCAATTATTTTGAAAGAACTGGACTCCGGGCAAAATGTACCCTATATTTATCGATTATCAGATTTGCTTAAATAAAATTGGTCGCTCATTCCTTTGGCTAAAATTCTTGAATGAAAACACTAGTGGTAAGTTTATAAAAGCAACGAAGTCTATGTACTCGGTAGTGAGATCATGCGTTCGATACAGAACAGAATAGAACAACAGATACTACGGGGTAAACAATCCCTTATCGGGATCCGAGTTCTCTGATATTGTCCATGCTCTTTAAAGTAAATGACATAATTGCAAACATAAGTTCTGATCTCGAAAGAATTTTCACAGTAGCGGAACTACGCTTATTTTTGATTGAATATGCTGATTATCATGTGCTTTTCGCTAAATCACCCGAATGTCTTCAATTAATGCTTGTCAACATAGAAAGTAACTACTTGGGGCTTAAAAATTAATACAACTAAGACTGAAGTCATACAAATGTTTCTTTATTTATGATACGGAAATTGAGGTTGTCAATGCTTTCAAGTATCGAAGCATATATCTTCATAAAAATGAAATTGGTCCGGAAGTCAAAAATGATTAGCACAACAGGAAATTATCTTTTCCTAGTTTTGCATAACATAAAATTACCCACATCATAAAAGCTCTTTGAAACGCTAGTGGGGTAATACTATATTTTTATGCCCCCGAAGGGCGGCATATTAAAATCGCACCGTCCGTCTGTCCGTCCGTCCGTCCGTCCCTCTGTCCCCCCTTACACCTTCGTGTCCGGACTGTAACTTTGTCATGCATTGAAGGATTTTAAAATAACTTGGCACAAATGTCTAGCACATCAAGACGACGTGTCGCGTGCAAGACCCGCGTCCCTACCTCATGCATGGAAGGATTTTTAAATTACATATCACAATTATTACAACACCTGTGTCTGTCGAAATTTTATGAATATGCGTTCAAAATACCGTCTTTTTGCAGATGGACAACCTTAGAAAGTTTGAAAGTCTAATGTCATCAACCTCTTCAAGCGTTTTATGTAATGTTGCTAAATACGGAATATTATAACAGTCGGTTGATCTGCGGCGTCGTATCTTTTGAGTTGGCTGTATCGTTCCGGATCACACGAGAGGCGGAGCCTCGAGTGCGATCCTGATCAATGCAGCCTACGAGAAAGATACACACGCAGATCAACCGACTATTATAATATACCTTTTACCGAAATTCATGTTAGATTTTATATAAACGTTAATTTGTGTCATAAATGGCGTAAAATTAACATAACTTGCTATTCCGTGTCACGTTTTATATGACGTCAATGACGTCACTTGGCGTGTTTTCTGTGTATAAACAAACAACAGTAATAAAAAGTTAATGCAAGATGTAAATCATCTTTCTGGTTTATTTAATGTGAAAATGACATTGTATTCATTTGTCTTCAAATGTGACATCAAAAATGTGACGACAATAAAACTAAACTTATTTGACTGCAGCAATGTGGATCTATATTTCAACTTTTAGTGTAGGAATAAAGCAACGTACGTACTGAGTAAACTTCCGTACCATAAATAGTAAATAGTTCTCAACGGTGATACAACCATAAAACAGTCAACGTATGCATACTGTACTGTCGATTAGGCTCTCACATTTGTACATTTATCAATTATTTGCAATAAACTATGTAAAGCTGTTTTATGCAATAACGTTTTTGAATTGATTTGAACTAATACAAATGGTAAATTCAAGCTTAAATTGTTATCAAATAACAAAGAACGACTGTAAATCTTAAACTGTGACATTCTTTTTAAATCATTTTTTAACAAATAAGTTTAACTTCAAGCTGTAATTCATAATAATCAATGTCTCTTTTTATGGATCAAGGTTATGGTTAAATTTATCGAATAATACTATATTCAAACAAAATGTATTCATTACCTAAAGAACTGTTTAAAGTTTATCGTTATCAGTCTGCTTAACTTTTTTTCTTTGATATTTCATTTTTAAAACGGTTTGTCATGCGCTTTTATGTTCACACATGTGTTGTCAAGTCATTAAACTATTTAAAGATAGCAATATCAAATTCAATAAAGTAGTCGTTAGAAGTTAAATGTATTGATTTCTCACAAAACATTTGAAATCAAAGATTAAAAGCCTGCATGAAGTTTCTTACTAGGGCTACATATGTAGGCAAGGAAGGATATGTAGCTTTTGAAATGTTAACTGTTAAGTGTTATAAATGTAACACATGCACAAATAAATATACAATGTATACGAAAATAACAATAGCAGATAACACTTCTGAAACCAACTTCCTCATACAGAGATACAATTTTCTCTTAATATGAGGTAACAGTGTTTAAAGCATCTAACAATTTAGAAGGCAAAGAACAAATTCTGAAATAAATTTTTGCGGGGGCTCGAACTCACAATCGTAAGAATAAAAAGTAGAAACTGTTCATTAATCGTGTTAATCGAAGATCTACGCAGGGTACTGAGAATTATCACACTTTAAACCGTAAGAATCTAATCTAACTAAAGATTTTTGGATTCACAAATTTCTATTCCTTCAGATTTTATTTTGCCCGCAACACTTCTTGTCATTGACAAAGTTATGTTATAGACGTTATACATATCTATTGTCACAGAGCTGTAGCGGCACTAAGTAACGGGGAGTAGTTTGAACATATTAAAATTATATGTGTGCAGTTTATGTATTAGTGCAAAATTGAAAAAAAAATCACCATATGCAGGATGTTTTAATTGTATTTAAACAAACAATTACAGATTTTTACTTGGTTTTGTAGAATGTAAGAAAATGGAGTTACCCCGTGTGGGACCTCAAAAATATATTAAAATTACTAAGTTACACTTACTATCTTAGATAACTGAGGCATTTGCATTTCTCATCAGAGAGCGTTTTCCGAAAACGTCATCATCATCAGTTTTTTGCCTCGAACATTTTACAACCATGCATCCTTTAATCACTTTCCTTATTGTTTTTCTCAGAAATTAAGTTATCATTTTTTTCAATTGTCTATTATAACGCACTGATAAATTCATTTCATGAGTGCACTGAATCCACTGTAGATCAGAAACCTGTTTGCAAGTTTAGAGAGGTTGAATTGTTTAAAACTATTTTCGATTTCAGTCTTGGTTTAAAATTGTTTCTGTTTTCTTGTTAACACATTGGCTGCTTTTAAATATAAAATAAATATCCGACACAAATTTTGTCTTTTATGTAAATAAAAGGTTGAAATAAAATAATTTTTTACCTTTATGAAATATATCGTCCGGGGCTCAATTCTGCCATGTTTGAAACTTGATATGCAACTATTTACGCGTGTGTACTACAAGTTTTTGTGTAAATACCGGTGATATCTTATCTAAAAATAGAGCCATGTCAGTTGAGTAAAGTCTTTTTAAAATTTAAATTAAAGCAGTTCGGCTAACATATGTTCAAAGCATAATAATCAAGACCAATTTCGATAAATGCCAGATTGCCATTGAAATCTCGCCTAGTACTATACTGATTGCTCTTTCAATAAAATGGTTCCTTAATGCTCATTTTTGGACACGTGGGATCGTGCAAGGTGCTTATATTGCTAAAATGGTGCAGAGCGTATACACAGTAAACCTTTCTTTGTAAATTATTTGAAGGTGTAAATCATGACCGTATATACAGTAAATCATAGTTTGCGTAATATTTTTGTTTAAAAAAAGTATTTCTCACAGCGGAAACTTTAATGTTGCTAGTAATGACCCTGGCACGATCGACCCATCTTAATTTGCCACATCCTCTGTTACTAGAACAAGCTTCAAACCTGGTCACAAAGTGCACGGTCAAGTCTGATAAACAAGTAGACGTCCCCTGGGACTTTTGTTAAGAAAGTGCTGTCAGCTCTCTCACTAGAATGGTGTTTCACAGATATAGCGCTTTCTGCTCTATTTCTTTAAAATCCATGTCTGTGGTACATTTATAACGAGTCATGAAGATAATAAACATATTTTTATTTTCATTTATTAACCTCATTGTCTTAATTGGGATGTCTAAATTGCCACTGCCCAATAATATTTCTAGGATAGTTACCACTGAACATGCGGTATGATATACAGCAAGCGTTACAGGTGTATCTGATGACATCATACATGCATGTGAGCTTCGTATAATACCGTGAGAAAAACCTTACAAAAGGCAATGAATGATAAAGCCGTTTTACTTCCTGTTTCTCAAATGCTGATATATAATATGTGAAGGGAAATAACGCGCGGTGAATTGACACTAATTAAGAAAGTCTCGGTAGCCTTGTAGAGGTAATGTCCCTTTAAATGTAACATTATATTCATGACATAAACATATGATATGATTATAGCAATGTTCATTTCTGAAAACAAATTTGCACTTGAATTATACCGCGTTGCTACATTGTCTAGTATTTGGCTTGATTCTTAACTTTACATTCAAACTTATTGCCAATATGTTTTCATATTCAAGTAAAAGGTTGAGACAGTTACAATCTCTTAGTAATGTTGCTTTTTTAATTTAGTTTAACGCGTCGACAATAGTTTTGTTCAAAATATCATGCTTTTACTATAAGTGAAAATAACAGGTTGTATAACAAGACAGAATCAAGGATCTGGTACCTGATACTTTTGATAAACAGCCAGAAGAATTTCCATGGCATAAAAGGGAAAATAATGTTAAACTATGAATAGTACATAAAACTATTTTCACTACGCTTTCCAGTATTTAGATGTTAAATGTTGTGCGAAAAAAATCATGTTATCATGTCGGTAACTCAAAGACAAAGGTGACACTTAAAAGGTTTTAAAGGTCAATATTAGACATATCTTTTTTTGACTTGTAGAATGCCTCTGTCATACAAAATGGGCTTTTAAGATTACAGGCAAACCTGTCTTTAATGACCACACCGGGGAGCTGAAATTTTGGACTCTTAAGACAGATGGTTTTTTTTAATTCAAGATAAATTTCTATAATTTTAAATAGCAAGGGAGGAATATAAAGTGGTTGCGTATGTCAGGTTGTTGCTTAGCTCAGGTGGTCGAAAAGGCATGGTTGACTGTACTTGTGCAATGGTAGTTATGGTTATTTCTTCCTAAACGCGCAAAATATAGGTCTGTATAAGAACAATCATTTTCAAGTGTAAAATCACATAATACTCATATATTTTACATTTTGTGCTGTGAAATCTAAACTGTACAAATATTTACATGGACATATTGCGGGTTCGACATTTGTCTCTAAGCAGTTAGCAACTGAGTTTCAGTATGGAAAGTCGAACACTACCAAATTGTCGTAAGGATCGTAATATATGCATCTCTGAAAGAAGAGTCGTTGATTTTGTTCTCCTAACGAATTAAAGAATCACAGTTATAATTGGAAATAAGTTACAATGTAAGTTTATTCGTATTTAAACACAAACATGTATGTGTATGTTTGCGTTTATTCTACCAATATTCTTCAGTATGTGTGTTTGGAGTATTTCAGTGCATGCTAATCCCTTAGATAATCAGTGTGTTGTCTGCCTTATTTAAGTCTACATATGCACCATATTGGTGCTGTAAGTGATCTTAAGGAGTACATTTTTGGACATAAGTGATGATTTGTATATAATATAAGCATAAATGACTGGAACGCTTCATTTTCTAATACAGATGAACACATATGAAAAATAAAAATGTCAGAAAAACATAATTATTTCCTATATTATTTGCATTTTGTAGTCTTAGGAAATTGTTACATCCTGCCTTTCCCAAAGAAATGTTTGTAAGGTTCTGAGCCCATCTACTTCACTGAGACACTAACGCCTTGCAAATGTATGAAGTCACTACATACAGGGAACCAAGTCTCTTCATAAAGGACATTGCCAATTAAACTAAACTTCACTGGAATCATCCTTGAATATTCATCTTGTAACATTGCCAAACGATTCTCATCCATTTGACATAATGACAGACAGAGATAGAAACAAGAGGGCCAATATGGCCCTATATCGCTGACCTGGCTACCAATGGTTATAATACTAGTCCTTGTGGTTTCAGAGAAGATTTTATACATTTTCGCAAATTGCTACCTAGATTTTTTCTTTCATTCTTAATTATAGCAATTACTTTTACACTGTATGCTTGAATATCATTTTAGAGAAATTGATTAATTCACATGAAACTGTGAGCGAGCAGCTTTAAGAAATACCGAAAATAATTTCAATCTTTATATGCACTTTCCTTCTTTGAAAGAAAGTCACTACCTTATCTTTGAATCTGTACAAATGTACAAAGAAAATTCAAGGAATGGAAAAGCGAGGCTATTGTCAAATAGATAGATATGAACTGTTACTTCCTCAGTCGCAGACATTTGACGTCACGTTCCCATGCAGTCGTAAACAGCTTGTCACAGAGTTAAACCGTACATTAAAGTTTATTTATAATAAAAACATCTAAAATTGACATAATTGTGAAATACTTATAACGATTTACTATATTTGTCTTTGTACACTATTGAAATCGCCCGAACGGACTTTTTGAACAGTTCGGACAAACAAAACTAGTATGCATGTTAAGTAAGACTTATTTAGATCCTGGGCGAGGGCTTACAAAACTGTAGTGATGGGGTGATCTGATAGAGGGTCATTTTACAATAAAAAATTATCTAACACATTGAAATGATCCCTGCAAGCGTGCATAGATCAAAGGGAAATAACTACTTTAGAATGAAAAGAAATAGTTTACATGCTTACTCCCCTTATTAAAATACGTTGAAACCAGTATGTAACTATCATAAATAGTCTAAGGAAGTATTATATATTTCATATAATAGTGAAACGTTCATGGAATTTTGTTCCCAGTGATTATATACGCATTTATTATATGATAAATTAGATTCTAAATATTAACACTGGATATGTGATTGAATTTTCTTGACACTTATTTTCATATGAGATGTAGTTTCAGTTAAATACCAGGCAGTTGGCCATACAGACGTCTGATATTATAAACTGTTAATTGCGCACACTCGGGCTCTTACCAGAATCAACCGGCCTACAATCAGTATCTCCCGTGCAATGTCCTTCGTCAGAAGACCTTTAAATCAATCCCTGACATTGTCTTCGAGTCATGCTCACATACGTACAATAAAAAGAAGACAGATTATGCGGTTACTGTATATAGTCGTCACTTTGGGAAACACGAAAACGGGAAACGTAACACCACTAGTCTAAGATTAGGTATAATTAAGTCAATAGCGAAACCAACTATAGGGCTCGAAAACAAAACCACAAAGACACAACCGTAGTCAATCTGTCAACATGGAAAACGAGCCAACGTAGCCCAAAAAATGTTACGTATAGGTTAGTAGCAGAATGCTATAAATAATAAGTGGATAGCCATCTTGGGCCTCTGGTAGCTTTTTTCTTTAAAGAAGCAGACTTGTCTCGTTATGCTTTAAATTAGAAAATGTGGATAATCTTAAAAGAGTGTTGTTCAGGTCCAAATATTTTATATTGACAAAACAAATGTATTCATTCAATTGACACATTTCTTTTCACATACACATTTACATTGCCATTGTATGCAATGAAATGTAAGGTGTGATTTGCTAGTTTATACGTACAAGATACGTACAAGCACAACGGAAACGTTATGAATATATCATAACATTTTTTGTTTTACATTTTAAAAAATTTAATGGCTCAATTTCATTGAATAATTAAAACTGAATTTAATATTAACCTCCATCAGTTGATATTTTGAAATTTATTTATTGTTTGAAATGTTACAAAAATCTGATATATATACTGTAGTAAAAGTTCGATGTAACATACGTAAAAGCTAACTTATTAACCAGTTTGCAAATCCCCATCGGGGATTGCCTGGTTATGAAAGTTAGTAATTGTTTCCCGTTTTCGTTGGAAAGCGGGTGTTCTCTTTGTGATGCGTGTATGTGGTCGCACGGTCGCATAACTGCCACGTTTTTCCAAAAAAATATTTCTAGAAACATAAAATGTTTCCCCCCACACCCACTGTCATTTTTACGAGTAATGCTCAATAAGCATTAATCAGTGAGTACTACTCACGGTGAGCATTGTTCAGTGAGCAGTAATCACAGTGAGCATTGTTCAGTGAGCACTACTCACAGTGAGCATTGTTCAGTGAGCACTACTCACAGTGAGCTTTGTTCAGTGAGCACTACTCACAGTGAGAATTGTTCAGTGAGCACTTCTCACAGTGAGAATTATTCAGTAAGCACTTCTCAAAGTGAGCATTGTTCAGTGAGCACTACTCAAAGTGAGCTTTGTTCAGTGAGCACTACTCACATTGAGCATTGTTCAGTGAGCACTACTCACAGTGAGCATTGTTCAGTGAGCACTTCTCACAGTGAGCATTGTTCAGTGAGCACTACTCACGGTGAGCATTGTTCAATGAGCACTACTCACAGTGAGCATTGTTCAGTGAGCACTTCTCACAGTGAGAATTGTTCAGTGAGCACTTCTCACAGTGAGAATTGTTCAGTGAGTATTGTTCAGTGAGCACTTCTCACAGTGGGCACTTCTCACAGTGAGAATTGTTCAGTGAGCACTTCTAACGGTGAGCATTGTTCAGTGAGCACTAATCACAGTGAGCATTGTTCAGTGAGCACTACTCACAGTGAGCATTGTTCAGTGAGCACTACTCACAGTGAGCATTGTTCATTGATCACTACTCACAGTGAGCATTGTTCAATGAGATCTACTCACGTTGAGCATTGTTCAGTGAGCACTACTCACAGTGAGCATTGTTCAGTAATCACTTCTCACAGTGAGTATTGTTCAGTGAGCACTACTCACAGTGAGAATTCTTTAGTGAGTACTACTCACGGTGAGCATTGTTCAGTGAGCACTACTCACGGTGAGCATTGTTTAGTGATCACTACTCACGGTGAGCATTGTTCAGTGAGCACTTCTTACGGTGAGCATTGTTCAGTGAGCACTGCTCACAGAGAGCATTGTTCAGTGAGCACTACATGTACCCATATTGAGTATTGTTCAGTGAACACTTCTAACGGTGAGCATTGTTTAGTGAGCACTACTCACGGTGAGCATTGTTCAGTGAGCACTTCTCACACAGAGCATTGTTCAGTGAGTACTCCTCAGGGTGAGCATTGTTCAGTGAGCACTTCTCACAATGAGCATTATTCAGTGAGCACTACTCACAGTGAGCATTGTTCAGTGAGCACTTCTCACGGTGAGCATTGTTCAGTGAGCACTTCTCACAGTGAGCATTATCCAGTGAGCACTTCTCACAGTGAGAGTATTGTTCAGTGAGCACTTCTCACAGAGAGCATTGTTCAGTGAGTACTCCTCACGGTGAGCATTTTTCAGTGAGTACTACTCACAGAGAGTATTGTTCAGTGAGTACTCGTCACGGTGAGCATTGTTCAGTGAGCTTTGTTCAGTGAACATCTCATACAACGTTTAGTGAGCACCTATAACAATGAGTATTGCTAAGTGAGCACGACTGATAGTGAAATTATTCAGTAGGTACTGTACAGTGAGCACTACTCACAGTGAGCATGGTTCACTGAGCACTTCTCACTGTGAACATTATTCAGTTAGCACTTCTCACAGTAAGCACTACTCACAGTGAACATTGTTGAGTGAGTAGATTAAATAAGTGTAAAATTGAACAGCCCATGTTTGATTCCTTGTCTGGCAGTTCTATCTGTTTGCAGTTGACATAAGTAGTCTGTGAGTTTGTAAATATTATGTGACTGACAATTCAAACTGATTGGCTAATTTGTCTAAAACTTTCGTTAACTTTAACAACTTGTTAGCTGGACAACCGTTAAACTATAACTTTTTCGTTAGCTAACGTTTTGTTTAATTTTGAGGTGTTCAAAGGCTACCCGTTTAAAAACATTGTTGAAATAGGGAATGAAGTAGTTTGCTCGCAAGACGTTCTTTGCTCGGTACTTATCACTGTAGAATTTCTCAGTTTGTGTTGAGTCCTCCTCAGTCCTCTCTAGTTCATTCCAGGTACGCCTTCCTCGTTCTTCTCTTGTTCTTGCAAGACTTTATTAAGTTTCTGTAAATTTAGTAATATTCGCAATGGTTAAAGTTTCGCTATTACCTACTTTGCTGAATTATAATATTTTATTAGTTACGAATAACTATATAAGACATTTGACAAAAGCTTAGCGCAAGTTGTCACTTTTGTTTGGTTTTGTGTGAAATCAATTTTTCGAATCTTTTGCATTAACATTGTACTAGGAATTTTGGAAAATAATTAAATTCTACGTGCCTAGTGGCTACTAAAACAAGAAAATTGATAGATGGATAATCAATTAATGAATTATTTGGTGTCATACAATTGCGAGAAGTTGGACATCGAATACGTTGAGGACGATGAAGTGCCATTTACTATTGTGATGGCGCGGTGGTCGAGTGGTCTATGCTCTGGACTACCAATCCGAAGGTCCCCAGTTCGATTTTCCGGCCGGGGTACTGGAAATGTTTAGTATTTGCCACCCATCTAGAGATGAACTGTTAGAAACCCAGAAATAGTCTCGTGTGTCTCGGTGCTATACACCGGGCATGTAAAAGAACCAACGGGTGTATTCGTAATAAGAGGTAGGTTCTGGTACCCGGATTCCTTTGTATCTGCTTCTGTCGTAAGAACCACAATAGAATTAAGAGCTTTCTCTTTATTGTTTTATACATATATTCTGTAACATGCATAACCTTAGGTCAACATGCAACAAATAAAACAACCAATATAATTATATTTTTGTAAAATAGCAGTTAAAGTATAAACGAATGACTACGTAGTGTTCGGTTTCGTACGAATCATCACTCTGCCAACAACGGAGACCAAAATACCATGTTTGCAAATAATACTGTTTTACAGTAGAATCTTCGTACATGTACTATAATCCTTCGTGTATAATAATCAGGTTTAATGAGGTGGTTTCTTTTGCCAAAGTTACAAACGATATAGATATATAAATATAAACCTGTTTTTAAGCAGTTTTCACACAATTAAATTGCTATGTCGCTACATTAATCAACAAAATCTATGATAGTAATGATATTTTCTACTATCGGTTGATTTTAATAAATACTTGCTTAATTTTATAAACCTTTCAATGTACATGTACTACAATTACTGTTTGGGTACGAGAGTACTATCTTCTCCCTACTTTGACAGTAAATGGCCTTTGTTTGTATAAATATATTTCCAAATACAATTAAAACACAATATTTGAAGCAGATAAATCTCCTTTGTACATTGTATCATATACATGTAGCCTGCTTGTCCGACTATTCAAATTTTTTTTTTCCTAAAAAGCCACAAAAACGACAGAAAAACAATGTCAGCTCTATCAGTACAGTCAGACTGTCCGTGATAAGCCTGGAATATCTTTCAATGTTATAATTTGTTTTATATACATGTAACAACCATTACAGTAACTATTCAATATAAAATAGATAAACTGAAAATATACAGAACTATGTATCTATCGTTTGCCTTGTTTTTCAACTGAACGGTTTAAGAAGCAGGGCCAGTATTCCGCCAATAATTAACTCGGATCCTGCAACAATAAACGTGACGTCATAGTTTCCTGTCGAGTCGTAAAGTAGACCTGTAAAAAGAAATTTAATTCATTATTTACAGAAACTCACTAAGTTAAGAGCTCTAAAGAGCTTAGAATAATCGTTCTGAAGTTTGGTTATTATCAAAACATATTCTAAATTTTTGCTGAACAGATGCCATATACACAGAACATCTGTATCTGAGTCATCTAATGTAGAAGATGTTATAGAAAACTAATAACTGCCTCCTGTAAGGGTTGCTATAGATACCAAATATCTACCTTCGACGATGGATGCTCTTCACCCTATAGGGGATGCACTTTATTCTTGAAAGCCTGTTCTATAGATGTATAAGATACCGAACATATACCACCTATAGAACATTCTATAGATACATAAAAGCTACCTCCAATAGGGGCTGCTATAGGTACCGAACGTATATCACCTATTGAACATTCTATATATACATGAAAGCTATCTCCATGTGGGGTTGCTATAGATACCGAACATATATCACCTATAGAACATTCTATAGATACATAAAAGCTACCTCCATGTGGGGTTGCTATAGATACTGAACGTATACCACCTATAGAACATTCTATAGATACATAAAAGCTACCTCCAATAGGGGCTGCTATAGATACCGAACGTATACCACCTATAGAACATTCTATAGATACATAAAAGCTACCTCCAATAGGGGCTGCTATAGATACCGAACGTATACAACCTATAGAACATTCTATAGATACATAAAAGCTACCTCCAAGTGGGGTTGCTATAGATACCGAACGTATACCACCTATAGAACATTCTATAGATACATAAAAGCTACCTCCAATAGGGGCTGCTATAGATACCGAACATATACCACCTATAGAACATTCTATAGATACATAAAAGCTATCTCCAATAGGGGCTACTATAGATACCGAACGTATACCACCTACAGAACATTCTATAGATACATAAAAGCTACCTCCAATAGGGGCTGCTATAGATACCGAACGTATACAATCTATAGAACATTCTATAGATACATAAAAGCTACCTCCAAGTGGGGTTGCTATAGATACCGAACGTATACCACCTATAGAACATTCTATAGATACATAAAAGCTACCTCCAATAGGGGCTGCTATAGATACCGAACGTATACCACCTATAGAACATTCTATAGATACATAAAAGCTATCTCCAATAGGGGCTGCTATAGATACCGAACGTATACCACCTATAGAACATTCTATAGATACATAAAAGCTATCTCCAATAGGGGCTGCTATAGATACCGAACATATACCACCTATAGAACATTCTATATATACATAAAAGCTATCTCCAAGTGGGGTTGCTATAGATACATAAAATCTACCTCCTACGGGGGCTGCTATAGATACTGAGATTCCAATCGTAAATAACAGTAAACCGATGGATTTTGACACCAGCTTTGTTTCAACAATGTCCGCTGTCAGAAGATTTAAAATAGAATAATATCCACCTGGAATATATAAATGAGCATAACATTAACTATTGTATTCTACATGGGCAAATATGCCTTTGTCTTGCATAACATTTCAATATGCTATATTCTTCGGTATCTTTTAGATATTTTTAGAAATACAGTCAGTGATCTTTACTGCGGCGGTCCAAATGTCTAGGGGTTTGATGTTTGTCATAATGCTCGGTGCTTTGAGAGCATATACAACGTGTTATTTATATCTAATGGTTGATCTGAATAAATATCACATTTGTTAAAGAACTGTTTATCTAGTAGAAATAAACGAAAGTCCTGACTCCTCAGGCGCGTATTAACCACAGAGATCGTATGCCCGGATGCTTTAAAGATCGAAATACTAGAACAAAAGGTTTTGCACCGAGAAGTGAGATCTGTTGTTATATGCACACGACGTAGCTTCTGTCGTTTGTGCGGTGTTTTGCGATGCAAAGAACATGTCTATAAAAACTATTAGCTGAAATCCACATATAGCTATTTACACGAAAAAAGAATTTCGAAAAAGCGAAATGGATTGTTGTTTGGTTAAATTATGTATTAACTACACGTAAATGATTAAACTTTTGTAGAGTAAAAATAACTGGATTAAGTTTTTTTTGGAATTAAAAAGCCGGCCTTATACAACGCTTGCATCTTTTTTGCGTGTTGACGCATCTTTTGTGAGCTGTCATTACTTCGCATCTGTTTGAAGGAGGCGTCAACTCACAAACACACCAAATTTACATATCTTGCCGGGTCGCCAGAATGACAACACCCTTTTTTTAGATATGGCTCAACCGAAACCACCCTACTAAATGGAAAACATTTCCACAGAACAAAAAGATGAGGTTTAGATGAGTACCTATGAATGCGCCAAATAAACATGCATACACCATTCTGGTCGAAAACGCTGTAAGCACGAATGAAACTGCTGTTGACGCACCAGCTAGGAACAACAGAACAACGAACAATACTTTTCTGTTAACACCTCTCTTGTCTGCAAGAGAGCCAAATATAATACGACCAGCAGCATTTGATATCCCTGAATTAAAAAAGTACTAAGATAGAAGAGGTGTCATTCCAAAAGCATTTTTTACACAAAAACGAATTATTCGTATTTTTGTATTCATAGAAAAATTTAAATTTGTTAGAATTTCGTCTACATTGTAGATGTTGCTTATTATTTTTTTTATTTTAGGCAATTGTGTTTTTAACATAATTTTTTGTCTGGGGTTTAACAGCCCTTAATGCCACATTCCATGTGGTCCCTGCATATTATGCTTATTTCAGACATTTCACAGAACCATATTATCGTTTCCATCTTAGAGCAAGCAGCTTTAAAGTAAACTGTAATAAATATATTCTAGGGAACCATAATATAAAAACATCATTTTCTAGAATACAAAATCTGTTTACGATCAAATCTGTACTGCAGATAAATGCTTTGAGGAAACATTTAGCCCTTCAAGTTTCATGTCATCTCTATATTCATTTCAAATTTACATTTGTATCTAAAATAGCCAGCATTAAAGAAAGCATAAATATACATGTAGTATACTATGAATGTAACGAAATATTACGAGACATTTACATAAATTGAGGTTATAAAATTATATAAAGTTTCATTAAGGTGAGATAAGAAAAGAAATTTATTTATTATAGTGACGTGTGTAATAACTTTTCATAGTACATATAAACATAATTATACAAATTTACACCCGGCCAAATGAGCATATGTCACCTTATTAGAAATAATTAATGTACAGAATTTAAAGTCATATGAATCATTATCATGAATATTAACAAAATAAAGTAAATGCAATGTGAGCCTGATCAAAACAGGGTACAAGTTATGAAATAAAAATTCATTATGAGAAATCAAATAATTCTCTATAAGTCGCAGTTTACATTGAACAGTAAAACTATATTCTCAACAAACCGACTATTATTGAGCTGTATCGCTGAATTTTTACGCCCTCTATTGTGTATTCCGTTACTTAGAAATAACTAAGATTGGACAGTGAGACGAAAAGATAAAGAATAATATCAATTCTTTTTGGTAAAATGTAAGATATGAGATATCAGTATGATACTTGCCAATAGAGGAAGCTAACCATGCACCTTCTTGTTTAGACATTCCAGATTCTACAGCGTAGTCAGCGATGAAAGTAACAGGGATCGAAACAGCCAGAAACACCACCCATGTAGAGATTAGTAGTGCCAAAAATCGTTTATTTTTTAAAAGTTCTGAACTGTACAGGGATACACAATATCTCGACTGTTTGATTTCGCTATGCCGTCTGTCTACTTCAATTTGCTGTTCTATTAAACTCGTTTCGTATTCTCTGCAATTTTCTTCGTCTTCTCGTCTCTGATTCTGATAATCGTTTTCGTCAGTGTTACCATGTGTTGCTACATCTGTCGTTTTAACGTCTATGGGTGGTAACAAAAACGGTATAAACACTAAACACTGCAGACAAAGTCCAGCTTCTATTAAGACACATCCTCTCCAGCCATAGAAATCAATCAAATACCTTGTCAGGTTGGTGAGAGCAAAAGTACCAGCACCTGTCAATTAAAATGTGTGCTTGTCAAAGGTACCAGCACCTGTCAATTAAAACGTGTATTTGTCAAAAGTACCAGCACCTGTCAATTAAAACGTGTATTTGTCAAAGGTACCGGCACCTGTCAATTAAAATGTGTATTTGTCAAAGGTACCAGCACCTGTCAATTAAAATGTGTACTTGTCAAAGGTACCAGCACCTGTCAATTAAAACGTGTATTTGTCAAAGGTACCAGCACCTGTCAATTAAAACGTGTATTTGTCAAAGAAATCTTCCTGAGTATAGTGAAGACACGGGAAGAAGTTAGCAAAATAAATTGTAATTGTCTTTATTTCATGTACGCCTTGCGACTTTTACATGTAGTAGCTTTTAACACCTAAGAAAGTTTATTTTTCTAATAATGTGGATAGCAATTATATTTACTGCACAAAGGATCTTCAGTGATCAACGAAATGGTGTTTTAGGGTTAAAACGTACACGAGATCTGCATTATCTGTGACCAAGTTTGGTGATGATCAGATAATGTCAATAAGATTTCGAGAGCTACATATATACATCTTTTTATAGAATGCTGATGCAAGCGTGCCTTTCCGTCGCATGTGATCCCATACTACGTTCCATTTCTAACGAAAGGGTGGATGTAAATTGATAATGTCCCTAAAGTATGATTTTGATATACATTTTTACTTAATTTGGCTATTTATAAATATTCTTCAGTTCAATTGTAACACTTGGGGTAAAAAAACCTAGAAATATTAACATGGATAATAAATGGATAGATAAGGTACTAGGTGGGTCCAGATAGATATTCAAAACAGGTATACGAAATACGTGTTGTAAGGCAGTTGCAATATAATTTGCATTTTTGTTACACTTAAGTGTTTTTCCGACAATTCAATTATAAAACATTAGTATACCCTAAACGCATTATTGTTGCATAACATAGAATAAATCTGTATTTCAATTGAAGCTGTTGACTTATTTTAAATGTATGCTATGGACGAGGTACAGAAGAATAACACAAAGACATTGGGAATGCTGCATTTGTATTTGTGCACTGAACTTCTTGAACCCTACGAAGACTAATGCCCCGGACAAGATAAAATGAAAAAATAAAGTAACATAACATGGTTCCTATGGATCTTGTTCACTGAACCTGGTCTTTGCACTGTTAACCTGAATTCAAGCTCGAAGTCAATTCCTTGAATATTTTCTATTTTATAGTCCGAACAACATAAGTGACCAACAGAAGGTTGACGGACCGGTCGATTGGCAGGCCGGCAGGCAGACAGACATACAGACAGACATACATACGGATCCACAGATAGATAGTGGACCCGTACAAATGTACCCTTTAAGGCATTAAATAAAAGTACAAAGTTTTCTCGGTTTATACTGTTACAATTCAGTACCTAGAGAAACAATATGTAACTGTTATTACCTGAACCGCATGCAGCTATCCCAATGGCAAGGCCTCGATACTTATTGAAATGTTTAATCACACATACGTTGACAGAAAGATAAGATAATCCAAAACCTACACCTGAAATAGAACATAATGTACACGAATGGTAATCGGCCATTGTATTAAAACAAATGATTTAAAGAGCAAGCATCTTCACTCTTAAGCAATTATATACACTGTATTTATGTCTTAATGTCAGGGTTTTATACGGGTACTTGTTTAGACTACCTTATTGGATAACACGGCAATGGCATAATAGAGGTTTGGGAGTACCTTACCAGTGTAACAGAATGTTTTCTATGTTAAACCGAATATAAAAAAAATAATTATATCATAAATTAATCAAAACAAACTCGACATTTTGACATTACAGAAACATTTTGGAATAGAATATTGACCTTGGACCCCGTAGTTCAAAACTTTAACCGACTGTTAAGCAAACCGTTTATTAACTTTTGATTGAGAGAAATAACTATGCTTGGGAAATAATAGCAAAATATTTTGATGTCGCTTTGAAACGTTCCTAGTCTTCGTTCTCTTGCGTTCAGCATTTTGTTTTAAAAAGTCTTTCAAACTTTATAGATATAACCTTTCAAGTTAATCGACTGTAAGCTTAATCATCGATTAAAGTTTCGAACAACGGAGTCCAGATTGCCAAATGATCAACAGTCAAACCTGTGTTTAAGACCACCTCCGAATAGAGACCATCCTGCGAATAAAGACCAGCACGGAGATCAACGTACACTTTTAATATATAGTAGACACACCTGTGAATAACGACCATGTGGTCTTTGTTCACAGGCTTGACTGTAGTTTGTCCGAAGGAGAAAGACAAGTTGGTACAATCGGGGTTGGAAAATACAATGGCAACAGTTCTTAGAGCGTCAGAACAGAGCAAAGCAAAAAATAACATAACGAACGATCACAAAACAAAACAAAACGAATAGAACGGAATAGAAAAGAAATGTATGTCTCAATCATGGAGTATGATATATAATATGACATAACAAAAGCTTTATTCAGCTTTATTTATAACCTAATTTGATAGATCATAAGGAAAGAAGCGTACACGTATTGAATTGATTGTAACACAAAAGACTGATACAATCAAAATCGCTGTTTACATTCCTTTAGTATCCTATCGTGTCTTCTTCAAATGTGAATAACTTTTTACTTTAAATTACTGTTTATCAATAAATAATCGAAAATATAAGTATTTTCGTTGGTTATGTGCCGACGAATAAGTATTCCGCCCGGCACATGACCGCCGATAAATGGTTAAAATTTCGATAAAGAACTCCAGGTAGTAGATTATTTAATAAGGCTATGACTTCTATTTCAGATCTATGTTGCAACAGTACTTTCTGCGTGAGAGTAAATTTGAAAAGTCGAAAGGAGCTACTTTCATATTCGAAACTCTGCCTACTTTTCTGAATGATTTAGTCATATTCAAGCACTTCGATTTGCTTGAGAAATATACCAAAGGCGTATAAAATTAACCTGTTTACCTTGTAAGCAGTACACTAAAATTGATTATTTTTAAGATTATTAACTGTTTATTCAATGTGGCAAACATTGAACTTGATTGCTTTGTTATTACTATATTTAACTGGACACTCATATGTAGAAAGTACAATAAACTAATTGAAACGTTATCATAGTATTTTCGTTACTCTTTCTAAAACGTTCGAAAGTAAGTCCTGTGCGATATATTTCAACAAAATAGGTTGAGTGATAAAGGTTTTAGTACCTGATAATGAATGTAACATCTTGTAGGCAAACATTCATATTACCTGTAATATTAAGAATCCCATGAAGCAGTGAAACAATAATAGCTGTCAACGATATGTCTTCGCTAAACTCATCAAGAAGTTCGATAAGTAAGTTACCAAAGGAGTATAGAATTCCATCTATGACCATCTGAATAAAGAACGACGTAAAAACAACTAACCAGCCATAACCACCGTCTACACGTCTATTACTCACACTACACTTCATGTCTTCTTATATTCCACTATGCTTAATTCGGTTGTTTATATTTGTACTAAAATATATATAACCGTAATTAACGAATTTCAGTGTTTATAAGCATTAAAAGTATACTATCTTAAACATGCATAAGTTATACCACGTTTAGGAATTTGTACAGCGCATGTTTATTCGTTTACAACATATATAATCTTTTTACGTGCTATGTACCGTAATGTAAAAATCAGAAATTGTAATACTATACACATTGGTTGTACATATTAAAACGGAAAGTTGAACAATCAATGAATGAAAAAATAGATGAGCATGTATATGCTTTCCTGACATTGCCCATTTTATAACACATATACTCACAAAACGTTGCATTTAGTCATGTGACAGTTCTTTCTCAAATATATAACGTCTAATAATGGTTTGATTACGCTTCTTAATAAGTTAAAGGAAGCATAATTATGTGCAAGTTAAGTGTGTAAATACATGTACGCTTTGTTTAACCACTGTGTACGTAAATTAAGCAGACTAACGCAAAACATTGGATTTGGCCGACTGTCCGATTAGTAATGTAAAACCATAATTCATTACGTGTAACAATGCGACAAAAAGTAAATATTTTTCGCTTGAAAATAAAGTGAATGTTTTTGCGCTTATGGTATATTGCTTATTAAGTGGTAGAAAAGTTCGACATTATAAAGGCAAAATAACTGATCTCAAGGCATATTCAAGGTCAATTTTAGCTGAGTCTGTTGAGGCATTAATTTTGTATGATATATTGTCCGTTGGCATGTATGGATTGCACATTTATTCGTGAAATCTCAATATATAAATGCATTATACCCGCACAATTTTCAAAAATTGATCTTGATCTCGACTAATTACTTTCGTAATGCAGTTTGCAGCTTTTATTTAATATGTGTCGGTCGTAAAGATTGATGGTCATTATTTCTTATCGTCCCGAATATAACATAAAGGTTTCTAGCTGGACTTAATTACAGCTGCAGAAAAGTGAATTAGTTTGTATACACTACCTGAGTATACGTTTAACGCACCTTTTGAGCTAAAGGAAAAAATAGCTATGAAGAGGCTTCATCCTAATCAACGTTCCTTGGTGGTTTCATTTTTAAGATTAATAGATATAAGGAGGGAAAAGATGTGCTAGAAAAATTGCGTATTTGTTTTAAAGGCAGGGACAAATGTTGCAGTATCGTAACTATAGCCTCTAATTCTAAAGCAACGAAAGTTCCGTATCTAGATACAAATGTAATCCTATGAGGCTCATCAGACACACTTATCCATAAATACCATGACTACGTTTGGCATAGATAATATTCAAATACATTACTAGTACAATATTTAAGATGCAATACATTATCATTCATATGCCTATATCAAAGCAATTTACTTCCCTACCTCAAACGATTACATTTGTTTATTTTATGTTTTCCAGTGAATTATAGAGTTTTCTCAGTGAAATAAAAGTGATAATCCACAGTTTTGAAACAGTGGATTACCATTTTTATTTTTCACTGTTTTGCAATCTTTAACCCGGATTTACGTCAAAAAGTATACCGAGCGTAATTAATGCTGGAAACCATGCGACGATGACGTCGTTTAAATGACGTCATTTGCGCTGTGTTTCTGATGACGTTTCCCGCGATTTTCGATATTTTGTAGAAATAAACTCAATAAAAGGAGAGTTGTAACCATAAAATAAACAGAAAAATTGTTGGTATCGGTGTAATATCACGTTAATTTCACTCGTGAACACCAAAAGTTGTTATTTTCACTCGTGGCTGCGCCACTCGTGAAAATATCACTTTTGGTGCCCACTCGGTGAAATTATAACGTGATCTTACACTGAAACCAACAATTATCCTCTATATATCCCTATGTAAGTAATATGATACCGTCTGATCGTTTTACACAATATACAAATTATTTCAGGCATGAAGTAGTATTATTGTGCTCCAATCTCTCAAGGTTATATCTGTCCTCGTGAATATCACATAATAGTTGTACTGACCCATAGAAAAGTATTGTTATTTCGTTTAAAGATTTAAATATATTATATCGAAAATAAAACTTTTCGATTCTCAATTGATTAGTGGAGATGTGAAAATATTTGATGTATCAGTGATTTACAATGTTTAAAGTACCGGCCTACTCTATGATGTCTCATCAAGTGAAACTGGCAAGTGCAGATTGAAGAGAAAGATGCAGATACAAGGGAATACGAGTACCAGACCATATCTTCTTACGAATTGACCCCTTGGTTCTTTTACGTGCCAGGTGTATACCACCGATACACGCGAAAATTCCTCTAGGTTTCAAGCTAGTTCATGTCTAGATGGATTGAAGACACTGAAAAGCGTTTCTTAAATTCCCAGTGTCCCGACCGGGATTTGAACCATTGAACTCCACAAAGGTAGTCCACAGCGTTAACAACTGGACCACCGCGCCACCCTTGATGCATGTCTCGAGCTTTCTATACTTATATTTTATTATTTTGCACCACAACGACCACTGCTACAGTAAATAAATATGGTGGGTGAAAATTTTACTTCGTTTGAATAAATGGAGATAGCTCCATTATAAGTAAAGTTCAAATCAATTCTTGTTGATAACTTTAAAAACAAAGAATAAGCCTTCAAAACGACTGCTTTACTCGATAACAGTATTCAACCATATAAAATAATAGCACCCATACTTGCGTAGGGTTTGCATGTGTCTATAACTATTTTCCCTTTGCAGCGATGAGATACTACCACAGGGGTTACTAGATTCTAAATTTATATGATTATATAATGGCTTAAAGTTAGTAGTTTCGATATTATATTATAAATATATTGATTTTTGTCGTGTATATCTGAATACGTATCTTGTTTCAACTTGAGCATCCGAGCCATAAAATTAATAACACTGAAAATGTTGATTTTCATCGTGTTTGTTATTGACGTCATTGTATATTGTCATTTTTGAAATATTATTAGTCCTTCTGAATGCTTATAAATTGATACTTTTGACACTGTATAATTCTATTTTTATTTTATTATATTGAAGTTGATCATCTTAATTAAGAAAGCCCTGAATTCATTTAGTTAGTTTCATATTGTACGAAAATGCTGGTTTCAATGGTTTTATTTGTGAACTAAGAATTGAATGCTTCAAACGTTTTTACAATAAATTTAGAAATCTACTTTCCTTTTGAGAATCCTTATTTTCAAAGTCTAGAAATGTACTGTATTGTTTTGTATAAGTTACCCTTTTTCCGAATGTATTTACGTGTAATAAGTTGTTTCAAATTAAATACCTTTTTACAACATTGTGTACGTTTCTCTGAATATGTGTTTGCTTTCATGCCATATGGCCATTGAGCTAAAGTATCACGTGAAAGTCTATTAAAAATTATCACTGAATTTGTGTACTTAATCTGGTCCCTTTCCAGAAGTTTTATATTAAATCTTTATCGGTCCAAACTAGAGGCACCCCCTACATCTAGCAGATTATATTCTCGAAACATAGATACTGTGTTCAATGAACGTACAATGATAAATAAATACAATTTCAAAGATGAAACCTATGGCGAAAAATGCCTCAATTTACCACAATTAATCAATATAGAGGCTTTCTGTAATAAATCGCATCCACCCATTTATTGTACAACAACAACTCTACATACATTATTGAATGGTTTACGGTACTGCGGTAAATTTTAAACCGCTGATTTTATCGATAATGACTGGGAGTGCATAGCTGAAACTTTTAGGTTAAGTTATAATTATAATACAGTCAAAGATTTTATTATTTATGTTTTGGAGGTTATTTAGTCGTCATCAGTTATAGGGTATGTCCCTTTAATATTAATGATCATCGTTTGTAGAACAAGATAGCTATATTGTAGCCATCATGTAATACATGCATGTATTCTAGGTTACAAGTGCATCTGTACTATGGGTACAGATCGTTATGTTGCGCTCTATTTACAGTTATAGCTTGAATCACTAAAATTCCTTTTATTGTACCATAAACATCAAGATAACATCTACATGCGTCTTTGAAGCTTCGCATTTAAATGAAAAATATCAGCTGTAAAAACATCACAGGTTGGATTTTACTTAAACATTTTAAAAGGTTGTAAATGTTTATGCATCATACAACATGGACGTGATGGTTATTTGTAATAGTTTCAAAAGTAAATCAAGTTTAAAATCGCATATGACAAACTATTTTGGACTGTTTAGATTTCTTCCCTTATCCGTAGTATGATTTATCCGTATATTAGTTTCAAATAAGCAAAACGTAGAAAAAATTGAGCCAATGAAAGTAGTTCCTAATCCGGAATTTCGCTGTAACCAGAGTCGTTATATATGGAGTTTACCGTAGTGGCAAATGGACCTTACGTGGTTATGCGGCTGCTGATCAGACTTTTTATGTTACATCTAACAAAAGGATGAAGAAACATTAACATATTTTTTTAACAATTTTCTAATCCACGTTTAAGGGATACTTACAGGAAACAGTGTGCTGAGAGACTACATAAAGTAGTACCACGCAGCCACGTGATTTGCTGATTTGCAACTCTGCCATTAGACATAGTCACGTTAAATACCTGGATGAGAAGAAAATTGAATACGTTCTGTGTGATACAGTATATCGCGAATGTTGTTCAATGTATGACCATTTATAAAAGTTAGTATTATAATGTGAACGATATTTTTACACAGCATGTAGCATAACTATGTACTCGTATCAGAAGTTAAAGACTCTAAACTCAATTTGTATATTTATATTGTCAGGTTTGTAATATTCGGGCAGAAATTTTTTATCACTTGTACCCGAAGCAACGTTCATTTACGTCGCTGATTGGGTAGGAATGTTCTCAATTTTTATGAGTATTAGATTTATGATTTTGCAATATTTTCAAGACTAAACAAAACGGCGCCATGTAAGCATTTAACGACTATTTCTAGTGTCTCGCCTTTTCTGTCATTAAATAAACATTTAGATAATCTTAAGTATTTGCAATATTTCAAGACCAAAATGTTCCTTTAAAGAGACATACCCTAAATCTGGGATCAAATTAGATAACCTCAAAACAATTTTTATTCAAATAATTAATTGTCTACAAACCAGAAAATTTAAATGTTCAGCTATAAATTCCAACAAACGTCTGTAAAATTACGATAATCATACGTGTTCGGTAAAACCTTCGTAAACATTTCTTCTATATGTTTTCGCTGGATAGCAATTTATTATAATACTTGGCTATATCAGCACACCCTGTATAACTGACTCAGAGACATTTCTCGATATAAGTTCTTTTTGAAAAACGTTTTTATTTTTCTCAATACATTTAGCTCATTGTTAAAGTCCAATGATCACATTGACTTTATTAATATAGAAAAAATTAATATAAGATATAAATTTACTGATAAGATAATGTTAGAACCATGTTCTATTCACTCTAAAACAATGCTGACATATGCCTTTCTTTTGTATTCAAGTCGTTATTTCATGAAAAAGAGTTGCCAGAAAGCCTTTCTTTTTTGCAATATCATTGAAAAAAAATACTGCACTATATTTCTAACATGTACATTGATTTAAAAAGCAAAGTTAGAAAAGATGTTGGTACAAATAAAGATCATTTCCGCAGGTAAGACATCTTTCTTTGTAAAATAAGAGCTACTTGTAATTGTGATCTCTGGACTTTAACTTTTTGGGAAATAATCTACTCGTTGTAGGTTGTGCTCTATTTAATAAAATACTATGTAAGTCGATTAGATATATTTTATACAGTATATACATTTGTATCACCTCACCACCGCTTCAGTAGTTTTTATGTACCGAATCAAGTACACACAAAAATAAGACTTCTTACACCTAAAAATATATGTTTATGAAAATATTACTGTAACAGTCTTTACATTTGCGAGATATTCATTTTATGGTTATCAATATTCGATTTAATCACAAGTTCTAAAGGGATCCCTATGACGACCCTTATGAAGGTAATATTGCATAATAGCAAGTCCTTAAACAGAAATTGTAGCAAAATTGATGAATCACGCGATGGTTCATTTGCGAACATTACCGAAAGTAAAAAGCATCGCAAATGAATGGACGTTTACTTTTTTACCTTACATCACATTAAAAATAACGAGTGTTACTAGTAGGAATTACAGAAGGGCAATTTATAGAACTATGATATTTGAACGTGAAAAGTAGTGGATAAGATATAAAGCTTCGTGTACTGTGTGATTGTGTACAATAATAAAGTGATAAGCAGAACAATGTTGATGTCAAGTGTTTAACTTGCGATTTTGATTTATCAAACCATAAAATTTAAACAACAATAAAACGCACTATATCTTTAAGTACTATTGTTTATTCTTAGACAATGGATTGCTTGTATACTTTTTTCTTTCACATAATCCAACATTGAGGAGTAGATTTTGCTGTATTCATAAGTTTTAAATCGCGTGTACTCTAGATACAAATGACGTGCAGTGTGAGAAATAGACGAGTGGATGGCGGTTACGGCTGGTTAGTTGTTGTTTCGTCATTCTTTATTCAGTTGGTCATGGATGGTATCGTTTATTCATATGGTAACTTACTTATCGAATTTCTCGATGAGTTTAGTGAAAAAAGATCTTTAACAGCTTTAGTCGGATCGGTGCTGCATGGAATGCAAGATATGGCAGGTAAACTGGGGTACCTTAGATATTTTTCCGAATTTCAAACATTCGGGTATTAATAGGGTAGAACAACTATGCCATTATTTGCATCTCTGAAAGGTTGTGGAAAGCTTACATTATGTTTTGGAGAAACGAATATCATAAACAAAAATGATATTTGATATCTGAAGTCAACTACAATTTAAACGGGTGTATAGTTATTTGTTTTTGCCTAGTATTAATTTCCAATGTTGAGATCAAAAGTTATCTTTGTGTTTTATTATACAATTAAACTTGAATAAATATGATACCTGCTTCGTCACATACAGATTAAAATCATGTTATCTAACTCTAGCTAAAAGTAAATTACAACGACTGATATCCCAAATGAATGTTTGTTATTTGTTCTCAATGATATGTGTTTGACAACTGTCTTTTTGCGTTTCTGCTTTAACGCAATGACTATTATATAGTTCATTTTGTTACAGTGTTCAGAGCTTGATGTACTATAATTGTTTTTTATTCAAAAGTTTGAAACGCTATATTTACGAACTTGTTTACTTGATTGACAGTTGAATTTGGAGAAAACGCTTACAGTATAACGTATTAAATAGGTAACCTTGTTATTAAGAAGTGTTTAATGCACAGGTAGCGTTGCCGTCAGTTTTGATGTGCTACAGCTTAGAACAATGCTCATGTTGCTTTGCTTTCAGTTATGAAGTGCTACAGTCTAGAACAATGCTCATGTTGCTTTGCTTTCAGTTATGAAGTGCTACAGTCTAGAACAATGCTCATCTAGCTTTGCTTTCAGTTATGAAGTGCTACAGTCTAGAACAATGCTCATCTAGCTTTGCTTTCAGTTATGAAGTGCTACAGTCTAGAACAATGCTCATCTAGCTTTGCTTTCAGTTATGAAGTGCTACAGTCTAGAACAATGCCCATCTAGCTTTGCTTTCAGTTATGAAGTGCTACAGTCTAGAACAATGCTCATCTAGCTTTGTTTCAGTTATGAAGTGCTACAGTCTAGAACAATGCTCATCTAGCTTTGCTTTCAGTTATGAAGTGCTACAGTCTAGAACAATGCCCATCTAGCTTTGCTTTCAGTTATGAGGTGCTACAGTCTAGAACAATGCTCATCTAGCTTTGCTTTCAGTTATGAAGTGCTACAGTCTAGAACAATGCTCATCTAGCTTTGTTGTTGAAGTGCTGCTGTCAATAACATGTCCATGTAGCTTTGCTTTTAGTTTTGAAGTGCTACAGTCTTTGACAATTATAAAGTCTTTTACGTCGTTTAACCTAGGGCCTTTTGCTGCTGTGTTGTGTGAAAAGTTTGGTTGTCGAGTTGTTGCTATCAGTGGTGCTGTCATTAGTTGCGCTGGTTTCGTGACGAGTACATTTGCCACTAGTATCTTTTACCTGTATGTGTCCTATGGATTCATTGGAGGTAAGATTTATTTTCAGATTCTGTTAAGGAATTGCTAACATCTACTCATGTAAAAGAAACAAGCAGATTATTAACTCTTACTAACTGTAAAAAAACATAGGCACTTGGTTTCAAATTAATATATTTTTTTTCTTTCCCGCATATTCTCACTTACATATTTTAGTATGTAAGTGAGAATATGGGAAAGAAAAAAATATATTAATTTGAAACCAAGTGCCTATGTAAAAAAACGGGCTAAATGGTTGTTGAATAATATATACAAGCATTAAGAAAATTTAAAGACTTAGTCATTTAGTATTGCACCTTGTGTTCGGGTGTATTTTTTTAAATATTAAATATTGAACAGGGCTAGAACCAATGACACCAAAGTGGAAAAGACAGTTGTCAAGACTCAGCGACCTAAATCACATGGAGGCGGATAATGTCTTAGACGATATTTTTGTACTATATTGCCATATATTTGCATCTGTTTACTCAAATGGTAGGAAGATTCGAAATATCACATACACGATGACCGCTGTAATAGTTGGAATTTAGCTATTCAATTTTACTTTTCGTGAAATCAGTGTGTATCAATCTCCAATCAATAGTTCAATATTTTATTTTTCTGGTCTGGGCTTTGGACTCTCATACCTCGCTGCCAATGTTTGCGTGATAAAACATTTCAACAAGTATCGAGGTCTTGCCAATGGGATATCCCTGTGTGGTGCAGGTAATAACCTCATCCTTTTGTAGAACGTGATATCTACAGATGTCGTAAATATCATGTACTGCTATACAGTAAACTCCGTTTATAACGAACTCCTTGGGACCATATAAATGTGTTCCTTATATCCGTAGTTTGTTATATCTATATATCATTTTTATATAAAATAAGGAAATAAAAAAAAACTCAGGCCAAGAAAATCTTTTCCTTATATCCGGAATTTCTCTGTATCCGAAGTCGGTATATACGGAGTTTACTCTACTATTATAAAGCAGCATGTTTAAAATGAAACAGGCGAACTGTTGAATTTAATCATATTTGGGAATTTACCAAAAGATTATGAAATACTGAAAGGTGTTGTTTTTTTTCAAATATAAAATAACTTAAATATAAAGTGAGATCCAACATAACAATACATACTTATAAGACTGATATTTAAAACTTTCGTATACTAGACTATACTATACATCGAATGGATACATATTTAACATGAAGATAGTTGTATATCCTAAATACTCGCTACAGAGTCTTTGTTGGCAAAACCAGGAAGTAATACAATTCAGAAAGATATATGCGGTCCCGAGTATTGAATAACATAGAACTGACTGCCTAGCGAATAAAATACATTTCAAACAATACGTATATCTGCCGTTATCGGGAATAAGTCTGAAAATCTACCCTTTTTTTGACAAAATATATTTTGATTGACAGGAGCTGGCACATTTGTTTTCAACAATCTGACAAGGTATTTGATTGACTATTATGGCTGGAGAGGATGTGTTTTACTTGAAGCAGGGCTCTGCCTACAGTGTTTAGTGTTTGCACTGTTTTTGTTACCACCCATAGAAGATTCAAAGACAGAAATCACAACATGTGAAAACTCCACTGAAGAAAACAGTTATCAAAATCCGAATTTTACTGTTGACGAAAGCTCCAGAGAGTCTGAAACGAATTTAACGGAACAGCAAGCTGAAATGGAAATACAACACGACCAAGTTAATAAAACAAAGAATTGCAAATGCATGTGCAGTCCAGAACTTTTCAAAGATAAAAGATTTCTGACGCTACTTATCTCCACAGGTGTAGTTTTTCTGGCTTTTCCAGTCCCTACAAATTTCATAGCTGACCATGCTGTTGAAGCTGGTATGTCGAAAAAGGAAGCTTCATGGTTAGCTTCATCTATTGGCAAGTATTGTTTTGATATATTAAACATTTTCCTTGTTATCATTATGAGATTTCTTTTTCCACCTTTCCATACTGAGAGTGGAACCTTTGCACGCGGAGAAAATGTTCATGATGGTAGAACATGCATTTTGATTTAGTGGGTGATCTCACGTGACAGTTTTATCACATGCGACTGCGTACTCGGACCTGTTAGTTTCATGTGAGACATCGCATAGTCCGTAAAATGACATTACTTACCAGTAGTTCTTGAAACACAAGACAAACATAATATAAAACACTAGATTTCGAATGAAAACATGCTTTACCTTTCTAATTTGCTATATTAGATATACGGTAAGGTATGCTAGAAGTCTCGTTAGCTAGACTGGTATTTGAGAGCGACAGACATATGAATTCATTGCATTTAATATGTATTTCTTACGACGTGTGGAACCTCATATGTAAATACACCATTCTAGCGTTCAGCAAAGGTTACAATGAAAAAAAAGTAAAATGATAATTATGTCGTAAAATTGTTTCAGGAATTTCAAATGCTGCAGGTCGAATTATCTTCGGCTGGATAGCAGATAGACCAGGAGTAAATAGAAAAGTATTGTTCATGGTTTTGTTGCTTCTAACTGGTGCTTCAACAGCAGTTTCGTTCACACTTACTACATTTTATCCGAGACTGGTATACGCATGTTTATTCGGGACATTTATAGGTAATATACCAGTAAGAGTTTATTTGCACATTGAAGCAGGTCCACGAGAAAATATGATAAATTATGGTGTCGATCCAATATAATCCTAATTTCTGCGCTCGTCTGACGTTCACAAAAATAAGGTGTATTTGGAAAACTATCTAAGATTAAAGAATTCGATTTACTTGAAAAGCCAAGGGCATAAAAAGTAATACGAGATTTCCTTTGTATAAGTGTGTTGCACTCCCGAGTCGAAAAGACGCCAGTCGAAAATCTCTCATTTGGCTCGCACGGGAGTCTTTATCGTGTGCCCTCTATTGCTGAAGCATAAGTGTGTTGCTGGAATCTTTTACAAACAAACTCTTTCGGTTGTTGCTTTCTACTATAGAACAAAACACTCACATACATAGATTCGCCTAGCCGTCGCAAAGAGTTTTTAACCAGGACTTCCTTAAACAGACGCAGCAGTTTTACCACATCCTCTGTACAGATGGGCTTCTTCCCCATGTCACTTTAAGATTAATCCATACATTTAATCATGTTTTCACGGACACCATTTTGAGATGAGCAGACAAGTTCGTAGTGCGGTACTATAGTGATTTAACCCTAAAGATAGTTAAAGTTAAAGTTGATGATTGAAGGTTCATGATGGAGTTTTTTAAGGTACTGGGTGCGTTAATACGTGGTAGTTGCCATTATTTAATCGTATGATCCTTGCATTAAATAATAATATACATTGAACCAAAATGGGAAAAAGAATTTGACTAGGTACTAAGGCTCATATAGCAGGTTTAGTGAGTATTTTAATGTTTTATTTGACTTGAAGACTGATCTGTCTTTTAAATAATCAAAGACTGATAATTGGCTTCATATATTACAGGGCAATAATTCCCATTGTCACCCATTGTAAGATAATGCAGGTAGTACTTTATCATTGTTTTTTGTATGAATATGCATATGTTTTATAATCAAAGCTGATAACTGCTTAACATTGTACAGAGAGATAATTTTAAGAATGTCTATAAAGCGATTAACAATTGACATTTTGCTTTAAATATTCTAGGTAGATATTTCTATCTGTTATCTTAGACATTTATTTCTATTTTCTAATACAGAATTGACTAGTTGATTAACTTGTTACAGGGGGATATTTTTCAATGTTGTTCATTCTGTTAACGGACATTGTTGGAATAGAACTGGTGTCAAAATCTGTTGGTCTACTCATGTTTACGATGGGAATTGCAGTGTCTTTGGCTACACCGTTAGGAGGTAACTTTGAAGTATTTATATAGAGCATTGGTCGACAACTATAGAATGGTCTATAGATACATCATCCCCGACAGGAGGAAGAATTTCATTCAAAACATTTAGTAGATATACAGATATTCAAAGAACTGACGTTTCAATGACGTATTTTTTACGTAATCAAATTAAGATGAGTTATGGCTTTTATATAGCTAATATATATTGTACACATACTGATGCAGTTACAGTCTTAGTATTGGATTATGCTTTTAATTAAAATATCAGGACAATATGGTTTCAATTTTGTGGAAACCTCTATCAGGTTAATTGATGTCAATACAAATTGATGATATCTACATTTTTACGATCCGACTCCATAATACATTTTGTATTTGCGTGACACGAGTATTAGTATATAGAGGACTAAATTTATTTCTGTTTTTGCAGGTTTGCTGTATGACTGGACAGGAAATTATGACGCCACGTTCATAGTGGCAGGATCGGAATTCATACTTGGTGGAATACTGGTTCTAATACTGAAACCGCGAGATACAAACACGTATCGAATTACAGAAATCTAATTCCGTATGGATAGTCGGTTGGATTTTAATATACGTGCTACATTTGTAGTTGCCAAAACAAAGTGCATACACAACCTAAGTTTACATCTGTCTTTTACGTTTTATAGCAGAAAACCTGCCTTTTTTTTCTAAAAATGTATTTTCAATGTAGATCTACTAGTATATGTTTTATAGCAAAACGACATGTGAAGGTACATTTGGAATTTCACAAGACTTCATAAAGGCTAAACATTGATAGAGAACTAAGAAAAAAACGAAGACGTTGCAACCAATATCTTAAGATTTGCGTGCGTTTCTATGATCATCCGATAATTATGGAAGCCTTGGAGGGCCACTTTTGAGTTTCGACTTACGGGTGTTTTTTTACTTTTGACTTTTGACTTCTGACTTATGACTTTTGGCTTATGCTAAGCTTTATAAAAGCATAATGATCTGCTGTGAAAATATAAACTGGGATTCGAACCTGTATTAAGGTTTTAAAATGATGTTTGTGCGTAGCACTGCAAACTTGTTTGCTGTAAATAAATGATCTCAGTTACTTTTGTCTTTGTCATTTATTTTAGTTTCAATGAGCCGTTTCGGCTCGTCAGGAGAGAGCGGCGACGCAACTCTCGCCTTTAAGCGGGGGTCATTGGGGGCTTGCCCCCCTAGGCGTAAAGCCAACTATCAAGAAACTGTAAAAAAATAAAATTTTGAAATTGTTTTGTTGCTATGGTAACAATTAAAAAAAATGTTTTTATGTATCTATAGGTTAATATCACAAGGTATACCGAAGCAAATTAAAGTGTTGTAATATGTATAAGTATATTGTTATATTGATGGGCCCTTGTAGCAGGTTACTAGTATTATCTGAACCTGCCGCTGGAGGTCCTCGGCGAGGACCGTGTATAGGGTTAGGGTTAGGGTTTATTTTATCATAAGCCATAAGTCATAAGTCCAAAGTCAAAAGTCATTAGTAATTAAGTAATAAGTCAAAAGTCAAAAGTCAAAAGTAATAAGTCATAACTCATAAGTAATAAGTAATAAGTCAAAAGTCATAATTAAGAAGTCAAAACAAAAAGCGTGTTAAAACATGTTTATTTTGTTACTATTTATAGAAATAATGTAATTTTTATATATATATAATTGGTTTTATTAAAATTTATATTTGATTGAGTGTGGTCGTGTTTATATTTTTCTAATAAAAATGCCAAAGAGGCAATACAGCAGTGCTTTCGGGAATGATCGCAGCGAAGCGAAAAGGCGACGGTATATATTACAAGAGGAAGAACGTAATAAGGGTTATCAAAAGTCAAAAGTCGAAAGTCATAACTTTAAAGTCAAAAACACCCGTAAGTTGAAACTCAAAAGTGGCCCTCCAAGGCTTCCATAGATAATGACTGCAATGACTTATTTTCACGGATACTTGAGAACTATCTACATAAAAATGATATATTCGTTATGCATCGTAAGAGTTTCGATGAAGGTTGAGCAAGCGTAAATAAAAATTGTAGCATACGATTTAAATCTTGTTTGCTTTTCTACATGTACATTTTTAAAGAGTGTGCACTTCTTTATTATATCCCTAATGTGGAAAGAACTGCCCTGCTTAACGTAGACATCAATTTCTCCGTAAAGCATTGTCAAATGTCCTTGTGACTAGTACCATTGTAAAGAAGGCTCTACAACCAGATATTGGAGACCTTTATTACCTGACAATGCCCGTTGACCCTATGCTTTAACCAGGGAAGGTACCAGTTGATGAGTGAGTGTATTCAAAAACTCTTAAATATCATCACAGGACATTTAAGATACTGGCCAATACATTCACCTATATATCTGTAATTCAATATATCCCTACGCAACACGGTACACTAACTATATAAGCCAAACAATAAGTAGATTTTGTCAAACCAATGAATGCACATAAAGGGAAGCAATTCGAATAATCGATCGTCACAACACACAGAGCGGATTCACGTGTTAGTCTGCGAACATTGCAATAACCATCAGACAAAATCATAGTTTGATCAGTTTATCGTCTACCGTACGTTTTTTTTATTAAAACTTCATACATGTATGAACAGCGCTGTTTTGTATTTGCAGTAGGACACGACAGGTTAACCGCTTATCCATTTCTTTGTCCGTCTATTCCGCGCCTACTAGATATTGAAAGATGCAAAATCAAATAGGCCCATTTTGAAACAATGTTTCATTTTTTAATAAATTGATCAAACGACAACTTCATCTGATGGTATTGGAATGTCCGCAGACTAACAGGTATTTAAGGCTGCCATGAATCAGTAATTACAATTTGACTTGCATTTCTTTTATTACCAGTCAATGCGTATTGGTGATGAGCCGCTTCCGACACTATTGCAAACTCGGCGACTTGAAAATGTCTTAAAAGTTTCGTATAGAATTACTCTGGATTCACACAGCTCTATTTGTTAGGCTACTCGTTACTTATATTTTTCAAATAACTAGACACGGAATCAGTTATTAGAAACGAGTACCAACTGTTAAGTTAACCATTGCTTAAATTTTAAATCAAGATATAACTTGTGCGCAAAACTGGTGTGCTGTTTTGAGTTTACTCTAAATAGATTTTAGTATTTTGCCAACCTTAATACATAAAACGTTTTAAAACGTTTTTTTAAACTGCACAAATACATCGCTGTTTGCTCAACCTCTGGTTAATGTTTCGACAAACCGGATCCAGGTACAACCGGATACGGGTACATCCGCCAATGAGGCAACAAATGAATGTTGCTATGACCTTTAAGTAAAAAATTCTAAAGGGACATGCCAAAAAAATGCCAATATCAATTTGAAGAGCATTTCATATTAACTCATTGATAACATAACAAACATCATTTAAGACTCTTGACTTGTTTGGTTTTTTTGAAAGATAAACGGCCTATTGTAGAGTTTATTGATCAGGTAGTGTTAAGGATTTGGAAAGTTTTCACAATAACACGATCATTGTACCACTTCTTTGCATTGTGAAAAACGCATAAAAGATAAAAACGGATGTTTCGTCAACTTCTTTGCCTGTATATTGATCCTTATCAGTTCAATCTTAACTTTATTGATGCTAGTTCTGAAATTGCAAGAATGTTCAATTTTATATAACATCTTTCAACATGCAACAAAGCGAAACTACTCTAACACGCTATCCTTCGTCATTGTTCATACTTTAATAAAACTGCTAATAAAACTTCTCTTAACAGACCATATATCAACGCTAAACTGAGATGCATTGTGTCGTTTATTCGTTAAGACCATACAATTTAAAATGAGTGAAACATAATTATAGTACCTTGTTTTGATGGTTGATCATCGTCGGATGTTATTGATACCTAAAGTTTTCGTGTAGGTTCATATCTTTGTACTGAATTGCAATGAACAATTAAGGTCAAATTTAAAAAGTCAAAACGTATGTGATAACAGTTTATACAGTAACTTAATATTACGTCATATGTTTTGTGTGAACTCAATCTTTTTACGTTTGATATTTCAATGTTCATAACTTGATTCCAGCGGTTCATAACTTGATTCCAGCGATAAGTAAGTAGTTTCGGCGATAGAATGACTAAATATTAACCAGTAACAATCCGTAAGTTTTCCTAGTATGTAAATATAGATGACAAGAATATGTACACTTATTTATGATAAAATCCTGTTCCCCACAGATTGCATGTCGTTTTATAGAATACATGTAGAACAAGTCGCTAGGACGAGAAAATTTAAATCATGCAAAAAAACTCGCGCGTTTCATACTCAAAAGTAAAGGGTGAATCAATTTTTAATTACACCAAATTTAAAGCAAACAATACTTGTAATGGGTTGGTTTTCCCAATTTAATATCAGCTTTGTTAAATTAACTCAATTAAATTTTCTTCTTCCAATGTGCCCACAATAAATGTTTAAAAGCCTTTTATAAACTGATTCTACCGGGTTCTACCGGTATCAAATATAATGTTTAAAACGTTTCTGTTTACTCCCAATGCTATTAAATGCATTGTTTTGTTAAACTCGACAATATAATTGAAGAAGTTTCATCTTCCGAATTAACATTATCAATAACAAAGTCTGTTTTTGTTTTGCAGCAGTCGATTGTGAAAAAAGAGTTTCAAATTTTATTGATTATCTGTGACACGGAAAGCTATTCAATCCTGGCTACAGAAAAATAAAAGAGCCCTCGCTTGTTGTTTTAAATTTTTGTTTTGCTATTCAATCTATCATTTGACAACAATATTCTGTAAAACGTTGATTGTGTAGCGCAATGAGATTTGAACATTTTCATCTCCTTTTTTGCTGAGGAGTCAACCGTGACAAAATCATATTAAACATCGACCGTAAAGCATGATATCCCCAAAGTTCTCACATCATGTCGCAGTAGTTCGCTGAAGGTGTGTCTACAATTATAGTACAAGAATACCATTGATGCAAAGCATCAAAGGGCGCCGAAAATAGTTTTGTACATGTGTGGCGTTAAATAGCTAAAATTAGCTTTTTGATAAGCAATCATTATTAGTTTGATTTGAATGAAAAATTTTATGAATATTTGCAGAAAACATTTAAAATCATGGTGGTTTTAAAGCTGAAAAAAAAACAGAAGAAAAATTATTTTAAAAAATTGGGCTTGACCGGGATTTGAACTCCACTAGTTAAATCTTACCCACTACACCACGGAGACTGACTTTAAAGCACGTGGTAAAAAATAAGCTGATATTATAATTTTGCAAAACCGATAAGGGAGAAGTTGTTTTACGTTTTCGTATTTTTTCTAAAAGGTATGAAAAGGGACATTACAATTAAACAATTACGTTTTAATGAAGGAAATGTGTATAATCAATATTTTAATGTCTATTTCGTATTATTTTAGCATACAGTTAAAACCATTTTTCTTCGCATTCTAATAACCGCTCCTAGCATGTACTTCCGGAAAAACTATTCCATAATAGGCCGCCGCCGTCATCGGCGGCGCCAATAATGCGACAGTTTACCGAAATTTTTTCTCTTGTAACCAGTGTTTTGAGCACAAAGAATAATCTAATGGCAATCAACCCAAGTTTGTCATACATTTGTATATTAACCGCTTCAGATACGACACTTTAGAGTTTGGGCAATTTTCCTATTAGAACTAACCAATAGAAACAGGTCTTACAAATAAGATATTTTGTCTTTATTCACCAATATTATGAATTAAAACTTGGTTCTTAATTACATAAAATAGAGCATCATGAATTAATCGGCCTTGTATCATCAATATAAGAGTTATACATTTAATTTAGTAAATTGTTTTGTTCTGAAATTCAATCATAATGAATGAATGAATGAATGGATTTCATTGCAAAAACAATGCCTCTCAGCCCGGGAGACGATCTGGTTGGTGGATAAATGTATCAAGGGTTATAAATCATATGGAGTAAACTTTGTTTAAGGCAATTCATTATCTGATGATTGCTCACAAACATTTCTAAGAAGAGGCAGAGACATCGAAAGTAAGACACCTGTCTAGTGATATTTCTGAAGATGCACCATATTAAAACATAAAGCATATTTATACAGGTGAAATCAACACTAATTCTAAAACTCCACTGACTTGATTATTGATTATTTTCACATATTACAAATTCAACTTGATTGATCTTTGCCTTTTTTCGTCAAACGAATGAAATAAATGAGGTGTATGTTACACTAACATTTCCTGCTACCGAAAGTACTGAGGACTGCAAAATATAAGCAAAAAACTGTACTACACTGGTAAAATATGAAATGTCATTTAAATTGCATGATCATTACAAGTAGTGTGTAAATTGATGTGACGTTTATTAGTAGCCAATGATAAGATCATGTTAAACAGTCCATGTTAACACTCGCTTATTGAATACTATATACGAGCTAGATCGAGCAACAATTCCTTATGACACGAATATTGTGTTTTTAACAATTCTGATTGACTCTCATATCTAAAAGAAATGAATTTGATCGATAAAAAAAGATTGATGCGACTATCTTGTCCTTAATAAATGGTCTCATGCGTTTGTGTTTACGAGACAGTTACTTCACAGATTGTTGGAAACCCGTATCCCGGGTGCTCACATTCGAACCGAGCCCACTGGTAGTCATATGCATCAAAGAACAAAGCACAGCTGCAGCTATCCGCCGTATTGAGCTCCTTAAAGTCTGTGAAATTAACAAGGTCTTCCGATCCGTAATACCTCCAGACCCCTTGTTCGGGGCAGTCCGTGATGCCAATATACCAAGCCCATGTTGCTGAAATATAGCCATAAACTTGACCATAATTAATATGTACGATGTGTTGCAATTTACTGAAACTAAACAATGTACAATCTCAGTATGCTACTGTACATCTAGTAATAAACGTTTTGTGCGATATTAAACAAAATACTTGCTACAGTTTGTCATTGGGCGAGTATTGTGAACATTTACTTAATATATTGCACCAAAATGATATTGTTAATATAACTGTTATATTAACATTTTTATTAATATTTGTTTTCAAATGAATACTTTTCGGGAGTAAACATGTACATAGAATACGAATTTAACAGATAACATTATAAAGATATGAGCATCATGTTGTGATTATTGCACATATTTTTTCACTCCAAAAATACAGGGTTAACTTTTGAATCATATAACATTATCTTACAATGTTACAATAAAAATGAGCCATTTGTTTTGTCCACAGTCGGCTGTTTATACCATCAGTATTTCGAGCAATTCAATGCTTTGATTAAACGAGTGCTTGTTTCGGATTGAAGATGTGTGTATACATGAATGTATAAGAAATGTATTGCAGGAAAATTCAAATTAATTTTTCTGAAATATTACTTCGTAATGTATTTAGATGAATAGAAAATTATTAGAAACTGAATACATGTACCTACATGTAGGTGTTTGTTTCAAAAACAAACATTTTACAACAATATGTGTACAACATTTGCCGCATTTTTCACAACCCCTTATTCTTTAAGAATCTTATATTTGACTTTATTCTTTTGTAACTGGCCCTGTAACTCATATTCATTACGTCCGGCATTTAATGAAATACTAGTTTATTTAAGAACTTGCTTACACGTGTCCGCCTTCACGTACTCTTTCAAGAACTCGTTCTCCACAGAGGTCTCAATGTATACAGCATGACCACCTTCGGATTCACACTCAGCCTGACAATGTCAAGAAATAGTTTTAAACAGTTTTCCTAAAAATCCAGAAACTTGTGATTAAATATTTTATTCAAATGTCAAAATAGTCTGCATTCTTCGATTTTAACAAACTGGCTCTTTGACAAAAACATGAGTTTTGCAGAAGCTATTTATTTTACTCTTAAACTCAACTAGTATACTTAAAAAAATTAAAAACGCAACCATGAATTTGGCGTGTTGTTTGTTTTAATTAAAAGTGTAATTTGCAAAATTCAAGAAGCCCATGCTTTTTGCCATTCCTTGGTTTCATTGAACACGTTAATTACAAAATTCAAGCAGAATTTCATTTGTAAACGTGAACAATTTTGCACAAAGAGCAACACATATACAACATATTGAAATGGTTGCGTTTATAAAGTTGTTAAGTCTTAATTTATAATTACTTTGATAGTTAAGTCATTATCATGGCATCATCTTGTTAGTGTGATACCCAATTATCTGAGTAATGATAATTGAAGAAATTAATTTGCATAAAATATGCATAAATATATAGAACTTTGACTGGATAGAAACACAATAAAATTTACCGCCCCAATGGGGAACCAATCGTGTGAGCTTAGTTTGTAGCAAGATCGCATGAAGCCTGTCCAGTCATATTCACAAGCTTAAATGAACAAAAATGACGAATTTAGCATAAAACATTGTGGTACTGAAAATGTTATTTATACAGTTAATCGAAGCTGCTGTGAAAATATTTCATTCGTGAACACCTTAAGTTGTTAATCTGACCCGTGACTTTCACCCAAACAAATACACTTATATCAATCAATTGTGATTTTGTTGCGCACAAACCGCCGGTTTTCTAACCTCACTACGAATGTTAATATCTTGTAAGATATAAAAAAAAATAAAAAACAGTGTCATATTTTCAGCCGGCAAAACTCAATACAAAAAAAATAAATGCTTACCTGAAGACAATTAGTCATTGCACTCTACAACTGAAATTAAACAAAACAAATTTAAATGAATTGAAATATGTTATAATAAATGATAATGATATTTTACTCACAAGGGTATAACTGGTAATGTATATTTCCGTCCGCGGGTGGCAATTCAACAGCTTGTGAGCTCGTGTACACGGTGTTACACCCAAAACATCTCTTTGTGTTTTCTGTGTAAAATATTGTGTAACATGTGTTGGTTTTCTCACATAAAAAAGCACAACTGAATTTAGTTTCCACATCCTCCGAAAACAGATGATCGTCTGCCGAGCACGTGACGTCATCGAGATCTGTGTTCCTTGCGAATTTAAGTGTACTAACAGATTTCGTTACCCCTAATACAAATGAAAACGTTGCAGTCAAGAACACCAAAGTAAAGATATACTGCATACTTGAGTTCTTGCTCGAGAAACCCAACTTTCATCGAATCCAGCCACGTAAGTAGATAAGATCATTAAAGCTAATGGACCTGTTTCATTGACAATGGGTGTCAATAAAAATGAGCTCACCAGTTTATCGCTCCACTGCTTTACTTTTAAAAAAGACAATTTACAGTCTGTGATTGATTTTTCAAGTAATTTGCATAACTGCTTATTTTCTTTGATGGTAGAGTTTTGTTAACTTTTTATTAATGGACATTAACTTGTCAATTACAGATTCTGAATGGTTTACAACTTTAAAATACCCTATATATAAGCATTTTTATCAAACTATAGAGATCGAACAGATTTGGATATTCTTGCAAATACCATGTATGTTTTAGGGTAATACTGAACAAATTGTACGTATCATCCAGACTATATGCAAAGCAAAAACATTAAAAATTAAAAGAAAAAAACTACATATTACTTAATACTTAATATCATGTTGAAACTTTCTAAGAATGTATTTCTATGTAAGAACAAGAGCCATGTTACACATGGTTAATCCCCCCGCCGGGAAGAAGTTACCTGAAGGTTGTACTTTCGTACATTTTACTTGGTGAAAGGAAATCCTTAAAAAGCCGTATAGTTATGGTCATGCTGAGTACAGTTTTCAAGTAAGTGGAAAAAGAATAAGGCAATGAAGAGAAGGTTTGCAAAATTATATTAATGTTCATTATCAGTATAGGTATGATATTTTTCTATTTGACTTAAAGTAGGCAAGGTAGAGTTATTGTTCTTGCACACTGCACTTCCTACCAATGTGCTATGTCAGTGTATTAAGTTTGAAGAAAATCCCTCAAGTACTTTTGGAGTTATGCTCCGGAAATTATTTTTCAAGTAAGTCTGATAAAGGGGAATAACTCTAAAAGTAGGCAAGGTAGAGTTATTGTTCTTGCACACTGCACTTTCTACCAATGTGTTATGTCAGTGTATTAAGTTTGAAGTAAATCCCTCAAGTACTTTTGGAGTTATGCTCCGGAATTTATTTTTCAAGTAAATCTGATAAAGGGGAATAACTCTAAAAGTAGGCAAGGTAGAGTTATTGTTCTTGCACACTGCACTTCCTACCAATGTGCTATGTCAGTGTATTAAGTTTGAAGAAAATCCCTCAAGTACTTTTGGAGTTATGCTCCGGAATTTATTTTTCAAGTAAATCTGATAAAGGGGAATAACTCTAAAAGAAGGCAAGGTAGATTTATTGTTCTTGCACACTGCACTTTCTACCAATATGCTATGTCAGTGTATTAAGTTTGAAGTAAATCCCTCAAGTACTTTTGGAGTTATGCTATGGACAAAACTTTTAAAGTAAATCTGATAAAGGGGAATAACTCTAAAAGAAGGCAAGGTAGAGTTATTGTTCTTGCACACTGCACTTCCTACCAATGTGCTATGTCAGTGTATTAAGTTAGAAGAAAATCCCTCAAGTACTTTTGGAGTTATGCTTCGGACAAGTAAATCTGATAAAGGGGAATAACTTTAAAAGTAGGCAAGGTAGAGTTATTGTTCTTGCACACTGCACTTTCTACTAATGTGCTATGTCAGTGTATTTAGTTTGAAGAAAATCCCTCAAGTACTTTTGGAGTTATGCTTCGGACAAAGTTTTTCAAGTAAATCTGATAAAGGGGAATAACTCTAAAAGTAGGCAAGGTACAGTTATTGTTCTTGCATACTGCACTTCCTACCAATGTGCTATGTCAGTGTATTAAGTTTAAAGAAAATCGCTCAAATTCTTTGGGAGTTATGCTTCGGACAAAGTTTTTCAAGTAAATCTGATAAAGGGGAATAACTCTAAAAGTAGGCAAGGTAGAGTTATTGTTCTTACACACTGCACTTCCTCCCAATGTGCTCTGTCAGTGTATGAAGTTTGAAGAAAATCGCTCAAGTACTTTTGGAGTAATGCCGGACAAAATTGGGACGGACGCACGGACGGACGCACGGACGGACGGAGACCATTTCTAATATCCCCTTCGCCTTCGGCGGGGGGATAAAAAAAATCAGCACAATGTCATTTAAATTAAGTCGTAGGAGATTTACAATGTAACTGCGACATTTAACGTTTAACTGTTAACGTTTTTTATCTAATGAAATATTTATTGATTTCAGTCAGTCGTCTGCTCCCACATTGTTGTGTTAATAGCCGGTTCAGAGACTGCATGTTGTGTTTTTTTTTTCTTGCACGTGGTGTACACCCCGTAAGCAACCTATCTGAACAGTTTCCATTGGTTCTGCACCCCCGTTTAAAACAATAAAAGATAACCCCGGAAATTTAACGGCTAGTGTTGACCGTCCGAAAATAAAGTATGCAAAAAAAAACATGCATTTGGACATTGAAAGTTAATGGATAATTTTGAGAACCCCAGAAAGTTGTGAAAAATGACATTTTAAGCATTGCCTCCCTTTGTTTCTCAGACGAACCCTGCAAACGGGTCAGGTAATACATTTTCGCACCACAGCAATATATTTTCCCACAACACCATAGCAATACATTTTCCCACCACATCAATACATTTTCTCTCAACATCAGTACATTTTCCCACAACATTACATTTTCCCACCACATCAATATATTTTCTCTCAGCATCAATACATTTTCCCACCACAGCATTACATTTTCCCACCACATTAATACATTGTCCCACCACAGAATTACATTTTCCCACCACATCAATACATTTTCTCTCAACATCAATTTCCCACCACAACAATACATTTCTCGCCTTTTATTCAAAAAAGGGGATCTGGATCTCAAAGGGACATTTAAGTTTCCTGCCTCGATAGCCTAGTGGTAAACGAGTTTGAATCATATGAAGGAGGTCTTTGTTCGATGCTATTATTTTTCATAGTTAAAGGTTTCATTATTTCTTAGTGTGACTATGGTTGTTGGTATAGGTCCTGGTCTTGATTATATTTTGGAATCACTCTTGGTAATCTATAGTTGCAATGTCTTTTGTTTTCGCAAGGGCGCTACACTAAAAACAAGATAGATGATCCCGCTTTCCACAGGCGATTTTTCTCAGGCGAGTTTATAGTTCCGGCCGACCCTAGAATTTCTCCTCAGGTGAAACTACCAAGACGCCTAACAGGCGCTGATTGAAGATGCAGATGAAGATACAATGGAATCCGGGTACTAGACCCTAGCTCTTTACAAATACACCTATTTATTCTTTACCGGTGTATAGCACCGATACACGCGAAACTTCCTCTGAGTTTCGATCAAGTTCATGTCTAGGCGAGTGGAAAACACTGAAAATGCGTTTCTAAAATTTCCAGTGCCCCGGCCGAGATTGGTAGTCCAGAACGTTAGCCATTCGACTTCCCAACCGCCCACTACTTGCTGTTTGAGGAAGGGAATTGGAGCGCATGCAACATAACACAAAAGGGGGACGTTTTTATAGAAGCTTTAATTGATTTCCTTTCAGTCAAACAGATTGCTGTAAAACGTTGAATGAAAATAAATTACAAACATTACGAAATGTGCTCTTCTACAAACAAATTAAAAGCCCAATCACTTTTTATACAAACATGTTAATGCATTATTGTTGAAGTTATTGAACTCCTGTAAAATCTATTGAAACATCGCCGCGATAACAAAATCATCGTTTAAAAACACAATGCTACGAAAAATGCATTTTAACCATTATACAACATAAATAATAATAATTGGTCTTGAGTGGGGTTGTTTGCATAAAACGTTTTATTCGGGCTTCAAACATTGGTTTCCGTTCAATAACTTGAGTTAAGAGTGACCAATTGTAATGAAACTTGGTGTGTAGGTAGCTGGCATAGAGACGCAGCTTGGGATTGCATCTGGGGTCACTAGGGTCAAGGTCAAGGTCACTGTTACTAAAAATAGAAAAACGGTTTCCGCTCAATAACTCCAGTAAAGAGTGACCAATTGCAATGAAACTTGGTGTGTAGGTAGCTTGCGTGGGGAAGCAGCTTGGGATTGCATTTGGGGTCACCAGGATCAAAGTCAAGGTCACTGTTACTAAAAATAGAAAAATGGTTTCTGCTCAATAACTCCAGTTAGGAGTGACCAATTGCAATGAAACTTGGTGTGTAGGTAGCATACGTGGAGACGCAGCTTGGGATTGCATTTGGGGGTGTTTGTTTTTTTTAAGTTTTATGTATTTTTTTTAGTATTTTAATTGTTTTAAGCCAAAAATAATTTGGCGGTCAAGGTCACTACTAAAAATAGACTTTTTTTAGTTTTTTAGTTTTTTAATTATTTTAAGCCAAACAATTTTTTGGGGGTCAAGGTCACCTACTAAAAATAGATTTTTTTTTTGTTTTTTAATTATTTTAAGCCAAAAATTTTTTTTAGGGGTCAAGGTCACCAACTAAAAATAGATTGATTTTTTTTTAGTTTTTAAATTGTTTTAAGCAAAAAAAAAAAATTTGGGGTCAATGTCATCACTAAAAATACTTTTTTTGGGTCAAGGTCACTGGTTTTAAAAAAAGATTTAAAAAAAAATATGCAAAAGAAAAAAACATTCTTTGCCGATGGGGGGGGGGGAGGGCGGGGGGGTGAAATATGCAAAAGAAAAAAACATTCTTTGCCGATGGGGGGGGGGGTGTCAAGGTGACTGTTTTTTATAATTCTACAATTTCTACAGGCGCCGTTTAAACCTGCTTTGGCGGCATTGCCGCGTCTTCTTGTACTAATTTATAAGGTCGATTGTGAAACAAGTTATACAACTTAAATTAATCACTCACGACACCTCATTCCTGATGGTATCCATCGCCATGAGGGTATGAGAGATGAAAAGCCAGCTTCCCTTATAATGCTGAGCGCCAAGCAAATGGGCTACTGGTACCATGTTTTACGTATTTGGTATGTCGCGGCCAGGGAGCGAACTCACGATCCCTCCCCCTCCCACCCCCGCACTCAAAGCGGGCGCTCTATCATTAGGCTATCGAGGCTCGCGGATTGCACTAGTGTTGTTCATGTAGTGCATGTAGATTTGTAGTACATCTGTTAAATAAATGTCCAGTTAGAAACATTGTCCGATATTGTGACCTATAAAGAGGCATACCCTAAAACTGGTTAGAATTTTAATACATATAACCTCAAATAGAATTGAAAGGAATGCCATAAACCCTCAAAGTTTCAGCTAAAGATTTCAGCAGATATCAGACAAGTAAGTTGTAGTTGGGGGGGGAAAATCTTCATTTTGTGAGTGGGGTTGATAGCGATTGATTATAAAGGACGCTATGCCGGCGTTTTGAGGACAGATGAGACATATTTCGATATACAGTCAAACCTGTGAACAAAGACCACTGTTTGGAAGTTACGCATGTGGCATTTGTTTGCAGGTGGTCTTTATTCACAAATGTCTCTTATTTAGATGAATAACCCCGGTGATGTCCCTGCTGGTCATTATTCGCAGGGTGGTCTTTATTTGGAGTTGGTCATTAACACATGTTTGACTGTAAGTTATTCTGAAATTTGCTTTTATTTATCATTTTACGTACATCTAGATGCTGTTTTGACGCTTTCGAGAAAATAATTTGCTAGTTGTAGAGAATGCGCCTTTAATGCTCTCATATTATCATAACTCATGGTCTTTGAAATAAATCTTGTCATAGTCACAAGGCCAATGATTACGGAAGCCCAATAGTGCCACTTTGTTTGTTTTTTTAATTGATTTTTTCAACATAACTAAGTTGAATATTCAAGATACTAAGTTGAAAATTCAACTTACTAAGTTGAATATTCAACTTATTACGTAAAAAATTCAAGAAACTAAGTTGAATATTCAAGATACTAAGTTGAAAATTCAACTTACTAAGTTAAATATGCAGTCTAGTTGAAAATTCAACTGCTAGTGAATTCAAGATACTAAGTTGAAAATTCAACTCACTAAGTTGAAAATTCAAGATACTAAGTTGAATATTCAAGATACTAAGTTGAAAGTTACTAAATTGAAAATTCAAGATGCTAAGTTGAATATTTAAGATACTAAGTTGAATATTCAACTTACTAAGTTGAATATTCAAGATACTAAGTTGAATATTCAAGATACTTTATTGAAAATTCAAGATACTTAGTTGAATATTCAAGAAACTAAGTTGAACATTCAACTTACTTAGTTGAAAATTCAAGATAGTAAGTTGAAAATTCAACTTACTAAGTTGAAAATTCAGCTTACTAAGTTTAAATTCAACTTACTAAGTTGAAAATTCAAGATACTAAGTTGAATATTCAAGATACTTAGTTGAAAATTAAACTCACTAAGTTGAAAATTCAAGATACTAAGTTGAATATTCAAGATACTAAGTTGAAAGTTACTAAATTGAAAATTCAAGATGCTAAGTTGAATATTTAAGATACTAAGTTGAAAATTCAACTTACTAAGTTGAATATTCAAGATACTAAGTTGAAAATTCAAGATACTTTATTGAAAATTCAAGATACTTAGTTGAATATTCAAGAAACTAAGTTGAACATTCAACTTACTTAGTTGAAAATTCAAGATAGTAAGTTGAAAATTCAACTTACTAAGTTGAAAATTCAGCTTACTAAGTTTAAATTCAACTTACTAAGTTGCAAATTCAAGATACTAAGTTGAATATTCAAGATACTTAGTTGAAAATTCAACTTACTAAGTTGAAAATTCAACTTACTAAGTTGAAAATTCAACTTACTGATTTTAGTACTTAGTATCGTGAATTTATAACTTAGTAAGTTAAATTTTCAACTTAGTAAGTTGAATTTTCTACTTAGTAAGTTGAATTTTCAACTTAGTATCTTGAATATTCAACTTAGTATCTTGAATATTCAACTTAGTATCTTGAATATTCAACTTAGTAAGTTGAATTTTCAACTTAGTATCTTGAATATTCAACTTAGTATCTTGAATTTTCAACTTAGTTATGTTGAAAAAATCAATTTAAAAAAAAACAAAGTGGCAGTATTGGGCTTCCGTAAATGATAAATTGTAAAAGTAGTTCAAATTTGCAATCATTATCATGTGAAAAATCAATGTTTTCGGGTATAAATAAGATCGCAGAAAAAATTCTTACAGTAGCTGACCGAAATTCACAAGCGCTATGTGGTTAAAGGTTTTGCTTGTCTGTTCTGCGGCTCTACCGGGGTTGAGCTCCAATATCGCCGGGGTGAAAACAACTGAGAAGTTCCAACATTCTACAATCTTGGACAGTGATAGCAATTACATTCTGTTTTGGAATTTCAATGACACTCACGTGACTTTCGAAACGCACGTGCGAACTAGAGGTAGGAGTTTAAAGCTTTATACATACTTTCTGTCTAAACATTATCCTGCTGAATGGACTCGTCCTTCTTTAAGGTTTGGTCATTACCACTGAGTGTTCATAAGGGTGTTAACTAAATATTATATTGACTGAATAGCGAACAATGCAGATCATGATCAGACTATACAGCTGCGGAGACTGATCTCGACTTGTTCTGATCTCGACTTGTTCTGGTCTCGACGGCTGAACCACTTGCCACCAGCAAGGACATGAGTGAATGATATTTGAGTAAGGTGTTTCCTATAAATTGTCAGTGACTCGTGTGAAAATGAAATCTAAATGCACACGTACGGATGGGGACAGAAATATTCGGTCAATGTGGTTGGAATGTGCACGTATATAAATTACAGCTTGACTTTAAATATCTTCTGATGCACGTGTTTATGTATTGTTTAGTAATATTTTTCGGACCGTAGAAAGAATTAAGAACGTTTCGTATATATACAAAGGAAAAGAAGCTATACATTCTCACGGACCTATATGCACATGTTTAAAGGTCCGTGGCATTATTTAACGATTAAATACATCACGTTTTCCACGGGCTACACGTGCGGTAAAAAAATGTTCAAAGACAATTTCGTGTTAGAATCAGAATAATAAATGCCTCTATGTCAAAAACAGTATACTTGCAGTGTTTTATTCTTTATTGCCATGAAACAAAACAATACGACTGAACAAATGTAAACAAAGCACATTACATGAAACTAGTAGCAAAACCAAATACAAATGTAATTATGTTTTAAACATGATGGTGAAAATTTGGTTAAACTTTCATTCCGTCTTCAAAGTCAGAGAACGTGGCTATGTTGAATGTAGTTTTCCACGTTCTGTAAGACACGCTGGCAAACTATTTAAACAGTGACATATCGCTTATATAGCATATTACCTATCATACGAATCTTTATTTTTACCAAACTGGTTATCAGAAAGGCACATTTTCTGAACTGTTTGCTGTTTTTATCTGACCTTTGATACGTAAGTTGTCCTTATTTTCTCAACTACCTTTATTTATGGTGGATGATTTATGCCATGTTGTGTTGATGGAAAACACGAAAACCCGCCAAGTAGCTATTTTGTTGTGTTTTCGTGTTTTTGACTTTTCGACATGGCGGTGCGAAAAGTCGAACACACGACAGATTAAAGGCGAAAACACGACACGAAAAGGGCGAAAACCCGACGTACTTTTTAGGTTTTGCCCTTAATTTGTCGTGTCTTCGACTTCCGGAGCGAAAAATCGAACATACAAAAACACGACAAAATAGCTATTTGTCGACTTTTCGTGTTTTCGACTTCCCGCAGAAAATGTCGAAAACACGACATGGCATAAGTTAGCCACCATATTTAAATGCTTAACCTAATGATAACTTCATCGTATGATCATCGTATAATTATTTGTCATAGTATGAAAAATGACAAGAGATAAATACTTTTATCAGTGTCTGTTCACCCTATCGCTGTTGAATAAATAACATCGCAGGCATTTGGACAAACTCAAGTTATGAGTAATCGGCCGGCTGGTCACATCACAAGCTACATTTTGAACTGTAGCGCATTCTTTCATGATGGAATTTTGAAATAACCATAATGTGAAATTTCAGAGGGTCAAATTTGAAAGTACAACCACAAATTCACAGAGTCATGCTGTGAGTACATGCACAATGTACATTGCATTCATCACACTGTCATCTAATGATTTCTATGTTTGTATTATTATTGTTTATTCTAAATATTTTTCGTCCGCATAAACATAATGCAACAATAAGTATTACATACATCAACGCATAATATACTGTTTTGAAAACACTGTTGACAGAGTTTGCGTCTATAGAACACTATATGCGCACATCATGCAAGCGAACGGATACAGAGATTTTAACTTTAACCTACCATGCTGGTAGCAAATAATTCCGAATTTGAGACAGGCGCAAATCGAAATTAGCCTGTACATTCGAGTAGTACCAATTCGTCTTTTATTCCATAAATTGTTTTCCTGTGCAAAATGAAAGTCGTGCTAGCATTATTGGTCCGCGTCCGTGGTCAAGAGGTTAAACTCGCTGACTTGAAACCGCTGTAGCCTCTCATAGATTGAGAGGCATGGTTTCGAGCCAAGCTCTCTTTGTTAGAAAGTTTGGGTGTTTCTTACGGAGGTTAGTGGGCATAGTACTAATTCTTCCAAAAAACGATGATTAGGTAAACTTAGTCCGCCTGTTTAAAATAACCGAAATGGATAACGGCAACCCAACAACTTCAACCAGCATTTAATGGTTCATGATTGCGACCTTACAGGGCTAGTATATTTCGACCGTTAATACATGTATACAAATCTACAATTTATGACAGATCTTTGATATTTAGCATATACAATTCTTTAATGTATGCAAATCTTTACTGAATGTAGTTTAAAAATTATTTTTACAGCTTGTCACTTCATTGTTGTCATTTTTTTCATGCTGTTGTTTTTGGAAATGTTTAAAGGCGTGACTTTGGTATTTTTCTGATGAGCAATAATGTTGATCCTGTTTCTCATAATAATTTTAGATGTGGCTACGGTCTTCATAAATTCCTTTGACATACAAATAAATATAAAAATGTGCGAATCGCAAGATGGTGTCGCATGAATGTCATTATAACGCGGGAGTCTACTACTTCAAAAATTCTATTAATTATTTTAACAGGATGGGTTGGTCTAGGTTTGTCCGGGAATGGCAACATGTTTCCCGGGGACGTGGCTGTCGGCTGGGTACTCGACGATGGATCAGTTCATTTCTCTGTAAGTATATAATACCAATATGTCTAGTCTATTAATAGATCTGAAGAAATAACGAGCGAATCATAGATTAAAATAAAGCCCCGATGGATTACTAAATGTCCATAAAGTACTAGTTTTTTAATATAAGACACCAATGTGGTACGTAAATCTTATGACGTTCCAGAATAGCGCTCTGTAACACCGGATACAGCTCCTTTCGAATACAGCTCCCCATGGAGCTGTATTCGGTGCACATTAACGAATACAGCTCCCTTGGTGTAGCGGAGCTGTATTCGAACCAAAACATATGCACATTAGAATAAAGCTCTCTATGTTTGATCAACGGATGATTAAATAACAGAAGTCTGAGTATGTGGTGATGTCTTTTGGCCAAATGAATTTATGTCTCCACTTTAGGAAGAAGTGTGGCCCTTTCGAAAATGTTTACGTCAATGACCAAATTGTAGTTCGAAAGCTTGGGTCTTTCTGTTCCAACATATATCTGTTGTCCTACCCTGTATGTTGTCTTATCAGTCCGTCTGTCCGGCCTGACACCCTGGTGTGAATGCTTCATTCCGTCAACACTTTACAAAGCATAAAACCACTTAAACTGCAGCCTTATATGCAACAGTTATGCATGAAAAAATTTATTTATGTTTATTGATAAAAATTTCTTCTTCAGTACCAACAAAAAGTAATAAAACCTCTAAGTTGCGTTCGACCGTTTGTCCAACACATACGAACAAAAAGACAAACATCCCAGGGCTAAGTACTGCATCCTAAATAGCGAGATGGATCCTTATTATTTATAATAAATTCCGTGCTGCAATGATACGCCTTAAATACACGTCTGTGTTGCATCGGATCAATGGGGAACTCTATTCGAAAAAAGGTACAAGAACACCGAATACAGCTCCCATTTGATTAGGGGAGTTGTATTCGTTAACGCGTGCCGAATACAGCTCTTCGGGGAGCTGTATTCGTTAATGTGCGCCGAATACAGTCTCCGGGAAGCTGTATTCGAAAGGAGCTGAATCCGGTGTTACAGCGCTCTAACCTATCAAGGTGTGACTTTTTAAGTCAAAAATGAACATGCACTTAAAAAAAACTATGTTTTAATTATATTCCAGTCTGGAACATAAAGTACGTAACTCAAGAGTCAAACTCAGACTATAGCTTTGATAGCCTAACGATAGTAACACGATACCAAAAGGCAACCACTGAATTTCAATAAAGTATAACAATTATCATAAAGAAACATAACGGAATAAGAATATATGTTGATATTTTACTAGCAACAAAGAAGTAATTCATGCAAACATAAACTTTCTAGGGTAATTTGATGTACACTTGCAAGAAAATATACCTATTATGTAAAATGTGTGTTGAAATATTAGCGCCGACGATCACCCGAATATCGGAAAATTTGAAGCCCGCGAATATTTCTGCACAAACAGTAATTGAAACTTTTGTTTGCATTCTATAGGACCGGCACACCGTTGGACATCAGATGCCGGTTATGGACAAGTCTCAGGACTGGATTCTACTTCACGGAGAGGAGAATGACTTCGGAACAGTCCTCAAGTTTGTCAGGAAAATAAACACATGTGACGATACAGAGGATGAAGTCATAAGTGTTTGTAGATCTTGTGTTATACTTCACTTAAGCAAAACTGCTTTGAACTTTTAATTTGAACATTTTTATTATTACTATTGTTTATAGTCCCGGCCGACCGTAGGATTTCTCCTCCGGTGAAACTTCCCAGACTCCTGACAGGCGCAGGTTGAAAAAAGAGATGCAGATACAAGGGAATTCGAGTACCAGACCCGAGCTCACCTTGATTATTTTACGTGCTCGGTGTATAGCACCGATACACTCGAGATTACCTCTGGGATTCTAGCCAGTTCATCTCTAGATGGTTGGGAAACACTGAAATTACTTCATTCTTGACTATAATTTATCAAAATTCGATGCGGCATCTTGTGTTTCATGCTTTCTTCTAAATATTGTGTTTTTTTTTATTGAAGCTGTTTTCGTGATTGACCTATATTTTCATGGTATTGGAGTCAGTTTCGGTAATCGTTTCAGAACATTTTTTCAACTCTGCAAAAAGTATATCTTATATTGAATCTGCTAACCAAAATTCCGTGTCAATAAGTTTTATTTTCCGTTTTCTTTGTGTCCCCATGTGCCCTGCTAAATATCTAAAAAGGACTTAATCAGATTACACTGATGTGCAGTTTGATCATTATCTGCACAAGTTTGGGTTAATCACTCTAAACGATTCAAAATGAAAAGATAAATTTTAAAATTGTATACAATGGTTAAGCACTTGTTCTAAATTTTACGTTGTTGAGAAGTTTTGTGAGTTTAACGCCTGTTTCAGTCGCATTTCGGTTATTTCTTGATTTGTCTACTTAATTGATTTTGGTTATATTTGCAGGAAGCGACATCACGTGTGATTTTTGCATATGGCGATCATGATCCTACGGACATGAACTCTATAACCTACCATGGCACCACACGAGGAACAAAGAGCCTTTCTTTACTCAGTCCGGACGTTGTTAAAGAAAATCAACCTATAAATATCAGGCATTATGATTTCTTGAATAACAATGTAAGTAGATAGTCAATTGTTTCCCTGCCCGAGTAAATAAATTTATAAAACACTGTTTCAAAAACACAAAGGGAGGTAAATGATCCGAGACTCTTGAACGACTTTAGTTTCTACGTGAATACATACATGTATAAGGAGTTTGATAAGGTTAAAGGTCACTGTCTGTAGATTGAAAGGGAAGCAATATGTGTTTCTAACAATGGTAAACGGTTTCTGTTGTCAAAACTGTAAATAAGTACTATTCGACAACTGTTTTAAAAAGCATGATGCAAACAGAAAATAATTGCACATTCATTCGGAAACCTCAAAATTCTTAACCAAAACTCACACTTCTCTAGATGTAAATTAGTACTATTGTCTAGTACTGTGGCTTGTATATCTGTATACATTTTCAGTATCTTGTACCATCAGACACAACAACTTACTGGTGCAGGGGATTCAAGATGCCCAAAATCGGAAAACATCACATGATCAAGGTAATATATTACCGGAACCGGAAGTACAATATTGTCAATGACAACAGTGGTACTAGGTTTCTGAGTGACATTTGTTTGGACTAAATACACATTTTATGGTATTGTTTTAAATAGTATGGTCAACTCATATGCGAAGGGAATTTTTCTACAAGTTTAAAGTAACGTTCATTTAGATATGTTTTTCTTCCATACGTTTCCGAGCTTATTTGGCTAAAAATGACTTTATTTGGCTAAAAATGACTTTATCAATGCTTGTTTAATTTATCATGTACATATAAAGTTGAATCAATGGCTACAACTAATCATTTTTAGCTCGACTATTCGAAGAATAAGGGGGCTATTGCACTCGCCCCAGCGTCGGCGTCGGCGTCGGTGTCGGCGTCGGCGTCTGCGTTGGTTAAAGTTTTATATAAATTTAGATATCTTGAATATTATCAAAAGTATTGAATTGAAACTCAAAGTATGTGTCTACCATCAACATCTACACCTGAGGAAACAATCGCCATAACTCTGTTTTGATTTTTGACAGATTTATGCCCCTTTTTAACTTTGAATTTTTGGTTAAAGTTTTTTATAAATTCAAATATCTTTAATACTATATAAGGTATTGACTTGAAACTCAAACTATATGTTTACCATCAACATCTACACCTGAGGAAACAGTCTCCATCACTCTGTTTTGACTTTTGACAGATTTATGCCCCTTTTTAACTGAGAATTTTTGGTAAAAGGTTTTATAAAGTCAATATAATTTATATTGACTTAAAACTCAAAGTATGTGTCTACCATCAACATCTACACCTGAGGAAACAATCATTAACTCTGTTTTGATTTTTGACAGATTTATGCACCTTTTTAACTTTGAATGTTTTGTTAAAGATTTTTTATAAAGTAAAATATCTTGAATACTATTGAACATATGGACTTGAAAGTTAAAATGTATCTTAACTATTAACATCTTCACTAATGTTTTTCATTTTTGACAGGTTTATGCCCCTTTTTAACTTAGAATTTTGTCACAGTTTTTACCAGACTAATATTGAAATACTTGATATGGCTTTCTTTTGAAATGTCATAGAATAATTATGCAGCATGCAGCGGTCATGCTTTTTTAATTCTATTCATATCAATTTTGAAAAGTTACAAAATTATTACAAAATTATTCTTGATCAAATATATTTATTTGAAATTATCCCCCTCTCCTCCCTCCAGTTGACTTGCAGAATCCAGAGTAAGGCTTTGAATGCAATGTACATTTACCATGGTCTTTGAACAAGTTTCATATCTTTGACCTTAATTCTTATAGACAATTTCACAATACTCCAGTTCTGAGACAAAAACCCCATTTTACCAACAAGCTTTTGAATAGTCGAGCGTGCTGTCATGTGACAGCTCTTGTTAAATTAGTGTTCATAGAAGCATGGCAATCTTGAAATCTGTGACAGTCTTAAATATTTATCAGCATGTTTGTTTAGTTATCTCTGGATTTGACTAAACAATTCTTAAAACTTTAACCAGTCTGAATAAGGGCGAAGGACTTACGTGATGTGGCGTCTTAATCTAATTTTACGCACATCTTACAAGATTATGAATGCGTTTTCTTCTAATTTCGTTGTAAAACATGTAAATAAGGTAACTCGTGGTCTTTTCCTTTCTTGTGAATATTTTACAATATTTCAAAATTAAAACAAATTTATTTAATTTGTTACTTATAACGTTCATTATAAAATACAAATGTATAACATTACATTATCATGTCTATGAATGTATGAATACCAGGTAACATGAACCAAAACAACGTTATTTTCACCATATTTGATATTCAACGTACAGTTACAAAAGGGAGATCACAGTGCACTATTCATCTATAATGCACTGACCTGTGCATACTGATCACCCGAAAACAAAGACCGCAATTGCATCTACCAAACAGTCGTTATTTACAGGTTTTACTGTATTTACCTTCAAGAATTAGATCTATGTGTTGGGCAAATATCTTCATACGTCAATGGTTAAACACATGTACATTGTATCTTATCTTTTATCTAGTTCGAAGCTGTTGTTACACCTGGGAACGAGCTAAACGTGCATCACATACTGGTTTATCGATGTAGAATCGACAACCCTGACTCTTGGAATGGTAAAGCAAGCGTTTGCTATGCTGGACAAAGGACCTTACCGCACTGTTCAAACATAGTCATAGCATGGGCAATAGGCGGTGAGGTAAGTTAACACAATATCGATTTAATATATGATCAAAATTAACACAGAATTAAGATGCGTAGTTCAAGATTAAATGAATTCACATTTTAAGTTCAATTTCAGGTAGTTAGGTAACAAACCGGATGGCACTCCCATTCTTCAAAAAGACACACTATAAACATAAGCTAACTTAAAAATATAAATAATTTATTGAAGGATAAGCGTGACTTAAAGTTTCAGAAAAAGTTTAAGCTATTTTAGGAAAATTATCGTATTAAGAGATATCGTTGTTCTATTAAACATTTATTTTACAGTCTTTCTGTACATGTTTGGTTGATAACGATAGTAGGTTGATATACTGGCATTTTCATACAGAACGGACAGGTTTTTTAGCTCACCTGGCTATGCCAGGGTGAGCTTTTCTGATCGATGATTGTCCGTCGTCCGTCGTCCGTCCGTCGTCCGTCCGTCGTCCGTCAACATTTTGATTCAAATGACATCTCCTCTGAAACCTCTAGGCCAATGTTGATAAAACTATGCAGGAATGTTCCTTGCATGAAGCTCTACCAAAATTGTTCAAAGAATTCCATTCCATGCAGAACTCTGGTTGCTATGGCAACAAATAGGAAAAACTTTAAAAATCTTCTTCTCTGAAACCACAAGGCCTAGAGCTTAGATATTTGGCATGTAGCATTGTCTAGTGGACCTCTACCAAGGTTGTTCAAATTATGACCCCGGGTCAAAATTGACCCCCCTGGGTGGGCCCTTAGTTTTTGCATAGGAAAATATAGGAAAAACTTAAAAAATCTTCTTCTCTGAAACCACAAGGCCTAGACCTTAGATATTTGGCATGTAGCATTGGCTAGTGGACCTTACCAAGATTGTTCAAATTATGACCCCCGGGTCAAAATTGATCCCGCACCGGGGGTACTTAGTTTTGCATAGGAATATATAGGAAAAACTTAAAAAATCTTCTTCTCTGAAACCACAAGGCCTAGAACTTAGATATTTGGCATGTAGCATTGGCTAGTGGACCTCTACCAATATTGTTCAAATTATGAGCCCCCGGGGTCAAAATTGACCCCGCCCGGGGGTCACTTAGTTTTGCATAGGAATATATAGGAAAAACTTAAAAAATCTTCTTCTCTGAAACCACAAGGCCTAGAGCTTAGATATTTGGCATGTAGCATTGGCTAGTGGACCTCTACCAAGATTGTTCAAATTATGAGCCCCGGATCAACATTGACCCCGCACCGGGGGTTACTTAGTTTTACATAGGCTTATATAGTAAAAACTTTTAAAATCTTCTTCTCTGAAACCACAAGGCCTAGAGCTTAGATATTTGGCATGTAGCATTGGCTAGTGGACCTCTACCAATATTGTTCAAATTATGACCCCCAGGTCAAAATTGACCCCGCACCGGGGGTCACTTAGTTTTGCATAGGAATATATAGTAAAAACTTTAAAAATCTTCTTCTCTGAAACCACAAGGCCTAGAGCTTAGATATTTGGCATGTAGCATTGCTTAGTAGACCTCTTTAAAGTTTGTTCAAATTATGCCCCTGGGGTCAATATTGACCTTGCCCGGGGGGGATCATTTGTTTTACAAAGGCGTATATAGGGAAAACTTATTTGGTATATAACATTATCTAGTGATCTTCCACCAGGCAAGTGGACTTGTACCAAGGTGAGCGATATAGGGCCATCTTGGCCCTCTTGTTTTATGTAATGTCCACTTGAAAATAAAGTTGTTTTTAATTATGGTACATTTAGTCCATGTTTTATATCTGGAGTATACAATCTGGTAGTCGTGCATGCTCTTTTAAAATAAATTGCATACGAATATTGTGCGTAAAGCAATGCATAAAAATAACAAAATTGATTACGTATTTTGTTTCAGCCCTTCTATTTCCCCAACGATGTTGGATTTTCCATTGGCGGACCCACTGACGATTTATTTTACATCATGGAAACGCATTTCGACAATCCGACGCGTAAAGCTGACATGATCGACAACTCTGGTATCAGGATCACGATTACGCCAGAACTACGTCATCATGAGGCCGCCATGTTACAACTCGGTCATGTCGTCGGCTATTCACAAATAATTCCACCTAGCAGAAAGAAATTTGTAACGAAGACCTACTGCAGCGCGGAATGTTTGAATGAGGTACATATGAGCATTGTATAATGCATGTGGCTATTTCCTACAAATCATGAATCTAGCATAAAATGTGTTGTAAACAACGGACCTATCTCCCGAATATTTCACCTAGTACGGCGTCAACAGTGCTCGGCTTAAACCTCCGGTGACGTCATAAATATGACGTAAACAACACGGACGTCGTCAAAGGCATTGTTGAACGTCGTACCAGTAAGAGCAGTTCATTCTTATTTTTATGATTTTTATATGCTAGAATAGCGTTCACGCACGAATTTTCATGTAATAACACCTGCAGAAACCCTCGGGATTTGTTGGTTCCCTCGCCCTTACGGACTCGGGCACCAATCATCCCTCGAAATTCTGCAGATGCTATAAGACGAAAAATCGCGCGTTAACCCTACAGACCAATTTGACTTTAAACTCATTCAGTTATTGGTGTCAGTGACACGCGTTTCATGTCTTTCATTGACACATTGTTCAACCTTTACATCTCCGATTTTATATGTTTCTAGGGTTTTAAGCAAAGCAACCTATCGGAGATAAAGTTCTTTGGCGCTGTCCAACACTCCCACTTGATCGGTGCTGCCATGACAACCCATCTCTATAGAAACGGTTCCGAGATAAAACCTCTTATGGATGATCCAAACTATGATTTCAACTTCCAGGCAATTCGTCCGTTTCTGAGGGAAGTTCCGGTATACCCGGTATGTAGATGACAACTAAGTTAACTCAAATTTTAACATGACTCACGATTTTGTCTCTTTATACAAAAAAAATGGTTTTATTTACATATCGTCAAAATTGCCGTCATATTGTGTCGCTTGACGTTTTATAAAAATCCGCATAGAAAGAAATCCTTTGAATTAATTCACCTTTTTGCAATATCTAGTCATCTTAGAGTCGAAATAACATCGTTTTAGAGTTGTTATCGTCTAATGAACAACTCTTTGTCGTTCTGATGCGTCTTCGTGGTTAATTACTGCACACCAGAACTCCAAATCATTGTTTATTGGACGATGAACACCGCTGGAACGGATATCATTTCATAAGTAAAGTTGTTTTTTTTTTTTGTTAAACAAATTGTATTGATACAATTCCAAGTCAAAACAACAGACGCTTGGAATCAGTAGAGCGATTCTGGATTAATAACTTGTGATCATTTTTTTATATTCAAATATAATGAGAACCCAGTATGCAGTCTCAACAAGTTTGATCTCTTAACGCATACTTTTTTAAAAAATGTCCCGTTTCTGTTAATGGCTCTATGGCTTTTAACCATAGAAGCAACATGCCGTTAACTCAGTATTAAACGAACTTCTTGGGACGGCTTATATTTGTTCCTGATATCCAGAGTATTTTATCATTCATATAGTATTTTCGTATTAAACGAAGGCAAAGAAAATTTGATCTTTATATCAGGATTTTCGCTATACCCGGAGTCGTTATAGCCGGGAGTTAACTGTAGATCATAAAGTCAACAGATATCTTATCACGTGTGTTACAACATTTGATATAGTCTTCTGAATTGATACTCTCATTCAAACACAAGCAGGAGTATTTTACACAACTCTGCTGCTATTGAATGTTTATGAAATGGTCCGATACCTGTACAATTTGACACTGCCCAAAATAGTTTATTGTATCAACAGGGGGACAGTTTCCAACTGGAATGTACATATGACTCTTCTAAAAGATCTGGGCTTACACTGGTAAGTCATTTTTAAAACCTTATATACTTGTATCTGCTCAAATATGCTTATTTGTTTACTAATACGGACTTTATGCATCGCGAACATGCATTGCATCTGCATACATTGTATGTGAATTCAAAGTAAGACTTGTTTGAAGTAACAATAAAGTACTAACCCACCCTTCAGACCAGTAAAATGTGGTCTTATTAATGAATCATTCTTAATTTCGATACATTTTCGCTATGAAATTTATCATTTGGTTCTGAGATGTATTGTTTAATATCGAAAACGGTCTTAATCGAGGGCGGTCTCAATATCGAGGGTGGTCTTTATTTCGGGTGGTCTTAATAACTTTATTGTACCAATTATTTTATTTGACTGTCTGTTGTGAACCAATTTTTTGTTTTCAGGGCGGTCTATCAACGCAGGAGGAGATGTGCTTGACCTTTGCATACTACTACCCTAGTACGAAACTTGAATACTGTCTCTCAGAACCAGCCTTTGATGCTTTTGGAATGGATCAACAGAGCGTATGTTTAAGAAATATTTCTTTGCTTATTCAACCTACCGATTCTTAAAAAAAGAAAATGTTGAAATTTGACACTTTGTCAAATGTTTATCGTGTTAACTGGTAAGCTGTAATTTTTTTTTCTCCTATTATTTGAAGAACTATAGAAGTATACATGTTAACTATATGCAGAGGTACATAAATTAAAGTGTTCTGACATTTATGTACAGGGCCGCAGCCAGAGGTTAAAAAATAGGGAGGCACTTTATAGGGGGGTCTGGGGGCATGCACCCGCGAAATATTTCTTTTCGAGGGTGCCATTTCGTGCATTTTCCTGCATTTCAAATATGTTTTTGATACTTTTAAGATACCGATTTTGGAAACAATAAACGACATTAAAAAGATTCGCGTACATTTCAGTTATATATAGGTCTGCAAGGATTTCGAAATAGCCAACGTATTTGCGATTTTTAACCAGGTTTTCCGAAGGAAAAATCCTGGTTATTAGATTGGGGTATGTCGGCGGGCGGGCGTAAACAATTTCTTCTGTGCGCAACTCCTCCTACATTTCTCAACGGATTTCAACCAAACTTTCACAGAAGTATTGTCATGAAGTGCCCTGGCGCATATTGTCGGGATTTTGTGATTCGGTCATTTTTGACAGAATTATGGCCCTTTGTTTTTTTTTCACATGTAATTCTTCTGTGCGCAACTCCTCCTACATTTCTCAACGGATTTCAACCAAACGTTCACAGAAGTATTGTCATGAAGTGCCCTGGCCAAGTGCCCTGGCGCATATATTCCGGGTTTTGTGATTTGGTCATTTTGGACAGAATTATGGCCCTTTGTTTTTTTTCACATATGTAATTCTTCTGTGCGCAACTCCTTCTACACTTCTCAAGGGATTTCAACCAAACTTTCACAGAATTATTGTCACCAAGTGCCCTGGCGCATATTGTCGGGGTTTTGTGATTTGATCATTTTTGACAGAATTATGGGCCTTTGTTTTTTTCCACATAATGTAATATATATAGAGAAATACTCTTCTGTGTGCAACTCCTACATTTCTCAAGGGATTTCAACCAAACTTTCACAGAACTATAATTGTTAACTAAAGAATATTGAATGTATAATGTTCTGCCCCTGGTCGTCCGTCCGTCCGTCCGTTAGCAATTTTGTGTCTCCTTATTTAAGTATATATAAAAGGGAGAATACTCTGTTATTATAAAAGGGAGAATACTCTGTTATTACTGTCTATTTTTAGAATAGATTACCAGTCCTGTATACTTTGGAGTATTCTGTTACAGTAAGATGACAAAATTTCTCATGAGACCAGCGGTTCAAACCCCACACAGAGCAAGTTTTTTTTTTTTTCTTTCTTTTTTTTTTTTTAATAATTTTTGCCTGAATTATGGCCCCTTTGCTTTTTCCACATATATTATATATAGAAGAATACATTTGCGCTCGGCCAGCAGACTGGAAAATGAAAACCTGGTTTTGTGACAATTTCCTGTCACTTGTTATCATCCTAAAACGCTAGTTTCAAGGCATATTGTCATGCTTGCTTAAATAATAGTGCCTCAGCTCGGCTATGCTGAAAAGATGGTGCCTCGAAATATATCCTTTTTGTCATAATCTTGGCAGAAAAACAGGGAGGCATCGGCCTCCCTGTGCCTCAGTGTAGCTACGGGCCTGGTACATATATTTTACTAATAAACTACCTTTTACTATAAACTAGGGCTAACAAATATTCAACAGGTCACCGTTGTATATCCACCATGATAACGCATGGTAGTGTAAAGGACAACCTTACCTTAAAGCTGCTCGTTTTCAGATTTTAGTGAAAAAAATGAAGATCTCCGAACTGTGTGAAATAAACACAATTCAGAACGAATCATCAAATACAATTGTTCAAGTAAAAATTCCTGTAAAGTATTTCTTTATTTTTGGAAATATACACTACCAAATTATAAAGTTTTGTAAACGCTTTAAAACCCCAATATCCCCAAAAAGTTTTGGGGCCCCCCCCCCCCCCCTTTTTTTAAAAAAATTTAAAAAAAATTTTTTTTTTTTTTTTTTAAAAAATTTACACAAAAAAAATATTTTTTTTTTTCAAAAAAAATTTTTTACAACCCCCATCCCCGGCGGAAAAAAACCACCCCCCCCCCCCCCTTTAAAGCCAAAACAAAACAAAATACTGGCAAGCTTTTAATATGACCTTGACCCCAACGAAAAAATAAAAATGTGTATGCTTGTACTACGTCAAAATGTAACTATATTCCTTCAGTTGTACCACGCGTTAACCACCACAGACTGGAGCAACCAAACCACGGCAGATGGGATTATTTCTACGATCAACAAAGGGAGTATACGCCAAGCATGTGGTGGAGCACATCTTCAGGTAAACGCTACAAATGATAAACTTGTTGGTAGATTGTAACACGAAGTTACTTTGTCTCCGAACTACACTGATAATATAGAGGAAATTTGTTGGTTTCGGTGAAATATCACTTTATAATTTCACCCAGTGGGCACCGAAATTGGTACTTGAAAATAACTACTTTTGGTGTTCACGAGAGAAATAAATGTGATATGATATCGATAGTAACAATTTTTCTGTTTATTTTATGTTTAAAACTGTACTTTTGTTGAGTTTGTTTCATTACAATCTCGGAAAGCAAGATAACGTGACACATATGACGTCATTTTAACTACGTCATCGTACTAATGTGGTTTCCGACATTCCTTACGATTGGAACATGTATACGTTTTTGTTTACGTTAATCCGGGTAGAAAATTTTGACCATTTCACTGAATAAACAGGCTATGATCCACAGTTATATTTCGATAAACCACCGAAAAACATAAAAATAAAGAATGATAATAATAGTATGGTAAAATTTTAACTGTTGTGTCGTATAGAAATATCTTGCCGTCTTGTAATATCTGTGACAATTTTGTCTTACGAAAATCTTTGACATTCATGTAATTACTTTGATGTTTTATCTTATGAATATCTCTTGCCTCTTGATTAGTTTTCGTTTAATACTTTTGTCTTCAAAAGTTTTGATCATACTTTTCAGACATCCCATAAAACCATCATTTCATCGTGTGTTTTTTTTCTGAAACTGAAACGTTCAACTAGATCTATATTAATTGAAAATGTGCTTTTATTATAAACTAAAATTAAATGTTCTGTATAAAGCATTTAAAATGTAAAAATTGAACACATGAGAATTTGCTGATTGAGACAGATGGCTGCTTGAAAGAGGTGACCATTAATACAGGTTTAACGGGATTTTAATTTATTTTCCAGTCACCACCCCCTCAGGTCTTCAAACCGATCGAACCATCGAAGACATACGTACCTCCACCACAGGACTGTGCGAAGACCGTACAGTAAGATTGCCACGCTGTAGAAATTTACACCTACAGTTCTCTACTGGAGATAAAAAACAAATTCATTGTTTTACCACTATTGTTTTAACAATCTTATGCTGTTTTTGACTTTTGTGAAAATATATTTATCGATGATTTGAAAATTTCTGTAATTATCCAAACTTATAAACAAAAGCGTTTGTCAACTTGTTCTTTTTATCTGTCTCAAGCCTTCTGTGATACCGTAATTCATCGACGACACATGTTCATTTGATTTTGTATTTTATGTTCATTATTCTTTGCAATAATCATAAAAGGGTCCAATCTTTAACAATCGACGAACGCGAGACTAGGCGAGTCACACTGCTTCATAACACTTTGCACAAAGATGATTGCCTGATTCCCCTAAAGAGTAACTGTTGTAAATTAATCCCATGATTTATTACTATGGTACGTGCATGACAGTACAAAATTCTGAGTCAAACCAGGACCATAACTTGAATTAAATCCATACAAGAGTTATCTAGCTTCACAACTCAGAAGATTTCAGTGAAGTTTCAAATCAATCCCATAAGTGATTACTGAGATATGTCCATGATAGTGACTTGCATGCAAAACTTTAACTAAAGCTGCAACGACGAAGTTCTAAAAATATATTTTTTGGGTTCGATTTGCAATCTGTATAGACAATTGGCCTCGTGTGATATGGAGTACGTTATACTTTATTGAGTAATGCCCTGGATCTTTAAACTGTCTAAAAGTACAAGTAAAATTCAATAATAAATTTCTTTGTAAAAAAATTCTTCGCGTAAAGCTTTCGAAAAGAAAGTAGCGTACATCTGGAAAAGTCTGTTAAAGCAAGCTAGTTATAGTAAATAGTTATAAATTTAATTTCTGAAGGTCAGCGTTTTATCAGACAGCATTGAAATAAATAACTTAAAAGCAGAAAAAGTATACAAAAAAGTTGAAAGGAAAGGAAACTATATTTTACTCGTTAACTCCCTTCCTACTGTTTCCGTGAGAGTTAGGGCCTACCTTCGAGTAGATTACTTGGACAGTTTTTAGGCTAAATTGAACTGAAAAGAAAACACATGTCTTCCATAATGTAAATCGAACAAGTTTACGTGGTGAAATTCAATATCTCGTACGAAGGTTCTGTAAAAAGTTTTGCCACTGTGGTTTAATTTCTGAAGGTCAGCGTTTTATCAAAATTATTTACATTGCAAACCTTCAAAATATTCCACCTTTTGGTAACCTTTTTTTACCCAGTCGTAAAATGCAGCTAGATAGGTTTTTTTCGGTATCTGTTGGAGACACTGGTATATAGCGCTGCCAAGAGAACATTTTAAGCCTTGGAAATTTGAAAGAAGTCGTATGGACTCGGGTCCAGTGAGTTAGGTGTATACGTTTTCAGACGCAAAGAAAGCGCGCTTTCATGAATCAGATGACAGAGTTATTTTATCAAAAAGATGACTAACTGACAGAAATGACCTTTATTTGTACCAAAAACATTCCTACCTTTAGCTTTAAATCGATAAGTTCATATTAGAAAAATAACGCAGTATTTTATCAACGATATTGCAAAATATACGACAGGCTCTCTGGTAACTCCTTTTCTCGAAGAAATAACTTGAATGTATAAGAAAGGCACATGTCAACAGTGTTTTAGAGTGAATAGAATGTCCTATCAAAAGATTTATGTGACTATATTAGTAAATTCAAAGTGATCCTGGGACTTTAACAAACTTATCTTATTTGCCTCAAAGAGCACGGTAAAAACGTGCTGCTCGGATTTTGAAGGAAAAAGCGAGAAAAGTTGCAAACACCTGTACCAGTATTGACAACAGCCACGATTTATTCGTGCAAAATATGTTATTGCAAACTAATTGTACATGTACGACAGAGCAATCAGTTGCGCTTGTAAATGGTCAAGGTAAAATGCGATTTACAACAATTTTAACTATCATTTCAGGTTCATAGCTGGTAAAACAGCAACATGTAGTTGTATCTATATATAAGAATTAAGTTGGCTGCCTGTCTGACTGGCTTATATAATGGGTTTTCACTGATCCGACCCGGTACGAGTTCGAGTACACACTGGCATCTGTACACATCCTATCGCCGACTACTGTTCGACCGCTAGGCACCTTTGACGATAAATCGCATTTACCCACCTTTACCCAGATGATATCCTTTACTATTCACCCTTTAGGCTTACACGATAAAAGTTTACCCTTGACGCTTCTCTCACATTTACCCAGTTTACTGCAATAACAACGTTACTCTTAAAGATTTAATAATATTTATCCTCAATTACCACGACGGAAACCTTTATATCGACCACAATCCCGAACTTGACTCGTCTGGCTTTGCACACCATAACCCAACTCTTTCTTTAACCCTCTACAAACCATAACGCCGACCTTTACTCTTCCCCTTTTACATACATTTACTTCCATATTGTCGCATGATCTACTTGAATCTTAACAGTTTACTATTCTGTATATGATTCTAATGTTTGCTCTTCATCTTTGATCCGACAACATTCCGAGGGTATTAATGATTCCTTTACTCTTCATACTCCATCATCTTAACCCATCATACTCAGACGACTCCCTTTGCCTTTTACCTTTTATCCATCCTCTAGCCTTCATGTACTGCTCTGAAATAAACTTTTACTTATCACATTTATAATGTTTAATATTACATTTTATTCAGGGTTACTTAGATAAAATGAGAGGGTTAGGGTTAGGGGTAGGTGTTAGGGTTAGGGGTAGGTTTAGGTTTAGGGTTAGGTTTAGTGCTAGGGGTAGGGGTAGTTTTGGTTTTGGTTTAGCGGGGGTAAGGGTAGGATAGGTTTAAATTTATGGGAAGGGATAGGTTTAGGAATTGGGGTACGGGTAGGGTAGGGATAGGGCTAGAGATAGGGGTAGTGTGAATGCTCAAGTTTTGGACATTTGAAATGTGACTGGATTGTTACAGATGCTTGGGGTATGGACGCTCCACCCAATCATACTGTTCCATATCATCGCCAGGAATAAGTTACCGCTTTTTCCAATGCAAAACAATGTTATGAATAAAGTCCCACTCCAAACTACATCGAATACGGTTGAATTAAGATAATTTCAAGGGAAAACACTTCTGTCACTTCTGCACAAATCACATTAAGTATATACATGAAGTTATAAAAATAGGTTTCCCGCATCGCAGTATATGAAATAGCGTGCGCGGGGTACTAGTACCTTTACAGCGCGGATTTTGTCTTGTGTGAGTACTATAGCGGTAAATTTGAAAACAGATTTATATTTTTGTGTCGCACAATAAAACGACTGGTTCCATTTTTACACGATCGATAAAGAGCATAGCCGGGTGCCTATAGTTTTCGTATCGGTACTATTTTTAGAAATGACATAAACAGTATACCTGATATGTGATAGAGGAAATCGAGTTCTTTCAAATCTTGTATTTATAGACATTGTCACAATAAACATGTGATCAGTAGGTAAGTAAAATATGGAATTGCATCTGTAATTGGTTAGCTTACAGGCAGTTGTAGGATGTATTTAAAGGTACTGCAGTGAGCAGGGGCGAGGGTCAGGGCTTAGGGGGTGAGGTCCAGACCCCAAGCATCTCTGGATTGTTGTACGCATGAGTGGTTTTGAATTATAGGATATGCCCAGGAAACGGTTGGGTAAGAAAAGAAATTTTGATGTCATCATTTTAGAAGTGTCCTTAGGTGAACTTTATTTATTGATGTTGTGTAATATTCATATTTTTAGGACTGCATTTTGTCATGGAAGGGTTCACGTGTCAACAGAAATGACATGTGTTTACTACATATTTGTATATTGCCTACGTACATAGAGTGATAGCAAAACAATTCCGATTCAACGCATTTTTTTTTCTGAATTTGATTGACTGTGATAATGATGAAGATGAGAAATATAGACAGCTGATTGCTGGAACTTTGCTGTCAAAGTGTCAGGAAACGTGCATAAGTCCTGTATTCATACTAAGATATAGAAGGGAGAAGTGATCGGCGCGACACCGTACAGAGTAATAGCTGTGAATTAAGGATTGTTCAGACGAGAGGATCATTAAAGATTCATTTTTACTCTGTTAGTAATGTTATTTGTATTCGTTGTAGATATTTATTGCAAATGAATGGGTAAAATAAATGAAATTGTGAGTATGCATGACTCAATATGGCGGTTTGAGAAATGCATATCGTGGTGGAACATGTAGTTGATTTGGCTTGTATTTCTGTTGATTTAGGTTTTGTATAGATTTGTAGTTGTGCGTGCGTCTTTCGTACGTCCGTTCGTCTGAAGCGAAATTTCTGTGTTAAGATATGTTCTGTGGCATTGTACAAGGTAGTCGGAGCGTAACTCTAACCTTTACCCAAAGTCTGACCTTGACCTTGGGTTTTGACCATGAGAAAACCTTTAAACTGTAAGCGGAAAAATGCCTCGCAAATGTAAGCCGGAGCCGACTGAAGACCCTGAACGTAAGTGTAACCCCGAATCTGCCCTGACGCTGGTCCTGGTGTTAACTGAGCAAGAGAATAACACTGACTTCGGACGTATCTTAGATTAATATTTTCCGGTGGTAACTATGACAATGTTCATTATTCTTGAAGTATATGTCATTGATTTATTAATATTGACTGTTCAAAATCCTCGAGAGGTTAGTTATAATACACGGTCTATTTCCATTCTTTGATTCTTAGGCCACTTATTAATATCTTTCTTAAAGTTATATGATTGTTACTTTCAATGGTAATATCACTTTTAACTGATGCGACATGTTTATATAAACACGTATTTTTTGTAAGAGAGTACTGTGCTAATTAAGTCACATGACAAAATATAAGTGCTTTCTAACTGAAGCGTTCTAACAATTAAAATTATTGTAATTGAAATTCAATTGAGTGACACCAATCAAATGAATTCCTTTTAATTTCCTTTGCTAGAAAAATAAAAAAGTACTTGTGCGCCAAGTAACGGTCAAATTTAATTGACCGCATATTTAATACAAGCTCTATTGTTTATTATCTGATAAAATATGCATTCCTTTTTTCGATGAACTTTCAATGATATTTATTTTGCTGTTGGCATTTTGTATATGTTTTGGTTATTTAAAATGCAATTTACAATTCTAATGGAAAACCAAAACAAAAACGCGCATAAGATGTGTTAACATCATCCATGTATGTGGATTTTCAAGAAAATGTTTAAACGCATATTTGCCTCGCTATTGTTTTTATGTAAGTACTTTGTTATTTATAATAATGATATAATTATTTTTATATGATAAAGATAAGTGCATGCTTTATACAATTCCTTATATATTTTTCTATAATCTTCTTTGCATAATGGCGCATTCTTTTCAACAAATAGCTGAATAGGATGTCAGCAGTGCTTCTATGGAACGCCGGTACGTTAAAGAGGCCATTCGTTTTTACATTTTATTCATTGTTATACTGAATAAGCATTATTAGTTGTTATTTTTACTGGTTTACTGGAATGTTCTACTGGCGTTGTGTCTCTTGTTTGTCACATTTGAACGATTAGAAGCTTTGCAGTAGTCAAAACGCGAGATTCTGTCGGTTTAGAGTTAAAGAAGTAGTCATCTTTTATGAAATTGTCAGTTCCTTTAATTCATAAAGCTAAATCTCGACCAAAAGGTTCGCGCCCTTTCAGCTTTTGCCCGGATAACGGACAAAATATAGTAAAGTATGGACATGCATGTAATATTAAATGATGCACATCATGTAATACGTTGTCTATATGATATGAAATTTTATTAATATAGTTTCACATACATTGTAAAAAACTGTCACCATTTAGTACACATGATACAAAGTATAAAGATGTTTCTACAAAAACGTGTTCTGAGAACAAAAACCATGTGCTGTGCATAAAACGATATACGCACATAACATTTTATACGTTTGCACAGCATGCAAAGAACTCGGTACATAATGTCATAAAAACAAACAAAAACAAAATAATGAATTTCCAATGACTTCCCGAGACAGTGCCGGCGTTCCATATCAATCATTTTAATTATTACAGGAGCTGGTCATTTCTTTTCAATGTGATGTAACGTAACTATTTTTAGTACATTTTCATTCTATTTTAATGTCTTTTAAATATATTAAGACAAAGAAAAGAAGGGAAAACAGTCTATGCACACACGGGTAACTTTAGGTTCATACACCCAAAGGATAATTCAAACTCGACCCATTAGCATTTCCAACAATGAAAATAAAGATAAACATTACTTTGTAACAATAAAATGCAAGTGACAATTTTATTTATGCACACAATTCTCGTGCAAAATCTACACGGCATTCGAATTATCCTACTCGATAGCATAAATTATGTTACAGGAAATATTCCAATTTGATTTTTTAATTTCTCTTTGCCACAGCTTGTGTACAAGCACTTCTTGCTCAAGGTATACAAAGAGCTAGTGAAACTGACAGAGGGGCTTCGTGGTTAGTTTCTGTAGAAACTAAAGGCAAACGAGTTTGTGCTGGTGTGCAAGTCAGTGAAGGATGGTTTCTTACCCTTGCAAGATGTGTGACTAAAAAGTAATTATGTTTAATTTAGGCGTTAATATTGAAAGACAATCAGACTTACATGTATCATAAGTATTTAAAATTTATCTACGCTCTCAGAAAAGATGTGACAACGTGTTACGTTCTATCCTTTACAATTATTGGAGATCTTAAAACTTGAATTCAGTATGTCGGATATGACATCGCAAAATTGTCAGTTTTACAATATTCAAGAATAAGATGTAAAATTAACTTTTGAAACTTAAAAATATTCCCCCTTTTCCAGAAAATATTCAAAATACAAAATCGTTTTCCCAGACGAGGAAACAAGGAAAATTATAGCTGAGAAAAGGGTGCGTACAGATTCATTTTTATTATACAGTCATACCTGTTTTAAAGACCACCTCTGAATAAAATCTACCCTGTGGATGAAGACCAGCAAGTTGATCACAGTGCAATAAATTTGTCAAAAGTAGAATCACTTGCGCAAAAAGACCACATGCAAACAAAGACCACATTTATAGGCCCCCAACAGTGGTCTTTGTTCACAAGTTTGACTGTACAAATAAATTCGATATTTATTCATTTCGCTAAATTTAAAAAGAAACAAACCACAATAATGTGAATGATTTAAGAGCATGATGTCATCATTTTGTTTTGTCTGGAGTGGAATTGTCACTATGAGACTCGAACCTGTTATTGCGCATGAACAAACTTTATCAGTAAACAGCAACGCAATGTTTGTCCATTGGGTTGCACTTCATTAATTATGAGCTGATCCAATTTTTACCGAGAAAAACAATTTCATGAACATGCAAAGAACAAAAAAAAAAAAAAAAAAAAAAAAAAAAATAAAAAAAATAAAAAAATAAATAAACGGGATATGTCCAATGAAATTTCCTTAATGTTTAAATGGAATTACATGTATTTAGAATTTAGCTTTTTTTCGGAACATATCACTAAATTGTGTCCTTTTTAATTAAAACAAACGAAAACATGTCTTTAATATGCTTTTTTTCTAGAGTACTTCACTGGTCCTTTTGAAGACAAAGACGAACTCCGCAGCATCCGGAAAATTTGCAGGATTAGCTAGTAAAAAGATACCATCTAAGTTTAGTGGCTCATATCAATATTATAACTGGAATAAGAAGGGTAAGTCAGCAAAAAAGCACAAGGATATTTTTAACTAATTTACGAGATTCAAATTTTCTTTAACTATCGTCGGCTAAATGGGAACTAGATAATATTTGTGACGTATATAACATCATTTCTTGAGATGGGTTCCTGCCGTATCGTATCACCAGATGTGTTGTAGAGTCTACTAAACTGTTCACAGATAGTTTGTGATATCAGATCTACTTTTGTCTCAGAATTACGTTTAAAATAACCCCCGAAAAAGAAAGTTTCCATGTTTTATTAGATATTTACTGTTATCCACGATCGCCTTGCAGATAAAGCACTTGCTAAATTTCAGACTGTGTCTTCGACAACTTTGCAGGACTATCATACAATACACAATTATAGACTAATTTTGAGGTCAATACACAGTTTTGCGGACCTGTTAAAAGTGATATTGACCGAGGACGAAGTCTCTTTTTCTTCTAATGGATAGATAAAGACATTGGTACTTTGGTTAATTAAAGATTAAGAAAAAAACATAAGAGAGGGGAGGGAGAGCAACGGTACATTAATTTACTAAGATTAAGAAAAAAACATAAGAGGGGGATGGGGAGGGGTCAAAGGTATGTTCTTTCCACATTTGGTTCCAAATTGCGGTCAACAATTCGTACTTTTGAGTTTAATTTCCTGCCAAAAAATCATCGTAAGGGGTATTAGATGGCGTTGTGATTTTGAAATTTACCGCTTTGTAATCACCATTCGGATTTCCACACAATGGCAACGATAAAGTACCGAACTTCAAAGGGAGGTAAACTTGTGTAACTTTACACAGTGCACAGTATACTTCACGGAAAAGTAATAGATGTCTACATTGTTATTCAAGTACGCATATTATATAATGTTTTTCAGTAATAGGTTATTAAACTTTTCAAAACCGGACATGTTGTGATGAAATTAGCCCTTACCCACCCTCAGCCTTCAGTTTTAATTGCATATTTGGACGTTTTATATTTTCATCTTTTCTGAAGTTTACGCATTGGCGTACGTGCGTATGCCTGGATACGCGCCTGGCATTTAATTAAAATCATAAAGTAAGGACAAACCTTTTAAGATGTTTATCAGAAAAAAATATATCTTTCAGATTTTGTACTTCATATATGCTTTCAAACAGCTTGTCTAAGGTAATGTTTCTGTAAGGGTGAGAGGGTGCGCCCTTTTAAACACTATTTCAGTTTTGTTCGTTGTAAGGTTTAGTACTTGACGCGCATGCACGGTCAGTAAGAGCGTGCTGTTAGTTAATGTAGAGTATAATTTATATTCTTTAGTATGATCGACCTAGTTAGCGCATATTTTATAGCAATTACGCATATCAAGCTTGCACCAATATATAGCATACACATTACACTATGTAATTTTGAAATCCTGAGGCATCCTATATACGTATATGATATGACATTTGTTAGAAGGAGTTAAAAGCACACAATTATGGACTAATGTTGAGGTCAATACATAGTTTTGCGGATCTGTTAAAAAGTGATGATTCACTGAGGACGAAGTGGGTCAATTGCTCTGAACCAATGAAATGTTGTTTATTTCTGGAACATAGCATAGACGTTTTAAGGCTTACACAATGATACATTCGTTTTAATAGAATATACATGTATGTTTCAAAGGATGGTGCCACCGATTATGAGCTCATGTCTTCTAGAAGATGTAAATCTCATTTGTTTGCACAAATATGTGACTCACATCTATGTTTTGTAACGTAAATTACTTAATATTATGACCATCGCAAATCTTAAAGTTTTGACCGTGCCATTTTTTGTTCATAGAGATGCAAGTTGAAAATTTACTAACCGAAGAGCGAAAAGTGCAGATCATGATCAGATTGCGCTTACATGCTTACATGCAGACTAATTATAATATATACTTCAGTAATTACTTCCCGACCATCCAAAAATGGTGCGTATTTAAAGGTCTACCCATTTTAATATCATTTAATATCCATTTAAAATAATGATAAATGGCATAAATTCTGATTTCAGTTTGGTGACATCGGGTGTTCCTCAGGGATCCATTCTTGGTCCTCTTTTATTTCTACTATATGTTAATGACTTGCCTCTTGAATTGAATTCTGAAACTGATATGAATGCTGATGATACGACGTTGTATAATAAGGGTAAAAATTTAAATGACATTCAACTTAAACTACAGACTCATCTTATAACTACACAAAGCTGGTGTAAGAAAAACAATAATGGCAATAAACCCTGTCAAAACTACATGTATGACTATAGGTTCCAGACAAAAGCTAGCTGGCATGAATGATCTGAAACTGTATGTTGAAAATACTAGTATAATTCATGTTGATTCACAAAAACTATTAGGAATTCATATTGATAAAAGTTTAACATGGAAAACACACATAGATAAAACTTGCACGAAACTGGTTTCAAAATTGTTTCTTTTAAAAAGAATTCAGCATTTACTTACCCATGAGATGAAACAGCTATTTTACAACGCCTATATTGCAACTACATTTCATTATGGATGTTTAACATGGCACACAGCTAACCGATGTAAATAGAATTACTAATCTGCAAAAACGATCAGCCAGAGTTATATACTAAATGTCAACAAATTTACACGATCGTCTGAGATGTTCAATAACCTTAAATGGCTTTCTTTTCCCAGCAGATGTAAATATTTTACTGGCATATTAGTTTATAAAGCTCTTCATAATTTGACACCTTCATATATCAAAGATCTTATTATATTCTCAAATACAGCCTATGAATTGCGGTCAAAATCCAGGAAAGATATCACACACAAAACACCTAACACAAATTATCTCAAGAAGACATTTAATTACTCTAGTATGGAAATTTGGAACCAAATACCTGTTGATATAAGACTTTTATCAAATGTCAGTGCGTTCAAATATAGCTTAAAAGCATTTCTGCTTAAGACTGATAAATTGTAAATACTTTTTTGCAACCTACTTTATATTGTAAGTGAAACATAATCTTTTATGTCTGTCATTATTTCTATATCTTAATGTAATATGTATGCATATTACGATAGTCTTATTCATATTGTGTTGTTTACACTTGTTTGAATCTGTTTTCAAATTGTTTAAGAAGGCCTCATTGTATATAAGATTTATCACCTATTAATGTACTGCACTTAATATTTGTTATGTCTTAATGAGTTACCTGCTGAGAATAAAGAGATTATTATTATTATTATTATTATATGTCTATTTATGTCTATTTTCTTAGTCAGCATTCGCTTTTAATTTAAATTATCGTTTTAGATACGATAACAGCGACCAATGTCGACCTTGAAACTGATTCTAAATGCACTAAACAGGGCGTCGATGGAAAATATAAAAAGACAGAGCACTTTTGTTTTAGAGCTAGTTCCAAACAAAGTTCGAAATGCTCAGTAAGTTGTCGAACAAATGTTAAAATCATAGGTTATTACACATTTTATATGAAGTAATATTGATAACAGATGTACTGTTAAATTAATAAGCAGGGACTTTTTAAAAGCATAATAGTCAATGCAGTTGTTGTTGTTGTTGTTGTTGTTGTTGTAGGACGAGTCGTATTTTTGTCATTTTAACAGGCGGGCAGTTTACCTTAATATCGTTCCTCGGTAGAACCAGTACCAGACTCTTATCCTCCGTAAGAAATTGTCATTTTTTTCACATAAAAAAGACATGTTCGGTAGAAGGAGTCTAACCCATCGCCCTAAATCTATGAGAGGTTAGAGTGATTTCAAGTCAGAGACCCTAACCACTCGGCCACGGAGGCAGACATCCGATAAGACATCATGCTTGGTACTTGTAAGTGTTACAAGATGATCACGAGTCTTTAATACATGTAGTTCCGTTCATTATAACATACTTTATATAAGCAATCACTTTATAGTTGCAGCCCGGCTTGCCAATATTTGGAAACAATGGAGACACGTGGCTTCTGATTGGGCTCTCTACTATAGAGACAGATGATTGTGATGGCAGATACAGAAAAGCAGTGAGAATTTCGAAATTCCGGAACTGGATAAAGAAAACAGTACCCACTGTCCGCAGTACGAATATTTTGATTTACTTTGTTCTTCTCTGTATAACTCATCTTTCTAAGTTTTATATACTGACTTTTCTCAGCGACCCAGGATCGAACCAGTTGCTTCATGACAGGAAGTTATCAACTTTCATTACTGGTACCCATCTAGAGATGGGAGGACTGAGGCCGGGATGGAGTAGGTGCCTTGCCTGTCGTTGGACGGGATCGGTCAGTGATCGCCTGCGGATTTCAAAGCGAAAATTGTAACTACTTGCCCACAAAGGTCAATTGTAATGAAACTTATGATTGATTTCGATTACAACCCGATTGGCATTTTCTCTTACGTAGGTAAAGGAGTTGATCTTGATATTCCTCGTAAGCTATTCATGGTACAATTTCAGGGTGTTGAAATTCCCTCCCACGTACTTTTCACACAACATTTACGAGTGCTAGTGCGCTACTACGCATGGCTTGCTGTTGCTAAATGAAGTCTTGTGATGTAAACAAGTTCATGTAGCTAAACGCAGTAAAAAGTTTCAACTCCCTTTTTTTATTTTAAAAACAGATTGCTTTTGAGCGATATACCGGGTTATGCACACTTTATAGGTCGCTCTGATGTCTCGTAATTAATCGTTCAGGCTTTGGACCTTCGTGATAAGATTACTACGCATCTGAACTCCAAACCGTGATATCGGATCTAGTATATCACTCAAAAGTAAAATCTCTTTCCTAATTAGAACAAGAAGTATATTTAAACAAGATAATCGGCGTTGAGCCGATTTACCGCAAAAAACAGTTACCCGAGACCAGCACAGCTTCCGTCAACTCGTACCTAAGTTAACTCGTACCTGAATTAGTCAATTGGTACATTTTAAAAAGAGCATAGGGCATTCCATGTGAAAGTCAATTTTTCTAAAATTAACCAGATTTATGAATTGATAATAAATATTACAGGCAATATTTGTGAAAAGTTTGCAGATAATTTCGTTTCTTTGTCATTATTTTACAGTCGATTATAGACACAAAACTAGGGTATTTAAGGCGCACAATAGGCAGGAAAAATAAACGATTTACATTATCTAAATTTGTTGCATTTTGAGAGGGTCGTAGAGATATATCATCGCGCTTCCATTCGTAACATTAGACTGGTAAAAAAGTAGGTCAAAACAAGCTTATTCGGCTAACTAGAGACAGTCCCTGAAGTTGGCACATATTTTTTATCTCAATATAATATGCAGAGAAAGAACGACACAACGATAAATTGAAATATATTACTTGTCACAAGGGTTGGTACGTTTTAGTACATTTTTTGTATATTTTATGTAGTTTGTAAAATGTAATTCAAAGGCAGGATATGTTTTTTTTTCTATAATGAACATTTAAACGGCAGGACATGATTTTTCAGTTTAAGATTAGATAATTATCTTTGAATTCATAAAATACACTCCAAAAGATGAAATACGTTTGCATTTCTAAAGTGCAATATAAAATGTAGGTTAGATTGTTTCCAGGACGCAATTTTACAGGTGGGAAATATTTTGTTTTTAATAGAAATTATAATTAAATATATACTTTCAGATTGCGGCGCTCTCCCTTTTGTCAAGAAAGGTACAGCTACGCTAAACGACCCTCTGTCCACTACCGTTGGCTCTACAGCAAGCATCAACTGCAATGCTGGGTATGAGCCCAACAAAGACTCAATTATTTGCCAGCAAACAGGGAAATGGCAGACGGCGAAATGTAACATTATAGGTATTATTTTATATTTTGGGTTCTAAAACGTGTATAGTTTTACTTCATAACAACATTTTAATGTACCGTCTTAAAATGTTTTGTTCATCGTTCTTTCGCAAGTTGTCTGGTCTTAGAAAATACACAATTTCTCACAATGTGTGTTTCTTTATTTGCTTTAAATTTGTGATCGCCTGATTTCAGTCATCTTCCGTAGTTTGTCTGTAGTTTGCATGTCCGCATTTTACCTGTCCTCGTTTTACCTGTCCGCAATTACTATGTGAACACTGTTGTGCAGCATACTGTGTAAGGAATATGAACAAACGAATAGAAAATCAAAATTCAGTCTTTACATACTATGTGTTAACCATTCAGGTATGTTCAGTGTTGCATATAACCTCTAATGACTCCGGCGAGCAATATAGGACCAGCTGGGTCCTCTTATTCAGACAGTGCACACACCTTTAATTAAGTTATGTAACGTGTGTGCCATATATGCATTGTAATTAAGTCAGTGACAATTTTAAATCTTCTTTCGTTTTGTGCTGATGGAAAAATCGGTGACGTCAAGATTTTGCAGGCTATTAAGCAAAGACCCTCAGACTTGAGGCTTGAAAATCGAAGGTTCTAATATCCAGTCGGAATAACATGACTATGTAACTTGAAATGACGTCAGATTGCACCAACGTTAATAGACAAGCATGTTGTTTTGTCTTTTATTTTTTAACCACACCTTGCTTTAAAAGACGTCATCACAGAAAACTGATGTTTTTATTGCGATTGGAAAATTTATGTAAAATCGACTCATTTTTATACATGTAATAGATTGTGGTGAACCACCATCTATCTCCTTTGGATCGGTTACCTCCACATCAACCACCTATGGGTCAACCGCATCTGTCTCGTGTAACGCTGGATATACGACTGAGACGCCTTCAATTCGTTGCCAAGCAACAGGTGACTGGGAGACAGCGATATGTGTTTCTGAAGGTATGTGGACTTTGCAGCTAGCAAAAAAAATATAGAATCTAGTACATGTAGATGTATAAGATTTAAGAAGTCAAAATGATTTTTGACACTCAAGTTGACCGTATTGTTTGTGAAAGCAAATCTGCGAGAGGAGCCCATGCATAAAAACTAGCTCAGGATTTTACAGGATCGCGTCAATTTAGTCTGACGAGAATTATTTTAGGCACTGTAAAATCAACATTTTTAATGATTAATTTTTATATAGAAATTCACGTATACTGCATACTTTATTTATGTTCTAGTTTTTGACATCAAACGTTTTATCTGTTCTTGAAAATAATCGGATGCTCATTAGAGCTAGTTCTACAGTTACATGGCAACGGAGACGTGAATTTAGACCTGCACGTTTTCCTCGGACTTTATCTTCGTATTCCAGTAAGCCAGGCATGAAAATATGGTTCACTTAATATCTAGGTAAGAAAACAAATTGACTGAATCGTTTCCCCACTTTTCTGCGTGTTGGGTGTATGACGTCACAGTTAATTTACGTCTACCTCCCTTTCAGACGAAGGCGGACCGTGCTCAATACCAGGAATCATTTCAACCGAGGCTTTTGAACAATGTGCAGTTTTGGATAGCGATGGGAATTATAATCTGTTTTGGAATGTGAATGGCACAAACGTGACCTTTGAAGTGCACGTGCGCACTAGAGGTAACAACAATCAATCAGACTCAGTTAGATCAGGTCTACTTATAGAACGTTTAGTCTGTATTTTCTGTCATGGTTCTATGAGTAAAATTCAAAATTTGAGAGTGACGTCATAGTTATAACGCTTGCATCTTTTATCACTCTTTGAGTATACGGAAGAGTACATTTAATCGGTATTTACAAACATAAAATTTAAAACAAAAATATTTTAGAATATGCGTAAGAAAGAATATGCGATGCTTGTTCATGTAAAAATTATCTAATAATTGTAAATAAATGTACATGTATATAAGTTAAATATGCTTCATTTAAACAACCATAAAAGTAGTGCGTTTCAACTCATTTAATATTTCTAGAAACCATTAAAAAAACAAAACAACATAAGAATCCGAGAGAACGGTTTGCTTGATCCTAATTGGATAATTACATAATGCTAGCTTAAAATTTCTTTTTCTCGTTAATTTACAAGCTGTTACGATGCGAGCCGGCACAGTCATTCTTTTTCTCTTACGCAGCAAGAGATGGTACATTGTCTAAAATGAGCAGTAAATTAATAGTCAATAACTGCTCTTTAAAAGTTCCAGTAGAACTTAGGATGTAAAATTACTTGTAGCTCTTACATTAGTAAGAACGATTAATTATCGTACTGTCGAATGTTTTAGAAAGACATTTTTTACATTTTTAGTGGTATAAATGTATCATTTAATGCTTTGTAGGATGGGTCGGTCTGGGTCTGTCAAAGACAGGAAAAATGTGGCCCGGAGACGTGGCGGTCGGCTGGGTGCTTGATGACGGTACCCTCCATTTTGCTGTATGTATTAGACGTTATTGTGACACTTCCTTTAGTTTATACTGATTTATTTAAGCTCGATTGTGAAGAAAGCTTGAAGCTTATTGAGTCACTCTCGAGTCCGCTTCCAGGAATAAACAGTACTGGTGTCATATGAGGAGGTACGGTCGTGACCCCATTGGGGCTCGAACCCGCAACCACCAGTGGTGTTTCTTTACATGTACATACTATGTGTATGGACATAGTATGTTGTTTAGGTGAGCGTATTGAGCGTATAGGTGCTTATGTTCAGTAGAACAATTCTGGACTATAGGTGTATCTTGTAACCTTGTTTTGTATATTCACATTTTCGCGATATCGGGATTCGTTATAAACGGAGTTTATTGTACATTTAAAATGTATATCATTCGATGTCTTTGAAATCTTACAGGATCGTCACACTGTCGGATATCGAATGCCTGTCATGGACAAGACACAAAACTGGTTTCCGTTGCTCGGAGAGGAAAATGACTTTGGCACGGTCCTCAAGTTTTATAGGGAAATAAACACATGCGATAAAACAGAGGACGAAATTATAACTGTACGTAATGATTTGTTTCGTAACTTGTTATTTTTGCGGTGTTATTTTTAACAGCAACACATGTATGGACATATCTGAAAACGTCGACTGCTTGATGTTTGAGGTTAGATAGCGTTGCCATAAACCATTGCACCACGGAGTGCATTAATTGGAATTATGTTTCGATACATGTAGCCATTTTTTTTTTCCATTTCTTACACCAATGACCATTGCTTCTGATATTCACCTCAGGTCAATAGATTTGGATATTAACCCCATCACCAGTCAGTCTCCTTACATATTTGTTTACAGGACGGAACCACGCGGTTGATATATGCATTTGGCAGCGCAGACCCAGTGGATGATAATTCTATCAATTACCACGGACCCAACAGAGGAAGCAAGAGTGTGTCCCTTCTAAGTCCTAAAACAACCCGGGCTAACACCCCGGCAGACGTGGCACATTTTGACCTCTTGAATAGTGATGTATGTTGAAATATGTAAAATCTCTATAACGACCTCATGAGATCATAATAAATTAGTGCAAGTTAAGACTACATAATACAATTTTAGTTTGATTTTGACTGGAAAACATATTATAACAATTTATATTTAATGTAAGCGCTGAAATGTTTTATGAACATTGTGTTCACGGATTTTGTCAAATTAATGTTAAACACGGATTGCAAGTAAATTATTCAAGCCTTAGCCAACGAGTTATGAATAATTATCCGAAATGGACGCGAAATGTCTAAATAAATGTGGTGTTGGACCCAGTATTCGTGGTAAGTCCAGAATTCGTGGTACATTGTATTTAGATTAAGCTCGTGCTATTCTACATCGCGAGCAAAGCACCTGCACATTTTCAGCCTGCACAACCTTCTCTCTGTCAAACCAGAAGAAAGAAAAAAAGGCGGCATGAACTGGTACGTAAAACCATTTTGTCATCTACATAATCAATAAAATAATCCATTTTTTTTTCATTTGGCTTCTGAAGAAATAAGTATTTCTACCAAAAATGTGATTTCTAGCTAGCTGTCAAATATGGCAAGCGCATGTCTACCATTTCGTTTTAAAGGGAATGTCTATACGGCCGTTCTACAATATTTTAGCCAATAATTATTTTGTCATTTGAATCGTCGTTTTTTTGTCATTCTTGTCCCTTTATGTCTCCATTGTCACCATTGTCCCCATTAAATAACTGAAGTCAACCAAAAGGTTTATATGTTAAAGTACATGAATGTGTACCGTTAATTAATGACAATGACGATGCATTGATGTTCTTATACCTTTAAATTACAAAATGTGCAGATCGACTGTTGTTACTCTCACAGTATGTGAACATTTTTTGAACTATTGAAAGAGTGCTGCTTTTTAAACTATCACTGGAAGGATATTTTATTGCTTATTTATTAGTACTCAACTGATTCTGATTCACAAGACAAATAAATCATGATTTTTAACGTGATTCTAAAGTAAAATGCGCCACACTTTTGTTGCTACGTGACTTTTTGATCAACCCACGAATTCTGATGCACATATTCTTGTGATATCAAAGTCCAACACATCTAATATTTTGACGGATGTGTATGTCAACAATGTGACAGTCGGCATAAATAAAGTAAGTCAGATGTTAAAAACTAAATGTTTTTAGTTATTTTTTCGACGTAGTCGTATACTTTTGATTTGACTTCCTTGGTATGACGCGTTGCCCCTAACCACTTCGTTATAATGTGACCAATCAGATCTGCAATTATTGGCTAGCGTTTCGGTACCGGAATAAGCAGTGTACTGCCCGGGAGCCTTCTGAAACACAAAATGTGTATATTTTTTTATTTATAGTTTTTATAATAAATCATGTTGCAAAAAAAAAAAACAGAACACTTATGTCAAGGTTCTGGACAGTACAAGATCGCTTTTGTATTCAACGAACTTTGTCCGGGCCCGGCTTAGCTATTGATTATTGGCTATTTCGGTACCGGAATAAGCATTGTACTGCCCGTAATGTCATAATGTGTTATTACTCACCTACGTACCATCTCTTTTTTAATATTCTTGTTACTTCGTTGTTTCTTTGTTTATTTTTTTTGTACGCCGTAATGTTATAATGGATTCTTAGTACCACGAAAACTGGGACAACCAGCATATGTCGTAATAAATCAGAACGTACATGCACATTTTATATACATGTATATTACTACGCGGCTGTATATGGGTTTTATACTGCTGTACTAGTGATTTGTTAATTTGATTTTTTCTTAACATGTAATAGAACTTTGTTCTTTGAATCAATTTTACATCGAGACTTACTACATTTAGCAAAATATTTTATAAAGTTCCGTGTGCCATCTGATACAACGACATACTTGTGTAGAGGAATCAAACTGCCCTTCACCGAAAAACACCATATGATCAAGGTAAGGTACTAGTTTAAATAAATAAATTGAATTTCCCAAATTGGCGCCAGATTAAAAATCCAGACACATTTACTTTATCTGATTTGCTTCGTTACGCATGCGCACTCATCACGTGACCACGAGGAGTGTGACAACAACTTTGGTTTCTAATATTTTATCACATTATACTGCTGCTTGTTATTATTATTTTTATTTTTTAATTTTTTATTTTTTATTTTTTTATTATTATAATTATAATGTTTCTTCATTTTTAGCAAAATAAATTTTACATAGCAAATATTAATTTGATTTTCAAATTGTTTGCAACTGTATGAAATCTATTTATTTCCTTGCCAAGTTTGAGTGTTTTTTTTATCAATGAATACGTTGAAGGTTGTCTAATTGCCATTGTACCATTTTTACCTATTTGCAGTTCGAAGCTGTCGTTACACCTGGCAATGAGAAGTTTGTGCACCACATACTTATCTACAAATGCGAAGTGGCCAACCCGGCCTACTGGGATGGCAAAACGAGTTCTTGCTACGATGATGCCCGAACAGTTCCGCAGTGTAAGAATCTGATTATTGGATGGGCGATTGGTGGCCAGGTGAGTTGGAATATACTGACAAGACGTCCTCTCAAAAGGTAAAATATATACCCTTCAAAATGCAAACAATAAGTTAATACTGAGGAAAGCCATATTGGAGATTAAAGTGAAATCTAGCTGAATTAAGCACGCACGATAACAATAAAAGAACTGACCTTTAAAATAAAATGAATATTTTAGTACAATACTTGCAAGCTATTTATATTTCAGTCGGACAATAAGTTAACACTTAGTATTTGGCTGTAAGTCAACTCTTATGCTGGACAGATATTTTTAAAACGTATTATGGTAGAAAATCTAGCTGAAACCCTTTAAATATTGGGTAACACATGAGGATAATTTGGCGCAATTTTTTTGATATATAATAAGTAACAACAACTTACCTTTAAAAAAGACAAATAATGTGGGCTAATTTTTTTAGTAACATATAATGTTGATTGATAATTGGCTGTAAAAATCTTTTATGTAATTTGGCTGTAACTATTTTTGACATAATTTGGCTGTAAAAATTAATACTAATTTGGCAGTAAAACGGATAGAAATCGCCATGATGTTGACATTGTGAGAACAAATATCTTATGGCCTAGGACAGATATTAATTGCCTGTAAACCATTATGCTTGCAATAAGTTGTTATTCTGATTTGGCTCGTATACCGGGTTATTTTCCGTAATCAAATCGCGTTTTGGTCCGGTTTTAATTTTAGCGATCAATTTTCGCGTTATTTTACTGTAGCTACAGCTGCAGGACCTTGTCCATTCGCGAAATGTTGTACTAAATTATTCTAAAGTCTGTCCTCTAATATAGGATAATTAAATATCTATCGCTGACATGTGTATCAGGAACAACAAACTTTGTCCTTGATTTTGGCTGTAACAACATATTATGTTGATAGATAATTTAATTATTTACGTACTTAAATTATTTACCCATTCAAGAAAGACTGAAAGCGCAAGAGTATTTTATTGTCTATTCTCATTCGGTATTATCCAATTAGAAGGTGCCTTACAGCGTAAATTTCTCATTTCAAAAAATGATATACATTCTACTTGTCATTTCATTGGCGGTTGAAGAGTTCCAACCTATCGGTCAAAACCGAGCTTAATACGGCTGCGCCGAAATAAAGATTTCACAGATTTTCACAATAATCAACGAAAATAAATTTTTATGCCGAATAATTTCGGTAATGTTCACTTTTATATAATTTAGGAGTATAAATAAGTGATACATGTACGTATAAATGTCTTCCGTAATCACTATGAGCTTTAATAGCTATTTCAACCTCACTCAAAGCGATGGAATTTATTACCGTTTGAAACAAATGCCCCTGTCCCTGCTAGACTGAAATATTGTTAAAATAATGTGATATCCAGGACTCGTAATTAAGAAAGGGTTTTTCTCTTTTACGTCTTTACATAGTGGAAAAGACAAAAATTACTTCAGTCGATGGTAGTTATTGCTATTTATCCGTCTTAATATTCATTTTATAAAACGAATATAAATTATATAATAATTATTGCATTCCCCAATAAGTAAGAAAAGCCTAGCCTCGTTTTCATTTCGAGACAAATCTGTTGCAAGATATATTTAATTATTGGAATTTTTAAAAGTGGTAATTTTTAACGGGTTGGTATTCGGTACAAAATTAGTTTAAACCAGGTAACTTTTTGTTACTTTCGTTTTGATAACTGAATTACAACTTCATGTGTACCACAATGTCGTTTCGCTTATTTGCAGCCTTTTTATTTTCCCGAAGATGTTGGATTTGCAGTCGGCGGACCAGACGACAATTCCATCTACGTCATGGAGACGCATTTCGATAATCCAGCAAGGAGAGCAGACATTATTGACAACTCTGGTATCCGGATTACTGTCACCCCATCTCTTCGTAAACATGAGGCTGGAATGATGCAGTTGGGTCACATTGTTAGCTTTTCTCAAATCCTTCCCCCAGGTTTTCAGGAGTTCATAACAAAGTCTTACTGCAGCTCAGAATGTCTGAGAGAGGTTAGTATAATGATACCTATGTAAATTCTGTAAATTGGATAATATTTGTGATGATGTAATTTTCGCTATTGTTCGCGAATTCCCTACTTTACAAAATAAAGCAAATGTTTTTCGAAAGATTTATTTCACATTTATTTAGTATAATAAATAGAGAATTCTCATCCTTTCTTAATTCAAAAATTCTAGAATACCGGTATGACTGTCTGTCTGCTATGCCCGATCATTTAAAGCACGCTTTATACCTGTTACAATAATGTTTTACTGTGTTTTTTGCAAATTAATGAAATATCTTCAGTAAATTAAACTGGCCTTTCTTCATCGAATTCATTTCCCCCAGGGTTTTGAACAGAGTAAGTTGGACGAGATCAAGGTAATCGGCGCTATTCAACATTCCCACTTGCTTGGTGTTGCTATGACTACACGTCACTTTAGAAATGGTACCGAGCTGAAGCCTCTAACAGATGACCCAGCTTACGACTTCAACTTTCAGGACATCCGGGCTTTTCAGGAGGAGGTCTCTGTTTATCCCGTACGTAAGGTTATTTTTAAACAGAACTAAGTTGCGCATAATCGTTCGGATAAATATATGTATTCTGATGTTTGACAAAATATAGACGAAAACTTAAAATTATAGAAGAGACATTCTTTATACTAATTTAATGTATTTAATTCGTATGTTCATTTATGAAGAAAGCAAATACGCACATATTTTGTATATATCCAATTTAAAGGTGGTCAATCACATTTAAGCAACATTTGATGACAGTTTTGACTTTTTGTATATTCTGTTAGAGATTTATTTAAGGAACAAAAAGACCCATTACATAGAGTTAGATCCCTATTAGAAATTAACACTTTATTAACTTTTATAAAATTTTGTTATTACTCCCCTTTAATATGAAAGTATTTAAAAAGTTGAGTATTTCTTTTTTATTTCAATATAATTTCTACTTTTACATTTGCATTGGATAGATATACAAATATTTAACATTCTGAACCAAAAGGCAAGTTTTAAAACTACGTGTAGCTTCTGAATTAATTTATTTCCAATCGCAACCAAGATAGGTAAAGGGAGGTAATAATAATTTTTCAAACTTGCATTTCTAATGAATTCCATCTAAATATATAATTGTTAATGCAAATATTTTACAAATATAATACGAAAGGTCTTATATTTATATCTTTCCTTAGGCAAAGTATGTGTATCAAATTTGTACTTATGATAAAATAACTCTATCTTGGTTGGGCTACCAGGATATTGAAATCAAATTTTAAAAATATCTCCAGTGAAAATCTTACTTGAATTAAGCGCTAAGTGAACATAAATGAATGTAAATGATCAGATGTTAAAGTTTCAAACATGTTACATGGCCAAAATCTGATTATCCACCTTTAGGAAAACGCTTCACTATATTAGTTTTATATTAATTTGAATGTATCGATCTATACATTTCTATCTATCTTATAACTTGTAGGGCTATAGTTCACTATGTTTATCTCATATATAGGGCGATAGTTTCCAAGTAGACTGTACCTACGACACCACTAGCAGAAGTACGCTGACAACAGTAAGTTAATTTCCCAGCATGAATTGTGTTCTTCAAACTTTTTTTTACCTTATTTGCAGAGTAGACATATATTTAATGCACCAAATTATTCAGAAGAAGCTTTCTGTAGTAAATGTTTGGTAAAGAAATATTGTTTGCGCTGCATACACCAAACATCTTGATTTAAAACATCATTTCTAACAATTTTTTATCACTATGTGTGCAATACACTAATCTAGGCACATCGAGTAGTGAAAAACAATAATAATAGTTCAATGCAAAATGCCAGCAAATGTTTTTTTGACAGTTCTACTTTCACTTTCATCTCGAGTTTTTCCACATTTTCACCACTCGGACTACCTAGATAAGCACGACGGTAATGTTTAGAGCAATTATTTTAAATAAAGGAGTGTGTTGCTAAATATACATATCAGGTCCTATGTACAAACTTTTAAGTGAGTGATGTACCGGAAGTAAAAAAAAAGATATCACTTTTATATGTTTATCTAATCTTGTAAATGCCAACAATTTGCCAACACAAGACCAGTCAAAGATTGAATACTACATTTACATCAAAATACACATTAATTTAGTATCAACTCATTTTGCTACCCAAACAAACTCACTAATCATTTTTTTGATAAGATATTCACATGATGTTCGTTTTACGTTCATGTACATTGTAGCTGATGAAGCGAAATGAAACATTGCAAGTATATATACATGTACTTTCAGTATTTCAATTTTGTCCACAGCAAAAAAAAGTGAGACATTTACTTAAGTTTAGAACTGTATCTAAGTTATACATTAAATATATATTTACTATAAATGAATGTTTATTTACTATACTATTGCTATAATAGGATTTATTAGTGATTTCAAGGTTAGAGTAGTGTCTGTCGACATATGAACCATTAGTATATAGGGTCTATACGAATGATTTTCCATACAAAAATAAACTTGACAGGAATTGTTTTTCCGCCATATTTTTTCATCAAATTTAACTATACTTTGCAATGTGATTCAAATCTCCTTTTCTTTCAGGGTGGACAATCAACGCAGAATGAGATGTGCCTGACCTTGGCGTACTACTACCCGAGAATGAAACTAGAATACTGTCTTTCAGAACCAGCATTTGATGCTTTCGGAGCCGACTTGCAAACGGCAAGTTGCAAAGATATAAAGGACAATTGTTGATTACGGTGTGATATCACGATATAATTTCACTAAGTGGGCATCAAAATTTGATATTTCAAATGACTACTTTTGGTGTTCACGGGTGAAATTAACGTTATATTACATCGCCATCATCATTTTTCCTGTTTTTTTTTATTTTGAAAATTCAAATTTTTTAAGTTTGTTTCAACAAAATGTCTAAAACCTGGGGCAAACGTCACCAGAAAGCATAGCACGTATGGCGTTATCTTAACGCCGTCGTTACGTTCGGTAAACTTTGTGACGTCAGTCCAGGTTAAAGATTTTGATATTTTGAAATGCTTTGAAACAGTGAGTTATCAATTTTATTTCACCGATATATTTTAGTATTTCACTGAAAAGCATAATTTTCCCCACCACACTATTTCACTTATTTTTAGAAAACAGGCACCGTAGATTACCAATAGCTTGTTCACACCGGGATCCGGGGTTCGATCCTCACCAATATCATAGTGCAAGGCACTTAGTTCCACATTGCTTAAATTCTATCAATATTTGATGTTAATTCTACATTGAATGAGTCTTGAGAGCGGTTAATTAAAGATGTAAAAGCACGTGTCGCAATCGAAAATAAACAATTACTTTATTAAGCTTTGCTAGACGGAGCTATATTGCTTTAGATTTATTGTACATGTTATTGGATATAAACGAATGAAGACTTTTCGAGCTAGGTATAGTACATGGGGTAACTAAAACACCTGAAGAAAAAATGATTTCGCGAATTCGCCTCAAACTTCTGACTAGTTAGTACATTTTTCCTTTTTGTTTTCTTACCCTGATTCATGTATAAATTGGTTATTTTTGACTTGAATATTCTTTAAAGAATTTATCGCATGCCACTGAAACAATATTTTTAAAAGTAAAATATAGCAAATTTAATCATTTCCTACTTGAGGTACATGTATTGATCAGTTTCGAAACTGAAAGAATCGACCAATCAAAATCAAGGCACTCTCACTTCAGCCAATGATGAAAAAGCTCTTCCTGATACTTCATATTAAAGTTCGGTGATACAGGGAAATAACAGAATACCCTTCTACAAAAGACAAATAGTCATGCGATAAATCTCTGTCAAACTGGATTGTCCTTAATCACATATAGAATAAATTAGTAGTTTACTTGTAGCTGTTAGCCGCGGCTCTCTTTGTGTATTGGACCAACCCAGTAGCAGTAAGCACGATCCTTTCTTCTATTCAAAGTGGCAATACACACCAGGCTTGCTATGGAGACCAATTTCAGGTACTAGCATATACTGTAAATTGAGGTATTTTTGCGTGACCAAAGATTCGCGATTCGGTATCAGACACAGTTCATCGCGTTTTGAAACTTCATCAAAGGACAATCCTCGTATTATGAACATATTTGAAATTAATCTCGCGCTTATAATTTGTGAAGCAGGATATTCGCGAAAAATAGCGAAAATTTCATCATCGCAAAGATTACCCAATTTCAGTGTAATTTAACATCGACTCTGTGTACATATTACATACTTAACACAAATAACTATGTACACATTTTTCCGTGGTAGTACAATTGCTTTGCTTTTTTAGCTTACCTTGCTAAAAGTACCAGGATGAGCTATTACGACCACTCACGGCGCGGCGCCCATTGCACGCCATCAAACGACATCTTCTCTGAAATCTCCTAACCAATGTTGATTAAACTTGGCGGGAATGCTCCTTGGATTAAGATCTACCAATCTGACAGTTTTTCAAAGAATTCCGTTCTATGCAAAACTCCGGTTGCTATGTCAACAATTAGGAAAAACTTAAAAATCTTCTCCATAACTGCAAGTCCACCGCCCCCCCCCCCCCCCCCCCCCCCCCCCCCCCCCCCCCCCCCCCCCCCCCCCCCCCCCCCCCCCCCCCCCCCCCCCCCCCCCCCCCCCCCCCCCCCCCCCCCCCCCCCCCCCCCCCCCCCCCCCCCCCCCCCCCCCCCCCCCCCCCCCCCCCCCCCCCCCCCCCCCCCCCCCCCCCCCCCCTCGACTCTGCTTACATTTTACTGTCTTACACAAATAAATTTGTAAACACATTTCCGCGAAAGAGGAAAACCTTGCTTTTAAGAACTTCAACTTGACCTAATCTGGATTTAATATTTGTAAATAAAGCAATTCCAAGATGACATACATCACTAAATCATCACTTACTCTGCTTGCAGCATTACGAGAACCGTAATGCTACGCCAGTAGTTAAATAACCAGAATAAACTGTTTCAACTAATTCTACTACAGCTATCATATTTTGTCCAACCAAGGTCCGTAACTCTGCAAGTGATTATATTTCTTATTTTCTTGCAGTCTCCCCCAACACAGTACTACAAGTCAGTTGAACCATCTGAACCTTATGCAGCACAAGGATGTTCATGAAAAATATTCTCTAGAAATGCGATATAGATAAGAATACTACATTTTCAAAATCCTAAAATGGTTTGGAAAATACACGAAAAGAATCGGCCAATTTCATGTGTTACTGTTTTTGTGTTACATATTAATATCATGTATACACTTTTTATACGCCCGAAGGGACGTATTATGTTATCGCCTCGGTGTCCGTCTGTCCGTTAGCAATTTCCCTTCCGCTCTGTAACTCTTGAACCCCTTGAAGGATTTCGAAGAAACCTGACACAAATGTTAACCAGACTGAGACGACGTGCAGAAGCAATGTTCCGGATGGCTGGATTCAAGGTCAAGGTCATACTTAGCGGTCAAAGGTCATATGATTTTGTTTCCCTTCCGCTCTGTAACTCTTGAACCCCTTGAAGGATTTCGAAGAAACCTGAAACAAATGTTAACCAGACTGAGACGACGTGCAGAAGCAATGTTCCGGATGGCTGGATTCAAGGTCAAGGTCATACTTAGCGGTCAAAGGTCATATGATTTTGTTTCCCTTCCGCACTGTAACTCTTGGACCCCTTGAAGGATTTCGAAGAAACCTGACACAAATGTTAACCAGACTGAGACGACGTGCAGAAGCAATGTTCCGGATGGCTGGATTCAAGGTCAAGGTCATACTTAGCGGTCAAAGGTCATATGATTTTGTTTCCCTTCCGCTCTGTAACTCTTGAACCCCTTGAAGGATTTCGAAGAAACCTGACACAAATGTTAACCAGACTGAGACGACGTGCAGAAGCAATGTTCCGGACGTCTGTCCGTCTGTCCGTCCGTCCGTCTGTCCGTTAGCAATTTCCCTTCCGCTTTGTAACTCTTGAACCCCTTGAAGGATTTCAAACCTGACACAAATGTTAACCAGACTGAGACGACGTGCAGAAGCAATGTTCCGGATGGCTGGATTCAAGGTCAAGGTCATACTTAGGGGTCAAAGGTCATATGATTTTGTTTCCCTTCCGCTCTGTAACTCTTGAACCCCTTGAAGGATTTCGAAGAAACCTGACACAAATGTTAACCAGACTGAGACGACGTGCAGAAGCAATGTTCCGGATGGCTGGATTCAAGGTCAAGGTCACACTTAGGGTTGATTTTGTTTCCCTTCCGCTTTGTAACTCTTGAACCCCGTGAAGGATTTCGAAGAAACCTGACACAATTGTTTACCACATTGAGACGATGTGCAGAAGCCATGTTCCGGATGGCTCACTTCAAGGTCAAGGTCACACTTCGGGTTCAAGCGTCATATAACTGTTTGGACATTGCTCTGCATTTGCTCTTGATTACAGTGCTCTTGTTTTTATTTGGGAGATTCTATTTTGTTTGCTTAATTTTTTTATTGAATTACTTCCCTTTTATGTTACTATCAATAGCATATTTTGTAACTTTTTTATTATTGGCAGTACGGAAAAACCGAGACCACTTTTCTGTGGTACAACATGAATGGTACCTCCAATCTTTTGGTGTTTTTTGACATTTTTGTATCAGGTTAGGATTTTCTGGTTGGGGACTTTCAATTTTTTATTCTTGTTCCTGTCCGTTGGGCTTCAACAGCCTAAATTTTGCTCCCATTCTCTGATACAACACTTCGGGCGTATCTTGCTGCGCTTTGCGGTGCTGTTGTTAACGCTTTTTAAGGCAGATTTGGTTTGTTATTTCGCTTTTAAAAAAATGCATACCCAGTAAAAATGACTCATAAGTACAATGTGTATGGCGAGCCGTTTTACTATTTATTGAGTGACTACATGAAATAATTACTGCAAATATTTCTTATTATGAACTATCCTTGTTATGTAACTGATAGCCCTTTTTCTAAAGAGATATTCTTGTAAAACATATAGCAGTATTCGATGAAGAGGTAAATGTCAGCCTTAGGGTGATAGCTCTATTTACAAAACAGATAATTTTTTAACTTACACAGCTAGCTCTAAAATGAAGATATCTTTCTAGGGAAACGTGCTCTCTGTCTAACTTAAAGAGATATCTATAAAACCATCAGAGATATCTTGTTAAGCAGTAGCACTATCTCGATAACTAAAAGAGCGACCAGTTTAATACTGTTACAGAGCTATCAGTTTTTCCGACATAGATATCTCTTTATATTACAGTGCTTTCTCTTGACGCTTAAGAAAGAGCTCTTTTTGTTCTAGTGCTAGCACTATTCAATAGGCAACAGAAATAACAACTGCTCCCTAAACGATATAAGCGTACATGACCAATTACGGGGACACGATACTTACTTGACTTTTTCTGATTGGTAAAAAATCGGGGATCAGTCATTCTACATTTGTGCCGCCAAATTAAAACTTGTGAATACTGCTAGCACTTAACGTTATAGCGCTATCACTATGAAATAAATTTCTAGCACTTTAGCATACATAGCTACATTTGTATCTTTCAAAAAATGATAGCTCTTTCACGTTGACTGATATCTCTTTGAAACAAGGGATGCAACCCATTATTCTAAAGTGATGTCTTTCAAACATAAAGAGATATCACTTTAACGTAAAGAGATATCTTCCAAATGAGCGTATACAGATAGCTCTTAAAATTATAGTGATATCTCTTTATTATATGGAGCTATGTCTTGACATTTAAAAGATATTCCTTTGTCACATACTGATATTAACTTTGTAACTTACAGATAAGTCTTTATAGAATAGATATTTCCTGTGGCCACTTAATAAATAGTGAAACAGTTCGCCCTAAATGTATGTTACCATTGCAAATGCAAACATTTGCAGACAACTTAATCTCAGTGAATACTCTGTTTAATTGTATTATGTTTCAATTTACCCTGGTAAAAGGCTTTTATGTCACTAGTGAGAATGCAAACATTTGCAGACAACTTATTCTCAATGAGTTGACCTTGAAAGTTTTTTTTTTTACTTCTATATTTAGAAAAATGTTGTGTTTAATTAATTTAGCACATATGTAAATTACCAAAGAGAAAGCATTGATATCTGTGTTCAAAGTTTGGATTCAATTTAATCTAAGTGTATTATTTGATAGCCAATACGTAAGAAGTGGAACACCAAACAGAAGGGAGAGGACAGAGAGAGAGAATCAAACTGACGTCTGAGAAGTAGTCCCAAAGTGTCTGTTCATGTACAAAGATGTCTGTAAACCATCTATGCGTTTAATCCTTCCGCCGTAGGAGCTCGCGGTTGGGATTGTGTTTTTCCAGCGTTGATCCGTCTTTGTACATTGACATAAGAAGCCAGTTAACAAAGAAATTGTATTTCCTATTTGACTGGACCTTAACTTTTATATTTGACCATTGAATCTCACAGTAGACTGAAAAAAGAAAAGAAGTGACACCCGACATGTTTCTTCCCGCAACTTCCATTTGCGCAGTTCATTTTCACCGACGTTAAAATAGATAATGTAACGGTGTTGTGTTTGTCTTGACGATTATCGCCGCAATATGTTAACAAACAACGAAATATCTGTTTAACGTCCGAACGGAGTGCAGTATAGAACCGGAATTAGGATACTTGTAAACAATGTATGGCGGAAATTTTAAAAGACAGGTGCAAGATTGTCAGATTTTCTTTCTGGAACTACAATAATGGTACAAATCGATTCACGCAAGGGGACGTTACCCTAAGCTATTGGTGTTGATATAATAGCAGAAGCTACTCCTTTTGCATTTTTGTCTACCAGTTTTTTTGGGAAAATAAGATTATAGTTTATAAGTTGACTTGTAATACAAAACAAACCCGGAAAAACCCGCCCTCAACCGAAATTTCTAGAAACAAGTGAGTACATTGTATGCCTTTGCGACCAATAAAGACCATAAACTGTTCGTTATCTAGTTAGTGACATTTCGGTCAGCACCCATATTAACGACTATTGGTATTGTAATGTACAAATTGAAATTTGAAAGTGATTATGAGGTAATCAATCATATGTTTCAGTAATTGGTGAATAATAAAACATAAAGTGCTGTCCTGGTACACATAAATAAATACAAGATACTTCTGCAGCAAATACACTCTTTAATTAATGTAATCACATGTTTTAAGTGTGATAAAATATTCTAGCATAAAGTCAGAGTAATCTTTAAACACAATAAACGCAACACAACACAGTCAATTCCGAAATGACATGAGCCAAAGTGGTCCGTTTCCTGTTACGTATGTGTAAGATTTATGAACATACTGGTGGGGGAGGAACGTACGGCTTCGGATCATCGGGTTTATAGGGTACTGGCAGTTTATTCTGTAACTAAAATAAAGATATTATTCTTTTATTTTATGTTTATACATGTAACATTGTATGTTAATATACTTTATGAAAAAAAAAGCAGACAACACTGTCTGATTAGTGCCTTTAGACTGGACATTTAGTCCAATAAACAGACCATACATTTGATTGACATGTAGAGATAATTGTTTTATTGCTTATTTCCTGTTGTTTGTCTTTTTAAGAAATTAGTTATTATCTAACAGTGAAAATGTTGTTTTTTTTTCACAAAAAAGCATTTACTTCAATATTTTACATGTGATTTCTTAGGCATATTTAGCAAGGTTTGATAACTTTCCAACACATTTTATTTGCAGAAAACTTATTCTCACTTTAGAGAATTATGTGAAAGTTAAAAAAGTCAAAATTAAATGTTTAGTTAAGAAAGATACAAAATAAAATTCAGATTTTCTTTAATGTTTTTATTCTGACCAAACTTTTATCTGTAAAACTAGCTTAAATAGTTTTCTCTATTTTAAATTTTGGAATGAAGTGAAGTATGTCACTTTGACTAAAATGAATAATTTGTTTGTGGAAGAGAAATATTGTACTATTTTCTCAGACTGTAGCAAAAGTAACTTACTTGAGTAATTTATTTACATAACTCAAAACTTTACTCAATTTGAAAGAGAAAATGCATACCTTTATGGTATTACATTGACAATGTACTAACCACCATATATGATAAATATGCATAGATGCTATTGAAAAGCATAAGTAAATTAAAAAAATTTCTTCATTTTTATCTTCTTTTTTTCAAATAAGAAGTTCTTAACTCTTTTAATCATATACACCATCATTTATCAACTCTTACCCTACTGTAATAGTAGCTAATAGTATACAGTAGCTGATTATAAAAAAAAAAAAAAAAACACAAGCTAGTCTATCAATGGCCAAGTCCCCTACTGTGAATACACAGGTCTGTCTGGCCCCCCTGTGGCCACGTATCTCACATTCCTGTTCAATTGTCTTTAAGCATAAATATCCGTATAATCTGCCGCCATAGAACATTTAAAGTTTAACATCCATTTGGAACAGTGTTGATTTCTTGTTTAATATCATATATTTTGTTAGGAAATGAACCTATTCAGTACATGCTTAGAACGTTTATATCAATATTATGTATCTAATATCCATATAAAGCATATTTCGCAATTCTTTTGATATAAATAATTACCCACTAAGGTATAGCAGAAGTGTATTAAGTTAATTATTTATGTTGTTCACTTGTATGCTTAAAACCTAGAAAATTCATTTGAACCTTAAAGACATGCAGTGAATCTAGGAAAATATGACAGTGACGTAACAGATAACTAATAACTAAAACATTTTAAAATATTGCACAAATATGTAAATCATGCATACAAGAGAAGAATTTAATCCGTTATCTATTGGGTCACTGTAAGCTATTCCTAAACACACTGTAGATAACTACAAGATAATTTACCTTCAATTCTGGTCCCATGCAAATGTCGTACACCATACTTTCGCCGATATGTGACAGAAAGTGATCCACTACAGTCTTGTTTTGCCAGTCTGAGTTATGCGCATAGTTATATACCTAATTGAAAAAGTAACAGTTTACATCAGCAGTTATTATTTCAAAGAAATTATGAGCTTCCTCTAAATATTTCTACTTGTAAGTAGGAATCACGCAATAGAGTGTTGCATCAGACCCGAACTTTTAAGCTCTTCTCGGAGCTTAAACTGTTCTCTTTTTTATTATTAGAACCCTACGTATTAAACGGTATACATGTTATGAACGGTTCTTTAACGCTCACAGAAAACGTGTTAGTCTCATTTTATTTTTATTACTATTATAATGAGCCAACGTTTGCGCTAGAAACTGAGCCGAGCACCAAAACATTTTAAAAATACGACGACAAAATACCTAGTAGTACAGGTTTTATTGAAGAAAAAGCAAGGGAAGAAACAATTTAATTTGCTTGGTGCTTTATGAAAGTCTGCTGGTCAGTCATTTAGACTATACCTTTTATGTTTTCTGCAAACTAAGGAAAGTGTCTGACCAATTAGTGCAGAAAGTATTTGGTACGAACTACACTAAATGTGGGTTTCGTTTCTCGTAAGTTTTACTAAAACTTGATTAAGGTAATAACTAACGAAAGCCAGAATTCATTCACCAAAATCTTTTAAAATCTTTTTTATTATTTTCAAAAAGTATGTAAACCTACACATTACAATCTCTAAACAAACCAAGCAAATTAAAAATGATGGTGTTCATGGTAACAAAAGAAATATATCACTAAATGTAATAAAAATTCTCACATGTCTTCAATCTTTGAACAAGGCTTACAGCTAGCCCAAACATTTCATTACATGCTATACAAGGAACAGCATTCGGTATGAAGGATACCAAAGGTCAAGTAATTCAGAGTAAAAGAATTTCGTATGAGGTGTTCTAAACACATATGATTTGTAAAAGCATTTTCAAATTAGTAGAAAGTATTCTAAAATAAGGAGGTGTGCAAAAATTCAAATAATTCGTAGAATAATATCATATGAAGCGTTTAATTAAAACTGCAATTTTCGTATAAAAATCGTCCAAATGCAGAAACTTCGGATTCAACATATTGCTTATGTGTGTGTTTATGCAAATAAGGAAATAATATGGAACACCAAAACAAATACAAAACAACTAACAACTGTAACCAGTTATAAAACGTGATTTGATAAAGGGATCATGTATCTTGAGTACTTGTACAACCGATATAATTAATTTTATACATTTGATGACATAAACATTCGTTATGATATCCATAAAATAAACTTCTGCTAAAAAAGGGCTCAGTGAATCTAATCCTTGTGATTTCTGTTTAATGTATGTCGAATCATTTCTGTTTATACAAGTGTATTGGGAAACGAAAATCTTTTGACAAAATACAACTCCTCAGTTTTTGGAACAGTATCGTCTAATAGTAACCAAATAAAAGGATTCGAAACCTTAACTCATACAATGAACTTGTTTCAATTAGGTCCATGTGATGCGACTAGTGTGGTGTACTGATGTGATATGCTTGTCACCTCTTGCTTTCAGCCTTTGCCGCTGGATAGCCTTGTGCAAAAAGGGAGCCGAGTGCGTAAGTCTACTTTGCCAGTACAAAGACTTTACATGGACAAGCTCTATGCAGTGCCTCTTCGTGGCGACACACGAAAACTGAGCACCTCGTAGCCTCAGTCTGAACTGCAAGGGACTCGGAGGAGGTCTGCCCCAAAACATGATGTATTCAAGGCCAACTGGCGTGCGGACATGCCCTAATTCCCATGCTATTGGGTAAATAGCTAGGGTTGGCACCGCTTTTAAGTTCCCTCCTGTATTTCCAGGAAAGGTGTTTACACCAGAAACTAAAGGTGGGGCAACCCTGAGAAAACCCTAGAGAGCTGAAGTCAGATGTACCAGGCCAGTTTGAACGATGGTATCGAAAACTATTGAAGAGTAAAAAGAGGACTGTCAACAGGCTGTCATTCTAACAGATGCTCTATCAGTCCCGGAAGCCTTGGCTTATGTAATGCAAACTTGCCATGCCTTGCCAAAGAACTTAACAGGCTCCGTGTCCCTTCAGTGGATACCCGCACACTGTGCTGTTCATGGCAATGAAATGGCAGACCAATTTGAAAAACAAGCAGCTGGAGGCGACCAGGCACTCAATAGTATCATTTATGAAGAAAAGCTCACGGTGACTAAGACTTTTACAAGTACGTAGACGCAGAAAGATGACTACCATTTACTAGACAAGTTATTTTATTCAGGCTTCGTATAGGACACAACAGTCTCAATACTCATATGTATGAAAAATTGAAGCTGTCCTCATCACCGAAATACTTGTGTGGTCTTTCTAGTGTGTGGCTAGATTGTGCAACTCTGGAAAAGAAGTTGTATGACAGAAAGGAGGAGCTTCCTTCATCGCTGTGGCCGGGGTGACGTTGAAGACGGTGAAAGAGAGAGAGAGAAAGAGAGAGAGAGAGAGAGAGAGAGAGAGAGAGAGAGAGAGACAAAAACAGAGACAGAGAGAGACTGAGTTGTATGACAGAAAAAAGGAGCTTCCTTCATCGCTGTGGCCGGGGTGACGGTGTAGGTGTAGGCTGTGAAAATTATTTGAAAAATAGACTAGAAATTGAGAAACTTATACAAAACATGTAGCATCAGAATATGATAGATTAAGTGCATAAAAACAAATGGAACGAATTCCCTCTACTTCTAACAAGTCTAATCTTAAATTTCAAACATATCAGATACGACAGATGGATACAACAAACAAATTGTACATTGTATCTGCTGATATAAAAAAGTGTGGATGTACGTTTGCGAGTAGTAAGTATTTGGGTGTGTGAGGGTGTGTAAGGAGTGCGAATATGTGTGAGAACGTGACAAATATATTACAGTAAACTCCGTTTATAACGAACTCCTTGGGACCATTTACATTTGTTCCTTATATCCAGAGTTTGTTATATCCATATAACATTTTAATATTAAAATAAAGAAAGCAAAAAAACTCGGGCATAGAAAATTTGTTCCTTATATCCGGATTTTGCTATATCCGGAGTCGTTATATACGGAGTTTACTGTACTTAGTTGTGAACATTTTACAAACAAAAAATGCAACCGTAATACTAATAACATATTGTGCTTAATTTTAATATTGGAAATGATTATTTGTATATGCACTTTTCATTGAATATATATATTCTCAGATACATGTTGTCAAATTCTTGTATTATTTACATACAGAAATGGGCTCGGTCGGTGGTGGCGTGGTTAACACTCTGGACTACCAATCCGGAAGTCCCCGGTTCGAATTCCGGCTGGGGCACTGGAAATGTCAGAAACGCTTTTCAGTGTTTCCCACCGATCTAGATATGAACTGGTTAGAAACCCAGGGTTAATCTCGCGTCTATCGGTGCAATACAGCGGGCACGTTAAAGAACAAAGGGGTCTATTCGTAAAGAGCTACGGTCTGATACCCGGAATCCCCTGGTATCTGCATCTGTCTGTTCGAAAGAGGTTTTGGTAATAATGCCCGAGGAAAAATCCTAGGGTCGGCCGGGACTATAAACAATCTAAATCACTCACACATAAAGAGAGAATAAATATCTAAATGTAATATTGATATTATGAAAAGTAGGATGACAATTTTGTAATTACTAGTTAGGTATTACCTGGGAAACGGGTATGCCAAAATTATCAAATGTGTGCATAGAGAGGCAATTTGCGACCTTCATCTTCGGGTAGTAGTACACAAATGACAGACACATTTCCTCTCTAGTTGATAGACCGCCCTGTAGAAAATAATATATAATAACACGTGATATTTTTCGTCGTGCAAATCGTGTTCGCTAATGGAAAATATTCACTTTGAACTTGTAATTATTGGACGTTTTTTTTAGCTCACCTGAACAAAATGTGTTCAAGAGTGAGCTATTGTTATCAACGATTGTCTGGCGTCTGTCCGTCAACAATTTCTTGTAAGCACTCTAGAGACCATAATTTTAGTCCAATCTTAATAAAACTTTATGACAATATTTACGTTGATGAAATTCCGGTCGAGTGTGATACTGAGTCATGTAGAGTCAAAACCTAGGTCAATAATTCTCTTGAATTTAATTCACTAGAACTCCTGAGGCCACATTTTCTATATGATCTACATTAAACTTGATCAGAATGTTTATCTATATGAAATCTAGGTCAAGTTTGTAACTAGGTCACCGGTCAAAAAACTTGTAAGCACTCTAGAGGTCACATTTTCTACCTGATCTATATGAAAAAATCTCAGAATGTTTGTCAATTTCTGGGTCAAGTTCGAAACTGGGTCAACAGGGATCAAAAACTAGGTTACAGAAAAGCCTTGTTAACACTCTAGAGGCCCTATTTAATATACAAAAATTGTTAGAATGTTTGTCCTGAAAATTTCTAGGTTGGTTTGGAATCTGGGTCACTTGGAGTTAAAACCTAGGTCACCAGATCAAATCAAAGGCAAACCTTGTTAAGATTCTAGAGGCCACAGTCTTCATAAAGATCAGAATGTATGTCTCAGTCATTTCTAGGTCAAGTCCGAATCTGGGTTACCTAGGGTTGAAAAGCAGGTCACCCTATGGAATCAAAGAAATACTTTGTTAACACTCTAGATGCCACAATTACTATCCAATATTCATGAAATTTGGTCCGACTGTTTTTCTTGATGACTTCAAACTAGAACTTAACTTAAATAAATCATCTACTCATCCCATAGCATCGAGAAAATTGTTGAATTTTGAAGATATTAAGTAAACGAAACTGAGGGTTTAGAAATCTCAATCAAGTTTCTATTTGACGCTGCGCACTAACTTTATCCATTTCTGGCACTAATAAGAACCAGGTACCAATGTAACACATTTTGTGCTAATAAGGTCCTTTACGGCACTAATACGGTCCGTTATGGTTCTCCATCGTGAAAACTTGTATGCAGTTGTGTTGCTATGGATTAAGTGTTAACTTGTATGATGTGGTACTGCTATGTATTCCTTTTAATCTTGTATGCGTTTTGCAATGTTATAGAACCATTTTTAACTTGTATGCTTTTTGTATTGCTTTAGATAAACTCTCTTTATATTACATTTTCAGTATCAGTTTCCGCTTACCAAAAGCAACACATTAAAGGGTACGTAGCCCATTTTGGAGCTCTGTTATTGCTGAAGAATTCTAACATGCTTCCAGTGTGCGTGACATATGCCCCTGCTATCCATATTACGCTTGATAAACAAGTGTTTGACCTCTGAGCTAAGATCCAATGCATTTTGCACGCACATGTGCCTATAACGCCTGGCAGTGAAACCCAACAGGGCTATCCAAATATAGTGTAAGAATTCACTGCCACAATGCACTGCTGGCAGTGAAAATGTAATGCACTGCAAGAATTCATTGCTGGCAGTGAAACCCAGCAGGGCATTCCAATATGTGTAAAATTTCATTCACTGCCACAATGCACTGGTGACACTGCAAAATTAAATTTGTGAAGTTTTGTGAACAGTTCTACTGAGACACAATCTGAACAAACATAATGTCCAAATAACGGAAAAACGGATAGCGTGATCACAATTTACACGTAGATCCCATATGGGGTATATGTTTGTTTCAATGTATTTTAAGTTCTTACTATGTCTGTCTCTAGGTGCAGCGGGAGAATGAGTTGTCGAAGCGCATACATACACAATTTGAACCGTGACAGACACTGCCTTCGAATTCCAGACTCAAACGCTCAACACCCTTACATAGATCAGAAACAACTGAAATAAATGTTCATTGATAACTTACCAGAGTTGCTTCGGTTCGACTTGTCGAATCATACGTACATTCAACTCGAAAACTGTCGCCCTGTAAATACAAAATAATCACATTTAAGTACAATGTACATGAGGGTTATATGTGACATCTAACTGCAAAGTCAGAATATTGTTTCAGACGACAGCAGTGAAGACTTGGCACGCTAGCGTATAGAAAGAAAACTCAGTATAGATTCTTGTAACAGTTGTTACCGCAAACACTTTTACTTTTCTCAGTTTCACAATCCAATTATTCATTACTAACTTAGTTTATTTATAGGATCATAATATTTAGCTTTCATTGGACCATTCGCAATCAGAGATTTAATATGGAATATCGGCTGGGACATGCCACTTGCTAATTGCTAAAAACTTCCAGGTAAATGCCAATTTGTCAATTGTTTATTGCTATTTGCCAATTGCTTATTGCCAATTGTTTAGTATATTTGCCAATTGCTTACTGGTTAATGTTAATTGCAGAATGCCATTTGCCAGTTGCTTATTGCTATAGCAATAAACAATTGTCATATACCAATTAGCAGTTGGCATATGGCATTAAGCAACTGGCGTTAACTTGCAAGTAATTGGCAAATAGCAATAAAGCAATTGGCAAATACCAATTAGCAAATGGTAAATGGCATTAAACAGTTGGCATTAACCTGTAAGCAATTGGCAAATTGCAATAAGCAATTGGCAAACAGGAATAAGCAAATGCCAAAATTAAATAAGCACTTGGCACACAGCAATTAGCGATTGGCAAATAGAAATAAGCAATTGACAAATATCAATTAGCTATTGACATGTCCCAACCGGCATTCCATAATTAAACATATTCACACGTCACTATTGATGATATAACAACAAGAGCTGTTTGTAAAACACGTATGCCCCCTTTGATGCAAAAGTTGTACTATGAAAGGACCAGTTTTTAAAGTAAAAGTAAAGTGTGAAATTCGTGAAAATGGCATCTGTAGAAATTTAATTTAAAAATCTATTTTTAGTAACAGTGACCTTGACCTTGACCCCTAAGTTATTTTTTGCTGAAAACAATTTAAAACTAAAAAAAAAATTGGGAAAAATCTATTTTTAGTAGTGACCTTGACCTAAAAAAAATTTTTATCCGTAAAACAATTTTAAAAAAAAAAAAAATTTGAAAAAAAAATATTTTTAGTAAGAGTGACCTTGACCTTGACCCCTAAAAATTTCTTTTGCTGAAAACAATTATAAACTAAAAAAAAAAAATCCAAAAAAAATCTATTTTTAGTATCGACCTTGACCTTTTTTTCGCGTGAAACTATTTCATATTAAAAAAAAAAATCCCCCCATTGGAAAAAAATGTTAAAAAAATTATTGCTTGAAACAATATAAAAATTTAAAAGAAAAAATATTCTCTCCTAACTCATGTTATTAAGCGGAAACAATTTTTCTATTTCTAGTAACAGTGACCTTGACCTTGATCCTAGTGACCCAAATGCAACCAAAGCTTCATCTCCCAGCAAACTACCTACAAACTAAATTTCATTGCAATTGGTCACTCCTAACTTAAGTTATTGAGTGGAAACCATTCTACAATTCCGGGTCACTGTGACCTTGACCTTTGAACTTCTAATCTCAAAACAGTTAGGGGTCCTCTACCGGTTATGACCAACCTCCACATCAAGTTTCAAGATGTTAGGCCTAAGCGTTCTCGAGTTATCGTTCGGAAACTGTTTTACAATTACGGGTCACCGTGACCTTGAAGTTTGACCTTCTGATCTCAAAATCAATAGGGGTCATCTGCTGGTCATGACAAACCTCCACATCAAGTTTGAAGATGCTAGGTCCAAACATTTTCAAGTTATCATCCGGAAACCGTTTTACTATTCCGGGTCACTGTGACCTTGACCTTTGACATACTGACCTAAAAACCAACAGGGTCCTCTGCTGGTCATGACCAACCTCAATATCAAGTTTCAGGATCCTAGGCCCAAGCGTTATTGAGTAATCATCCGAAAACCAGTTGGTAGACGGACGGACAGACCGACCGACCGACATACCGACCGACTGACCGACCGACCGACCGACATCTGCAAATCAATATACCCCTCTTCTTCGAAGGGGGCATAATAAATAGTTGTTGCCCACACGAGACTTCTTATCAACATATCGAGATTTGACCGCAAAACTGTTGTAAGTCCTTCTTTATTTCGATATCGCTAAAAGATTGAGTTGATAGTTAACTTTCAAATTTTGAATAAAAATGAATGTTAAAATACGTTAGCTTTGATTTGTTCGTATTTCAAATAACATTTTCCAAGCAGACGTACACAAGTATTTATTAATTAAATAATATAAACATATATAATATTTAATATTTAAAAACTTATAAATGTGTCCCTGTATGGAATCGTTCGGATGCGTAGTATTAAATAACGAGTGAATCAGAGTGATCCGAACGACTGACTGTATGTTAAACGATAAAATGCAAGGAGGCATTTATTATTTCGTTTCGCTCGGTTCCTCCTATCCCCGCTTTCCCTCTGGTTGGGACAAACCAGTCCTCCACAGCAATCCATGTTAGACCAACAAAAGAATAGGCAATAAGCCAGCTTTTAAAAGAAACATTACCGGATATATCGAGACTTCTTTCGGCAACAGTCGGATTTCTTGGAAGTCGAAATCATAGTGTGGGTCCGTGATAAGGGGTTTAATCTCAGAACCATTTCTGTAATGTCTTGTTGTTATGGCAACCCCAAGCAAGTGCGAGTGTTGAAACGCGCCTATCATCTTTATTTCTGTCAGATTGCTCTGCGAAAATCCCTGCGTACGAAATAAATATTATCGGTATAGCAAAGACATACTTAGTCTAATGTTTTCGGAAAGGGGAAATTTCTCAGTTTTAATCGTTGGTCTCCATCGTTCTACATGTATGGATGCTTAGCTTTAAAATGTATTTATGAATTGTTACACAATCTTCTATATGGGTCAACTTACTAACAAGAATAGTAATTTTAATAAGTTCCTCAAATTAACATAGTAACGAAAAATAACACAAAAAATGTACCTCTGTTAAGCACTCTGCACGACAGTACGACTTCGATACATAGTTTTTCAAACCTGGCGGAATAATTTGATAGAAATTAGACGTATAACCCAATTCAAGCATGCCAGCCTCGTGTTGACGTAGTGTTGGTGTCAAAGTTATACGAATCCCGGAGTTGTCAATCATGTCTGCTTTTCTAGTTGGGTTATCATAGTGCGTCTCCATGATATAGAAAACATCGTCTTCCGGGCCACCAACAGAGTAACCCACGTGATCAGGGAAGTAAAATGGCTGAAATCAATAACTACATGCTCATTCGTCGTATATACATATATACACATGTAAGTGTACTCAAAGGTTAACAATAAACGTGGATTCTTCCATTGCGTCATTGTATAAACTTACTGTTAAATACTTTATTTGCCATCCATCCATGCTTAAATACAAACAAACATGAGCCACGAACTAGGGACTTACATGGTTCTTGTTTTTGTTTTGTTTTGTTTAAATACAGCGTAGAAAAATAACCTGTGTCTGAAAACTTAATATTGACGATGCTAGTTTCTAAACTTGACTTGTACACGATGTTATCGCTAACATAAACATCGAACTGTTACGAACATGTAATTTTCCGAAACTTTCCGGAAATTCTATATGTTCTCTGAGTTACCAGCATTTGCCGATCTCATTTTAAGTCAGAAAAAATAATTTCGTCCGACTATAATCTTTGAACTAGATTTTATTTACCTCTCCTCCTATAGCCCATGCGACGACAACGTTATAACATTGTGGAATCGTTCTGTTTGTATCGTAGCAAAGGTCAACTTTCCCATCCAACTGATCCGGGTTGTCAACCTTACATCTGTAGAGAACGATATGGTGGACATTCTGTTCATTTCCTGGTGTCAACACCGCTTCGAACTGTAGGGGAAGAAAAAGCTATGCCACTCATTTTCAGTAATATTGTAAAAATATAACGGAGCACAGTTCTGATGGGTAAATCAGAGAACACCATTTTCTTTTGAAGCTGTTTTTGCAATTTTAAACTTAAACTTTTTTCTCAGACTCGTATTGAAGTCAAACCTCTACACCATAAATTACCATTGAATTAATAAATGTGAAATGTATAATGAAACACATGGTTTAACTGTTTCAATTCTTTAATTGTTCGAACAAGAAAATTGACGCAAAGTCTTTTCAGCATGTGTTTCTTTTGTACAAAAATGAAATGAATGTCACCTAAACAAATTACAGAAAGTATTTTTATATGATTTATTATTAAAAATGCTAATTATTCAGAACCTTTATCATGTGATGTTTTCCAATCGCCGGCATCTTGAATCCTCTACACCAGTACGTCGTTGTATCAGATGGCACCAAATACTGAATATATTATGTTGACGTCATGTTAGTTTACTTCTTTACTCAATACATACATGTACCATTACATTACATGTATTAATATTAATTCACAATATTGATACATGAAAATTCTGAATATGTGACTGACCAACAGCCTTCTCAATCACTCACTCGGTAACTCGCTCGCTCTATTTACATGTATATCTTAATTACTAACTGATTAATTCAGTGTCTGCCTGAAAATATGACTTAAATATTGGATGATATTAGATCTAGCATCCAAGCACCGACTCACAACTTTTAAAGCAAATTGACACCATAATTTCAAAATACCCATTGAAATCCCCGAACCTCTTATAATCATATTATAACCATTTTTGTTTCCTCTAACATGAACTCCCCATTTGTCCTTTTCATTCGAAGCTTTCACACTGTCCAACGCCTAAAGTTCTTTTTACTCGTACACTTGATTGTAATGCTCTCGCTGCAACCAACTGAGCTAAATGTGACCTGTAGGATGACTTTCTTCTTTTCTACACGCATTTAATTAAAATTGGTCATACAGAAACATTCTCATTTTGTATATAATAATAAAATGGCGGGAAAACTGTTAACTTGCGAGTATAATTAAAATTTGCTCGTATAACATCACTGTACCAACAAGATACTGGTTGTTAACAGTTTGTACTTACATTGTAATTCAAGAAGTCATAATATCTACTGTCGGCTGGTAGATTTTTGTTGACTGTGTCTGTGCTGAGAAGAGACACGCTCTTAGTTCCACGAGTGGTACCATGATAGAATATAGAGTTGTCGTCTGCAGGGTCATGGTCGCCGTAGGCGAAAATAACTCTAGTTGTCCCTTCCTGGTATAGGACAAGGGAATACAAATCAATACGATTATGTGTGTATAAAAATTAAGTTATGTAACACATATTAACTATAGAATTGACATGTACATTTCACTCATTCATTACCAAAGTTGATTGAATAAACATAATATTGTTAATGAATTGAAATGAAATCAAAATATATAAACAGTTTCTCCTGCGAAATATTAGGTGTCAAGTAAATATATTCAAATCTATGGTCATATTTCAAAGACAGTAAACATCTAAGTAATTCTTATGCAGTAAAATTTATGTTTTATTTTTAATCAAGTTAATTGTGTTAAGTAAGCTAAGTTATCGCTGTAAATGAGCTAAACCCTCAGCTAGACAAAATTTAATGTCCGAAACCACTATCAAGATCTAACAAGCAGCTAAATAAATATACTATAAATTAAACCAAAATTTCAGACTGAATTTTTCTACACATTTGTATCATAACATTGGCATATTTTCACCTGGATGACTTGGTCTTCGGCATCATCACATGTATTTATCTTCCTTACAAATTTCAGCACTGTGCCAAACTCATTTTCCTCGGCAAACAGTAGGTGCCAGTCCTGGGACTTGTCCATAACAGGCATTTGGTGTCCAACGGTGTGCCGGTCCTTCAAGAAACGACGATAAGTGTTAAAATGCCGCCTAAATTAAATTCTTGTGAAAACGTCGTGAAATTGTGAATACTATGTCTGTCTGTCTGTCTATCTATCTGTATGTATGTCTGTCCGTCTGTCCACTTTACCCTGTCCGGTTTTCATCTCAAAAACCCCTACTTGGATTTTCATCAAACTTTGTTGGAAGCAACAGTATGAACTGTTGTTGTGCAAATTATAATTTTGTTTCATATAGTCAAAGGTAAAGGTCACAGCGGCCTGATATTTGAAAATCTTGTCCGCTCTTTATTTCCAAAAAACCCTTGGTGGATTTTCATCAAACTTGGTGGGAAGCAATCAGCATGAAGTTTAGTTGTGCACATTACAATTTGGGGTCATATAGTTAATGGTCAAGGTCACAGGGACCTGTAAATTTAAAAACGTGTCCGCTCTTCATCTCCAAAAGCTCTTGTTAGATTTTCATCAAACATGGTTTGATGCAATAGTAGGAAGTCTAGTAGTGTATATTATAATACAACTTCGCTACGTCGGCTCTCGTTGTCCCTACAGGCGATAGCAAGTCTTAGCGTAGTCCAGTGCTCATCGCGGCACATATATTGCAAACAGATAGCTATGCAGCAGATAAATGTATATATTATATCACGAGAAACTATTAATATTCATTACAACACATAATAACATCCGAGCCTGCCAGATTGTCCGTCATGTGTCTAGGGCTATTGCAAGACAGATACGCTATAGTTCTACTACTTAAAAGCTTGTATGTGTTGACTTTAGAAAACCCATTTTGTGCTTTCGTTTGCAAATGCATTATTACATGAAAACTTTAGAAATATTAAAGAAACATGTATATTATATAAAAAGATTATATAAGCATCTATATGTAGTCTTTACACTTTTGATTTTTGTCAAAAAAACGATAACTTTATATACCAGGAACGTATGTACATTTGCACACAATCCACTGTTCTCTTATCCCATCTGTTATTCAGGCGTGTTAACATTTGTAACCCTTAAATGTACCTTCGGTCATTAACATTTATTCTACTTTTCCTACATATACTCACGGCAAAATGGACAGCGCCGTCATCCAGAACCCAGCCAACAACCACATCACCTGGATACATGTTTCCGTTGTTTGAAAATCCAAACCCAACCCATCCTGCAATAAATAGATAGTAGACCGTAACCGGCAAAAGGCAGATACATTTGTATTACAAACTTGCTGGTTTTATACTAATTTATTTATTCTCATTTGGAAAACAACTTCGTACAACTTAGATTAATCGCTCTCGAGACTCATTCCAGATGATATCAATCTCGATTAGAGAGAGAGGCAATGTGGAAATATATGCACTTGCCTAAGGACACAACCGCCGTGGTACTGGTGGGGATCGAACTTGCGGTTAACTAAGATATGTCAAGTATATAGTATACAGTAAACGGCCAGCCAACTTCGTACAACTTAGATTAATCGCTCTCGAGACTCATTCCAGATGATATCAATCTCGATTAGAGAGAGAGGCAATGTGGAAATATATGCACTTGCCTAAGGACACAACCGCCGTGGTACTGGTGGGGATCGAACTTGCGGTTAACTAAGATATGTCAAGTATATAGTATACAGTAAACGGCCAGCCAATGTTGTCTCTTAAAGGAAATGACATTTTATCACATGTGTTTGTTTATAATAATTATTATAAAAACTGGCTGCTTTAAAAAGGTTGTTATCTAATTGATGTGATCACAAACACAGGTTCAACTGTATGTCCCAAAACAAACAACAAAGTCAATGTTATCTAGGTCACACGCTACACCCATGTGCTAGATACAGACATTTATACTGATGAATCCTTAAGTAAACATCATACTTCGATATTATAAACTTTCCGTCGTACCTAGAAGCAAATTGTATAAATTTATACTGAGGTAGTTTCGTTGCATTCCTTTATCACTAAAACGTCAAATAATATAATACACAAAATGTATTAGCAATCTATGACTTGTAAGGAATGCCAAACGTTGCCTAAACGTTTATGTATGTTACATTCTTTGTAGGTATTGTTATTCGATGTTTTGTAATTCAAATTGTAAATGTTATTATTATTATTATTATTCTATATATCGTTATTCTTACTGTATTCTCAGCATTCTTATTGTCAAAGTTACCATTAGTGTTCTCTATTTCGTCATTGTCATTTAATGTTTAATATTATTCAACACTTCGTTATACTTGATCACGGTACACAACATATAATATTAAAAATAACGATGTATGCAACAAGAATAACAAAACATAGGTAAATGAAAGACAAGTTTACCATGAGAATAATATGATATTGAATAACAATAAAGACATTACAATAAGAAGGCGAAATATTGAATAAGAATGTCGAATTTACAATAACAATGGTGAGACATACAATACAATTAATAAACAGCTTCTGTGGTTGAGTGGTTAGAGTCATTGACTTGAAATCACTGTAACCTCTCATAGATTGAGGGTCATCGGTTCGAGTCTTGCTATCGACCATGTCTCTTTATGTGAGAAAGTTGGCAGTTTCTTACGGAGGATAGGTGTCTAGTACTGATTCATCGTTAAACTCCTACAACAACAATAACAACAACAACAACAACTTATTAAGAATAAGAAAAGAAATAACAATATAAATATTTAGGCAGTCAAGATGAATAACTAAACAATGCTTTGCCACGTTCAGCGGTTAGTCTGTAAAAAATAATTAAAATATTTTCCAACCACGATCTTTTTGTAAGCGTTTTTTCTCTTTTGTAATTATCGAATAAAACTTCATCCAATAAATTGTGTTTACCTTTTGTGCGCACATGTACTTCAAAAGTTACATGCGTGTCATTGAAATTCCAGAAAAGAATGTAGTTTTTATCAGTGTCCAAAACCATCGAATGTGTGAATTTTTCTGACGTTTTAACCCCGGCGATATCTAAACACCAGCCGGAGTCAACAACTAATAGAAGCACCAGAAGTGTTTCTTTCAGCACCATCGTTCTGCTAAACACTACGAAAATATGGGGAAGGAGTTAAGTGTTATATAGCAATGACTACTGAGGTTCTCCGTGTAGTCCATTAATTTTATTTTATGATAGTGCAAAAAATTAAGATATACTTTCTGACAAGTTTCTGTCTGACGCTTTGTCATGAAGAAGCGACATAAATATGAAAGCATGGTATTTGTCAACATTGTTTTAGAGTAAATGGAACACATTTATTATATATTTTTCGATAGTTCATCGAAATATATAATGGTGGATTAGATCCCGATAAACTCACTGTCCACTCGTGAAAATATCACTTTTGGTGCCCACTCGGTAAAATTATAATGTGGTATTATACCGAAAGAAACAATTATCCTCTGTTTTTTTCATTATTATATCCGTAAATTTATTATTCTATTTATAGATTTTCTATGCGTATTTACAGTGACAATGGGACTTTAAGTCATCTGAAAGAATACATGAAGGGTTATCGTATGACATACGTAATATAATAAACCCATTTCTACCTATATTTTTACAATGAGATCCTCTGCCTTCCGTCGAGGTGTTTTTTGCAGAACTGAAACTCGGATAGGACGACATTGTATTTGTCGTGTGCTTCCGAGCGTAGCTGCTTGAAAATGTGTATATTTAAGTACACACTAGGAATCGAAAGGGTTTACATGTCCCTTATCAATTTGTTTGAAAAGGAAACGCCGCATGAAAAATGTATTTCTATAAGCTAGGTCGTGGGCCTCAAGAATATATCTGGTGCTATTATGAAATACTCATACCTTGTAGCTATTTCGAAATACTAGTGGAAGTCATTTTGCAATGACTAGTTTATCACCTAGCAAGGAAGGAATGGTCCTGTACAAGTCGTCTTTGGATTAATTTAATATTTTATCAAATACATACGTATATAGCAGATAAAACCCCATAGGATTTAATACCAAAGTATTACATAAATTATATCAATATGTTTTATTTGTAGAAATTAGTTCTTACATACTCTTACTGTCAAACGCGTGAACAAGGACCATAAACTAGTGGGCAAACCGAGCTAAATGTATCTGGAAAGGATTTAAACCGACGACCTAGAGGTCAGCGCTTTTCAAAAATGAAAGAACCTAATATTATAAATGTGTTCATATGACTCAAATGTCCCCCTTGTGTTTGCGAGTGGTCATTCTCACAAAAAGTCCAAAACATGTCGAAGCCCTATTTGGCTTTTAATCATCTTAAACGTTTTAAATAGATTACCAGCTCGGAAATAAAACACAACATACATGTAATACTTGGTTAATGATTTAAGTAAGCACGCCGGCATTAACACTACGTGCAATTACATGCTGACTTTATACTTCTACCCTCGGATATTTTTACAGGCAGACACTTTACCTAACCATCGTTCCTGGGAAAAGCCAGTTCTGTATTACATCCATATCCGCCATAAGAAGCTGATAGGTTTCCCCACATAAATAGACATAGTGCGTAGCCGGACTCGAACCCATGATTCTCAATCTGTGAGAGGTTACAGTGATTTCAAGTCAGCCACTCTAACCGCTTCTGATGCTTGCTTTATAATTTTATTATGATTCGTAGCGTAACTCTGGGTCACATACGTTTTTCAAGTAATGCATGACACAAGCTGCTATTGACTGTTTAGCTAATCTAGAAACCAACTGCTAAAGGGTGAACTATTGTGATCAGCAATCTGTCCGTCCGTCTGTCGCAAGCACTTAAATTAAATGCCTCGTTACGGCCTAATCGAAATGAAATTTGGTGATTATGCTCACTTAAGAAACTAATGTTTACCTAAGAGACACTTATGCTTACCCAAGAGGCTCTAATGCTTACCTAAGAGAAATTAATGCTTACTGACGATAAACTAATGTTTACCTGAGAGAAACGAAACTAATGCTGATCTAAGAGAAACTAATGTCTACCTAAGAGAAACGAAACTGATGCTGACCTAAGAGAAACTAATGTTTACCTAAGAGAAACGAAACTAATGCTGACCTAAGAGAAACTAATGCTTAACTAAAAGAAACTAATACTTACCTAAAAGAAACTAATGTTTACCCAAGAGAAACTAATGTTTACCCAAGAGACACTAATGCTTACCTAAGAGGCACTAATGCTTACCTAAGAGAACTAATTGCTTACCTAAGACAAACTAATGTTTACCTAAGAGAAACGAAACTAATGCTGACCTAAGAGAAACTAATGTTTACCGAAGAGAAACGAAAGTAATGTATACCTAAGAAAAGGAATGTTTACCTAAGAGAAACCAATACTTACCTAAGAGAAACTAATGTTTACCCAAGAGAAACTAATGTTTACCAAAGAGACAGTAATGCTTAGGCGTAAAAAAAATATATGTTTGTTTCAGGTTTCCCGACGTACCCTATTTTTTTGCCGCGACCCTAGAACATTTTTTGCGTGTTAACATTTTTTTTCGTTTTGGTAACATTTCTTTGTGCTATATTTTCTTTAGGTTCTTATTTCTTCCCAGTTATTTGACGCTTTACGAGTATTGCCGCTATAGAGCGTTGTATTAACCTTGATTAAACATATGGAAAGAATAAGTAAAATGAGCCTGTAAAACAAAAACGTATCATGTAACTACATGGTTGGTACTTGTTTCATATACCAAACCAGTACATTGTACCAGTATAAACATAAACACAAGTTGAAAATATATTTCTTTTAATTGTCAAACATGACTGTGAATGCATTAATTGCTAAAGATGGCACACATAAAAGACACTTGTAATTAAGCAATCCTAGTGTCTCATATTCTGCCATCAAAGGTAAATAATTTTTGTGTGAAAATCACATAAATCGGTGTCTTTAGGTGTATTTTACATATTACATTAAATTGAATATTTTGATAATGATAAACATCGTATGCTCTTTTAATTAACTCAACATAAAACGCACATTACAAGACTATCCTCATAAACTCTGTAGATCTAGATACATTAACAAGTATGTCAGCTTCTGCTTAAACATGGAAAAGCCAAATCAGCCTAGCAATTTTACATTCCCAAAACGATCGTTAGGTAAAAAGAACCCCGAACAACGTTTATTCAACCCTCAGTGGTTCAGCACATATCCAAGAATTCGGTTACTAACAGTTGTTATAAATTGCACCAGATTGCACCATTTATAACAGATGTTTGTAAAATTTTCCCGGGCACATCCCGGACCCCGTTCAAAAGGAGGGGGACTTCTCCTCCAAAACCCCACCCCATCAGCCGCCCCAAAGAAATTTTCGTCCCTACTCTTAGTTCCCTGATTTCCACTGCATCTGTCACACAGTTTTTTTCCTCATCGAGCAAGATAATGTGTCATACTGTTTCAGTTCTTCAATATAAGTCACTAATTTCAATTTTTCTTTACATGAACTACTAGTGTACGTATACTATAATATTATGACAAAATATAGACGAATACTTAAAATTATAGACGAGACTTTCTTTGTATTAATTTAATACATTTTATGATTGTATTTTCATTTATGAAGAAAGCAAATACTCACATGTACTGCATATATATAATTTTAAGGGCAATATTTCACTAAATGAAATTTACCTTAGTTGAAGCGATATACATTTCTATATTTTATCTTATAACTTATAGGGCTATAGTTCACTATGCTTATCTCATATATAGGGCGATAGTTTCCAAGTAGACTGTACCTACGACACCACTAGCAGAAAAACGCTGACAACAGTAAGTTAATTTCCCAGCATGAATTGTGTCGTTCAAATTTGTTATACCTTATTTGCAGAATACACATATATTTAATGCACCAAACTGTTCAGAAGAAGCAGTAGAAGCTTTTTGTAGTGAATGTTTAGTTAAGAAATGTTGTTTGTGCTTCATACATCAAACATCTTGATTTAAAACAGCATTTCTCACAATTTATAATCGTCATGTGTGCAATTTACAAATCTAGGTACTCCGAATAATGAAAAAAAAAAGTTCTATGCAAAATGCCAGCAAATTGTCTTTGACAGTTTCATTTTGAGTTTTTCCACATACTTTTAAACAGTCATTGTTTCAATTTTACTACTCGGACTACCTAGATAAGCATATTGTTCACATACATGTACTGACGGTTATAATGCACACAATAAATACAAATAAGGTTAAAGGATGAACCCGAAGTTAAAACGTTACCGCCTTGGAACGGCCAGCTACCCGAATGTTGGTAAATAGTTGGTAAGACCAGTTAAAAACCACATCATAACTGCAAGTACATGTATCAAACTGTATTTACATGATGTATATGCTATGCATGGGTACTCACTTATTCTGTCACCTTCATCATGTACCTGCGCCACCATAGTTAGTTTAGAAGCTAGATCGTAGCTCTAATTCATAATCATAAATCAGGTTAAGTGATTTTAAAGTTATGGCAGTGTCTGTCGACATATGAACTATTAGTATATGGGGTCTATAATTTGACAGAAAGTGTTTTTTCCCCGTATTTTCTCATCAAATTTAACTAGACCTTGCAATATGATTCAAATCTCCTTATTTTTAGGGTGGACAGTCAACGCAGAATAAGATGTGCCTGACCTTTGCGTACTACTACCCGAGAATGAAACTAGAATACTGTCTCTCAGAACCAGCATTTGATACTTTCGGAGCGGACTTACAAACGGCAAGTTGCAAAGATATAGAGGATAAGTGTTATTACGTTATAATTTCACTGAGTGGGCACCAAAAGTGATACTTTAAATAACTACTGTTCACGGGTGAAATTAACGTGATATTACATCGATGTCATCATTTTTTTTATTTTTATTTTATGTTTAAAATTCTACTTTTGTTGAGTTTGTTTCAATAAAATATCGATACAGGGAATGAACAGAATACCCTTCTACAAAGGAAATTCCCTCTAGTCATGCGATGAATCTCTGTCAAACTGGATTGCCCGGTTACAATGTCTGTTAAATCAAATATAGAATAAATTAGTAGTTTATTTGTAGCTGTTAGCCGCGGCTGCCCTTGTGGATTGGACCAATCCAGTAGCAGTAAGCACGATCTTTTCTTCCATTCAAAGTGGCAATACACATCAGGCGTGCTATGGAGATCAATTACAGGTACTAGCATATACTGTTAGATGGGGAAAGTTTCGCGATTCGGTATCAGACAGACTTGTTCGCGAATTGAAAACTTCATCAAAGGACAGTCCTGGTATTATTAACCCATTTGAAATGAATCTGTCGCGTAATCTAAAAATTCACGAAGCAGGGAATTGGCGAATAATAATGAAAATTAGATCATCGCAAAGAGTACCCAATTTTAGTGTTATTTAACATCGACTCTGTACATTTTACATACTTAAAACAAATATGTGTGTAAACATTTTTCCGTGATGTTTTGCTTTGCTTTTTTAGCTTACCTGGCTAAAAGTGCCAGGATGAGGCTATAACGACCACTCACTGTGCGGCGGCAATCGCACGACATAAAACGACATCTTCCCTGATACCACCTAGCCAATGTTGATGAAACTTGGCAGGGATGCTCCTTGGATAAAGATCTACCAAGTTGAAAGTTTTTCAAAGAATTCCGTTCTTTGCAAAACTCCAGTTGCTATGTCAATAAATAGGAAAAACTTCTCCATAACCATAAGTCCCAGAGCTTAGACATTTGGTATGTGACAGTGTATAGTAAACCTGTATCAAGACTGTAAAAATTGTGTCATTGTGGTTAACAGTGGTCCCGCACGTGGGGGTCAGATGTTTTACAAAGAAATATATAGCAAAACTCTTTAATCTTCTTGTCCATGAGTCCCTGGCCTTAGTTAATTGTTGTTTTGAATTGTCTATAGCCTGAAGTTGTCCATCAAGATTATTCAAGTTATGGCCCTAGCCGGAGGGGGCGGGGGAGTATGGTTGTCATGTTTTACATAGAAATATATAGTAAAGCTTAAACAAAACCTTTTCCCGGTAACCATACGGCCCGGAACTTAGATATTTGGTGTGTAGCATTATAATTATGGTGGTCCTCTATCAATTATGTTCAAAGTAAGCCCCTGGGTTCAAAATAGGGCCAGCCTTAGATTTCACATTTTATTTAGACTTTCATATGGTAATACTTTAAAAATATTGTACTTTCACTTTGTTTTCTACGGCCCTGTTGTTGACCTTGTATAACGGCCAATGGTACCCGGGTGAGCGATATAAGGTCATATTGTTTCAGGTATTCACATTAACCTTGACTCTGCTTACATCTTACTGTCTTACACAAATGACTTTGTAAACATATTTCCGCGAAAGAGAAAAGCTTTGCTTTTAAGATCTTCAATTTCAGCTATTCTTGATTTAATATTTGTACATAGAGCAAATCCAAGATGACAAGCATCACTTACTCTGCTTGCAGCATTGCGATAACCGTAATGCTACGCCAGTAGTTAAATAATCAGAATAAACTGTTTTAACTAATTTTACTACAGCTATCGTATTTTGTTCAGCCAAGATCCATAACTCTGCAAGTGATTATATTTCTTATTTTCTTGCAGTCTCCCACAACACAGTACTACAAGCCAGTTGAACCATCGGAACCTTACGTAGCACCAGGATGCTCGTGAAAATATTCTCTAGAATTGCGATATAAATAGGAATACTACATTTTTCAAAATCCTAAAATGGTTTTGAAAATACAAGTTATGAAATTCATTAAAAGATTCGGCCAATTTCATGTGTATTGTTTTTGTGTTACATATTGTAATGTATACGCTTGTTAACGCTTTTTAAGGCACATTTGTTTTTGCAAAAGAAGCCCCCGTCTTATGAACCATGAATTAATCCTGAAAGTTGTATACCCAGTTATTACGTATATTCATAATTATCTCAGCGACAGCAATCATTTGCAGATAACTAATTCTCAGCTAATTCACACTCTAAGTTTGTTATTTCGCTATTTAAAAAATGCATACCCAGTAAAAACACTCATAAGTACAATGTATATGGCGAGCCGTTTTACTATTTATTGAGTGACTACATGAAATATTTATTTTATAGTGATACCTCCTTAATTGCAAATATATCTGAAGAACTATCCTTGTTCTGTAACTGACAGCCCTTTTTCCAAAGAGATATTCTTGTAAAACATATAGCAGTATTCGATGAAGAGGTACATGTAACTGTCAGCCTTAGGGTGATAGCTCTATTTACAAAAGAGATAATTCTTTAACTTACACAGCTAGCTCTAAAATGAAGATATCTTTCCAAGGGAAAGTGCTCTCTGTCTAACTTAAAAAGATATCTATAAAACCATGAGATATACATGTATCTTGCTACGCAGTAGCGCTATCTCGATAACTGAAAGAGCGATCATTTTAATACTGTTATAGTGCTATCAGTTTTTTCGATATAAATATCTCTTTATATTACAGTGCTATCTCTTAACGCTTAAGAAATAATAACTTTTTGTTCAAGTGCTAGCACTTTTCAATGGGCGACAGAAATAACAACTGCTCACTGAACGATGTAAGCGTACATGACCAATTACGAGGACTCGACAATTACTTGACATTATCTGATTAGTAAAAAATCGGGGATCAGTCATTCTATATTTGTGCCGCCAAATTAAAATTTGGGAATACTTCAAGCACTTTACGATATAGAGCTATCTCTATAAAATAAAGTGCTAGCAATTTAGCATACATAGCTACATTTGTATCTTTCAAAATATGATAGCACTTTCACGTTGACTAATATTTCTTTAAACCAGGGATGCAACCCATTATTCTAAAGTGATGTCTTTCAAACATAAAGAGATATCACTTTAACGTAAAGAGATACCTTCCAAATGAGCGTATAGCTCTTAAAATTATAGTGATATGTTTATCAAAGAGAGCTACATTTAAAGGAAATCCCTAACTGATAGCATTATGTCTTTATAAAATACAATATATTATTTCCTGTGGACACTTAATAAATAGTGAAACATTTCGCGCTATATGTACATGTATGTTACCATTGCAAATGCAAACATTTGCAGACAACTTGATCTCAGTGAATACTCTGTTTAATTGTATTATGTTGCTATTTACCCAGATAAAAGGCATATAGGTATGTCACTAGTGAGAATGCAAACATTTGCAGACAACTTATTCTCAATGAATTGACATTGAAAGTTGGTTTTTTGCTTCTTTATTTAGACAAATGTTGTGTTTAATTAATTTAGCACATATTTAAATTACCAATGAGAAAGCATTGAGTCAGTTAGCAACTTATCTGTGTTCAAAGTTTGGATTCAATTTAATCTAAGTGTACTATATTTGATAGCCAATACGTAAGCAGTAAAACACCAAACAGACGGGAGGACAGAGAGAGAGAGAATCAAACTGACGGCAGAGAATTAGTCCCAAAGTGTCTGTACATGTACAAAGATGTCTGTAAACCATCTATACGTTTAATTCTACCGCCGTAGGAGCTCGCGGTTGGGACTGTGTTCTTCCAGCGTTGATCTGTCTTTGTATATTAACATAAGAAGCCAATTAACAAAGAAATTGTATTATCCTATTTGACCGGACCTTAACTTTTATATTTGACCATTGAATCTCACAGTTGACTGAAAACAGAAAAGAAGTGACACCCGACATGTTTCTTCCTGCAACTTCCATTTGCGCAGTTCCTTTTCACCGACGTTAACATAGATAATGTAACGGTCTTTTGTTTGTCTTGACGATTATCGCCGCAATATGTTAACAAACAACGAACTATCTGTTTAACGTCCCAACGGAGTGCAGTATAGAACCGGAATTGGGATACTTGTAAACAATGTATGGCGGAAATTTCAAAAGACAGGTGCAAGATTGTCAGATTTTCTTTCTGGAACTACAATAATGGTACAAAACGATTCACGCAAGGGGACATTACCCTGAGCTATTGGTGTTGATACAATAGCAGATGCCACCCTTTTTGCTTTTTAGTCTACCAATTTTTTTTATATGTAGTTAATAAGTTGACGTTTAATACAAATCAAACCCGGAAAAAAACGCCCTCAACCGAAATTACTAGAAACAAGTGAGTATACCTTTGCGCTCAATCAATACCACAAACTGTTCGTTGTCTACTTAGTGACATTTCGGTCACCACCAATATGAACGACTACTGGTATTACATTGTACAAATAAAAAAATGGTGATTTGGAAGTGATTATGAGGACATAATTATGTTTCAGTAATTGGTGAATTATAAAATATATAGTGCTGTTCGGGTGCGCATAAATATAAACAAGATACTTCTGCAGCAAGTACACTCTTTAATTGATTTAATCACATGTTATAAGCGTGATAAAGTATTCAAGCATAAAGTCAGAGTAATCTTAAAACACAATAAATGTAACAAAACATAGTCAATTCCGAAATGACATGAGCCAAAGTAGTCCGTTTAATGTTATATGTAAAGCTACACGTATGTGTAAGATTTACGAGCATACTGTTGGAGGAGGAACGTACGGCTTCGGATCATCTGGTTTATAGGCTACTGGCCCTTTATTCTGTAACTAAAATAAAGATACTATTTTTTTATTTGATGTTCATATAATAATTTTATATAATAACGAAATACATTTCGTAAAAAAGAAATAAGATATTTCTTACGAAATCTTATTTCGTTTTTACGAAATTTATTTCGTAATTACGAAATAAAAAATTTCATCACATGTCACTACACGGGCACTGTAGAAAATGTTGTTTCTTTATCACAGAAAAGCATTTACTTCAATATTTTACATATGATTTCTTAGGCATATTTAGCAAGGTTATATACCTTTCCAACACGTTTTATTTGCAGAAAACTTATTTTCAATTTAGAGACTTATGTGAAAGTTAAAAAGTCAAGATTAAATGTAACAGTTTTGTATAAGAAAGATATAATATAAAACTCAGATTAGGCTTAATGTTTTTATTCTGACCAAACTATTTATCTGTAAATTTAGCTTAAAAAGTTTTTTCTATTGTAAATTTTTAGAATATAGTAAAGTATGTTTGACTTAAATGAATAATTTGTTTGTGGAAGAGAAATATTGTACACTTTTCTCAAACTGTAGCAGTAGTAACTTACTTGAGGAATTTATTTACATAACTCAACACTTTACTCAATTTGAAAAACAAAATGCATACCTTCATTGCATTACATTGACAATGCACTAATCACCATATATTTTTTGTGTCGCCCTTTCGGAGAAAATGCGATACATAGGGATCGTTTTGTCCGTCCGTCGGTCCGTCTGTCGGTCCGTCCGTCACACAAACTTAACGTTGGCTATAACTTTGCCATTTCTTAAGATTTCTTCATCAAACTTTACAATTGTATTGCTTATGACAAAAGGGTCATGATGCCGCCAAATTTTGTAGGTCAAGGTCATATTTGACAGAGTTATGCCCCTTTTTGTACTAAGATTTTGTCACGAAAACTTAACGTTGGCTATAACTTTGCCATTTCTTAAGATTTCTTCATCTAACTTTCAAATTGCATTGCTTATGACATAAGGGTCGTGATGCCGTCAAAGTTAGTAGGTCAAGGTCATATTTGACAGAGTTATGCCCCTTTTTATACTTAGATTTTTGCTATAACTTTGCATTTCTTAAGATTTCTTTATCAAACTTTTAAATTGTATTGCTTATGTCAAAAGGGTTGTGATGCTGCCAAATTTTGTAGGTTAAGGTCTTATTTGACAGAGTTATGCCCCTTTTTGTCGTTAGATTTTGTCACAAAAACTTAATGTTGGCTATAACTTCTAACTATAACTTTGCCATTTCTTAAGATTTCTTCATCAAACTTTCAAATTGTATTGCTTATGACATAAAGGTCATGATGCCGCCAAAGTTTGTTGGCCAAGGTCATATTTGACAGAGTTATGCCCCTTTTTACACTTAGATTTTGTCACAAAATTATTGGTTATTCTGACAAAGCATAAGAGGGCGACACAAGTGTTCTACTGAACACCCATCTAGTTTATTAACTCTTTTAATCATGTACACCATCATTTATCAACTTTTACCCTACTGTAATACATGTAGCAGCCGATTATACAAAAAACCAAAAGCTAGTCTATCACTGGCTTAGTCCCCCCTGTGGCCACATATCCCATGTCTTTTAAAGCATACATATCCGTATAATCTGCTGCCAGAGAACATTTAAAGTTTAACATCCATTTGGAAAAGGCGCTTATTCATGTGTTGTTTTCCTGTTTTTAAATGTGAGGATTTTCAAATCCTAACATTTATTGTACCCGGTTTCTGAGAAGAGCAGTTCTACTTTTAAAACCGAACTATCCATCAATTCTAAATTTTTCTAAGTTAATGTGCATAGGTTGTAAGTAACAGATACAGCATTATGGCACTTAAGTGGTCTGTTTCTTACTACGCAGTTTAGACATGCACTACTTTAATAAGCAGCCGATCAAAACGCGCTGAAAGTGAAACACCTCATATACCATTTATACTGGCAATACTTTACCTATATTGCATTTATAAACGCCGTTTCATCGGTTATTTAATAAAAATGTAGGTTCTGATAACAGACGGAATGTCGTTCTGGTTAACGGTATGTTTTCACTCCAAAATCGAAAGTAGCGAAGTCATGAAGATACTACGCAGTTGGGTGTTTAAAGATGATTGTTATTTAGCTATAGAGTTTATGTAGAAAAGAGCCAGTTTTTAAGTTGCTGTCGCTATAAGCGATAATTGTTAAATATACCCTTTAACTGCCATATTCAGGGAAGCACCGTGGTGTGCATTTGTTAATATAGTTGAACATGCAAAATAGACTTAAAATGCACCGAAGCTTTTGTTAGTAAGCTAGTAGCAAAATAGTTTCGTCTTAACACCTTTTCAACAGTGTTTCAAGAGACAGGTTGAATGAAATTATTGATTGATTACTATGATTATTTACAATAATATACAATAATATACTGTGATTCATTCATTTTGAAATACCTACCATTCGTGTGTTTTGCATGGTTCAGTGTAATAAAATAACACAAATTGAGCCGCGTCATGGGAAACCCAACATAATGGACTTTGCGACCATGCAAGCAGTCTGGATCAATACTGGTCGCCCATCAATGTGTAAGCAGTTTCTGTTTTATGTTGTGTTTTATGGTATATGTTACATGTACCATACGACTGTTTTATCGTGAACGGGCTAGATAGGAATGTTCGGGTTTAACACCCGGCGGGAAACAATTTGTTATGAATGGAACACCAATAGAAAGTTGTTTTATTATTTCGCGTATATTACATGTATGTATTATACCATGAATGCAATCGATCATTAATTTTCATGTCGATATTAAAGAAATGTGTTGTGTTAATGTTTACAATGGTGAAAAACTGACGTTGTAAGCAATGCTCAAGTGCTCAGTACGATGTATACTATGTATTAAATATTCCGACTTTGTTCTTTATTCAATACTTAGTATAGAAAAAAGATCGACATGTACGTTAATTTACAGGCGGACAGTTAATCTTACGATAATTCCTGGTAAGGACCAGTACAATGTACTATAACTATTATCTTCTTAAAAATTTGCAAACTTTCTCACATAAAGAGACGTGGTCAGTAGCGGAGCTCGATCCCAAGACTCTCAATAATTGAGAAGTTTCAGCTTCTCTAACCACTTGACCAATGAGGAATCTCACCGTCCGTAACATTGCTCAGTATGCTGTTACATCAAGTGGTCAGATATCCCACTTAAAAATATCAGACATATTGCAAAACATGTGATTAACATTCCTCTCCTAAGTACCAATCCTTACGATAATCTATGTTTCAGACCGAACATTTTCAGTGCCTTCAGCGCTTTGATTAATATCAGATTTGTCTTAGGAAATGAACCTATTCAGTATATGCTTAGAACGTTTATATCAATAGTATGTATTTAATATCCATGTAAAGCATATTTCGCAAATCTTTTGATATAAATAATTACCCACTAAGGTATAGCAGAAGTATTTATGTTGTTCACTTGTATGCTTAAAACCTACAATATTCATTTGAACCTTAAAGACATGCAGTAAATATAGGAAAATATGACAGTGACGTAACAGATCACTAATAACTTAACCATTTTAAGATATTGCACAAATAGGTAAATCATGCATACAAGACAAAAATTTAATCCGTTATCTATTGGGTCACTGTAAGCTATTCCTAAACACACTGAAGATAATTAAAAGATAATTAAAAGATAATTTACCTTCAGTTCTGGTCCCATGCAAATGTCGTACACCTTACTATCGTCAATATGTGACAGAAAGTGGTCCACAACAGTCTTGTTTTGCCAGTCTGAATTATGCGCATAGTGCCATACCTAGCCGCAAAAAGTAACAATGCACATCAGCAGTTATTATTTCAAAGAATTATGAGCTTCCTCTTAATATTTCAACTTAGGAAATATATTTCACTTTTGAGTGATATACCGGTTAGTATATCTCTGTATGGAGTGTAAATGCGTAGTAATCTAATTACGAAGCATCTAAATATATCACTCAAAAGTTAATTTATTTCCATTCTAACGCATTAATGTAAACAAGAAAATGTTCAAAGGGGTACTATTTGCTGCGCTTACATGAACTCGCAACTTTGAACTTGTAGTATTCCGTGCATTCCTTGCATTTCGTGAAACTTTGCTGTTCTTTTTTACTCCTCAAATACAACGCTATTAGTCTTACTTTTGTTGTTGCTGATATTTCTGGCGATACCGGAAGTGTAGGAAATTTTACTACGATTTGTTTTACACCACGTGAATTCATTCACAACAATACCAATCCAAGCGTTTAGCGCATGCACACTCGTTGATGTTGTGTGAAAATTACTCGGGAGGGAATTTCAGCAGTCAAAAATAGTTCCGGGCGCCTAGAGTGATATACATGTACTTGGTAGTTATATCACACTCAATTCCTTATTTACCTATATAGGAGAAATTTTCAATAGTGTTAGAATTTTAGCAATAGAGTGTTGCATCATATCCGAATTTTTAAGGTTTACTCGGACCAAAAAGTAAGTAGGAAAACAGGGAAACAGCAAGAATTACTGAACATGCAACCCGAAATACTTTATTGGGGGTTATTAAAGGAAAAAGATAAAATGAAACTATAAAATATGCCACTCATGCTAAAAAAGAAGATGACAAAAGAAGTAAACATGAATTCAAAAAACATAGAGCATCACATCTCAAAGATTAATAACAACTTACACATAAATTATTATGAACAACTAAAAGAAGAATATAAAAGATACATAGGAGAGGCAAACGGATTAAACGAAAAGAAGTTAACTGGTATGATAAACCCAACAAGTTGAATACAATGAAAAAAGGTAAATTATTTTCAAATTTAAGAAAAAGGAAATTATGAAATGACATCTATAGATCAACTATATACGAGTGGCAGTGTGACAGAAGATCAAAGACAAATAACAAACAAATGAACGAAAACGATATTTCGAAAATGTATATTAAAAAATAGAACAGTAACCTTCTCAATACAACTTTATACTGTATAACTTTATGAATCCAGAAATGACAATGAAGAAAAAGAAAAAAATAACTGCTCTTTTATCTGAATATGAATTTTCATTTGCTTTGAAAAATACTAACAATAATTAAAGTCCAGGGTATGATGGTTTCACAACAGAATTTTACAAAATGTTCTGGAATTACATCAAAAAAGTATATACTCAGTTGCAAAATAAAGTGTGCACGTTTTTATTTTAAATAATTCTATTTTGATAACACATATCGGTTTCAAATTGCGAACACTACCTTTATACACCATTTGCTATCAATTGAATGTTCTATCAATGCAAATGAAATTGAGCACAAATTGCTCTAAATTTTGATATCAAACATTTAAATATTTCTGTTAAAATAATACATAAAAGTAACAAAAACCTAAGTGCACACTTTCTTTTGCAACAGAGTATATGTGAGTTCAGTATTTTTTAGAACAAAATACTTTAACGGACTTACAAAATCAAAGTATTATAACCCTTGTACCTACGCCAAACCACATGTGCGATGTAGCTTAGCTGGGGCCCAAACCCCGCACCTTGGTTATACATAGCCTTGTGACTATATGTCAATAAATAGGTAAGTAACAACGTTTACACATCGATCTAGTTTCAGCCTTAATTATTTAATCTAGAATAACGCATATTTATTAAAACCTGTTGTATATCCTGTCTACCAAGAAATGATTTCGCGCAATTTAAATTAGCGATTTTCGGGGTCCGTTCATTTCCACGAGTTTAAATCAAACAACCTAAGAGGGATATACTTTGTAAGGTACTAGTATATCACGATCAAATCCTTCTTTGCGTATATAGGAGAAATTTGCTTTTTAAAGTTTTATTACGATCATCTAAGACAGGATTCATTATTTTTCTTAAACATGTTTTCTAAACACTTTTGTGCAATCATACAGATTAATAATCGGAATACTTCTGACTTATCCCATGCGACGTCTAATGCGTAACGAATATTAATGAGGTATGGTTGCATGCATATGTTTACAAAACGTACCAACGTAAAAAAATCATTATTGCCAGGGAATAAAGTCGGACTTAAACCTAAATTTTCAAGGGTCGGTCGGGACTATACACAATCTAAGTAACTCTCATATAATGAAAGAATTAATATCGAAATGTAATATTGATGTTATGAAAAGGAATATGACAATTTTGTAATTACTATTACCTCGGGAACGGGTATGCCAAAGTTATCATATGTGTGCATAGAGAGGCAATTTGCGACTTTCATCTTCGGGTAGTAGTACATAAACGACAGACACATTTCATCTCGAGTTGATAGACCACCCTGTAGAAAATAATATATAATTACACATGATATTTTGCGTCGTCCATTATTGGAAGTTTTATTTTAGCTCACCTGAGCAAAAAGTGTTCAAGGGTGAGCTATTGTGAACAACGACTGTCCGGCGTCGGTCCGTCAACAATTTCTTGTAAACACTCTAGAGACCATACTTTTAGTCCAATCTTAATAAAACTTTATGACAATATTCACGTTGATGAAATATCGGTCGAGTTTGATACTGAGTTATCTAGCGTGAAAACCTAGGGCACTAAGTCTTTTGAATTTAATTCACTAGAACTCCTGATGCCACGTTTTCTATATGATATACATGAAACTTGATCAGAAAGTTTATCTATATAAAGTCTAAGTCAAGTTTGAAACTAGGTCACCTGTAGCAAAAAAACTAGGTCACTAGGTTCAATTATAGAAAATCCTTGTGAGCACTCTAGAGGCCACAATACCTACGTACCTGGTCAGAATGCTTATCTATACGAAATCTAGGTCAAGTTTGTAACTACGTCACCAGTCAAATTGTAGAAAAAACTTTAATGCGCTCAAAATGTCACATTTTCTACCTGATCTATATGAAAATGGCTCAGAATGTTTGTCAATATTTGGGTCAATTTAATATACAAATTTCATGAAAATTGCTTAGAATGTTTGTCACGGTCGGTTTGGAATCTGGGTCTTTTGAAGTGAAAACCTACGTCACCAGATCAAATCAAAGGCAAACCTTGTTAAGGTTCTACAGGCCACATCTATTATCAAGTTTTCAAAATTTACCAGAATGTATGTCTCAGTGATATCTACGTCAAGTCCGAATATAGGTTACCTAGGGTTTGAAAAGTAGGCCACCCTATGGAATCAACAAAATACTTTGTTAACACTCTAGATGCCACATTTACACGATGCACTATCCAGTATTCATGATTGGTCAGAATGTTTGTCTTGATGACTTCAATTTCAACTTCGAATCTGGGTTACCTAGGGTTAAAACTGTTTGCACAAATACTATTCTATAAAAGTTAATCTTTACAGCGTCAGCGTAACCCTCTAAAGCTCTGTTTTAAGGAGAAAACTATCTATGAAAGTCTACTTTCACTTTGATCAGATTGACTTTCTTCAAACTGTTTTAAAATTGTCTTGAAAAGTACGTGTACGTTTATAAACCTATGACACTAAAAACTTCAATAAATCATTTACTTATCCTATAGCATCGAGAAAATTGTTGATTTTTTGAGATAATAAATAAATGAAACTTAGGGTTAAGAAGTCTCAATCAAATTTCTATTTGACGCTGTGCACTAACTTTATCCGTTTCTGGCACTAATAAGAACCAGGTAACGCATTTTGTACTAATTAGGTCCGTTACAGCGCTAATAAGGTCCGTTATGATTCTGCATCGTGAACTTTATAACTGTTCGTCTATTGTAAACTTGTATGATTTGGTACTGCTGTGTATTCCCTTTAATCTTGTATGCGTTTTGTATTGTAACAGTTATAGAATCAACTTGTATGTTTTTTGTATTGCTTTTGATAAACTCTCTTGGTATTTCATTTTCAGTATCAGTTTCCGTTTACCGAAAGCAACACATTAAAGGGTACGTAACCTATTTTGGAGCTCTGTTATTGACGAAGAATTTTAACATGCTTCCAGTGTGCGTTACATACGCCCCTGCTATCCATATTGCGCTTGAAAAGCAAATGTTTGACCTCCTCTGAGCTAAGATCCCTTGCATTTTCCACGCACATGTGCCTATAAGGACTGGCAGTGAAACCTAACAAGTCTTTCCAAATACCGTATAGTGTAAACATTCAATGCCACAATGCATTGCTGGCAGTGAAAATTAAATGTACTGCCAGAAAGCACTGCTGGCATTGAAACCCAGCAGGTCATTACAAATACAGTGTAAAATTTCATTAACTGCCACAATGCACTGGTGACAGTGCACAATTTAATTTGTGAAGTAAAACAGTTCTACTGAAACACAGTTTGAACAAACATAATGCAAAAATGACGGACAAACGGATAGCGTGATCACAATTAACACGTAGATCCCATAGGGGACATATGTTTGTTTTAAGTTCTTACTATGTCTGTCTTTAGGAGCAGGGGGAGAATGAGTTGTCGAAGCGCATACATACAAAATTCGAATCGTGACAGACACTGCCTTCGAATTCTAGACTCCAACGCTCAACACCCTTACATAGATCAGAAACAACTGAAATAAATGTTCATAACTTACCAGAGTTGCGTCGGTTCGACCTGTGGAATCGTACGTACAGTCAACGCGAAAACTGTCGCCCTATAAATACAAAATAATCTCATTTAGGTACAATGTGCATGACGGTGATATATGAAATCTAATTGCAAAGTCAGAATATTTTTTCAGACAACAACAATGAAGACTTGATACGTTAGCGTATAGAAGGCAAACACAGCATAGGTTCTTGTAACAGTTGCCAAAACTTAGGTAAATGCCAATTTGCCAATTGTTTATTGAGGTTTGCCAATTGTTTATTGTTTGATATATTTGCCAGTAAAATGCCATTTGCCAGCTGTTTATTGTTGTAACAATTAAGAATTGTCAAATAGCAACTTCCAGTTGGTACATGACATTAAGCAACTGGCGTTTATTAACTTGCCAACAATTTGCAAAAAGCAATAAAAATAATTGGCAAATACCAATTAGCAAATGGTAAATGACATTAATCAGTTGGTATTAGCCTGAACGCAATGGGCAAACAGCGCTTGGCAAACAGCATTTGGCGATTGGCAAAAAGAAATAAGCAATTGACAAATATCAACTGGCAATTGACATGTCCCAACCGACATTCCATAATTAACCATATTCATACGTATGTTTTGATGATATAACAATAAATCGCTGTTGACCCACACGAGACTTCTTATCAACATATCGAGGGTTGACCGCAAAACTGTTCTCTTTTATTTCGGTATCGCTAAAAGATGATTTGAGTAGATAGTTAACTTTCAAATTATCAAAAAGAATAAATGTTAAAATACGTTAGCTTTGATTTGTTTGTATTTCAAATAAAATTTTCCAAGCAAACGTACAAAATAATTTATAAATAAAATGGTATTATGAGGTTATTAACATTGTGAGTACACTACCGAATTCCATTGGACGAGTACACAGCAGCAATAATCCATATTTGGTTAAGGCGAAGTATGGTTAACACCATCATAAATAATGACAAATGACGGGAGAACTACATATTTCAATGTTGCCGGACTATTTTTACGTTAATTGTAAGCAGACATAAAAATCGCAAATTACTGTAAAATTGTTATTTTTGAAATAAAGATAGGATATTCATTTTCTTAGTTGTATTTTATATCCATCTAAAGCAGTTTTGAAGTAAAATTCGAGAAAAAGTTGATTTTCATTTTTTTCTTCTCCATCCTGTTTTAACACAGTATTTCTTCTTTCTTGTGTAAAAATGCGCTAAAAACGGTAAAAAAAAAATAAATGTACCATGTCCATTGAGTTGTGGACTTGGGGAGTAACTCCGTTGTCCCGTCCAATATGGAAAAAATATGGATTTCTGGGACTTGAGTCTTGTAAGAAAAAATATGGTTTTCTTGGATTGTAGGTTTCTGATGATACTATTATAGTTTTAAGAAACCGTTAATGCATATCAAATCATACAGTACAATACTGGTTTCTATTTTATCGTCACGTGATGTAAACAAAAGTTTTCAATTGGTTAAAATCATACAGGTGTGAAATAAAATATATATAATATTTAATATTTTAAAAACTAATGAATGTGCCCCTGTATGTAATCGTTCGGATGCGTAGTGTTAAATAACGAGTGAATCAGAGTGATCCGAGAGACTGACTGTATGCAAGAAGGCATTTATCATTTCACTTCGCTCCATTCCTACTACCCCTACTTTCCATCTGGTTGGGAGAAAGCAGTCCTCAACAGCAGTCCATGTTAGACCAACAAAAGAATATGTAATAGGCCATCACATTAAGCCAAACATTACCGGATATACAGAGACTTCTTTCGGCAACAGTCGGATTTCTTGGAAGTCAAAATCATAGTGTGGGTCCGTGATAAGGGGTTTAATCTCAGAACCATTTCTGTAATGTCTTGTTGTTATGGCAACCCCAAGCAAGTGCGAGTGTTGAAACGCGGCTATCATCTTTATATCTGTCAGATTGCTCTGCGAAAATCCCTGCGTACGAAATAAATACTTAGACCAGGTTTCAGCAAATATTATCGGTATAGCAAAGCTACATGTATACTTAGTATACTTTTTCGGAAAGGGGAAATTTCTCAGTTTTAATCGTACGTCTCCATCGTTCTACTTGTATGTATGCTTAGCTTTAAAATGTATTTATAAATTGTAAAACAATATTCTATATGGGTCAATTTACTGACAAGAAAAGTAATTTTAATAAGTTCCTCAAATAAACATATAAACGAAATATAACACAACAAATGTACCTCTGTTAAGCATTCGGCACGACAGTACGACTTTGTTACATAGTTTTTCAAACCTGGCGGAATAATTTGATAGAAGTTAGACGTATAACCCATTTCTATCATGCCAGCCTCATGTTGGCGCAGTGTTGGTGTCAAAGTTATACGAATCCCGGAGTTGTCAATCATTTGTGCTTTTCTTGTTGGGTTATCAAAGTGCGTTTCCATGATATAGAATACATCGTCTTCTGGGCCACCAACAGAGTAACCCACGTGATCAGGGAAGTAAAATGGCTGAAATCAATAACTACATGCTCGTTCGTCGTGCCAGTGACGTAACATATATACACATGTAAGTGTACTCAAAGGTTAACAATAAACGCGGATTCTTCCTATTCGTCATTGTATAAACTTACTGTTAAATACTTTATTGGCCACCCATCCATGCTTTAATACAAACAAACATAAGCCACGAACTAGGCACTTAGTTAACATGGTTTTTGTTTTTGTTTTGTTTAAACACAGCATAGAAAAAAAACCTGTGTCTAAAAGGTTAATATTGACGATGCTAGCTTCTAGATAAAGATGTTTGTATCGCTAACATAAACATCGACCTGTTACGTACATGTACTTGTATAAATTTCTGGAAATTCTATCTGTTCTCTGAGTAACCAGCATTTACCGATCTCATTTTAAGTCAGAAAAGTTAATAAATTTTGTCCGACTATTATCTTTGAACTAGATCTTATTTACCTCCCCTCCTATAGCCCATGCGACGACAATGTTATAACATTGTGGAAGCGTTCTGTTTGTATCGTAGCAAAGGTCAACTTTCCCATCTAACTGATCCGGGTTGTCAACCTTACATCTGTAGAGAACGATATGGTGGACATTCTGTTCATTTCCTGGTGTCAACACAGCTTCGAACTTTATGGCAAAGAAAAAGCTACGCTACTCATTTTCAGTAATATTGTAAAAATATAACGGTGAGCAGTTCTGATGGGTAAATCAGAGAACACCATTTTCATGTGAAACTTTTGTTGCAATTTTAGAGTAAACTTTTTTCTCAGACTCGTATTGAAGTCAAACATCTACACTCTAGATCACCATTAAATTAATAATTGTGAAATGTATAATTAAAAGACATGGTTTTAACTGTTTCAATTCTTTAATTGCTCGAACACGAAAATTGACGCAAAATCTTTTCAGCATGTGTTTCTTTTGTACAAAACTGAAATATATCATCTAAACAAATTACAGAAAGTATTTTATACGATTTATTATTATAAATGCTTATTATTAAGAACCTTTATCATGTGATGTTTTCCTATCGCCGGCATCTTGAATCCTCTACACCAGTACGTCGTTGTATCAGATGGCACCAAATACTGAATATTATGTAGACGTCATGTTATTTTACTTCTTTACTCAACACATACATGAACCATTACTATACATGTAAATAATTAATATTAATTCACAATATTGATGCATAACATTTTGAATATCTAACTGACCAACAGCCTTCATCAATCACTCACTCGGTAACTCGCTTGCTCTGTTTACATGTATATCTTCATAACTAACTGATTAACTTAGTGTCTGCCTTAAAATATGACTAAAATATTGGATGAGATTAGATCCCCGAACCTCTTATAATCATACATGTATTATAACCATTTTTGTTCCCTCTTCCGTGAACTCCCAATTATCCTTTTCATTCGAATCTTTCACAGTGTCCAAAGCTTAAAGTTCCTTTTACTCGTATACTTGATCTTAATGTTCTCGCTGCAACCAACAGCTATATGCGACCTGTAGGATGACTTACTTCTTTTTTACACACATTTAATTAAATTGGATATTAGTCATATAGAAACATTCGCATAAAATGTTGTTTATAATAAAATGGCGGGAAAACTGTTAACTTGCGACTTTAATTAAAATTTGCTCTAATAACATCACTGTACAAACAAGATACTGTTTGTTAACAGTATGTACTTACATTGTTATTCAAGAAATCATAATGTCTACTGTCGGCTGGTAGATTTGTGTTGACTGTGTCTGTACTAAGAAGAGACACGCTCTTTGTTCCACGAGTGGTACCATGATAGAATATAGAGTTGTCGTCTGCAGGGTCATGGTCGCCGTAAGCGAAAATAACTCTTGTTGTCCCTTCCTGGTATAGGTCAAGGGAATACAAAGCAATATGGGTATATGTGCATAAAATTAAGTTATGTAACACGTATTGACTATAGAAATGACATGTCAATTTAACTTATTCATTACCAAAGTTGACTGAATATAGATAATATTGTTTATGAATTGGAATGAAATCAAAATATATAAATAGTCTCTCTTGCGAAATATTACCTTTCAAGCTATTAATAATAATTGCTTTAAGTTAGCCAACTTATCGCTTTAAATGTCCGAAACCACTACATAGATCTAACAAGCAGCTAAACAAATAAACTATACTTTAAACCAAAATTTCAGACTGAATTTTTCTACGCATTTGTATCAAAACACTGAAATATTTTAACCTGGATGACTTGGTCTTCGGCATCGTCACATGTATTTATCTCCCTTACAAACTTGAGCACTGTGCCAAAATCATTCTCCTCGGCAAACAGTAGGTGCCAGTCCTGTGACTTGTCCATAACAGGCATTTGATGTCCAACGGTGTGCCGGTCCTTCAAGAAACGACGATAAGTGTTAAAATGGGGTCATATAGTTAAAGGTCAAGGTACATTTGTAACAGGAACCTGTAAATATAATCACACCCGCCCTTCATCTCGAAAACCTCATGTTTTTCATCAAACTTGGTTTGTTGCAATAGTAGGAAGTCTAGTTGTGTATGTTTTTGAGTATATAATAAAAGGTCAAGGTCAAGGGCCTGAAATTTGAAAATCTTCTGGCGGGGGTCAAATCCTGTAATTCTGGAGTGAAAGCTATACAAATGCGTTACGTCGGCTTTCGTTGTCACTACAGGTGATAGCAAGTCTTAGCGAAGTTTAATGCTTATCGCGGCACATATATTGCAAGCAGATAGCTATGCAGCAGATAAATGTATGAATTATATCACATTCATAACAACACATATTAACATCCGAGCCTGCCAGATTGTTCGTTTTGTGTCTACGGTTATTGCATGACAGAGATACGCTATATATAGTTCTATTACACAAATGTACTTACAAACTTGTATCTGTTGACTATAGAAAACTCATTTTGTACTTGCGTTTGCACGTAGACATATAACGGAAATATGTTTATTATATAAATGGATTATATAAGCATCTATATGTAGTCTTTACACTTTTGATATTTGTCCCAAAAATGATAACCTTACATACATGTACCAAGAACGTATATACCTTTGCACACACTTCTCTGTTCTCTTATCTCTCATCTGTTATTTAGGCGTGTTAACATCTGTTATCCTTAAATGTACATTCGGTCACATTTATTTTCCTTTTGCTATATATACTCACGGCAAAATGGACAGCGCCGTCATCTAGAACCCAGCCAACAACCACATCACCTGGATACATGTTTCCGTTGTTTGAAAACCCAAACCCTACCCATCCTGCAATAAATACATACCGGTAGTAGACCGCAGCCGGCAAAAGGCAAACATAACAAACTTGTGGGTTTTATTCTAATTTATTCATTCTCATTTGCAAAATAAATTCTTACAACTTAGCTTAGTCGCTCTCGAGACTCATTCCAGATGTGTGAGAGAGAGGCAATGTGGAAATATCTGTACTTGCCTAAGGACACAACCGCCGTGGTACTGGTTGGGATCAAACTTGCGGTTAACTAAGATATGTCAAGAGTATACAGTAAACGGCAAACCAATGTTGTCTCTTAAAGGAAATGACATTTTATCACATGTGTTTTTTTATAATAATTATTCTAAAAACTGGCTGCTTTAAAAAGGTTGTTATTTAATTGATGTAATCTCACACAAAGGTTCAACTGTATGTCCCAAATCAAACAACACAATCAATGTTATCGCGGTCACACGTGGCACCTAGTATGTGCTAGAAACTGATATTTCAGTGATGAATCCTTAAGTAAACATCATACTTCGATATTATAAACTTTCCGTCGTACCAAGAAGCAAATTGTATTAATTTATACTGATGTAGTTTCGTTGCATTCCTTTATATCTAAAACGTTAAATAATGTAATACACAACATGTACTAGCAATCTATGACTTGTAAGGAATGCCAAACGTTGCCTTAAAGCTGTTCGCCTTCAGTTGCCGTTGAAAAAAATAAAATTAAAAAAATGACAAACTAATACATAAATATACAATTAAAGGCTAGAATCAACAATTGAAGTAAAAATCTAGGTATGAATTTGCAAAAATCGATTGATAATGCTGGTTTTACGGCACCGCTACACTTTATGTTTATATTGGAATTTCAAAAGCGATTGCAACGCTTTATTATTTGCTAGCGTATTATTTCAAATTTACAGATAAACTTTACAGGAATTAATACTGGAATCTTTTTATATGACTATATGGTCTAAAATATGTTATTTTCATACAGTTTGAAGAACTTTATCTTTTCAACAAAATCCGAGAGCGAACAGCTCTAACGTTTATGTATGTTAAATTGTTTGTAGCTATTGTTATACGATTTTTTGTAATTCAGATATAATTATATGTTAATGTGTTAACATCATTATTATTATTCTATATGTCGTTAATCTTACTGATTGCCCAGCATTCTTAATGTAAAAAATCACTATTAGTGTCTGTATTTCGTCATTGTAAATAAATGTTTGATATTATTATTCAATATTTCGTTATTCTTATTCATAGAACACAAAATCCAGTTTTATGATATTGAATAACAATAAAGACATTACAAAAAGAAAGGCGACATATTGAATAAGAATGTCAAATTCACAATAACAATGATGAGACATACAATTACAATTAATAAACAGCCTCTATGGTTGAGTGGTTAGAGTCACTGACTTGAAATCACTGTAACCTCTCATAAGGTTCGAGTCTTGCTACCGACCATGTCTCTTTATGTAATAAAGTTGGCAGTTTCTTACAAAGTATAGGAGTCTAGTACACACGTACTGGTTCATCGTTGTACTCCTACAGCAACTTACAAGAATAAAATAAGAATAAAAATATCAATATGAATATTCAGGCAGTCAAGATGAATAATTAAACATTGCTTTACGTTCAGCGGTTAGTCTGTAAAAATAAACTATTTTTTCTACTATGATGCATTTGTAAGCGTTTTTCTTTTGTCTATCGTAAATATCGAATAAAACTTAATCCAATAAATTTTGTTTACCTTTTGTGCGCACATGTACTTCAAAAGTCACATGAGTTTCATTGGAATTCCAAAAAAGAATGTAGTTTTTATCAGTGTCCAACACCATCGAATGTGTGAATTTTTCTGACGTTTTAACCCCGGCGATATTTAAACACCAGCCGGAGTTAACAACTAACAGAAGCACCAGAAGTGTTTCTTTCAGCAACATCGTACAGCTTAACACTACGAAAAATACTGTGGAAGGGGTTAAGTCTTATATAACCAATGACTACTGAGGTTCTCCGTGTAGTCCATACAATTTTATTGTAGGATAGTGTAAAAAATAAGATATGCTTTCTGACAAGTTTTTTGTCTGACGCTTTGCCATGAAGAAGCGTGGTATTTGTCAACATTTTTTAAGAGTAAATAGAACACATTTATTATATATTTTTCGATGGTTCATCGAAATATATAATGGCGGATTATATTGTCCACTTGTGAAAATATCACTTTTGGTGCCCTCTCGGTGAAACTATAACGTGTTATTATACCGAATTATTCTCTGTTTCTTTCCTTATTCTATCCATAAATTTATTATTCTATTTATACATTTTATATGCGTATTTAAAGTGACAATGGGTCTTTAAGCCATCTGAAAGAATACATGAAGGGTTATCGTATGCCATACGTAATCTAAATAACCCAATTTCTACCTATATCTTTACAATGAGATCCTCTGGTTTCCATTCAGGGCAAGTGTATTTCTTTAAATAGGGGTGCTTTAGCAGAACTTAAACTTTGAGACATTGTAGTAAGACTCGTCTCGTCTGCTTTCGGCGTAGCTGGCTACAATGTATATATGTAAATACACATTTGGAATTGAAAGGGTTAATATATCCCCTTATCAGTTTGTTTGAAAAGTTAACGCCGCATGAAATAACTATTCCTACAAGTTAGTTTACGGGCCTCGAGAATAAATATGGCACGATTATGAACTACTCATACTTTATAGACATTTTGAAATACCAGTGATAGTCATTTCGCAAAAATTAGTTTATCACCTATCAAGTTAGGAATGGTCTAGTACACCGACTTCGGTTTAAGGTCGTTTTTTATAATCATATAATTGCAGATAAAACCCCGCAGGTATAACATTAAATTCTTTTTTAGGAAATATTTGTAGAAACTGGTTCTTACATACTCATGCTGTCAACCACGAGAACAAGGACCATTAACTAGTGGACAGACCGAGCTAAATTTATCTGGAAAGGATTAAAACCGACGACCAAAAGGTCAGCGCTTTTCAAATATTAAAGAACCTAATATTAAAAATGTGTTCAAAAGACCCACCCCCCCCCCTTTGTGTTGCGATTTCACCAAGTCCAAAAAATTTAAAATTATTGGCTTTTACATTTTGTAATTATCTTTAAGTTTGTTTTAAATAGATAACCAGCTCGGAATTAAACACAACATACATGTAATACTTGGTTAATGATTTAAGTAAGAATGCCGGCATTAAATCTACGTGCAACTACATGCTGGCTTTATACTTCTACCTTCGGTTATTTTTTACAGGCAGACACTTTACCTAACCATCGTTCCTGGGAAAAACAAGTTCTGTATTAGATCCATATCAGCCATAAGAAGCTACCAGATTTTCCACATAAAGAGACATGGTGGGGAGCCGGACTCGAACCCATGATTCTCAATCTGTGAGAGGTAGCAGTGATTTCAAGTCAGCCACTCTAACCGCTTCTTATGCTTGCTTTATAATTTTATTATGTTTCGTAGCGTTGTAACACCCGATAGCGTTAGCTCTGAGTCACATATAATTTTTCGTTTTTAACCAAAGCAATGCATTAAATAGCTACCTAAGTTTGCTTTATGAGAGCTGATCCTTATTTAAATGTCCACATTAGAAATTCTAAAAGACTCTAACAACTGTTTAAAATACTGCAGGTTATCTATTCCGTCCGATCAGGCAATCATTCGTCTGTTCCTACCCGTCTGTTGTCTATCCGTCCGTCGGACAGGCCGTACACTTGTGTAAGCTTCATTTCTTCAATCAAGTTTTATGCCATGTTCTACCGTCATTGAAATCGAAATGAAGGTTTATTGCAAGAAAATATTTCTTCAATATCACAAAAAAGTCATTAAACTTCTAATTTTCATTTAACTGTCCGCTCAACACGTACGGACAAAAAGACAGAAATACCAGGGCTAAGAACTGCATCCCGAATAGCGGTATGGATCCTTATTATTTTATGATTAATTATTTGCCGCGTGTTTGTATGAACGAATGATACGTCTGTTGCTGATACTGCTAAGAGAAAACTAATGTTTACCTTGAAGAGAAACTGATGTTTACCTAAGGAGTGTAATCGGTTAATAGCGTTAATCTGGGTCACATACGTTTTTCAAGTAATGCATAACACAAGCTGTTTATGACTGTTTAGCTCATCTAAAAACCAATTGCTCAAAGGTGAACTATTGTGATCAGCAATCTGTCCGCCTGTCTCAAGCACTTCAATTAAAAAGCCAAGTCACGGCCTAATCGAAATGAAATTAGGTGATAATGCTACTTAAGAAACTGATGTTTACCTTAGAGGCACTAATGCTTACCCTAGTGACACTAATGTTTACCCTAGTGGCACTAATGCTTAACCAAGAGAAACTAATGCTTACCTAAGAGAAACGTATGTTTACCTAAGAGAAACTAATGTTTGTCTAAGAGAAACTTATGTTTCCCTAGAAGAAACGAAAATAATGTTTACCTAAGAGAAACGAAACTAATGCTTATCTTAGAAAAATAAATGCTTACCTAAGAGAAAATATGGCTTACCTAGGAGAAACTATTGTTTACCTAAGAGACATTTACGCCTACTTAAAAGAAAGTAATGCTAACCTTAGAGAAAATAATGTTTACCTAAGAGAAACTAATGTTTCCAGAACACTAATGCTCACCTAAGAGAAACTAATGCTTACACTTGAAACTAATGTTTACCTAAGAGAAACTAATGCTTACCTAAGAGATACTGATTTTTCCTAAGAGAAACTAATGTTTACCTAAGAGGCACTAATTATTTCCTAAGAGAAACTAATGCTTATCAAAGAGAAACTAATGTATACCAAAGAGAAACTTATGCTTACCTAGGATCTACTAAGAAACACTAATGCTCATGATCAGAACGTTTGAAGCTGAACAAGTATAAAATGTAAGTCATTTACCAGACTTGGTCATCAAGCTTTACAAGTAGGCCACTAGAATAATTCATAGAAAATCTTTGAAATTGCAATTGCACTCTGGACACCGCATTTTACATGATCCAAATAAAACATGATTAGTGAGGTTACTTTTAGGATATTTTGGTCAAGTTTAAACCTGGATCATCTAGGGTTAAAAAAGTAGATATGTGGTAAAATCGTAGAAAAGTAGAGTTACGTCAAAATAGGCAATACTTTCTAGAGATGAAGCCAGGACAAGCTCTACGTGTGCTATATGTGTGTAAAATAAACATCTGCCTCAATCGCACTAAAAATATGCACAATTAGACCGTATAGTGATGCTTTTTGTCAAGTTTTATTAAAACCAGAGACGGGTTTAGTACATGTCTACAGATGGAGACCAGGCAATTTACAATTTTCCTATTTACTCGCCCCTGTGACCATGATATGTCAGAAAGTTATCCTAGATTATATAATAGTCACCACTACACTTCATACTACTGCTCCTTGGCAAGTTTTATCAAAATGTCTATCAGCAGGCCTTTTTGACCTATACCGTAAATGTAGTGACTTCAACCTATATATATGTACCATTAGACGTAATACTGATACACATGTCAAGATTTATCAAAATTAAGCATAGGAGTTTTTGGCCTTTCGCTGTAAGCCCCAAGGACATAGTTAGCATGCTACATTTCAAAAACCGTTGACAATTTAAACGTATAATGTGCTGATAACATCATTAAATTGAGCTATGAGAAAGCAGGGCAAGATAGACCAGACCAAACTGCTGTTTGAATGTAACATACGATAAGACAAAATTACAAAAAAATACAACAACAACTGTACAGACAAATTCAAACGATTACAAAATATATCACACCTTATCGGCTCAATTGCACTTTTTTCGCGGACTACTGTTTAAAAATTACTGCGCTGTTAAGGTAGAGTACTTCCTGCTTTAAGACCATTTTGAATACTTTGGATTTTATAGTTGTGCACATTTTGTACCGTGGCGCAGCAGTAGAGCGTCCGCTTTGATATCAAGAGGTCCTGGGTTCAATACCCATGGGAGCCAATTTTTATATATATTTGTTTAGTAATTAAATTGAAAATTCATGAAAATATATGTCATTTTGCAAGAAATGAGAACTACTGTGTCTTAATATTCCTTAATTTTATCATGCTGTACAATTACTTGGAAATATAAAAGTTGGCCTTGATCATTTTAAAAAGTTCAATATCTCAAAAAGTTGACAGCACCATTTTTGTTATTATATTGCAGTTCACTTATCACTTATAAAATTTCCATGAACAGTAGTGATGCCCCCTACTCAGAATCTTTTGGTAGACGCATGTAATTTTATATATGTGGTATGTCTCGGGACAAAATTAGGTACATTGTATCCTCTATCTTTTGTCATAATTGCATATTTTTGTTGCATTACTCGTGTAAAACTCGTATCTTTTAAAACATGTTTTGTAATTCTACATTCAAAAAAACGATATATCTTTATAATTTAAGGTGAACTATCAACACACTTTGCAAACTAGTCAGTTCACATGTCAGATGTAGATAACGAAAATATTAAGTGTATTAAGGTTTAAAATAAAGACTATTGTGGGTGTACTACAAAATGTCAACTTACACTGATTACGAATGATACATGTAATCAAATGCATATCACAGGAAAGTGCGGTTATTTATAGAACGTACGGAGCTCTATATAGGAGTTTTTAGTTTGATTTTCAAATGTACGATTTAATTTCAATATTTCATTACTTATATGAACGACTATAGGTTAACTGAAAAAAAGGCCGAGTAAATTTTTGAAATTTAGAAGTGCTGGTGAGTTTTGATTAAGAGATAATCATTATGTTTCAGTAGTTTGCGGATAAATATAATGTGGTGTTCTGGTGCATATAAATGAACACAAGGTAATTTTGCAGCAAAAAGGTTCTTTAATTAACTTAATCACATGTTTTGAATGTGATAAAATATTCTGGCATAAAGTCAGAGTAATCTTAAAACACAATAACCGTAGCATAACACAATGATCATAACACAATCAATTTCGAAATGACATGAGACAAAGTAGTCCGTCTCCTGTTATACGTAAAGCTACACATATGTGTAAGATTTATGAGCATATTGTTGGAGGAGGAACGTACGGCTTCGGATCATCTGGTTTATAGGCTACTGGCAGTTCATTCTGTACCTAAAATAAAGATAGTGTTCTTTTATTTTATGTTCATAACATTGAATGTCAACATACTTCATGAAAAAGCAGACAACAATATAAAATATAAAGTATAGAATTCCGTATAATATGCTGCAATGTTGTTTTCTTGTTTTATCTCCTTAGGAAATGAACCTCATCAGAACATGTTTAGAAAGCTGATAATATCATTACAAAATATACATATAAAGCATATTTGACAATTCCTTTGATATAAATGTTTTGCCGCAAGGGAAAACAGACGTGAATTAAATTAATTATTTATATCGTTCAAAAGACATGTACTTGCTTAAAACCTAGAAGATTCATTTTGACAAAAGATTAACCGTTTAGTGATTTTGACATTTGCGACAGTATATACGGTTTGTGATGGTCGCCAGCAGTTTCAACGGCCCCATCTAACGCTGTCGCCATTAAAGATATATGCGACAATTGAAAACCAAATATCATAATTGCAAAACATTTAACCCCATAACTTATACGAAAGAAGAATTAAACCGTTATCTATTGGGTCACTGCGCTTTATTTCTAAACACTGTTAAAGATTACAAGGTAATTTACCTTCAGTTCTGGTCCCATGCAAATGTCGTACACCTTACTATCGTCAATATGTGACAGAAAGTAGTCCACTACAGTCTTATTTTGCCAGTCTGAATTATGCGCATAGTGCCATACCTAGCCGCAAACAGTAACAGTTTACATCTGTATTCAGCAGTTTTTATTTCAAAGAATTATGAACTTCCTTCTGCATATTGAAATCACACAATAGAGTTTTTCAGGCCTGAAATTTTAAGCTCTTCTTAGAGTGAGCACAAAGTGTTCTCTTATTAGAATTATTAGAACCCTACGTAACAAAACGGTAAGCATGGTTTAAACGCTTACCGAAAATTTGTTACACTCATTTTCTTTGAATTTTATAGAGTGCATGATTACTTTAATTAACAAACGTTTGCGCTAGAAACTGAGCCTAGCACCAAAACATTCTTATAATAACGAGCGACAAAATTCTTAGTAGTACTTGTCTTATTGGAGAAAAAGCAAAGAAAAGAACAATTTGATAAGATTGGTGCTTTATAAAAGTCTGCTGGTCAGTCATTTAGACTATACCTTTTATGTTCTTTTGAAAAAAAAAATTATCTAACCAATTAGTGCAGAATGTATTTGGTCCAAAATACACTACATGTAGGTATCGGCAAAGCAGACAGTCAAAAGTTCGTTTTACTTAAACTTGATTAAGGTAAAGCCTGACAAAAGCCAGAATTTCAGTCACCAAAATGTTTTCGTTGAGTGACTTAACATGTTCAGTGTGTATTCGGATTTCTCATAGTATGTGAATATACAAAAAATGATTACTAGATACACTTTTGGTCCAGAATCGCTTTACTTAGCCCAAGCGTCTGTGATTCATATTAAACTTTTGTTTCTATTTAATGAAGAGAAAGACTTTTGTGACTACCTTTACTTAGGTAAACCAACTATTCCATAGGTCAATTTACATTTCGGTCAGCTAATTAAAAAACTAAGTCAAATATTTCATAAATGCTTTCGAAGCCTTCCTTCTTTTTTATTCTACTCACGTTTTCTTTTTCGTCATATCATTAAAATATCATTGCTTCGCGAAATGAATTTACACCTTTATTTGAATTTTCGACAAAAAAATATTTGCAATCGATCTAGCAGTTTACGTTGTATACAAAGTTAGATCATGGCAAACAATCCTAAATAAAGGTAATAGTTGCCGAAAACATAGATAGCTAGGTCGTTTGCAAATATTCTTGAAAAAGGCAATTAGCCAAAAACATAAACAGCTAGATCGCTTGCAAATATTCCTAAAAAGGAAATTGCCGAAAACATCGCTTGTAAGTTTTCTTTCAAAAAAGCAGTTGCCTAAAATACAAATTGCCTATTATAATAATTGTTTGCAAATATTTTTGAATAAAGTCAGTTGCCGAAAATATTAAAGCTGCTCGCTCTCTAAGATACCGTTGAAAAAATATATTTTTCAAAAAATTGACATACTTTTTCATAAACAACAGTGCAGAATAAAATTAGCAATAGGTGGAATTTGCGAAGATTGAAAATGTCGGTAACACGGCACCACTACACTATATGTTTATATTAATTTCAAAAGCGTTTGCCGCTTTAAACGTATTATTTGAAATTTAGAGATATATGTGACAGGAATTTATACTGAAGCCTTTTATATGATTATATGTTCTAAAATACGTTATTTTCATACAGTTTGAAGAACTTTATTTCTTTTACCAAAATCTGAGAGCAAGCTGCTTTAATAAATATCATTCAAAAATAATTTTATTTTAACCATCAAGCTTGACTATAATGCAGTATCGTTATTGGCGACGTTTATATCACATCACAATAATATCTGCATGTGCTATATCAGAATACCATAAACAACGGTTTTGAAATTATTAAACATGTAGTAGTAATATACATGTATGATGTACAAGTCCAACTTTTATCATACCCTCTTTACTCTGAATCCATTTGTCGATATTCTGTTACAATATATTTAGGCGGATAAGAAATAATTCACAAAGGGAACAGGTATTTCAATGGCTTAAACAATAACAATACAGATACATCTCCTGCTAGGAACCCATTTGAATTAAAATAAATCGAAATGAACATTTAAAACAACACATGATCGTGAAATAATAAATATTTACTGACCGAATTATTGATAAAGAAAAAAGCACGTAACTAAATTAAGCTAGAACTATCATTGAAGGTGATGAATTGCCCCTTCTGTAAAATATCATTAACTTTTTCAAATTGGACAGAGGCGTTCGGCAAGAATGTTCCCTTTTCCCTTATTTGTTTATTGTCTGTTAGAATAACTATCAAATTGCGCGGTAAAAGTAAAAAATATAAAAAGGTAACCATGTAAGATATTGATATAAAAAGTTAAAAGGGAATGCATCGCAAACGCCCCCCCCCCAAAACGAACCCCACCTGTTATTTGCTGATGGTGCGACATTCGTTACAGTCGATCAACAAAGTCTTTTCAAACGCTTATAAATTCACAGGCCATGTTTTAAGTGTACATGCTTTAGGAATGATATTTTAAACAAAAATCATTCTCAATCTACAAATATAGAGCAAAATCTTGTAAAACTAAAATTTCTGGAGAACATTACTGTAAATAAATGTCGTTAAAAGTTTTGCTTTACCTAAGTTGATTGATCCCTTTCTGTACCGTCATACAAAAAATGTACAATAAATTAACTAGAAAAGTGTATGTTTTAATTCATATGGGATAAAAAGCCTGATAAAATTACACGGTAATGATCTAAATTGCGGTATAAAAATGGACTGATTTAAACAAGTTTATAACATCAATAAAAACCAGTTGGGTTAAACCACTATTTGACCAGAAAAACAAATCAATTATAAAGACCATTTACTTTTCTAAGTTATCAAAATTTGGAGAACTCTTCATGTTTTGAAGTAATATAAATGAAAGAGAAATACAAAATTCTTTAAAGAAATACCAGTTTCTAAAAGAAACCATTATTGCCAGGCAATAAAGTCGGACCTGAATGCACAAGTGCAAAATTTTAAATAAGGACATAATATGGAACAACAAAAATGCAAACAACAAAACATTATTTTATAAACGTGGTTTGATAAAGGGATCATTTATCTAAAACACTTACACGACGTTCAATATAATGAATTCTACACATTTTGATGACATAAAGATTCTCTATGGTATTCATGAAATAAATGTATACTTAAATAAAGACAAATTGAATTAATTCCTTGTGATTTAAGTGTTTAATGCACGTTGAATCGATTGAGCATTCTTTTTTTCGGAATGTCCATGTATACAGGTATAAACTATTTTGAGCAAAACAATGTACAACTGAACCATATATTTGAAACAGTATTTGTCTTACATGTAATAATTAAAGACGAAATGTAAAGAATTCGGATGTTTTACTATCTTAATAGCGAAGTACTCATTTACAAAAACAAACTAGAAAAAAAGTGTTCCAAATTACGAACATTTCGAAAAAACAAATGGAACGAATTCCCTCTACTTCTAACAAGTCTAATCTTAAAATTTCAAACATATCAGATACGACAGACGGATACAACAAACAAAGTGTACATTGTACCTGCTGATTATATCAAGTGTGGATGTATGTTTGCGAGTTGAGTTGTAAATATCTGGGTGTGTGTTACAAATATAGTACTTAGTTGTAAACATTTTTCACACAACATGGGCAACTGTAATACGACTAAATATTATATTATATTTCAATGCATTACTTTATATGCATTTTATATTGATTATTCCCAGACGTATGTTGTCAAATTATTAACATAAAGAAACAAAATAAAAAATAATATTGATATTATGAAAAGGAAGATAGCAATTTTGTAATTATTGACTAGGTATTACCTGGGAAGGGGATAGCCCAAAATTATCATATATGGGCATAGAGACGCAATTTACGACTTTCATCTTCGGGTAGTAGTACACAAATGACTGACACATTTCATCACGAGTTGATAGACCGCCCTGAAATAAATAATATATAATAGCACATGATATGTTGCGTCGTCCAAATCGGCTAATGGAAAATATTCCCTTTTAACTTGTATAATTTAATGGACGGGTTTTAGCTCAGCTGAACAAAAAGTACTCAGGGTGATATTGTGGCATGTCCTTCAACAGATTCTTGTAAGCACTCTACAGACCACACGTTAAGTTCAATCTTAATGAAATTTTGTGACAACATCCACATTGATAAAATCTCGGTATAAATCATTACTACATTTCGTATATCATATAGGGTCAAACATTAACGATCAATTATTAAAACAAACTTGTAAGTACTCTAGAGGCTACATTTTTTAACCTGATCTTCATAAAACTAGATCAGATAATAAATAAATAAGATGTAGGCATTTTAATAGTCTGTCAACACTGTGATATTTTCATGTGATATAAATACTGTATCACAGAAATGAAATGTGATAATTAAATTAAATTAAATGATTTATTTTTTTTATAAGATTCAAGTAAAATATGTGATAAATATAAATTTTAAAGCAATTTGTGATCTTTAAATTATGTGATATTCTGTGATACTGATTACTGTACATTGATTCATTGCCTCTCTTCTGTCATGCCACCAACACAAAGGGACCATCAGTGGAAATAAGCGTTTACTCTTTTTTGCTTTATCCCTGGTGTGGTTGTGCATGCCGTACTTATTATGTTCATGCTGTGATATTGTTTTATTTATTATATTCATGTTTGTTTTAGCCATGTATGTACTCCATACCAAAATAAATCATATCTTATCTTATCTTATCAGCATGTTTTTCTATATGGAATCTAGGTCAAATTTGAAACAAGGTCATTTAGGGTCAAAAACTAGTTCACCAGTCAAATTGTAGAGAAACCCTGTAATCATTCTAGAGGCCACATGTTCTACTTTATCTTTCTGAAAATAGCTTAGAATGTTTGATCATTTTTGGTTCAAATTTGAATCAGGATCACCTGGGACATAAAAGTAGGTACACGATTAAATCAAAGAAAAGCCTAGTTAACACTCTTAATGTCCTATGTAATATCCATAGTTCATGAATATTGGTAAACATGTGTGTACTGATGAGTTCTTGGTCAGGTTCGATCCTGGGTCACCTGGTGGCAAACCTAGGTCACCAGGTCAAACCAAAGGCAAACCTTATTAAGACTTTAGAGGCAACAATTTTAATCGAATCATCATAAAACATTGGTAAAACTGTTTGTCACAAAAGTCAGGTTTGAACCTTGATTACCATGGATCAAAAACATGACCACACTATTAAATCCTATAAATACTTTATTAACAATCTAGAGACCACATTTGTCATTCAATATTCCTAAATATTGGTCAGAGTGTTTGTCTGGATGATTTCTAGGTCAAGTTTGAAACTGGGTCAGCTGGGGTCAAAAGCTATGCTACGCGGTCAATTAAAAGGAAAACTCAGGTGAGCGAAATAGGGCCTTGTTGTCCCTCTAATTTAGATTTACTTATACAATGTATGCCACTGTATTGCTATAGGTTCACCTTACGCTTGTATGCAGTTGTATGTATTAGAGCATGAATTCACTTTGAACTTGTAAGCAATTGAATATCTATTCATTTATTGATTAAATGCATTTTCATGGTGGAGAACCATAATGGACAATATTGGTTCAGTTAATGACTTCGACTCGTGCCAGGAATTGAGCTTATAAGTAGTTTTTAACGGAATGGTTGTAAACACACAACATATGCAACAAAACGCACGGGTAACTTGAACAAATCAAATGCTATGTGGTGGCGCAATTAATCGGTCATCGATCAAAAATTAAAACATAACATTTAGAGTGTCAAAGACGCAGACTAAATCAAAACGAAAGGGCCCAGTTACATGTTTCAGTAAAATTTGAATCGAAATTACACATTTTACATGGAAGGCCTGCTTTAATTCAGAATGTTTACTTATCACGATTATTTCGTATAGTGTCTAACAGTTGTTCTTTCACGTCATGACACTTAAGATTACTCCGAGGTCTCGTAAGATTTCGTTTCAAGTCTAGAACCTCTGCAGGCACTGGACCTTGTAAAGTCGTGTGAATAAGAAAATTCTCATGGCATGACAAGTTTAGATTTTTACGCAACTTTTATTTGTGAAAAAAACACAAATAATTATTTGCCCACAAAAAAATTCTAGACAAGTTGAAATCTACATCGTCAGACTGAGTTAAATATGTTTAAGGAGAAAAACACCATCTTAGTCTACTTTTACTTTGTTTAGATTGACTATCTTCAAACTGTTTTACAATTATCCTGAGCTTAGGTTTATAAACCTATGACAGCAGAAACTTAAATAAATCATCTACTCACTCCAGAGTATCGAGAAAATTGTTGACTTTTGTAGAAAAATTAAATAAACTTAGGGTTTAAAACCCTCAATCAAGTTTCTATTTGACGCTGCGCACTAACTTTGTCCGTGTAATAAGAACCATGAAACGCACGTTTCACTAAATAAATAAGGTCCTTTAAAGACGGCACTAATAAAGCCCGTTATGGGTGTCCACCATGAACTTGTATAACAATCATTTGTTGTAAACGTGTTTTCAGTTGGATTAAGTTTTAATTTTATATGCTTTTGGTTTTGTTATATAAACCCCATACAGTTTGTAAGCGTTTTGTATTGTTATAGAAACATCTTTAACTTTATGTACAATTGTTATAGATATTTCATTTTCAGTATCAGTTTCTGTTTACCAAACGTAATTCATTAAAAGGTACGCCGCATATTTTGGGGCTTCGTTATTGGCGAAGAATCCTAAAGCTTCCAGTGTACGTGAAATATGCCCCCGAATTAGTGATTTGGCACCAATACATGTATGTAACCTTTAAGTTATGATCTGATGACCTAAATGGAGTATATATTAAACTATCTAATCGTTCGCTTCAACTGAGTGAAATTGGGTTGAAATCTCATAAACTATACTAATGGTATGACTGGGAAAGAAAACAACCTTGGCTAATGCTTTTGCGCTTTTAAAAAAAAACGTTTGACCTAATATCTCTTGCGTTTTGCACAACACCCGTGCCTATAATGCTTTACAACTGTTTGAAGTTTGGTTGAAATATCATTAAAAATAAAACAGTTCTGACTAGACAAAATCTTAACAAGTAAAATTACCAAATAACGGAAATAAAGACTGCGTGTTCAAAATTTACACGACAATCTCATAAGGGACATATTTTTTTGTCAAGGTATTTTAAGTTTTTACAACTGCTATAAACTACCCACTACCTATGTCAGTCTCCTAGAACAGCTGGGTTATGATTCGTCAAAGCGGCTTACATACAGAATTCGAACCGTGACAGCCACTGCCTTCGAATTCTAGGCTCCATCGCTCGATGTAGCGCCCTTTCATAGATCAGAAGCCACCAAAATAAAAACTCATTGCTCATTGATAACTTACCAGAGTTGCTTCAGTTCGACCTGTTGAATCATAAGTACATTCAACTCGAAAACTGTCGCCCTGAAAATACAAAAGTATCTGGTTTAAGTACACGAGGGTGATATATGACGGAATATTGCAAGGCGGAATAATATTTCAGGCGACAACGATAAAGACCGTGATTGACGTGTGAGCTAATAGAAGGAAAACATGGCATGCATTCTTGTAACAGTTGTTTCCGTAAACACCTAAATTTTCTCACTTTAAAAATCAAATTATTTATTTCCATCTTGGTTTATTTATACAAAAATAATGTACGAGCTTAATTTGCATTTATTGGATCATTCGCAATTTGACTTTTGATATTGAATGTCGGTTGGGACATATCATTTGCTAAAGGCCTACTGCTATTTGCCAATTTAATGACTTATTGCTATTTGCCAATAGTTTAATGCTATACAAGTGCTTATTGCTAGTTGCCAATTGCTTAATGTTATTTGCCAGTTACTTGTATAAAGGGAGCGGTGTTGTAGTGGTTAAGGTGTCTGCTTGCTGCTCACCCCGGTGGTTTCGGGTTCGAGCCCCACTTAGGCCACGACCGTACCTCCTCAAATGACTCCAGTACTTGTTTTTCCAGGAAGCAGACTCGAGAGTGACTCCATAAGCGAAATGTTTTGTCTTAACAATCGAACTAACACTAACTAGTATAATGTATTTGTTTCAGATATTTGCCAATTGCTTAATAGTTAATGTATATTGCTGAATGTCATTTCCCAGTTGCTTATTGCTATTTAGCAATTGCAAATAGCAATAAGCAATTAGCAAATGGCAATTAGCAATATGCAAATGGCATTAAGCAATTAGCAATAACTTGAAGGCAATTTGCAAATAGCAATTATTTAAAAGCAGTTGGCAAATACTATTTAGCAATTAGCAAATGGCATTAATGCAATTGACATTTACCTGTAAGCAACTGGCAAATACTATTTAGCAATTGGCAAATGGCATTAATGCAATTGACATTTACCTGTTAGCAACTGGCAAATAGCAATTAGCAGCTGGCGTTCAATAATGCAACCATTTTGACGGCATAACAATAACGTCAGTAACCCATTCGTCATTCCGTGTAAACATATCGCTAAAAGGTGACTTGAGTTGATAGTTAACATTCCAATTAAGCTGTGAGTATTTTAAATACATTAACATTTCAATACTGTACAATACTTTTCGAACAAATGTACACAGTCAATAATTTTTGAAATTATATAAATGTTCACATGTAATAATATTTAATATTTAAGAACTAATAAATGTGTCCCTGATGTGCATATAAGGAGCGAATCGGAGTGATAAACTGTTTCGCAATCAACGATAAAATGCAAGGAGGCATTTATTGTATAAATTCGCTCGGTTTCTCATATTCCCCGATTTCCCTCTGGTTGGGAAAAACCAGTCCTCCACTGCAATCTTTGTGAGACCTACATAGGAAAAGTTATTTAAAGTAACATTACCGGGTATATGGAGACTTCTTTCGGCAACAGTCGGGTTTCTTGGAAGTTAAAATCATAGTGTGGGTCCGTGATAAGGGGTTTAATCTCAGAACCATTTCTGTAATGTCTTGTTGTTATGGCAACACCAAGCATGTGTGAGTTTTGTAACGCACCTATCATCTTTATTTCTGTCAGATTGCTTTGCGAAAATCCCTGCATACGAAATGAATACTAGATATTATTGGGACTGCAAAAACAGACTTGGTCTATTGTTTACGGAAAAGATCATTTCTTGGTATTAATCTTTGGTCTACATCGTTCTTATTTTATGTATATTTATCAATTGTAAAATAATTTTATGTGCGAGTCAAATTACTGAAAGGAATAGTAGTTTTGATAAGTTTCCTAAATACACATGGCTATATGACAAAAAACAAAACAACTAAATGTACCTTTGTTAAGCATTCTGCACGACAGTACGACTTTGATACATAGTTTTTCAAACCTGGCGGAATAATTTGATAGAAGTCAGACGTATAACCCATTTCTATCATGCCAGCCTCGTGTTGACGAAGTGTTGGTGTCAAAGTTATACGAATCCCAGAGTTGTCAATCATGTGTGTTTTTCTTGTTGGGTTATCATAGTGCGTCGCCATGATATAGAACGAAGCGTCTTCCGGTCCACCGACAGAGTAACCCACGTGATCAGGGAAGTAAAATGGCTGAAATAAATATTATATGCTTGCTTATCGAGTAAGTGACATAACATAGGTAACGTACACAGAATTCTACAAGCATTGCACAAACAGGTGGAGTAAAACCTCGTATTAATCGATCTCATTTTAAGTCAGTATTTTTTTTTACTTCCAACCGAATGTTACATAATGAGTCTTAATCTCTGAACTAGATCTTACTTATCTACCGTCTGAGCTAGGTCATACTTAGAGAGCCTCTGAAGTACATCGTACTTACCTCCCCTCTGAGCTAGAGCTTACAAACCTCCCCTCTGAACTTGAACATACTTAGAGCCGCTCTGAAGTACATTGTACTTACCTCCCCTCTGAGCCAGGACTGACTTACCTTCAGTATGAACTATATATTCCTTAACTCCAATCGGAACTATGTCATACTTACAGCCCCTATGGACTAGATCTTACTTACCTCCCAAGACTTACTTTCCTCTTCTCTTAACTAGGTCTTACCACAGCCCCTCTGAACTAAATCTTACTTACCTTCCTTCTGAACCAGATCTTACTTACCTCCCCTCTGAGCTAGAGCTATCTCCCTCTAAGCCAAGACTTACATACCTGTCCTCTGAACTAGGTCTTACTACAGCTTCTCTTGATAAGATCTTACTAACCACCCCTCTGAACTAGATTTTACTTACCTTCCCTCTGAAACAGGACTCACTTTTCTCCCTTCTAAACTAGATATAACATATCTCCCATCTGAACAAGGTCTTACTTTCCTCCCCTCTGAACTTGATCTAACTTACCTCCCCTTTGAACTCGGACTTACTTATCACCCCTCTGAACTAGGTTTTACTAATCTCCCCTCTGAACTAGAACCTACTTACCTCCCTTCTGAACTAGACCTTGGTTACCTCCCTTCTGAACTAGGGCTAACTTACCTCCTCTTTGAACTAGATCTTACTACAGCCCCTCTTAATTAGATCTTACTTACCTCCCCTCTGAACAAGGTCTTAATTAACTCCCCTCTGAACGAGGTCTTACTAACCTCCCCTCTGAGCCAGGTCTTTCAACACTCTCTGAACTAGGTCTTGCTCACCACCCTTTTAGCTAGGTCTTACTTATCTCTCTTCTGAACTAGGTCTTACTACAGCCCTTCTTAATTAGATCTTACTTACCTCCCTTCTGAACAAGATGTAATTTAGTAGGCCTCTGAACTAGGTCTTACTTACCTTCCCTCTCAACTAGATATTATTTACCTCTCCTCCTTTAGCCCATACGACGAAAACGTTATAACATTGTGGAAGCGTTCTGTTCGTATCGTAGCAAATGTCAACTTTACCATCCCACTGATCCGGGTTGTCAACCTTACATCTATTGAGAACAATGTGTTGGACATTCTGTTCATTTCCTGGTGTCAACAAAGCTTCGAACTACATGTAAAAGGGAAAAAAGCTGCATCACTTATTTTCTTCAAAATAGTTTAACCAGAGAATACTGTTTTAATTTTCATTTCATTTTCAAAAACTTTTGTTGCCATTTTAAAAATAAATAATTTCGGAATCGTATTCAAGTTATCTGTAATTCGTTAAGTTACCATTGAATTAATAAATGTGAAATGTATAAATTATACACGTGGTTTCCAGTTTTTTAAATTCTTCCATTTTTGGAACAATTAAATTGACCCAAAGTCTTTTCAGCATCTGTTTATTTTTTTTACAAAAATGAAATAAATGTCAAGTGTTAACACAGAACAAAACGTATTTTTATATGATTTATCATTATAAATGCTTATTATTTAGAACCTTTATCATGTGATGTTTTCCTATCGCTGGCATCTTGAATCCTCTACACCAGTACGTCGTCGTATCAGATGGCACCAAATACTGAAGATTATGTTGACGTCATGTTATTTGACTTCTTTACTATATACATACATGTACCATTATTATACATGTAAAAAAAAAAACTATTAATATTAATTCAAAATTTTGTTACATGAACATTCTGCAAAGTGACTGATCAACGGCCTTCTCAATCACTCACTCGGTAACTCGCTCGCCCTATACATATATATTTTAATTACAACTGATTAAGTTAGTGTCTGTCTGTACATTGACATGGCTGAGTATTGGTTTATATTAGATCTAGCATCCAAGCACCACCTCACAACTTTAAAATCAAATTGACACCATAATTTCAAAATACCCATTTCGTGTTATTAATTTCCCGTAAGGAACAAATCCTTTAATCTCTAATAATCATAAGTCAACCTTTTATGTTTCCTCTAACGTGAACTCCCCATTTGTACTTTTCATTCGAATACTTCACAGTGTCCAAAGCCTAAAGTACCTTTTAGTCGCAGATTTAATTTAAATTTTTCGTTGCAATCAACTGAACTAACTTCAGGATGAATACTTCAGAAATCGATTCTATATGAATTTCATTAAATTTAAAATCGAATAACATTTTCATTTTGTATTATATATTGCATTTATAACAAGGTTTTGTTAACAGATTGTACTTACATTGTTATTCAAGAAGTCATAATGTCTGCTGTCGGCTGGTAGAATTTTGTTGACTGTATCTGTATTAAGAAGAGACACGCTCTTCGTTCCACGAGTGGTACCATGATAGAATATAGAGTTGTCGTCTGCAGGGTCATGGTCGCCGTAGGCGAAAATAACTCTTGTTGTCCCTTCCTGGTATGGGTCAAGGAAATACACTAAGTATTACATGTAACTACAGAAACGACATGTCTATTTCCCTCATTCGTTACATTGTACCAGAAGTGGATATATAATCATTTAAAATAATAAAAAAGAACAGTTTCTTTTGCGGAATATTAGCTTTCCAGAAAAAAATATCAAATGTATGGTCATATTTGAAAGACAGTCATTTTAAGTAATTCTATGAACGGTAAATTTTATATTACAATTCTTATCTATAAGCAAATAAATTTTGTTAAGTAGCTAAGCTGTCGCTGTACTAACTAACCACTAACAAAATCTCATAAACAGCTCGTTATACTATAGTTCAAATTTTCTATATACATTTGTATCACAACACTCGAAAAGTTTTCACCTGGATGACTTGGTCTTCGGCATCATCACATGTAGTTATCTCCCTTACAAACTTGAGCACTGTGCCGAACTCATTCTCCTCGGCAAACAGTAGGTGCCAGTCCTGTGACTTGTCCATAACAGGCATTTGGTGTCCAACGGTGTGCCGGTCCTTTAAGAAACGACGATAAGTGTTAAAATGCCATCCAGATTTAAATTCTTGTGAAAACCGTTTGTATGTATGTCCATTTTATCCTGTCTTTTTGTCATCTCCACGACCCCTTGTTGGATTTTCATCAAACTTGGTTAGAAGCTTAACAGTTACAGTTGTTGTGCACATTGTAATTGTGTGTAGTAGAGTCAGAGGTCAAGGTCACAGAAACATATTAATTTAAAATCGTGTCTTCTTTTCATCTCAAAAACGTCTTGTTAAATTTTCATCAAACATGGTTTAATGCAATAAAAGGAAGTATAGTTTTGTATATTATACATGTAATAAGGGCTTATGTAGAAAAGTGGCAAAGTCACAGGGCCTTAATTTTGAAAATATTCTGGCGGGTATCGAATCTTGTAATCCTGGGGTGAACACTACGAAAGACCGGTGGTGACATTTCACAAGCTTCACGATGTCTGAGTATGAATTCGTGAAAGAATCATGAAGTTCAAAGAGGATCTTGCTTGTGAAAAATGAATATGACTGATAATGTATGAAATGAAATATGGAAATCGTGATTTTATAAAGTTGTAAAATATTAAAAAATTGAAATTGAAATCGTGAATCGTGAGGTTGAACTTCACCTTTACGATTTCAAGAATTCGCGATTTCAGGAGTCCCCCCCTTTGCCCCCCCCCCCCCCCCCCCCCCCCCCCCCGTGAAATTTGAAATCGTAAACAACGATAACTTCACGATTTCACATTTCAAATTCGCGATTCAGATTCGGCAGGCAGAAGTATTGAACTTCACGATTTCAAGAATTCGCGATTTCATGAGTTCAGGCTTTTGGCGTGAAATCTGGAAATCGTGAAATCGTGAAGTATTGAACCAAACGATTTCAAGAATTCGCGATTTCATGAGTTCAGGCTTTTGGCGTGAAATCTGGAAATCGTGAAATCTTATAGTATTGAACTTCACGATTTCACGATTTCAAGAATTCGCAATTTCAGGAGTTCACGCTTTTCGCGTGAAATTTGGAAATCGTGAAATATTGAACTTCACTTCACGATTTCACGATTTCAAGAATTCGCGATTTCATGAGTTCAGGCTTTTGGCGTGAAATTTGGAAATCGTGAAATCGTGAAGTATTGAACTTCATGATTTCACGATTTCAAGAATTCGCAATTTCAGGAGTTCACGCTTTTGGCGTGAAATTGTGAAATCGTGAAATATTGAACTTCACGATTTCAAGAATTCGCGATTTCATGAGTTCAGGCTTTTGGCGTGAAATCTGGAAATCGTGAAATCGTGAAGTATTGAACTTCACGATATCACGATTTCAAGAATTTGCGATTTTAGGAGTTCAAGCTTTTGGCGTGAAATTTAGAAATCGTGAAATATTGAACATCGCGATTTGAAGAATTCGCGTTTCCATGAGTTCAGGCTTTTGCCGTGAAATCTGGAAATCGTGAAATCGTGAAGTATTGAACTTCAATACTTCACGATTTCACGTTTTCAATATTTCAATTATTCAATATTTCACAACTTCATAAATTCACGATTTCCATTTTTTCAATTATTCATTAATTCAAGATTTCATTATTTCACAATTTCAAGAATTCTCGATTTCATTTAAATACTTCATGATTTCTACTTCACGAATTCATACTCGGACATCGTGAAGTCTTGAAATTGAAATGTCACCACCGGTCTTTCGTAGAATACTCTATAGAACTGCACTACGTGGGCTATCGTTGTCACTACAGGTGACGACAGGTCTTAGCATAGTTCAATGCACATCGCGGTACATTTATTGCAAGCAGATAGATATGCAGCATACAATCACGAGAAACTATTAATAGTCATTCCAACACATAATGTACATACGACATACGGATTTGAAAGAGCATGGTGTGAAATATTATGACACGCTATTGCAGATTAATAAAAACAATTACATTCACGTCAAGTATTATTTTGGAATCAACAGTGGCACATTGAGCGGATTGTCGTTTATTTCGCGACGTACAGTTCAAAAATGTACGGCAACATATGTGTCCTTCACGTTTTTTCTTGTATCTTAACCTTGCAGTGGTACGTCAAGATTACAAATTAACTTTCCGACACTTTTTTCGGCGCTTAGGGTACGACAAATGAAAAATAAGAAATGCACTGATGCACAAAGGTTTTAGGAGGGCTTATTATCGTATCATAATTAGTGGCCTACATATATTTGGACGTACCCAGGTGTGGTTTTAGGGCCGGCTCGGTATAATTTCCAGTTTTATGCGGTGTGGTCGTACACAAAGCTTGCTTAGGGCAGTTTTAAAATAAATGCTTAACACTGCCATGTGCCGACAGAGATACGTTATATTTCCACTACGTAAAAAGCTTGTACGAGTTAACTTAAAAATAGCATTTTGTATATACCTTCGTTTGAACGTAAATTATGACGTGTGACAACTTTAGAAATATTGCGAAAATAAGTAGATTGTACATGTATATTAAAAAGATTAGATAAGTCTTTAATAAGTGGTGGTGGGCACTTCTGTGCACTTCTGGGTGCTGTGGGGCTCGTTTTGGGGAGGCTGCGTTTTTGGTACGTGGCATTCCCTGTTTGATATTATTTTTGTTTTTACATTTTTAATTTGTGTCACATACGCAGCTAGTTGAGACCTTCAGCCTTACATACTAAGAACGTATGTACCTTTGCACACAATCAACTTCAGATCTGCAATATTTGTAACTATTAAATGTACATTCGGTCACATTTATTCTATTTTTTCTTTGTATACTCACGGCAAAATGTACAGCGCCGTCATCTAGAACCCAGCCAACAACCACATCACCTGGATACATGTTTCCATTGTTTGAAAACCCAAACCCTACCCATCCTGCAATAAATACATACCGGTAGTAGACCGTAACCGGCAAAAGGCAAACATTACAAACTTGTGGGTTTTATACTTATGTATTTATCTCGATTGTAAAATTAGATTATTCGCTCTCGAGACTTATTCTAGATGATATCAATCTCGAAGTGAGAGAGACTGAGTGAGGCCATGTGGGAATATTTGTGTTTTGTCTAAGGACACAACCGCCGTGGTGCTGGTGGGGATCGGACGTGCGGTTAACTTAGACATGTCAACGACAAGCCAAGGTTGTCTCACAAAGGAAACGGCATGTTATAACATATGTTTATTTTGATTAAAAACTGGCTGATTTTAAAGGATTGTTATCTTCTTCATGCGATCACAAACAGTGGTTCAACTGAATATCGAAAAAAATGTTATCTCAAACTGTCGGTGTAGGTCACATCTTACACTCATGTGTTAAATACTGACATCTTTACTGACAAATCCTAAAGTACACTCGAGTCGTACCTGACAGCAAATTGTATATTAAATTCATACTGGTGTAGTTTCGTTGCATTCCTTTATAACTAAATCACCAATAATATGGTCAAATTAGCAGTTTGTGACAATATCGAGGGGTCAACGCGAAACTATCCTATCTGCTCTATTTATATACCCTTAGACTACTTTCGCGTTGACCCCTCGAATTATGTAAGGAATGTCAAACGTTGCTTAACATGTATGTATATCAGCTATTGTTATTCGATGTTCTGTTATTCAAATTGTAAATATTATTATTATCATTCTATACGTCTTTAATCTTACTCTCGCTGGGGTCATAGCCGTACCTCTTCATATGACAGCAGTACTGATTTTTCCAGGAAGCGGACTCGAGCGTGGCTCGATAAGCTGAAAGCTTTCTTCACAACCGGGCTAAAGTAAATTAGTATAAACTAAAAAAAACTAAACAGGTAGAAATTGCTTTGCCACATTCAGCGGTTTGTCTGTAAAAGCAAATTTGAATACTTCCCAACTACATGTACAATGCATTTGTAAATATCGTATAAAACTTCATTCAATAATTTGTGTTTACCTTTTGTGCGCACATGTACTTCAAAAGTCACATGAGTTTCATTGAAATTCCAGAAAAGAATGTAGTTATTATCAGTGTCCAAAACCATCGAATGTGTGAAGTTTTCCGACGTTTTAACCCCGGCGATATCTAAACACCAGCCGGAGTTAACAACTAATAGAAGCACCAGAAGTGTTCCTTTCAGCACCATCGTACAGCTTAACACTACGAAAATACTGTGGAAGGGGTTAAGTCTTATATAACAATGACTACTGAGGTTCTCCGTGTAGTCCATTAATTTTATTTTATGAAAGTAAAAAATAAGATATGCTTTCTGACAAGTTTTTGTCTGACGCTTTGCCATGAAGAAGCGTAGTATTTGTCAACATTGTTTTAGAGTAAATAAAACAATTTTGTTTTCATTTTCGATGGTTCATCAAAATATATAACGGTGGATTATATCCCGATGAACTCACTGCCCGCTTGTGAAGTATCACTTTTTTGACTTTTTTGGACTTTAAGCCATCTGAAAGAATACATGAAGGGCTATCATATGACATACGTAATTTAATTAACCTATTTCTACCTATATTTGTACAATGAGATCCTCAGTGCAGGTTTATTTCTTTAAATAGGGGTGTTTTAGCAAAAAAACTAAAACTCTAAATATATGTAGAACGACATTGTGTTTGTAGACACTAGAAATTGAATGGGTTAAGTTATCCCCATTTTGTTTGAAAAGTTAACGCCGCATGAAATATGTATTTCTACAAGTTAGTTCACGGGCCTCGAGAATAAATCTGGCACGATTATGTGATACTCCTACTTTCTACATCATGATTTTGAAGACCAGTTATAGTCAGTTCGCAAAAACTAGTTTTATCACTAGTTTTATCCCTTATCAAGGTAGGAATGGTCTAGTACACAGACTTCGGTTTAAGCTCGTATTTTATAAAATACATACGTATGTTGAACCGTATATGTCCCGGAACGTATATATCACACGAGAAAAAAATTCGACCGCATATGTTACACGTGTGATATATTCGGTCGAAAATAGTCTTCGCGTGAAACGTATATGGCACATATTATGTGATGTATACGTTTGACTTCGAATTGTATAGGAACACGAAAACGAATATCTCACATGTAGAAAAAGGCAAATAAAAACGAAATTTTGAACGAATACGTCACATTTTGATCAATTTGAAAAAACAAACATATTTAAAACAATCAAATATGGTTGATTAAGTTATGCCGCATAGATTCTGCTTAACACAACCAATACAAGTCGATCCGATCGGTCCCAACACATTGTATGGGAACTAGACATTCCCATTCGAAGGTGTGGTCTGTATTATGTCTTTAATTTGTATAAATAATGTTTGATTAAATTTCGATCGGGTGTTCTTGAAAGTTATCGACTGCGTTCGTGTGGCCCTTGAGTGGTGATTATTAACTGGAAATTATCTCAGAACAGCATTGATTACAAAACATCACTATACATTTTTTTCCGTATAACACAATACATTTATCACAGATTAAACACATATCAAACTTGATATATTTGATGGCCGGTGAAACAATGTAAAGTAACCGTAAGATGGTAATGACCCTCGATCATTTTTTGTCGAGCCCACTTGCGGTGAGCTCGACATAGTCGCCGCATTTGGCAGTCGGTGTATGTGCATCCGTGCGTCTGTGAGCCCGTGCGTCCGTCCAGACTGATTTTGTCCGGACCATAACTTTGACATGCAAGGAGCAATCGTGTTTATATTTGGCATAAATGTTAACCTCAATGAGAAGGAGTGTCATTTGCCGAATTAAGAATAACTTTGTCCGGAGCATTTCTTCTATATACTTGAAGGGATATTGATGTAACAATGCATAAATGTTTACCTTAATGAGACGAAGAGTCATACAGATGAACAAATCCCTATGTCTACGGTCAAGTTCACAGTTTGAGGTTAAAGGTCAAATTGAAGAGTGAGATATTTTACTGAAGGATGTACTGAAGGATTTTCATACCATTATAAGACAGGGTGTATTGTGCAAGAACCAGGTCCCTAGGTCTAAGGTCAAGGTCACACTCTGAGGTTGGGGGGGGGGGTCACTATTCTTCCAAAAATAATGACCGGGGTTATTATTCTATGGGGTTCCTAAACATTGTTACAACGGCAAACGGCCCAGGGACGAGTGCCTTGCCACCCACTTCCTACAAAAGTATAATTAGTAGTTTTATACACTAAAGTATCACAAATAAGTTTCGGTGTAAACTGTCAAAATGACCAGAATGAATATATCAAACGTGTGAAAGATTCGACCGAATATATCACGCGTGTGAAAAATTCGACCGAATATATCACACGTGTGAAAAAGACATATACGTTCGGTGTAAACTGTCAAAAATGACCAAACGAATATGTCACATTAAACACGTGTTATATTTACGGTCGAATATATCACACACGTGTGATATATACGTTCCGGGACATATACGGTTCAACATACGTATATAGCAGATAAAACCCCGCAGGTACATGTATAACATTAAATGCTATTGATAGGATCTATTTATAGAAACTAGTTTTTACATACTCATACTGTAAAACGCGTGAACAAGGATCATCAACTAGAAGGCAAACCGAGCTAAATGTCTCTGAAAAAAGAAATAAACCTGTGGAGGTATATGAAGCACATTTTTCTTAGTTTATTTTAACGCCAGGTCTTAGCTTATTGTTGTTGTTGTAGTATGAATTTAACGCCCGTTTTGGTTATATTTTTAAGACGGGTTGTTTACATTACCATAGTTCCTTGGGAAACCAAGTATTAGATCCATATCCGCAGTAATAAACTACCAGCAATCTGACCGTCCGTCTGTCGAAAGCGTTTCATCCTAATCGAAGTGAAACTTGGTGATAATGATCAAATGTACCAAAGAGAAATTTCAAATACGTTATATCCTAGATAATCTATGGTCAAAATCTAGCCCACTATACAAAACTCATATCAAAATCTTGTAAGCATTATAACAGTTATGAGGTCAAATGTTTTGCATGAAACTTGATTAAAATGCTTGTCTTTTAAAAATGTAAATCAGGACTGAAAACTAAGTTATCTTTGGTTAAAAATTAAGTTCCTAGCTTTAATCACACAAAATCCTTGTGAGATTACTAGAAGCGACATTAATTTTCTTCCTGGTCTAAATAAAACAGGATCGGAGTGTTTGTCTATATAAAAAGTAGGTCATTTACCACACTGGGTCATCAAATCTTATAAAGTTGGCCACTAAATTAATTCATAGAAAATCTTTGTAATTGCAATTGCCTTCTGCAGAATGTGCGTGAAGTTAGCTGCCAGTTGCCAGTTGCCGGTTGCCAATTCAATGCCAATTCAATTGGCAACTGGCAGCCAACTTCACACTCTTGTTGCCAATTCGTCTTCACTTGCAAATATTAACTAAAAACAAAATTGTTAAACCACGCGAATTGGCAACTGGCAACTGGCACCCAGATGCCAATTCAATTTTTATGTAAAAATCTTAATAAAAAATGAATTGGCAACTGGCAACTGGCAACCAACTTCATATTCCAGATGCCAATTCATCTTTCACTTGCAAATGGCCAATTCGTTCAACCTCACGAATTGGCAACTGGCAACTGGCAGCCAGATGCCAATTCGACTTCTGTCAGTAATTGTGAATAAAAAGCGAATTGGCAACTGGCAACTGGCAGACAAATGCCAATTCGACTTCTGTCAGTAATTGTGAATAAAAAGCGAATTGGCAACTGGCAATTGGCAGCCAGATGCCAATTCGTTCAACCTCGCGAATTTGCAACTGGCAACTGGCAGCCAGATGCCAATTCGATTTTGATGTAAAAATCTTAATAAAAAATGAATTGGCAACTGGCAACTGGCAACCAACTTCATATTCCAGATGCCAATTCAACTTTCACTTGCAAATAGCCAATTCGTTCAACCTCACGAATTGGCAACTGGCAACTGGCAGCCAGATGCCAATTCGACTTCTGTCAGTAATTGTGAATAAAAAGCGAATCAAACCCCATTCAGTTTTTATGTAAAAATCTTAATAAAAGTTGAATTGGCAACTGGCAACTGGCAACCAACTTCATATTCCAGATACCAATTCAACTTTTATTAAGATTTTTACATAAAAATGTAATTGGCATCTGGCTGCCAATTGCCAGTTGCCAATTCGTTAGGTTGAACGAATTGGCTATTTGCAAGTGAAAGTTTAATTGGCATCTGGAATACGAAATTGATTGCCAGTTGCCAGTTGCCAATTCAACTTTTATTAAGATTTTTACATAAAAATGGAATTGGCATCTGGCTGCCAGTTGCCAGTTGCCAATTGATGAGTTTGAACGAATTTGTTATTGGCAAGTGAAAGTTGAATTGGCATCTGGAATATGAAGTTGGTTGCCAGTTGCCAGTTGCCAATTCAACTTTTATTAAGATTTTTACATAAAAATGGAATTGGCATCTGGCTGCCAGTTGCCAATTCGCGAGGTTGAACGAATTGGCATCTGGTTGCCAGTTGCCAATTCAACTTTTATTAAGATTTTGACATAAAAATCGAATTGGCATGTGGCTGCCAGTTACCAGTTGCCAATTCGTGAGTTTGAACGAATTTGTTATTGGCAAATGAAAGTTGAATCGGCATCTGGAATATGAAGTTGATTGCCAGTTGCCAATTAAACTTTTATTAAGATTTTTACATAAAAATCGAATTGGCATCTGGCTGCCAGTTGCCAATTCGCGAGGTTGAACGAATTGGCATCTGGTTGCCAGTTGCCAATTCAACTTTTATTAAGATTTTTACATAAAAATCGAATTGGCATCTGGCTGCCAGTTGCCAGTTGCCAATTCGTGAGTTTGAACGAATTTGTTATTGGCAAGTGAAAGTTGAATTGGCATCTTGAATATGAAGTTGGTTGCCAGTTGCCAGTTGCCAATTCAACTTTTATTAAGATTTTACATAAAAATCGAATTGGCATCTGGGTGCCAATTGCCAGTTGCCAATACGTTAGGTTGAACGAATTGGCTATTTGCAAGTGAAAGTTGAATTGGCATCTGGAATATGAAGTTGGTTGCCAGTTGCCAGTTGCCAATTCAACTTTTATTAAGATTTTTACATAAAAATCGAATTGGCATCTGGCTGCCAGTTGCCAGTTGCCAATTCGCGAGGTTGAACGAATTGGCATCTGGTTGCCAGTTGCCTGTTGCCAATTCAAATTTTATTAAGATTTTTACATGAAAATCGAATTGGCATCTGGCTGCCAGTTGCCAGTAGCCAATTCGTGAGTTTGAACGAATTTGTTATTGGCAAGTGAAAGTTGAATTGGCATCTGGAATATGAAGTTGGTTGCCAGTTGCCAGTTGCCAATTCAACTTTTATTAAGATTTTGACATAAAAATCGAATTGGCATCTGGTTGCCAGTTGCCAATTCAACTTTTATTAAGATTTTGACATAAAAATCGAATTGGCATCTGGCTGCCAATTGCCAGTTGCCAATTCGTTAGGTTGAACGAATTGGCTATTTGCAAGTGAAAGTTGAATTGGCATCTGGAATACGAAGTTGGTTGCCAGTTGCCAGTTGCCAATTCAACTTTTATTAAGATTTTTACATAAAAATGGAATTGGCATCTTGCTGCCAGTTGCCAATTCGTTAGGTTGAACGAATTGGCCATTTGCAAGTGAAAGTTGAATTGGCATCTGGAGTATGAAGTTGGTTGCCAGTTGCCAATTCAACTTTTATTTAAGATTTTTACATAAAAATCGAATTGGCATCTGGCTGCCAGTTGCCAATTCGCGTGGTTTAACAATTTTGATTTTGGTTAATATTTGCAAGTGAAGACGAATTGGCAACAAGAGTGTGAAGTTGGCTGCCAGTTGCCAGTTGCCAATTGAATTGGCATTGAATTGGCAACCGGCAACTGGCAGCTAACTTCACGCATGTTTCTGCAGACCGCATTTCACATGATCGGAGCGAAGCATAATCATTGAGATTATTTTTTAGGATATTTAGGTCAAAGGGTTTGAACTTGGGTCATATAGGTTAAAAAAGTACATATGTGGCTAAATAATAGATAAATGAAGCTACATCAAATTAGGCAATATGTTCCAGATATTAAGCCGGGTAAAATTCTATGTAAATGGCAACAACTCCGTGAAAAAATCTCCGACCGAATTACACCAAAAATATGCACAATTAGATCATAAACTCAGCCAGGTGCCAAGTCCAGACAATTTACAATTTTCTTATTTACACCTCTGTGACTTGGATCTTTCAGAAAATTATCCTAAATTTCATAATATTCACAACTTCATAAAAATTTCACACTGATGCTCTCTGTGAAGGTTTATCGAAGCACAACAAGGGGTATGGAAGATAAACCGCAAATATTTTTTATCAATTTGTCCCTTTGACCTTTACGTTTGAGGTAGTGACCCCGAATTATAATATGTACTTCTACACATTATACTGGAGTTTCCTGTCCAGTTTATTAATAATTAGACTCGTTGTTGCTTTAATAGGATATATTCTATCAAAAGTACACTGCGACCTTGACCTTCAATGTAGTGACTTCAATTATGATATGCACCATTGGACTTCATACTGACACTTCCTTGCAAGATTTATCAAAATAAAACATAGGATTTTTTAAATAAAGTAAGGACAAGATTTTCAATCAACACGTCCTTGTCAACTTGACCTTTGGCGAAGTGACCAACAATTTTAATAAGCACACCTGTTTGCAGTGAACGTGTCAAGCCAAATGCACGGCGAAAGTGTGTAGGTGCGGCTGTTAAACAACCATGCGTCCTCAGATACCACGTTGGAGAATCACGTGATCAAAATAATCTCTAAATAAAAGTAATTCTATGAAAATGTTAAAAAAATAATGAAAGTTGTTTAGCTTTAAATATGAAATGTAGCCTATCTTATGGCGACATTAATGTATTCTAGAATTACATAGGTCTCAATCGTAGTGTCCTTCCGATTGTAATAAACACTTCAGTGCACTGGACTGATTTAGTTTTGAAGTGTTCAGTACATTGTTACACATTTAAAGAATAACAACGAAATAATATTATTCTATTCTGAAATGTTTTTAAATTATTTAGATTTATTACTATATAATTTTGAAAACAGAAATCGCTATAGTGCCTAACAACTGTTTATATGGAACTACTTGTTTGTATGTTGTGCGTTCGGCCGTAAGGGGCCGATATACTCTGTTAACTTTGGTTCGATTTTAACAATCGACCCAAAAAGTGCGAAAGGGAATTATTTGAAACCTTATACAGTTACAGAATACAATGAGTGGAAGTGCAGTGTACAAGAACCAAACAAAACCTTGCCTATTTTCAAATACCCGCCTTTGTTACATTTTTATATCAGAAGCTTCACCCTAAAAGTACCGAAAGAAGTTTTTTCAAAGTGCATGCAATAAGAGAGGACATTATATTTAGAGGGAAGTGCCCAAAAATCACAAGCCTATATTGCCTTTTTATTTATCTCGCTTTGTTGAATTTTCTTATCCGGCGTACGAAAGGACATAATTTCAAAGTTCATACAATGAAAGAGCAAAATGAGTGGAATTGCAGTGTACAAGAACCATAACTCTAACTTGCCTGTACTATGCCTGTACCATTCCATTTTTACATTTTCTTTCTTCGGAGCATAACTCTTAATTTGCCTGTACCATTCCCCTTTTTACATTTTCTTGTCCGAACAATAACTTAATTTGCCTGTACCATTCCCCTTTTTACATTTTCTTGTCCGGAGCATAACTCTTAATTTGCCTGTACCATTCCCCTTTTTACATTTTCTTGTCCGGAGCATAACTCTAAATTTGCCTGTACCATTCCATTTTTACATTTTCTTTTTTCGGAGCATAACTCTTAATTTGCCTGTACCATTCCCCTTTTTACATTTTCTTGTCCGGAGCATAACTCTTAATTTGCCTGTACCATTCCCCTTTTTACATTTTCTTGTCCGGAGCATAACTCTTAATTTGCCTGTACTATTCCCCTTTTTACATTTTCTTGTCCGGAGCATAACTCTTAAAGTACTGAAGGAAATATATGGTTCAGAAAGTTTTATATAGTGGACAAAATGACATTAAAGTGAAAGTGAAGTGCCCAAAACTTTGAATTAGCACCCGTTTTAAAATTTCATAAACATTTCTTAACAACCATAAGTAAACCAAAATGAAATATGTATGAGCAACACTCAAACGTACAACAACATATGTAATTGAGCTACAATTGTGTTCCTTCAAGAACACTGTTCATAGAATTTCATAGATGTAAATCATAACAAAAGTACGTGTTGGTAAACTTAGAATTTATTGACAATTCAGATTAATATCGGGTATCATTTGTTTTCGGATCCATTGTATCACAAAGGTCAAAGATCACGAACAGTCTGGTTGCGGTGGAGTGTACGGCATGGATGGTTGCGTGGGTTTATATACCAGAGGCTGGTGTTGCTGAAAACAATCACAACATATGTAGTCAGAATTTCTAGCAAAATACAAAATAAAAGACAAAAACATTTGAATTTTTTCAAAAACAAAATGTATTGGTAAGGATGACTAGAGACCTTTTAAATGATGATTATTTACTTAGAGATAACAGAATAGGAGTTGAACAGGAAAACTTCATTAGTTACTAGTTCTTGTGTGTTTTTGCATTAATTTTGTAATTGTCAAAATGAAATTGTTATTGTAAAGGTCAATGAATAAAAGCTATTCTTCACATGGGACAAGAATAAATAGACCTTCCCAAGGCTCTATATTCAAAGTTTACATTCAGATGAGATCAATGAATCAAAGTTATTCTTCACATGAGATCAATGAATCAAAGTTAACCTTAACACGGGATCTATGAATCAAAGTTAACCTTCATATGTGATCAATGAATCAAAGTTAACCTTCATATGTGATCAATGAATAATATTTTACCATCACACGGGATCAATGAATCTAATTATACCCCCACCAACCAACCACACCCCCCACTTCACAGAAAAAATCACGTTACCTTCACAGGGCAGATCGTCTCACATGGGATCAATGAATCACAGTTAACCTTCACATGTGATCAATGACTCACAGTTTACTCACATGGGATCAATGAATCAAAGCTTACCTTCAGATGTGGTCCCTCACAGACCTCGTACTGCGTACTATTGTCTATATGAGATAGGAAAAAGTCCACTACGGTCTTGTCATGCCAGTCCCGAGTGTGTATTTCATGATATAACTGAAATATTAAATAGTATGATTATGTCAAGCATCATTTTATTTCTATACTTGGACTTTTCTATAAAGTACGATACAAGACAGTATACAAGACAGCTAACCCCGCCGCCGCATATAGAAACAATGAAGGAATTGATGTTACAGAGTGTAGTGTTCTCTCAGAGGTGCACAATGTAGATTTCTAAAAGGCAAATAAAGTAACTGATCTGTTCAAGTAGTCAAAGAAAAGCCTTTATGCTGTTATGCTACTTGTGGGCCGATTATCACGTCTAAGCCGTGTTTTATCCACTCAATAATCAATATCATTATAAATAACATTGGACTGTTCTGCTGCGTTACATTATCATTATCTACTGTACATGTATATATAACTTTTACTTCCTCCAAAATTGAAGAGCATAATTAAGTCAAAGCAGGTGGAATGACATGTATATGTTACACTTACCTCTTTGTAAGTAAATGGAAAAACGTCATAAGTTGGCTCGGAGAGACAATTCGCAACTTTCATTTTCGGGTAATAGTATGCGAAGGTCAAACACATTTCATCTCTGGTTGACAGGCCGCCCTGCAATGTTAATAATTACATGAAAACAGTTCATCTAGAACCCTACATGTGACAATATTAAAGGGACTCCTATAGAGTCAGACAATACCCCAACAATAGATCTTTGATAGATTATTCACCACACCCCCAGTTTTCACAGGGTACAGTTGACACAGGTTGTTGTTGCGGTGCATTTCGCTACTGTGGTCTTTCCATGGTTCTTCTTTTTTTTTTTTTTCCCTTAAAACAGTATTTTCGAACTTCTTTAAATGTTTATATTAATCATAAAAATAACGACAAAAACAAAACGCGACACAAATCATACATACATTATATTAATGTTATAGTGCAAGTCATACAGATTTTAGAAACCCACATGGAAGATTGGGAAACCAAATGTGTAGCCTCGTTAAATAAAGTCTTTATTTACTTACTTACTTACTTACTAATTTTTAAAAAGACATTTTTTATAAAAGCACATTTACCAAAGTTGAAACGAAAACATATAATTTATCATATGAGTCTACAAAAGAATTCAATTCCTACTGAAAAATGCATGGTCACAATCCAATAAATTTCTACCATATTTACAGTAAATACTTAATTGTCAGTCTATTAAAGAAAATCAAGCTACATTCCGCGGACCATTGTGTAAGGGTTTACTAACCACTGTCACTCCGCTCCGACCTGTCGAATCATATGTACAATCCACCTGGAAACTATCGCCCTGGAAAACACCATCGTAACAATCAATTATTATTTTCAGTGGGCTCAGGTAATTTCCTACTGATCTAAATTACTTCTAAAAATAGATTTATTTTTTTGCATGCATTGTCCCCTTTACAACATTGCCCCCCACTTTTCCCTGGCAAAATGCCCCTTGAATTACGCAAATACTAAAGTTGAGTATAACCTGTGTCTATCACTTCTTACACATTATTAGTTATATGATATTCTGGAAAAAAAAATGGTGTAAGACAGCGTTTTTTCTTCTTCATTTTTTTTTTACAATATCATTATATATTTGAATGTTTATATTATGTACATTCGATTAAAAAGCCAAATTGAATGTGTTTAATCAAATAACGATCAATTTCACGGACGTATGACATATAAAAGATATTTTTTTTTTTTGGTTTAAAATCATATTATTTTTTTCACAAAAATTAAAAAAAAATTTTTTTTTTCCCCATCACCCCCCCCAAAAAAAAAAATATTTTTTTTTTTTTTAAAAAATAATATTACCCTACCCCCCCCCCCCCCCCCTTTTTTTTTTTTTTTTTTTTTTTTTTTTTTTTTTTTTTTTTTTTTTTTTTTTTTTAAAAAAAACCCAACAAACCCCCCAACCCCCCCCCCCCAACCCCCCCCCCTACTCCCCCCCCCCCCCCCCCCCCCCCCCCCTTTTTCCCCCCTTTTTTTTTTTTTTTTTTTTTTTTTTATTTATTTTAAAATTAAAATAAAAAAAAAAAATATTATTTTTTTCTTTCCCCCCCCCCCCCCCCCCCCCCCCCCCCCCCTCTAAAGTACTGACATAGAGCTATAAGTATTTTTTACATCTTAAGAGCTCAGGAGACTTTAAAAATGAACTATTTGGATATTAGATAATAAATGACTAGATTCGATTAAAAAATGTAGTTGCCGAACAACTTATCATAATATTAACTTAATGTTTATTGTTTTTATTACAGTTAAGTGTTTGTGATAAGTGTTACCGACATATCAAGCATTTTCCTCTGTCTGTGTGAAATGTTTTATATCTTACCGGATAAACTGAGACTTCATTCGGCAACATTCGGACTTCTTGGAAGTCAAAGTCATAATGGGGATCCGTGATAAGAGGTTTGATTTCCACACCGTTTCTAAAATGTCTGGTCGTCATGGCAACTCCCAGCAAATGTGAATGTTGAAGAGCTCCAATCACCTTGATTTCTGTCAAATTGCTCTGTGTTAGGCCCTAAGTATAAGAAAAATCATATCGAAAGGTGTCTGAGTTAAATTTAATCAATTACTGATTTTTCCGTCAAAATCCTCAAAACATTATGTTAAGCAGTAGAGCTCTTTTCTTTTTCGAGCTTAATTTCTGATCAAACCTGTCCTTCCATACAAAAGCATTAACTATTTATTCTTCTACCGAGCTTAATTCCAAAATAGTGACTGAATGAATAACGCACGGCGCAGATCATGATCAGACTAAATGGATATACAGGTAAGATCACTATAGGTCGCAAAGGTAAAATAACCTTCCAATGTAGGCTAAGGCCTAGTTCAATACTGAAACATGCAACATGTTTTACCTGTGAAATGCATTGTGAACTGCAGTATGATTTTGTCACAAAGTTCGGCTGCCCTGGTGGGACTACTTGAAAGTAGCTGACCACGTGACCCATTTCTAACATTCCAGCCTCGTGTTGACGCAGTGTTGGGGTTATTGTTATACGAATTCCTGAATCGTCAATCATATCTGCTTTTCGTGTTGGGTTATCAAAGTGCGTCTCCATGATATAGAATACCTCGTCTTCCGGTCCACCGATTGAGAAGCCCGCGTGATCAGGGAAATAAAATGGCTGAAATTAAATTTAACGGACTTTGAAAAATAAGATGGTACATAAAGCAATTTAAATGAAATGAAATGTATAGACATGTACATACTAACGCCGGCTCCTATTTTTCTTGTTGAATTTATACCACATAATCATAAATTTTAAATTCCTTTTTTTCGGTAGAAAAGTTCGATCAATCAAAACAAATGTAAAATATGCGTCATATTAGATTAATATAGATGTACGGGAAGAAAAGGCAATCCTCAAACACCGACGAACATGACACTTAACAAGGACACTAGCACACATAGCAAGGAATCATCGAACAAATAAAAAGGCATCAGAGAGGGTACACACTGCGCATGCGGCATAAAATAAATAACGACAAGACTTTAGTCGAGTGCAACGAGCCAATAACACCGACAATGCAGGGTATGTCAGTATGCCACAAAACGCAAAACATGTTGGATTTTGAGGCTTTGGCTAAAAAAACGGAATTGTTGCAAATGTCCATCGGTCTCGCTTACCTCCCCACCTATTGCCCAGGCAATAATGATGTTTGAGCATTCAGGTAGAGTCCTCTGATGCTTGTAGCAAACATCTGCTTTACCATCCCACTGGTCTGGATTATCTACCTTGCATCTGTACAGAAGAATATGATGAACATTCAGCTCGTTTCCTGGTGTCACAACAGCTTCATACTACAATAGAAACAACGCCATTAAAAAAAAAAAACCGTCGAAGTGTACAGACGATACGTATTAATTTTCTTATTTGGAAGAAAAGTAGTAACTGTTACAATTGCCTGTCTGCCGCTCATCCCGGAGGTTGCGGGTTCGAGCCCCGCAAAGGTCACGACCGTACTTCCTCATATGACACCAGTACTGGTTTTTCCAGGAAGCGGACTCGAGAGTGACTCGATAAGCTACTAGCTTTCTTCACAATCGAGCTAAAATAAATTAGTGTAAACTAAACTAATTGCCTGTCTTTATAACGTAAGAGAACACGTTACAATTTGTTGAATGATTCAAAAAGTGTTCTTATTTTGTCTTTAACACAGGAAACTACATACCTTGATCATGTGATGTTTTCCTATTGGTGGAAGCTTAAATCCCTTACACCAATATGTTGTAGCATCAGATGGAACCAAATACTGCAATATAGAGCACACCAAACACCGTACATTTATATCAAGGAGGAAGGCAGGATTCGAACCGGTTTCGTACGAAAGTCAAAGTATGAACGCCTTTTGACCACGTGATCACCACAACGCCCCCATTGAATGGGTTGCGCAAATAAACGGGGTATGACTCCTCTACTTCACGGACCAGAGTTTATATAAACTAATAAATGTTGCTAAAGATCGCGAATTATACAATAGTCAAGTGAAATAAGATTTGTAACTATAGATGGGTTATTTAACTTATTGAGTACCTTGAACCCGGTTCAATATGAACTATAATACCAGAAATGATATGAAATAGCATATTAGTATGTCATTTCCTGATAACTGTAGCTATAAAGCAGACCTGAGTCCGCCTCCACGGTCGAGTGGTTGGAGTCACTGATTTGAAATCACTGTTACCTCTCATTGTTTGAGGGTCATTGGTTCGAGCTCTGCTACCGACCATGATTCTTTATGTGAGAAAGTTGGCAGTTTCAATGAGGAGGATACAGAGGTACTGTTCATTGCCGGGAACGATGGCTAGTGTGCAATTGACTGACATACGAATGAAGCAGGCGTACAACCCATACAACAATGTGGCTTTAAAATCACTATTGTCTGAAATACCCATAAACACAATTATAAAGGCATAATAATGAATTAACTCAAATATTTTTGCTTGATAAAAGTTGTAAAGATTTTACTTTTTGCTCTTCCCTGCATCGATGTAAATAAAATGATTTAGTTTCTAAAAATAGAAAGATCGTAACCATTTTGTACTTACATTGCCGTTCAAGAAATCATAATGTCTGCTGTCGGCAGGTAGATTTTCGTTGACGGTATTAGAGCTTAGAAGAGACACACTCTTGGTTCCTCGGGTGGTACCATGATACGTGATAGAATTGTCGTCTGCGGGATCGTGGTCCCCATAGGCGAAAATGACTCGGTTTGTTCCCTCCTGAAATGTCGTCAGTGAAACGTTTGTCAGTATATATGAATTAATGAAATAAAGAGACCATGACTATAGTCCTTTTATGATAACTTGAAAGTTGCGTCACATGATGTTTACGTTTGCTGGTATTATGAAAACACCAAAACAGGTAAGACAGCTTTTTGTCAATACAATAAGTATTTGTTTTTCACATAGTTAATATAAAACTAGTCATTGGCTTAGTGGTAACGGCAGTGAAATTGCATCTTTTTATGACAAGGTCGTTGGTTCGAATCCCAGAATGTTTGGGTTACTTTTTTTGGTCTTTTTGTTTTCTAAATCCCGTTTAAATTCTTTTGATATTCAAGAGTTAACCCATTTCATGGAAATATTAACATCTGTTCTCGTAAAGTTCTAAATAGGAATGCGAGCAATGCATTAAAATTAATTCATACTTTGTATATGGTATGAAATATCTACATACAAAATCTGGCAAAACGAGTTCTGTATTGACGAAAGGTTTACATATTAGACATGATATAAATGAAAAATAAGTATCCAAAAATAAGAAGAAAAGAAAACAAAAAGATTCATGAAAAATTAAATTCACTTGGATTCGAACCTAAACCGTCAAAACTACGATCAAATTGTCTACGCACTAACCAATTGAGCTATTCAGGCAATTATTATTTTTCCGCGATTTGTTAACTATTTATGTGATAACAAGTACTGAGATAACCGTTATACCTGATTTACCTGTCAAGTTGAACCTAATCCTATGACGCGCTATCAAGTTATCATATAAGGACTTATAAGACAGGTTCAACCTGAGTGATTACTGGAGAAAAGAAAACACTACAAACAGGTGATAATAGCTTTCGTTCATTCTATTAAAGCTGCATTAGGACCGAGCCAATATAATGTACCACCTCGCCTAGACACTTAATTATTACTTTTTCCACAAGTCAATAAAGGATGTACATGTAAGAAAACACAGCATACAGAAATACATTGTATAAAATATCACTTCTTTTCCATAGGCATCCCTTTAAATTTGTAAAGGTACTGTCCAAATTTAACGAAGGACAAGTCCATTTCAGAAATGTGGCACTTGTTTTGAATTCAACCAAACATACTACATTAATTTATTTTGCATCCTTCCAAGGGACAGAACTCTTTCTATAAGCAAACAACTGTATATTTTTCACCTGGATAGCTTCATCCTCGGCATCATCACATGTATTTATCTTCCTTACAAACTTGAGCACTGTGCCAAACTCATTTTCCTCGCCAAACAGTAGGTGCCAGTCCTGGGACTTATCCATGATAGGCATTCTGTGTGCGACGGTGTGCCGGTCCTTTAAATATACATACATGTCTTAACTAATCAAATGATGGGCATTTCTTATGTTACAGTACTGTAAATCCTTCCACTCACAGTTGACTTTATTCATTCATAGCTCTGCTAAGATGTAAAAAGAATCATTTAAGAGACGGAATAATCCATTTATTGAATGAAAGAAAGCCTGAAGGAATCCTTTGATGAAATATGACATAATAACCATAATTTAAAATGTAATGAAAAATACATTTTCAACTATCAGAAAGCAATATGTAATTTCGGCAGTGATAACTAGATAGACAATATGTCCCATTTACTTCAGTGTTTACTTGTTCATCACCTCTCAACAGGGAGTATCTTCATTAACCCTTACATTGTTTGCGGAAAGTGATTCTGTCTTTGAGACGAGTGCAGATCATGCTCAGCCTGCACATGTATGCACTCTGATCATGATCACCATTGTTCGTTAATCAGTCATCAAATTTTCACTGACCAGCCATATATCAACAGTGTATAGTTTTGTCCAATTTGAAAGATTGCAAACACATTTTAGAAATTTAACTGCGTAAGGGTTAGTTGCTGTCCGGAGAGATGTCAACTAAATTAATTTACTTATATGGCACTGGAATTGTTTCCGTAGAACATAGTTTCTTATGATATTGAGATGATTATAAAGGAAGACATGTATACATTGACATAGCAATCTTTATTGTCATCAATTGAGCCGCTTTAATGATGTACTATTTTCAAGATAACAGCTATAATATATGAAAGCGATTCTTCTCATAGCTTTTCCTATCATCATTGTGTCAAAATACTCACGGCAAAATGGACCGAGCCATCACCAAGGATCCAACCAACAACCACATCTCCTGGGTACATGTTTCCATTGTTTGAAAGTCCAAAGCCAACCCATCCTGGCAACACAAAGTAAATGATTAGTACAAGGTTTGCCTCTGTTGCGTACTAAGAATAGTACTGTAACTGGTCATGAACAGAATATCCTAGTCTAAAACACAAAACATAAAACATGCGAAATTAGCCCTCAAGATCTAAGCTTAAACAACGCAGAAATTGCTGCCTAAGCAGCAAGTACTGACGTACTTAGGTGAGTTATCTCCCTTTTAGTGATACTCTCCGACAGTGGGCTTTTTCGGAAATGTTACTCGAGTAACTCGAGTAAGCTTTGCGCATGCGCTTAATCTCTGATCTACCCAACCCATGTAACCCCCAGGTGCCCACGAATTGACCAGATTACATTCTGTTCTTACTCGAGTAACCCGGGTTACTTATTCCAAAATGCCCAATGTATTCTGGTCAACTCGTGGGCAACTGGGAGTTACATGGGTTGGGTAGATCAGAGATTAAGCGCATGCGCAAAGGTTACTCGAGTAACATTTCCGTAAAAGCCCAGTGAGTAGGTCCTCTAATTTGGATTACTATGCTTTTATCGCTATGCTTGTTCTGTTGTGGGGAAATTCAATTTAAATATTCATAACAGTCAGTAACTACGATAATGAGATTAAACAGTGATATTGACTGCACGTTTTGGTAAAAAATTTGAGTTTAAAGAGGCACTCCCTTAAATGGTTGTCAAATTAAATAACTTCAAAAGCATAAATAATAGAAAATTTGCAAGTATTATTACTTAACCTAAACGTTCAAAGCTATACAGTCCAGTCATAAAAGGGAAAAGAATATGTTGCAGTACCGTAAAACATTCAATAATGTATGTAAAGTTGTTGTACAATTAATTGGTGAATAGCGATCTGTTACAGAAGGGGTCTTTGTTGATTACTTGCTAAAACACAATATAGTATATTTTTCGATATAATAACATTGTTCTTTAAATTATATTTATTTACTATTTTACGTTCATTGAACACATAATTTATATTTGGAGAATTTAATCTGCTAGATGTAGGGAGCGCCCCTTTAAAGATTGTGAGCAGTTTGAAATTTTGAAATATTTATCAGGAGTGTTTATTCCCGTTTTTGCTTTCATATCTTAAGTGTACTATTTCTTACCCTTTAGCGTCGTTCACTTGTGAAGTACTACAAAAGTTTATCTTATCATGTTCACCTTTTCTTGCAATGATGAGTGAACTGTTTATATCATCAGTGACGGATATTTTGAAATAATTTGACCTACTTTATGAACCTAGCACTGATTTTCGGTACACTTGTCGTGCCGACAAACTGTTGTCGTTTTAGTTGTAACTGTTGGTGTTTAAGCCGTACGTCGTGCAGATTTTAGTTTAACACTGACTTTCCTTCTTATACCTAAACGGTGGTAAATTTTTGATTGGTCATCTGAAAAATCTAAATGAGTATACAGTACTTGAAAACCATTTTGCGACTCTTTTCTCCTTAACATTTTAAGATTTTGTTCTTTTGAGCCACCCATGAAAGTTTAAATGCAAAATTAATTTAGATGATAAGTATTTTTTGCCGTGTACATCTGCATATGTAACCTTTTCGTACTCTATGTCGCAATATTTGTTACCATATCGACTTGAAATAAAATTGATATCTTTTTGTACTTTAAATAAAACAGGTTGGTTTGGACAATATCTGCGACCTTTTATGATTGAAATTGTATATCTACCGTGTGTTAAGATTTGAAAACAAAGTGTTGAAAGACGGTAGGAATATACACGTGGTCATCTTGCCTATGTTTGCTAAGGTAGCAAATGCAATGTTCAGAAACTTACTGACATCTACGCGATATAACAGGCTATAAATGAGAAATGGGCGCGCAAGCCGGAAATATATTTTGCAGAGATTATCGTCGAATACGGTGCACCGCTCAAGCCACTTCCGTTGGCTGAAAATATATCGAAATGTATACTTTTTACCATTCAATATCTACGAATATGACTGGGGGCAGAATTCTAAGGCAGTCTTTGATCGCAAGAAAACTGAAACAACATCATGTGATAGGCAGAATACCATAATTAAAAAAATGTGTAGCTTAATTTTATGTAACCTATCTAGTTACTACTTTTCATTTTAGTCTCCTTCCAAATGCGTGTAAACATCTCATTAATTAATTAAATTTGATTTCATTGGCAATAAATGATTCACAATTTCATACACTTTATTCGCAAACTTGACACAATGTTGGATGCGTAGGCCCGCGTCCACGATCAAGTGGTTAAAACAGCAAAATTGAAATCACTTATTAACTTGCTGTTTGTTGAGGGTCATACAACTAGCTACTGGTATTCATTGACTCCACAGGATGACCACGGCTCGAAACCCGACGCGTCTGTTTGATACCCAGTCTTCAGATGACGTCTGCTGGGGCTTCTTCAACCCCGGGTTCAGCATGCGCGTGCGTAGCTATATTGATTGCGTTTGCTTTAAATTTATTGTTTTTATAAACGCGTGTCGCAGTAAGTATGTTCGTTGAATATTAATTTTGTGTTTGAGTAAACAGACACGTCCTGTATCTGCATACTGCTGAAAATTAATAGCAATATAAATGTTTTACCTTTTGTGCGCACATGAACTTCGAAAGTTACATGGGTATCGTTGAAATTCCAAAAGAGTATATAATTTCCATCTGTATCCAAAACCATTGAATGCACGAATTTCTCCGACGTTTTCACCCCGGCGATGTTCGAACACCAGCCGAGGTGTGCGGCAGACAAAATCACCAGGAATATTTCAAGTTTCATATTCAAACCGTATGTCTAGAATAGCAGTAAGTGTAGATTTGAATTTTATATGAAATGAAATTTGAGGTTCTCTGCGGCCTCTTACATGAACTTATACAATCAAACTGACTAAAAGGTTTGTGTTTTCTTTAAAAAGCACTTTATACTGCGAAGGTAAAATCATCAGTCATTTACTGTATTTTGTTTCACAGTTTGTATACGTTTTCTTAAAAAAAAATTAAATGCAAAAACATTTGCAGCTTAAGAAGATATTTTCAACCACGCATAACATAATACAAACATTTTATTCTTCCAGCGGAACTGAATACGGCACCATAAGGCTTTGTTTCAAGAGCGCATAAAGAGGGTCATAAAATACGGGCTTCAGATAGTGTAAGTTCTTTGTCATAGGGGTTTGACTTATTTAAGTTGAATCTAAAAAAATCATAACTTTTCGAAAGTCACGATATCTTATTTGCTAATCAAGAATTGAAAATACGGGCCTCATAGTATAGGTCCCCAGTTGTTCTTTCATTAAAATTTCAAAATTTTCAAACTTCACGACTTATAATCACCTAGTGTTGAAAGAATGTAGTTCTGTTGATACCAACTGTGTTGAGTGTACTTAACGATAAGGGGTCAAAATCTGCGTACGATATATATATGACATTTGACATAGAAACGAGTAACTTTTAAAGTACTCACGGTAAATTGGGCAATTTTCGTATGATGAAAATTATGTGATTTTGATAGTAGACAGCTGCAGACTAATTCGCAAAATTTCGATGCTCACAAAATGAAATTTTCTGAATACTGCAAACTTAACACATGTAAAATCGCGAAACGTTTGAATCAGCGAATTAAAAACATCACGAAAATTGTTAGCGAAAATTTAGGATTTTTCCCAGACAATTTATTCATCGTAAATAGCATTTCTTATTAAAACTTATTTAGATCGTACACTTCATGTAAATAAGCAACAACAACACCCCTCCCAAATTGTAACAAAAGCATGACCCCCAACCATCACCACTACCAAAAAACAATACAGCAGAGCTATTAAATACTCATCTTTTATTTCATGTAATTGTAATTTGATTTTTCGAACAATTCTTAGTTCTTACAAAAAGTGTAGTTTATGTAACACAAATAAAAATCAAAGCACTGAACGTACTGATGGGATGAGTACATTCAGTTTTGGCATGCAATACTAAAATGTTCAACTCCAAGTTAAATACCGAAACTTTAAATTTTCACACCAAGACGTGAAAAATTATCTCTCAACATTTAAAAGTGATCATTCATTCATTCTGTGATATTTTGTTTAAGTACTAAGTAGGGTTTGAAATGCTTAATTTAGAAGATCTAACTGCTCAAATCCAAGATGTTAAAATGTGAACTAGAGATGGAGGTCAATGTCAAGGAAATCAAAACAGATTTATAATTATCGCAAACTTGTGTTCACATTGCAAACTTGTAAATGAACTTGTTATAATACAGCGGTCAAAATTTATTACTAAAGAGCTATAGTTAAGTTTGAAGAAACTATTGTAATTTATAATTTTAAAGCTTCAGTTAAATCAACCGTGCAACCCATGGAAACAGACGGTACTCAAACACTAAATGAGTAGGCTTACTCATTAACAGTAAATGCTTAAATTACTTCGGATATAATTGTTTATGTAGCGCATGTCAACAAGAAGAACACAGTCTGCTTGTTTCATACATTCTCGTCATCCAGAGCATTTATTATGTAATATCATTTTTTATTGAAAGCTCGGCAAATCACTGATGTATAAGGTTTGTTTCAAACCACTACAGTTGTACACTTAAGGGAACTTCTAACGCCACCTTTCAATATTTTTAAATATCTCAGAAATTGTACCAAATATCAAAACCAAATTTTCACAACGTATGGACTGTTGTATTTCACCGCTAGTGAACTAAAACATTATTTGGTGGTTGCGTAAATACCCATTTACCGCACGTGTAATGTACGCTACCCTCGAAATCGAAAGTCGCAAAAATGATCAAACGCATTTCACGGGTTTAAAATCAGTATTTAAATTTGTTATTCCATCTCTACATTGTTTAACAACAGTAAATTCATAAAATATTTTAAAAAATCACAAACTCAATTCCTGTAAACAACGGCAACAATATTATCACAAAGCGCAAACCAAAAAAGCTGCAAAAAATTCGCTGTACGATTAGATCAACAATTTGAGCCCTTTGCTGTTTAGATAATCTAGCCATTTTCCTAACTCAAATTCCAACATGTATATTCAAGTCGACTCATGAGTACTCATTTCACTTCTTTTCTTGACTTTTTGCAATCACTAAAATTTGACAATAATCATTTAAAGGTTGTCATACCTTATGATTTTCCATATATTTTTCACATCGGCTGCGAGTGTTAATGCCAAATAGAGAATAAACATTTTCGCCAAGTACGGATAATTTTAGGTCTAAATAGACAGTGACAACTAGCTTAAAGTCAGGCTACGTTTGGCACACAATACGCTTTAACACGCGAAAAAACGTAACAAAAATTTAAGTAAAATTTCTCGGAAACAAAACAAACACTACAACAGACAAACACGAAGCACGCTACTTCACATAGAAATTTAGCAGCAGTATACTGTGCTCGAAAGTTTACTGGTGAAATACATTTTTCCGATAATGGACAAAACGAATTTTGACGCAAAGCTCCAAAGACGCCGCGCATGGTTTTGGAGCATGACTTGGAGATAGGCTATAAACTATACTTTTGGTTTTGAACTTGATTTATAAAAATAATCTTTTTTTAGTAACTAGCATGATACCAAATCCTTGTGTAACTTCCATATTTTTATTAAATACGTCTTTTTTGTCGGTTATTGCATTTCTTCGAACATGCAATTTAATATTAGGGATTTCAAGGCAAATATACTGTAGATAGTTCTACGCTACGAACTATTTCTTTTATCGTAGTTACCTGTGTTAATAGGGACCTCGTAACGCCAAATCCGTTTACATATTGTTCGGTTCAAATATATTCTGTTCTGTTTGTCCCAAAAATGAATAGAAACTTTCGGAAAAAAATTAAGAAACGCATAGTTACTGTACATGTACATGTATTCTGCTTTTTGACGCTACAATGTGTTTGTTAATGTTATAAGAATTCCTGTAAGAGTTTGCTTATGAGCTTAATTCTCGTAATGATAAGACACCATAAACATTATTATGTTTTATAAGTTAATTGGATACTTGCAAATTAATTAGAAAAATACTTCCGCGGGGTATTCAAGTTACGATAAGCTGCCATGCCACGAATGAAAGTATTCGAAAGACAGAATCACAGTCTTGAACATAAATAGAATTGTGTAATCTGTAAGAATACAAGAGTGCCAAACTGTCTCAAAATACGCCCGTCAGAGAGGTATAACTCATAGGTTTTGTAAAACATGTTAGAAATATAGAGAGAACAATACTAATTCACCTGTTTGAAATATATAACGGAAAATTCATCATTTTTTATAATACAAGAGCCAAAATCCAAAAAAAACCTACAAATTTTTTCACCAAGTTTGAGAATATCAGTTGAAAACTGTTCGACATAGAGATCAGACTTAGAGGCTTATTTGGTCAATTCAAGGGCCAAAATCTAAAAGGTCCTAAGGGTGTTTGAATAGTTATCAAACTTTGCCGGGACATTATGCCAACAAACATGTTCAGCAAGTTTTGTGAAGATCAGTTGAAATCTGTTCGACTTAGAGCACGGACAACATGTGTGGAAGTCGCACGCTGCATGTGTTGCCATTTTACGTCCCATCGGGTGTATTATAACAACTAATAAATTAGAAAAATTGCACATAGGATTTTTCACTTTTATGTTGAATAGGTTTCTTTTTTAAAGTATAATTTAGCATTTTCTAACTATTTAATTTTTAGATATAAGATAGACAAGTCGTGCAGCATCTATTCTTGCCTGTCTGAAACGCATACATGGCGTACAAGGTCGTATTGCAATTATGCCATACATTTGATGTCAGTAGAGATCTGGGGCACGTAGCACCACTTACAACGACTTTAAGTACGATTTAACAATGCTTTGAAAATTACTATTTACCCTCAATTATTAGTTAGTATCTGTGGAATAATGTTTGTACTTTTTATGTATTTACGCTGTCAAATATTATTTAATTTATCATAAGATGCGGTGTCGTGCTCAAACCCGCTGTAAAAGCTGTTCTCTAACCAGACCAGCTTCTTGCAATGGCCCAATCACTAGTTGTTTATGAATGTACTTCTAAAATACTAGTTGTTTTCACGTTAAAATATTGAAAATGCTAAAATTTATTTTGGACTTACTTTGATTGTGATGTGAAACTCACTATCTCAAAGTTAACAAATACATCTTTAAATTTCAATATAATAATTACAGCTTTAAGCATTTAAGGCAGGGTACACCTAGCCGTCAATAAAGCTCTGTAGTAAAGACGTGACCTGCTGGGTAGTCAACAAAATAAGTGACTTTAAATAAAATGCTGACTTTTATCTCTGAAGTGTGGCTTGGTTTTGTCTATTCACGATCTATTTGCATTCATGTATGAATATATGTAAAATACAACTCAAAATAGCAATGATCGTTGTAATAAAGGGCCTGTTAACACTTCTATCTACATACTTTAGATGTCATGTTTTTTCTTCAATCTGACCCTTTGCTTTTGAACCGAAATGTAAACGTACCCTAACCCTAAGAGTACCGAGAAATCATTCATTGCCGTGGGGAAATGGTGATGAAAATATTGGCGGGTTTAAATTTAAGATCGACATAACGATTTTCAAGTTGCATGTATTAAATGATTTCCACCAATTTCAATTTTTAAAATTCACAAAATGTTATGCTCACACATGTTTATGTATTCACATCATTTATGAAACACATATTACCAGGCTTAGTATATTCTAAAGATTAGATAGCACAAACCGAGTAAAATTTTCGTAGGAATTTATATTGTGCAAGTTTATTTTCTAACTTGAAGTTCAATATATAAGTAATATGTGGTCAGTGAAAAACAGGTTCCGCCAATCGGAAGCTCACTATAATGGTAACTAGAATTTAGGAACAGTCTGGTGCTGATGGGGTATACTCCTCTGCTGGTTCGGAAGGTATGAAGGTTCTTGGTGGCCAGGTCAGCTGCAATCATAAAATTTATAGTAATATTTTTGAAAAAAATAAAGTGCTGGAAGCAAATACATTTAAAAATGCTTTTTCTTAATTAATCAATTACTATTATTATTATAATTATTATTACTATTATTACTATTATTACTGTATTTATGCATGCACTAAATAAATAGATAAATAAAAAGGACTACTTTGAAATGAACTCCGAAACAGTTATCTCTGACGGTGCTATTGTGAACATGCGAGAGAAAGTAGTCCATTTCATTGCTCCAGTCCATTGTTTCGAATTCACGTTTCAGCTGAAAATACACAGACTGAAGTAGTAAAATATATATATGTAAATATAACGAGGACTGAAAAGAAATAACATAAACTTTGAGCTAGTACAATAACCCACAAACACATTTTATTCAAAAGAAATGATTGTATTTGTTTTCAGTTACATGTATTATGCGTTTTTGATTCTGCTTTTTTCGATTTTAACCGATGACCAAATAACAGCACCAACCCATAACATTCGAGATTTGTTTCATGTTATCCTAACGTGATGTTGCTTTTGTTGTGTGGCTGTTCCCCTTTTGTCAAAAATCACCAGAATAAGGTCCGTTACCGGCACTGATAAGGTCACGACAAACATTAAAAAAAAAAATCTGCTAGTTCGAATAGTTGGAAGGTGTGTTTCCATAAGTTAAACATTAATACTTGTGGGACCACATATTATGTGTATTGCCTAATTTTCATTGACAGAGGTGTAACGTTTCTGTCTCATTACATGTACACTATATTTTACTTATTGCTTCTTTACTCAAGTACATTTATGAGTACAATCTCAAAAAAATGTGTTGTGTTTGTTAGAAGCAGCTGTGTATTTCAAAATTGCTACTATACACTCTATTACAGTTGTCGTTTATTTCTAAGGGTTTTGTTTGCTTGTTTGTTTGTTTGTTTGCATCTTGGATATTTTTCAACATATCTAAATCATATATCATTTTTCACTTATATTTTGAATGTTTGTAAGGTAAGCAGGACTTGGTTCCACAACCCCTACCTAACCTATGATCGGGTAAAGGTTAACCAATAGGGGTCTCAAAAATGCTGAATTGTTTTGTAAATTAACTTTCAAAATTATGTGTTTTAATTCTGATATTTGATTAGTTAAAAACGGTAGACCCTTCTTCTCTCAACATGATTTGAAAATCAACCCATCAAAACCAATATTGACACTTACATATCGTTGATCAAAGGGGAAATTATCGAAGAGTGGTCTCGATTCACAGAAACCTAACTTCATCCTAGGATAGTAATACAAGAAGCTCAAACACATCTCTTCTTGGGTCGAATAGCCACCCTGAAATTAACATCAATGTGGTATACAGATATGGTCTAAACGATTCTTGTTAAGTTTGTTTATTTATTCACAATGACAAAAAAAACAACGAATCCTTACAACTTAGATAAACGAGACACATTTAAGATTGAATTAACCTCGAAGACAGACAGGCAGGCAGACAGGCAGGCAAATAGGTGAGGATGCCATGTTGAAATAAGTTACTTGCCAAAGGACACTTACATGACACTGATGGCGATCGAATGATATTACACAGCAGTAACCGAATTTGTTACAATTTAAACATTTCTTTGATAATCGTATGTAGGACCTCTTAGTGTGAAAATGGTCACAAATGATGAAACAGAAATAAATGTAAAATCTTTACAACTGCTTTTCACATTTTTTGAAAGTAGGATACGGGGTGAAATGGGGCACATGTAAACTTATTTCGCAACTGTGACCATTTTATGTTTGAAAATGTGATTTATTTAAGAAAGAGTACAGTTTTAAGCTCCGCCCTCCTGCTCATTGTGTTGAACCTGTTTGCTCTTATGAAGATGCATGTCAAAGCTATGCTACAAATAGTTTTGACTGTACAGAATGGATCATTCATAACTAACTTACGAATGTTGTAGTGTTCTTGCCAGTAGAATCATATATACAGTCGACCTGAAAACTGTCACCCTGTAAAAAGCAAATATTGTCATCTTAAGTGTTTTACCACACTTGTGTCAGAATTACAACATATTCATGTATAAATCCTCTAGAAACTTTCAGTTGAACACGTCTCCTATGCAAAAGTGTGGATGCACATAATTTATTTAAACAGTTTGAACTGAAAATAATTAAGATTAATATGTATTAATTAGCACATAGACAATAAAAGACAAGATAATTTTATTTCATCCATATGGACTAAAAAGCCCATGATGGCATACAAAATAAATAATGCAAGACATACAGCAAACAGTTGCCGACATCATAATACGAACACAATTTAAGATATAAACGTTTTATGTTGTTTTTACTCATCATTAATTTACGGTGGAAAATCTAACACATGTTTAAAATCTAACCGATGTTTTAAGAATAAATATCGTCTAGGCCGCAAAACATCAGTTGGAAGTTAATAAAAGGCATCTAATAATAATAATAATAATAATAATAATAATAATAATTGCAATAATAATTATGAAAATAATGATCTTATTTAGTTAGGAAAATCAGAGATCAAACGTTTATACCGGGAACACTGAAACTTCCTTTTGCAGCGCACGAGTTTGTTGAAAGTTGAAGTCATAGGTCATGTCCTTCATTAAAGGTTTGATCTCGGAGCCATTCCGGAAGTGACGCGTTTGTATAGCTTCACCAAGTAAATGAGCGTGCTGAAGGACGCCAAATACTTTCAATTCTGAAATCTGGCTCTGCGTAAATCCCTGAAAATATATATGTCAAATATCAAACCTTTCAAAGACATTAATTTAGTTAATGCGCGCACTTATATCATTTTGACACGATTTGTTCATCTTTAATTTCATGAAATACATACTTATTTAATAAATTGTAATATGTAATAGTACTATGTGTTTCATAAAACGAAACTGATAAAAATGTATCCATTAAAAACAACGATTTGGCGTTCTGAGGTGCAGTAATTAACCACGAAAGCGGGAGGCCTGACTGGTCTTTAACTGCACACAAGAACGACAAAGGGTTGTTTATTAAACGAAACCAACACTTAAACGAATGGTATTACGATTCTAACATGACCAGATATGTATCTGATAAACTTATAAAATGTATCCATTACAAAACAACGATTTTGTGTTCTGAGGCGCAATAATCGACCACGAAAGCCGGAGGCTTGATTGGTTTATAACTGCGAACAAGAACGACAAAGAGATGTTTATTAAAAGAAAACAACACTAAAAGCTTTTTAAAAAGGATGTCTTTTCGATTCTAATATGGCCAGATATAAAATGAATAAATGCAAAGGGATATGACATCATTTTTGATGTTATATCAGCCCGCATGTCAAAACATTGTTAATGGCATAATAACACATACTTTTTCGATCCTCTGTATAGTATAGAGAAAGAATCGTTAGTCATGTTAGAATGAACATTTTTATGTATGGTTATGAATAATGCTATCATTTTGATGCAATTCTTTTGAATTTTTATAAAGTTTGTGGTACATGTATAACCTTTAGAATATGTCAATTTTTTAATATGTTAATGTGATGTAATGAAAGAACGCAATAAACTTATGTATATAAAGGTGGTGCAAAATTGAAAAATGCAATTATGTCAGAATTGGAGTATTCAAGATTAATATGAGGCATACTGTGTAATAAGTGTGGATATGTGTTATATACATTATATACATAACTTCATACCTCATTTAAACAGTCGGCGTGGCAGTAACTTTTCGACACAAAATGTTTCAGTCCTGGAGGCACAACTTGTGACTCGTCAACAAATGCGCCTACTGTCAGCATTCCTGCTTCGTGCGGACGTAGTGTCGGCGTTACAGTTATCCGAAAACCAGAATTATCAATCATGTGTGATTTCTGAGTTGGATTGTCATAATGCGTCTCCATAATGTAAAGATTCCCATCTTCTGGTCCACCCATAGAAAAGCCAACATTATCAGGAAAATAATAGGGCTGCAATTAATAGATTTTACAATATATTTACATGTTATTATAATAGTTCACATATTTGCCGGTATACAGAGCGACTAATACACTGAACGCCAAAAATGTCGAAACATGTATAGCTCTTTGCTACATATTTTAAGCCAGCCAGGGTGTGTATTAAGCAACATGAGAAAGCATACCGATAGCTTATACCAATGAAAGCTCTTTTCGTTAAGTTTGATCCACACACACTGTTAAGAAAAGCATACTGATTCCTAAGGTATAATATATAGTGTTAAAATACTTATTACTTGTTTTTATCCTTTAAAATGTCAATGGAATCATATTCATACTTTTTTTTAAATAAAACAAACATTGTTTTTAATCTTTAGACATTAATGTGAAAAATGGAAGTTGTTTTTAGTCACTACTTCCAGATGTATTTCATCAAGTGACTGTTACCTCTCCTCCTATCGCCCATGCTATTAATGCATTATAGCATTGTGGAAGTATCCTCTTTCCGAAATTCCAGTAACATTGGTCTGACACTCCTTCCCATTTGTCTGGATCATTGACATTACATCGGTACAAGATCATATGGTGGACATTTTGTTCGTTTCCCGGAGTCAGAATCACTTCGTACTATAACAAATAAATGAAACTTTTTAAAGAATTTACACAAGAAAAACATTTTTACAACAAGAATAGCATCAATCACACACGACATCCTGCTGAATGCTCTGAAGATTGGGGATGTAATTTAAAAAAATGTCACAGTGACTATTCATTGTATATGTATACCTTATTAAAGATAACTCTACTATGTGGATACTTTTAATTATATGATTGTAATCATTTCTCCTTTGGTCAAGTTAGATTTACTAATACAATGACATTAAGAGATTTAAATAAAAGAAAATCTTTTGATGTAAAATTATTCCCTTTTTGAGGCCTCAACTGTAAACGAATCAACAATCAAAGTCAAGTCTCTTAGATTCCAGCTAGTTGTAAAATATTGTTACTGTACCTGATACCGCAATAAGACCACAGCTAAAAGTATGGCGGTTAACGGGAATTTAGAGAATCTCTTACTTCAAAGGATTGATACATGTACTTCAATTAAAGCACAGCTACAGGTATGAGTGATTGATAACGGGAATTTAGAGAATCTCTTATTTCAAAGGAACTTAGTTATGTGATAATGTGTAAAGAATATTTACCTTAATCATGTGGTGTTTTCCTATTGGTGGTAGCTTGAAACCTCTACAGTGGTACATGGTCGTGTCATTTGGTACAAAATACTGTATAAAAGGTTATAAACTTAACTTACATTTAGTATATTACTAAATAGATCTTATTCCAATAATTTTTACCAAACCTATGCTTATGGTTGCCTGAGCTAACTTCTTAACAGCCTATACTGATATACTGTACATTACTTCGTCATTTTTAAATGAAATGCACCTGCATTTAAGATGCAATATCAAAGAAATAGAAGTGTCAATGCATAATATCAAAACATGGTGATGGCAATCAATGCTTTGTCAAATTTCTAACGAACATAAAAATCTTTAAAACGGTATATAGAAACCTTAAAAGACCCGAGTTACTGTAACCTTTTTGTAACTTTGCTGAAAACAGTCAAAAGTTCAATGTATATATTTGAGAAGTGGTATTTAATTCTTGTCAAAGTATTAGTTATATAATATACTTTAGCCAAATTTTTTATACAATAAGAAGGTACCTGTAAAAAAATGATGCCATCCCCCTGATAGCATCATTTTTATACAGGTACCTTCATATTGCTTAGTGCTGGTCCTTTAAACAAATAGAAATTTTTCACCAAAGCATCAATGATTTATAGCGAACTGGTCCGATTATGCTCAGATTATGCTCAGATTATGCTCAGATTATGATTAGACTACAAAAAGGTGTATGCTGATCATGATCTACACTAATTGCAAAGGGAGAATTACTTCCCGCACAAGTTAAGACGTTAGCAAGCATATACATACGTTTCCATTAAAAAAATCTATATGTTTTGTGTCGGATGGAAGATTGCCGCCAACTGTTTCAGGACTTAACAAAGACAGACTCTTTGTTCCACGGGTGGTGCCATGGTATGAAATATCGTTCTCATCCCTAGGATCGTGCTGACCAAATGCGTAAATCAGCCTAGTTGTGCCTTCCTAATAAAACACAACATACTATGATAACGTACTGTAGGAATATTCATGTGGTTTTATACAGACTTAAGTTAAGAGCACTGCCAATTCGTATTTACACGTAAGTTGTTAAAACCTGTATATACATGTAGGGACTTAATTTGTACTTTTGTTTCATAACTGTAAGAATTTCTCGTTATTTATAGACAATTTCATTATTTGAAAGTATCAATGGACAAACTACTGGTAAATTTAATTAAAAAGAATATTACTAAAAACGATTTCGATATAAAGAAAAATGTTTTATTTTTTATTTTTATATACAATGTAGCATTGCTCCAAATGAAGCATACCACATTAAACGCGCTCTGTTTGATATCATATTCAAATATGAAAACATAATTATGACAACTAAGTCAGCATCTAGTCAAACATTATGCAACAACCAGAACTTGAAGCGTCGCCCAGTTAGACAGATGATCGAACAATTACAACCTTAACTGTTTAATGTACATACTTGGATGACTTTATCTTCAGAATCGTCACATGTGTTTATCTTTCGGATGAATTTTAAGACTGTACCAAACTCGTTTTCTTCACCCGTCAGAAGAAACCAATCCTGTGATTTGTCCATTACTGGCATTTGATGCCCAACCGTATGCCGATCCTGAAATACATTTTTTCTGTTAGCTACTTGTGCTTGAAACAAAATGTATCAAGCAATAAGGTTATGAAACGACTGAAGGTTAAAAATAATTTATGTAGAAAGTGATGATAATCTGTCAGTAGCATAAGGAATAAAATTTAGTTTATCTTGACGGAAAATACCAAAGATAATAAACTACTGGACTCCAAATGAAAGTGCTTGTTTTGACAAACAAGATGTTCAAAGGAATTTTCAAATCGCACAAAATGTACAGAATAAACCGAATTTAAAGATATCAGAGATGTCAAGTCATAGAGGGCGTAAACTGTTATTCTAACAGTTCGATCCTCTAGAAAAGCTACAAAGACTGCGTGATCTAATCGCAAGGATCAAAATACAAATAGAGTACAGATAGGAAAGAACTCCCCAAAAAGGTAATTTATCTAACAGATTGATCAACCAAGGACACTGACATAATGATAATCGCCGATATCTTTATCACTGATCATTGGCATACGTTCTATTAGCAGATACATTTATTTGTAGAGCCCAGAATACTCACAGAAAAGTGCACGGTACCATCGTCTAGAACCCAGCCGACAATAACATCACTTGGAAACATGTTGCCATTTCCTGACACACCAAATCCTACCCATCCTGTATACAAAGACGGACACGTATTCTAACTATTAGTGAAACGAATTTATTTTGTGATAATATGCGTCGTGTGAAATAATTCTACTCGAATTTTATATTAAGACTATTTTGTGTAATTCTAGATTTGTAAGCTTGCTTACCTTTCGTTCGTACATGAGCCTCAAATGTCACGTGTGAATCATTAAAATTCCAGAAAAGAACATAGTTCTCATCTTTGTCAAGACTAACAGATTGATTGAATGTCTCCGACGTTTTTATCCCTGGAAAGTTTGAGCCCAAACCTGAACCCAATACGGACAAAACGAAACATAGAATTATTAGACTCATTTTTCTTCGTGAACGTTCTGAGTGGCAATTTATATAATAGCGGCTGTGTAATACAGTAAGGCCCTGCTACAGGTGCTCAATCTCATTTATTGTCCTGGTTAGTTGGAGACTTAAATTAGTTGTCTCTAATCATCACTATCTAAAGGTACTTAGCATTTTGATCTCTTTGCTTTTATTTCTATAGTTAGCAGTTAAGAATTAACCGAATATTTGCATGACAATTGGCAAAATGTTCTTCTAATACCGAAGTATCAAATATTTGACAGTCCCTAAAATTTACAAATTTAAGTGACTTTTGATATTTGAAAAACAAAAAAGTAAGGACTTCCATACAAAGTAACTGCTAACACATGCATATGAAAAATAAACGATTACGCCTGCGTATTTCGACAAACGTGGGAGATATATTTTTGTAACTTGTAACCCACTATTAAAGTATCCCATTGTAACCGCTTAGTAAACTGTCCTAGGCTATGGCAAATGTAGTTCTATTCATATATGTACATTAGAAAAGAACGTTCAGTGTATAAAGATTAGTAGTGTAAAGCTATATTGTACATTGGATAACATGAAATCGAGTTTTATTATGGAGTTTCTTGTTTGTAATATTTGAAAAAATTGAATTGGCCATTGACCGTTTTTTACACAACCGATGCGGTTAACGAAAATAGTTTTAGCCAATTACCAATATACTAAACTACAAAGTCGGATGTTAATGTGTTGGATGAATAGACAGCTAGACCTTAAATTGCATAATATTTTCCGGGAATGGGTAAAGGCTGGCATGTTACATCACTGTTTAAATCCTCACTTACCAGTTGGTTTTGTTTCAATTATGTAACCTCGGATCCAACCGTTTACTTATGTTATGGTATGCCTACGTTATTGTGTTCTGTTGTACTTGACAGAAGCGTTGCCTGTAGTTATCATTTCAGCTGCAGAGTTTACCTTGTCTGTTGACTTTTCTCATAGTTGGTTGGTTCCGTCATACGAGTTCTGCTTTGCAACTCTGTCTGTTGGTGAAACTGCTACGGTCACTTGTAAATAACTTAAAATACTTTGCAAAGAAAAATCAGCAATAAAACAAACATGTTACAAACCAATGTCGACATTATATTTGCATACTATACACTGAATTTAGTAATGTTTGCGTTACAAAACTTTCTACATTTGATAGCAGACATACTAATTAGCGCATTTAAAATTCACGAAATGAGAATACACTTATTATAACTCTATATTAGATTATTCTTTCGAGTTGTTTTGTACCAGCGAAGCAGAAAGTCGTGCACTAAGCTTGTTTTCTGTTGAAAATGTCGTCTTAGCAATAATTCAGTCATGGCCTCAAAATAGGACACGTCCTTGGTGGTCATAAGATTGTGAAAATTTCGCAATTATAGCAATAAGCTCCATTTTAACCCGATAGATTATCATATGACGGTATATGAGTCAATGCTATCTTTGCTTGTTATAGATAACAGCGTAAGTGCATATTGCATTCTATATTCAAAACAACTAAAAAATGTGCACCACAATAACATTGCAATAAACTCTAAAGAGCGCCCGTGTTTAGCTCTCCGCCATGCATTAGCCTAAACTATAACTGTTGCTGAAGGTGGTGAATCACCTCACAACAACGTTTTGAAAGTAAATTTAAACTTTGTCACATTGCTTTAGTAAAAAAGATATAACTTTGCATAATGTAGGAAAGCTTAGAAATAAAAATCTAATTCAAAAACAATACCGCTTAAATGCAAACCTTGCAAAATATAAAAGAAGATGACAGCGAGAGAGCCTTATCACTTGTATTGACGATAGACAACGTATGCATTATATAATAAGAGCTATCATTTACTATGATAAAACTATTTAACTGTTATACAGTTATTATATTATAACGTTCTGTGTCACTTTGGTTACATGTCCTGACTTAAATGTGGCCTCTAAATTATCCTTCTGTCCTTGTGTGCTAATAATGTTCATCTAATGCGTCAAGTGCTATGTGCTGAATGCAGTGTGCTTGTCACTTCTTCCTTTCAGCCTTTTCCGCTGGATAGCCTTGTGCGAAAAGGGAGCCGAGTTCGATAGTCATTCACGTCCCACCGGCATGTGGATATGCCCTGATTCCCAATAAACATTATCCCAGCTATGAGCAAATAACTTAGGTTAGGACTTCCTTTGAGTTCCCTCCTTTATTTCCAGGATAGGTGTTTGCAACAAATACTAATGGGGGGGGGGGGTTCAATAAACATCTAGAGCACATCTGTATTGGTGTTGGATGTTTGATGGCGAAGCAGCGTCGTGCTCTTAGTCCATCTCAATCTACTGGAGGTCACTCACCTCGACTTATAGCCAGGAGGTGAGGGAGAAAACACAATGAAACGGAAACGCTAAAGATTTATTTTTCAAAGTAATGCATTGGAACGCAACAAGACTCCTCAATAAGACAACATAATTAAAAAATATCCTGAATAAGATGACGTTCAAATCGAATTATCCGTCACTGAGGGTAACTGTTTTGACGAGAACGAGGCTCTGCCCGAGAGAGAATGACACACTGCTGACATCAGTTAAATTCACTGACAATTATAAAGCTGTGAATAAATTCTTTATCAGCAGGAACCGCCAGAGAAAAACAAGAAACGATGAAAGAAGTGACACAATAGTTTAGAGGAGGTAATGGCAAAATGCATCACTCTGCATGGGCTACAAAAAGTCCTGAGAAATGCAATCACCAGATGAGATACTTATACACCTTGGCTAATTTGCAATGAGCACTCTACTAAAGAGCTTCAACCGTAGCTGCAGAGAAGGTAAATAGATTTTAATGAAAGGCTGATCATGATACCCATCTCAAAACACGGGAGGGATCTAAGCATGGCCGCTTCTTGATCAAAGAGAACTACCAGAGCCACGCTGCCAATCTTGGACCACCAACAGTTCTTCTTGATCTGAGCCAGAACCAGTGCCTTGGCGACATGACCTGTCAAACTGTACCACAATACCTGATTTCCAACCGGGTGTGGAAGATGAAAATACAACGTATAAAGCCAATATCAATCAGTGAAATGGACCAATGTGTAAACCGACAGCTCTGCTACAGCTGATATATAAGGTGATGGCGATGGTATTTCCATTATGCACACGACTGGTGGGTCAGAGATAGCTCGCATACCAACAGGCAAGTTCTGTTAAAAGACGATAGTAACCAGGTAGTCATTCTAACAGATGCTGTATCAGTCCTAGAACCATTGGATAATATCAAATTTACATGCTTTGCCAAAGAACTGAACAGGCTCAGTGAAAAGTGACCCTTCAGCGGATACCAGAACACAATAAGGATTCACAAAGGACACGACAGGCTCAAATCTCATATGTATGAAAAATTGAAGCTGTCCCCGTCACAAAAATGCTATGTGGTCTTTCAGACCGAGCATCGTAGCATTTACTCCAGATTTGTCTCCCTGTCAAGACTGTACCACACTTGAACAACTGTTTGAATGACTAGCTCAAAAAGACAGCTTCGGTACAATTAAGGGTAACAAAGTACACAAATGAGTGAACACTGGGCGATTTATGACAAATCGATATCACGCGACAATATCGTTAGAAAAATATCATGCTTTGCTTAGCAACGTCATGAATCGTTTTGCGTTGTCCTGATATTAAAACGCAATTTTCGTTCGATGCACTGGATTGCTGTTTACTCAGAAACAGTTCAAATGATGTTATACGACATTTAATTGCGACAATGACGTTTCAAATTATCGCGCGTCGCTGAATATTGTCTTTCGTCGATATGCACTGCCATGTGTCTTCATGAGCTCAAATGCAAGATACGATTTACAACAATTCAAAACGGTATCATCGTCATACATCACCTGTTATTAGGAGACAATTGCGATTTCTTATTTAATTATGATTTCATCTGTTATTTCATAGGTCTAAACACAATCAAATACTCGTGTACCATACATCATATTTGCCCCAGTTTAGATGTAAATAGATCTGACATCAACCCTATTGTGATAAAATTATAGGAAAAGCAGGTAAAAATTTGACAAATCGATTAATGTTTAACAATATTACGGCAAATCAAATTCACCTTAAAACTGCGACTCTGGGTGCCTATCTCCCAGTTAATATCCTTAAAACATATCAACCAACTTCTTCTCTAATTCTGCTTTAAAATTGTTGTAGATGGAAAGAAAATGTTCTTTCTAAACAAATGAATACTATCATTAATGTACATTGACTTTAAAAATAGATATGTTACTTTCATTTTGTTGTACGATCCGATGTTTCGTTCTGTTTCAAATGTTTAATTAGCCCACCTTTCTTGCCTACACATACAAATTTGTTAAGTTTCTTCAGGTAAAAAATGAGATTGTGTGCATTGATGTTGTAATCGAATATTTAGTACAAGTAGATAAGTCATTCCTATAGAGATATAAGTCAAATTCAGTGTTAAGGACAGGGCTAATAATTGTTCAATTTATATGCAAAATCCCATATTTTATGCAACTACATTCTTATACAGGATCTGTACTTTAATGCTGAGATGTACAATAGTATAGATCTTTAACTTATGCATTTACTATCATTTATAACCGACGGTCACTAGAATGTTTAAGGTCATATTACCTTTCAAAATGGCGATAGTGAGTGATGATCACAAATGGTGCTGAAAACTCAGTAGTTGCTATGAAAATAGTTTTACAGTTTTGTTTCACTTATTGATAACTATGAATTAAAATTCACATAAGATAAAGGGCAGATTTTCAAATATTGACTAGGAAACTAATAGTCAAAACAAGATTTTTGCAGATTTCCGTTATATTCAGTGGGAATAAAACTATTACACGAGTCAAGTATAATAAATTTTGGTTATAAATTTGGAAATATTCATTTTTGTCAATGTGTAAAAATCAGTGATGCACGTAAGCTTAGTAAATAAGACAATGAAAATCATAGTAAACAGACGAGTGTCTACCCTGTTTTTTTGTTGGACTTGTTAGATTCATCAGAAGATATTGTATTCTTCGAGCCTGTAGTAGAGTTCTATGTGTTATTTTATTTTTACCGACAATGTAACAGCTGTTACTTTAGTATAAATAGCTGCGTAATAGGCCCAAACAAACATTTAATTTAACATTTGTTCGGCCTTACAAAAACGCCCTCATCTGGCGCAAGCGCAGATCATTTTACACTGATGAAGACGAAAAATGGCCGAATTGAGTCCGGGTAAAGAAAGACATTAACTTAAAGGTAAATTTCTACAATTTTTATAGTCAAAGATAGTAACCTTTCTTCACAGGCATGAAACCTATGGTAGCCTTGTCGATATTTCGTAGAATTGCCATGAAACATCTTTACCAATTTATATACAGACATTAAGTGCTGATGAAATAATTTTCGTATGCACATTGTATTTATTTGATGTCTTGATATGGAAAAGGCAAGTCAATTAATAGTTTGACTTTAAACTGAATAATTTTTTAATAGGAACAAACTGTTGAAAAAAAAGTTTCGAAAGGAGGCGGCTGTTTTGATAGTAATAATCACGCAGGTTAAACTACTAAGTTAAAATCAGCAGCTTCAAAAATATATTAAAACATGTTTATCTTTACGACTTATACTCAATCTTAACAATTTCAGATGAAAAAAATCATGAAAAAATGAGTAAAGTGGGTTAAAAATTAAGTTTTGAAAAATGTCATGTCTACATGTAATAGTGTGTTTTTATAATTTTGCATAATAACTAAATCCGTGATTCTCATAACTCTTCAATAATTATTTTTTGCCGATTTAAAAATATTCTTTCTACAACGTGCTTGTGCTAACAAGTTCTTAAATTTCAATTAAAGTTATACATGTAATACATGTATGACTTACGTTCCCCTTTATTTGTGACAGAGCTCTTTTAAAATTGTTAAAAAACAGTGATACACAAACACTTTCCCGTAAAAACACACTTTTCATATTTCCTTAATAGTTGTTTTGTTATATTCGTTTCAATGCAAGACATAGAGTTTAGCTCACCTGAGCATAGGTGCTTATGGTGACTATTCTGACTGCTGAATGTCCGCGGGCGTACGTTGTGCGTCGTCCGTCGTCAATGATTGTCCCAAACGACATCTTCTTCATACCCAATGGCAAATTTCTACCAACCTTCACATGCTTTACTTAAAGGACAGGGAGATTTAAACAAAAAAACCCTTTAAACACCAAAACGACATCTCCTTGCCCACTGGGCCGATTTCAATCAAACTTTACATGACTGCTGCATGGATAGTTCATTGTTAAAATGGTATAACGAGTTTGCTTTGCTGCACAAAATGGCCACCAGAGAAACCACTGTAAACGACATCTCCTCCTTAACCAATGGCCCAATTTCACCAAGGATGGTCTAAAGGAGCACAATTATTAATTTTGTGAGCATGAATTAAGCAGATCTGAGCATGTATTGCAGATGTTTTATGTTCAACAAGTCGAATGATCAAGGGCTGCCATGAACTCTTTTAACAACTATTCTAACATATCCGTTTCTTCTAAACTTATATTGTTACTTAAGGAAATTTCTATATAGGGGCTATCTTACGTGAACATATGATTCAGAACATTGCGAAATGTAGGTTATTTAAATTAAATAAAAACAATCGTGTTTTTCCTGATAACATTTTTATCTTTGCACTACAATAACAACAGTTAACAGATAAAGTGAGTACTTGTCAGTTTTAATCAGTCTTATATTGATACACCGAACATAAACAATGCGATACGAAACCGAGCCTGGTTACGCGAAAACCAATGTTTGGGTTTTCATTACTAATGTGGACTAGGACTCAAAGTACTTGACTAAAACAGAGGGTACGTTTGCAGTATGTCTCTTAACTAACCCTGTATTGCCACTATATGATTGAAACATTCGACACCATATATTATTAAGCAAAACTATTCACTCATTCTGCTCGCGAGCACTTCACCTGGACGTGAAATAGCTACAATAACTTTTTGTTGGTAAAGATACAAGCTTGAAGTAATGGTTTTGCGATAGGTAGATAATTTGATTCAAAACACGTAAAAATGTTACTTACCATGAGATATAAAGTTACCAGCCACCAAAATCCGACATTTTTTTCCACCAGCTAACATTTGTCTCGATAAAAGTAAAACCGAAACCACTTTACGATCTACCCCCCGACAAGTAAACCCAGTCTTCAAGAATACTGACTATACTAGCCTGAGTAAGCCCACTGCTTTGCCATTGTTTACTTTTCCGAATTCTTAAACAGTTCACAGAGTAACCTTATGATGAAAAAAGCGTGTTACTGTGTACATGGCAACAATTAATCATAGTTAACTCAACAAGTGGCATACGACATTGAAATTTAGAATTTAGAATGTCGTGCCACGAGACCTACGACGTCGTGCCAGCGAGACATACGTCATTTAGAATTTGAATGTCGTGCCAGGCCAGCGTGACACCCGACATTCGATATTTGAATTTGAATATTGTGCCAGCACGACATTTTACATTCAAAATCTACAAAAATGCTAAAATTTGAATGTCTTGCCAGCGCGAAATACGACATTCGACATACAAAGTTTATACAGAAAAACCGTTGAGTCAGCTCGGAATCAACTCAAATATTTTGAATGTCAAATGGCGTATGTCGCGCAAACACGAAAATCAAATGTCGTGTGTCGGGCTAGCATGGCATTCAAACTTTAGCAGTTTTGTAGATTAAATGTAGAATGGCATATGTCCCGCTAGCACGACATTCAAACTTAAGCAGTTTTGTGAATTTTGAATGTCAAATGTCGTATGTCGTGTTTGCACGAAATTCAATTTTTAAATTTGGGTTGTCGTGCTAGCACGGCATACAAACATTAGCAGTTTTGTAGATGTCGCGCTGACAAGTTATTCCAATTCTAAATGTCGAAAATCGTATGTCGCGTTAGAACGACATTCAAACTTTAGCAGTTTTGTAGATTTTGAATGTCGAATGTGACATGGCTTTCAAATACTGAATATCGAATGTCGTTTGTCGCGCTAGCACGACATTCAAACTTTACCAATTTTTTTGTAGATTTTGAATGTCGAATGTGGTATGTCGCGTTGGCACGACATTCAAACTTTTACATTTGTTTTGTAGATTTTGAATGTCGAATGTCGTTTGTCGCATTGGCACAACATTCAAACTTCCGATGTAGAATGTCGAATTGGCACGACATTTAAATTTTGAATGTTAGATTTTGTATGTCGCGCTGGCACAACAATCAAGCTTTGAATGTCGAATGTATGTATGTCGCAACAGCACGCCATTCGAACTTAAGCAGTTTTGTAGATTTTAAATATCAAATGCCTTACATTATTTCTGTCGCGCTGGCACGTAGTTCAAATTCTGAATGTCGAAAGTCGTATGAGGCACTAGGAAGACAATCAAACTTTATCAGTTAAAATTTGTATATTTTGAACGTCGAATGCCATATGTTGCGTTGACACGACATTCAAATACTGAATGTCGTTTGTCGCGCCAGCACGACATTCAAACTTAGGCAGTTTTGTAGATTTTGAATGTCGAATGTTGTTTGTCGCCTTTGCACAACATTCAACTTTAAGCAGTTTTGTAGAGTTTGAATATCGTCTGTGGTATGTCGCGCTGGCACGCAATTCGAATTCTGAATATCGAAAGTCGTATATCGCGCAAGCATGACATTCAAACTATAGCTGTTTTGTAGATTTTGTCGAATGTCGCATTTTGCTTCGGAACGAACGACATTCAATGATTAAATGTCGTATGTCGCACTGGCACACACGCTGGCACGACATGTTCATGTCGAAGGTAGTTTGTCGCGCTTGCACGACATTCAAACATTGAATCTCAAAAGTCGCATGCCGTTTGTTGATCAACACAAATATTTTAAATGTGGAATGCCGTAGGTCGCACTGGCACAGCATTCAAATTTTCGAATGTCGTTTGTCGCGCTAACACGACATTCAAATTGTGAACGTCAAATTCGTATGTCGCCCTTGCACACATTCAAACTTTATCAGTTTTGTAAATTTTGAATGGCGAATGTGATGTAGCGCTGGCCAGCAATTCAAAGTTTGAATGGCGTATGTCGCGCTAGCAGTTTTGAGTATTTTAAATGTCAAATGACATGCATTGTTCTTGTCGACTGGAACTCAATTCAAATTCTGAAAGTCGAAAGTTCTATTACGCGCTAGCACGACATTCAAGCGTTAGCAGTTTTGTAAATTTTTGAATGTCCAATGTCGTATGTCGCGACAATTAATTTTTGAATGTCAAATATCGCACAGGCACAACATTCAGACTTTGAATGTCGAATGTCGTGCTGGCACGCCATTTAAATTCGAAATGTCAAATCCGTATATCTCCCTTGCACAACATTCGAACTTAAGCAGTATTGTAGATTTTGAATATCGTCTGTGGTATGTAGCGCTGGCACGCAATTCAAATTCTAGATGTCGAATGTCGTATGTTGCGCTCGCACGACATTCAAATTCTAAATGTAGAAAGTCGTAAATCGCGCAAGCATGACATTCAAACTTTAGCAGTTTTGTAGATTTTGAATGCCGAATGTCATTTTCCGCGTTGGCACGAACGACATTCAATTTTTGAATGTTGTATAACATTCAAATTTTGAATGTCGAATGTCGCGCTGGCACGACATTTAAATTTTGAATGTCGAATGTAGTATGTCGCGTTGGCACGATATTCAAACTTTGAATGCCGAATATCGTATGTCGTTTGTTGAGCTAATACGTAAATCAACTAATCATTATCGGTATTTTCCTTCTACACGAGTGTTGCATGGTCATTTCTGTTCACCGTTCAGTGTTAAATCTTGGTAACAAGATAAATATTAATACATGTAATAAAGAGCGTTTGTTTTCAACTTGGTCATGAGAGCATAACAAGTATGGTCAAATCTAAATCACTATGGCAGATTAGACGAACCAACTCCGAAACATGCAGAAGTCATAAATACTAATAAATGTAACGAACAGCGTTTGTTTAAAACTTGGACATGAGCGAATAAAAACTTGGTAAACTAAGTTAACCATTTAAGTTATCATATAAATATTACCTTCAATATGTCGTTACATTTATGGGTGAGTATGCACTGTTTTTCCTGAAACGATTTTTACAGGAATTTTGTTGGAGTTTATAACATTGTTTTATAATTCACGCATTATTATGTAAAATAGAGTAACAGTTTTTCGAGTACATGTATATATATTTTACAATATTTCGCTTAAAAAAGTCATACATCTGTATCTATTTGCGTATTTTCCTAGTGGAAAGTAAGATGTCTGGTCAACAGTTCGCAAATGCAAAGTACAGGAACTGGGTCAAGGCTGCACTTGGGTATAAATATGTGAAAGAAGGCATTGAGCCCTTCTGTGATGACATCGTTAAACAACAACATGCTGATATAGTCAAAAAAGTAAATCAGAGACATAATGTGACGACTTCTAATTGTGGTCAATGCAATGTAAGGACGCTCCAACCAGACCATGTCCGAACTAAATACAAGCAGTGTCCACTAGGTCAAAAGGACTGCAATTGTCAGTATCCAGGTGGAAAGGTTGCTTGTCCGAACAACTTATGTGGTGCAATATATGATGAGATAACCAACCTGCATGCATCGACTCCTCCAAGTCCATACTGGAAGAACACAGACGTTATGCTTTGGTGTTCACAGCCATGGTCTATTGCAAAATGTTTCATCAACGCACCAGGGTATTCGCAGAAATCAACAGCCGCAGAAATAGATTGTTCTGGCTTACTTCACATACTGATAAACAACAAAGGCCTACGGAAACATATTTACTGTAATATCACAGGAACGGATGTCTTTTCTAAGGTAAGAAAAGATAATACTCTTTTTGTGAAAACATGTGTATGTTATTGTTAGGAACACTTTCACATAAATTCATAACATATTTACATGTTAAAGATATATGTCGTAAAACCAAACAAAAGGAAATACAGATAAATAATATGGTAGCCCTTGACTCAGAACGAAAATTAAAATAAATATTGTATTTGAAATTGAAATCGAAATCAGCCGTTAATGACATTTGTACATACACTCATTGACTAGCTTTTTGTTCTTTCTAGCTATCACTAAATTCTGAAAATTTTAGGACAATAGTCTAGTGAAAGCTATGAATTTGACAAAAATCTATTTCATTACAATCTCAAGTTAAGAGCAACCAATTGCAATGAAACTATATGTGTATGTAGCTTGTGTGCAAAGGAAGCTTGGGACTACATTCGGATTCACTAGGGTCTATGTTAAGGTCGCTGTTACTAAAAGCATTAAAATTGTTTCCGCTCAATCACTCAAGCTAGGAGTGACCACTTGTAATGAAACTTGGTGTGTCGGTAGCTTGCGTACAGAGAAAGCTTTGGATTGCCTTTGGGGTCACTAGGGTCAAGGTTATGGTCACTGTTACTAAAAATAGAAAAATGGTTACCGCTCAATGACTTGAGTTAGGATGGACCAATTGCAATGAAACTTGGTGTGAAGGTAGCTTGCATTGAGAAGAAGCTTGGGATTGCATTCGGGGTCACTAGGGTTAAGGTCAATGCTATTAGAGATAGATTTTTAAAAAATAGTATTTTAATTGTTTAAAGCAAAATATCATTTTTTATAATTTCGATGGGGGCGGTGGGGGGGGGTCAAGGTCACTTACTTTTTTCTTTACTATTTAGTACAAAATAATAAAGAAATCGAAGGGGGGGCGGAATTCAAGGTCACCGTTACCAAATCAATTTTTAAAAAATTGTTACATAGTTTTAGGTGAAAGAAACTTTTTTCCCGGGGGGGTGTGGTTGGGTTTAATGTCATTATTACTAAAAATAGATTTTTTTTCAATTTAAATACATATTCTGCTTGCTTTACATTTTTTACATGTTTATTTATTCACAATCAGGTCCGTCAACACAGAAACACAATATTTCATAGTGAAAACATGGAAATAGAGGACGCCGAAGTTGCAACTTACATTGATGACATGATTGCTGTTCTACAAGATAGTAAGGAACTCAAACATAGGACTGAATCAAATTCTGCAGTTAAAGAATTGTTGCAGGTACTTTTGTATCTTTTACATTTTAGGCACCACAAGTGAATATTTGCATGCATATCACTTTTCCTGTATTTTCATTAGATTATGTTTCTATGTAAACCTTTTTAATAATCATCACTTATCTGATGTGGTACGGTTTCATTCAAAATAAAGATGAACAATATGAATATTTTATATATTCTCGGAGATAAAATGTCGAGGAACAAAACAACCTACATACTTGAGAGACATTTTTCTAATAGCAAATGGATGATGATACTTTTATATTGCTGCCAAGTAGCATAAGCAGATTTCCTCAGTTTTTAAGTCAATACAATGTTAATTAAATTTTACTTTTTTATTCAAAAACATTATCACCATTTCTCGAATCTCTTTATTTGTATACACCCGAAGGAACGTACATGTATGATGGGAACACCTGCGGTGGGCGGGCACTCAGCGTCTACACATGTTGTCCGCTCTCTAAATCAAACAGTTCTAATCTGATCTTCACAAAACTTGCTGAACATGTTTGTGGGCATAATGTCTACGCCAGGTCCGGTAACCATCCGAATCGCCGAAGGCATTTATGGATTAAGGCCCTTGAAGTATCCAAAATGGACCAACTTGGCATTGTCCGCTATCTAAGTCAAACAGTTTTCATCTGATCTCCACCAAACTTGCTGAACACGTATGTCGGCATAATGTCTAGGATAAGTTTGATCACCAGCCAAATCGCTTAGTGCACTTTTGGATTATTGTCCTAAAATTTAACAATTGGCCTTATTACCTTTGTCCTCTGCCTCGACCAAGGCACTATTCGATTATGGCCCTTGAAATATCATAAATGATGAAGTTCTATAGTTCAAACAGGTGAGATAAACTTGTCTGCTCTATAGCTCAAACAGGTTTTCAAAACCGATGAACTGCCAGATACTGAGTTATGCCTCTCTGACGGGCGTATTTTGAGACAGTTTGGCAATCTTGTTTTATTATACGAAACATATAGCATCACACATAGTCACAATTTCATTACATACATGCATATCAGCGAGTCACACCTCATATATCCTCACATCATACCATGTTATATTATGTGCATGTCATATCGTCACCTGGCATGGGTGTTTTTATCACATCACATCACAATTCACTTTTAAATTATTGAACTGTGGATTCTCTCTAAAAAGTGTATTAAATATTACAAGTATGTCATGCTTAATAAATAGCAAAATGGAAATAAGGGAATTCATACATATTTACAGCCACCAATGATGTCAAATTCCATTTACAATTCGGTTTAAGATTAGTCCTGGTAATAATGTGCCTACACAGTAACACTATCCTATTGATAGTTAAATGACGCGACATAACATAAATACAATACATGTGATAAGTGTAATCTGACACTTCCCTGTTAAATGTTCAAATAAATAGTTACTTTACATCGCCGCTTACATGATTTATTGTCATTGCAGTCGTTTGCTATTTATAAATTATTTCATAATTTGATGAATACGTTTTAATATGCGCACGTATGTTTATCTCACTACATTTTCAAAGATACTACATTTTGCAATTTTCTGTCAAACGCACTGAAAATAATGATAAATAAAAACATGTATCCTTACTTAATTTCAGCTTAAGCAACATGACTTTATCATTACTGCATCACTGGAGGCTGAAGTAAAAGCTGCAAAGACAGCACTGACTGAAATGCATGAAGAACTAGGGCTAAAATTCAAAAATGAAACTGAACGGACAGTACTGAATGTTAAATCAGAGGTAGAACAAAAGTGTTCAGACGTCATGTCAGTGGTTGACCAAAAAGGTTCAGACGTCATGTCACGGGTAGAGCAGAAAGGTTCAGATGTCATGGCAACGGTTGACCAGAAAGGTTCAGAAGTCCAGGCAGTGGTTACCCAAAAAGGTTCAGAGGTCAAGGCAGATGTTGACAAGAAAGGATTAGAAGTCACGGCAGAGGTCAGCCAGAAATGTTCAGACGCCATGGCAATGGTTGACCACAAAGGTTCAGACGTCGTGGCAAGGGTGGAGCAGACAGGTTCAGATGCCATTGCAAAGTTTTATAAAAAAGGTTCAGATGTCATGGCAAGGGTGGAGCAGAAAGGTTCAGATGCCATTGCAACGGTTGACCAGAAAGGTTCAGATGTCATGGCAAGGGTGGAGCAAACAGGCAAACGTATGATAAATCAGTTACAGGTACCGATCACTAATCAATACATCCGTTCATATCGTCCATTTATTAATCAAAGCATTAGAGCAATAACAAAGGTCATATTTATAAGTTATAAACATGTTTTGAATAGTTCATCGAACAGTTTAAAAATATGACAAAACTTTTGAAAATGTGCATCTGTAAATGTGCTCATTTAAGTGAATTCAGGGCATTCAGTTACTAGTATAGAACACCTGGTTTGCTGCAGCTTTAAATTTTGTTTAGGGGGGGGGGGACGTGAAAGTGGAAAGAAAATAAGTCATATTGTGAGACAGAAACAGTACCTTTTGTTTAAATCAAGTTTTCGGATAATTAATTCGACAATGTTCATTTAGGATGGGGATTTTGCACTCACATTTGATCACATTAATACTAAATCATGATTTTAAATGCATAGAACGCGAATTCATAGACTAGAAATCAGCGTTCGTTATGTGAAACTGATTCTGTCCGGTTATATAAAGGACACAGTACACTTATAAACCAATAGCTGCTTTCGTTAAGGATTTTGTATGAACACTTATTTTCATAATAAGAATGCCGCATACGTAGTGTGAATATTCTTTAAATCAAAACACCGCAATCCACATTTTGCTTAATATGCTGCATTTCTACGGCACAATACTCATGCTAAATCAGCGAGCGAACTCTTTTTCGTTTGAAAATCTCTATGAAACGTAGAAAAAAGCTAAGTTCCTATAATTTTTGTAGATTTTTATCGACAAACATCCTGAAAAAAAAAAAGAAACTTAATGTCCCTACAACGGGTTCCTTTAGCCCAAATATAAGCATACGATATCACTTATGAAAAGTCATATGCAATTTATATATTGAAAAGCAAAACATATTATGCTATTCACAGTTTCTATTCGGATGGACAACAATCAGGTGGTTATCCCATTACCATCCCTGAATTTGCCCTAGCCTTTATATACTATAAGAAACAATATATGTTTTGGACCTACGATGTAATTATTTGTACTTTGATATATCTTTTTTGTACTTCATTGATGAATGTGCATGTTATATTTTAGGATACTAGTTACCAGTGGTCAGACTCTTATGAGAAACGTAGATACATGGACTTGAAGGAAGGTATACATAGTTTTTTTATATTTCCTTATTGTAAAGAATAATTTTTGAGCTTTTATATTTCAGGTTATATATCAATGAAAGGTTCTTCAGTCATTCACTTTTTGAGTATGTTGTACAGAATTTAAAATGAGATACCTACATGTGGACTTAATTTGTTTTAAATATGCTCTAGCATTGCTGTAGCAGTAACTATGTAATTTTATCTACGATTAAATAAATTTAGAGAAAAATGAAACCTGCTTGCTAACAAAGAGACTGCGCATACATACAGTAGTCGGAACGTAACAGTTGTCAAAATTTGCGTATATCGTGCGTATAACGTGCGTGCAACGTGCGTATAACGTGCGTGCACTCATCGTGTATTTTGTCAATCGTATATCGTGTATCATATCGTATCATTCATTGTGCAACGTGCACCATATACTATACACGATACACGATTCGCGATGCACGATAATCCATACGGTATACGTACGATTCGATGGTGTATTTCGTAGTTAATCGTTTTACTTAGCGTGCACATCTCCCCCAAAAAAGTGCTGATTTCAGTTTATATTATTTAGTGTAGTTGCGAGCGAGAAAGACTTTCGGGACAGGTCGAAGACATTTTCACCTCATATCCGAAATTTAGGTCTATTTTTGCAACGGAAAGGACATCTTTTTTATCTAAACTGCTGTTGTCAATGCATTCCTTAAAGTGCAGCAGACAAGGTACGCCTGTATCGAAGCAACATATCGTGGGTATGATGTTAACAAGTGTTTTATTGGCTATATGCAAATAATACGCCGAATCAACTACACTTTTACGAAAATATTTAAAGTCCGAAGCAATCCAAAACGTCCCCAAAACAAAACGTCCCCAGACCAAAACGTCCCCCCATATGACCAAAACGTCCTCTATACTGCCTGATTGGAATAATATATCCGTTAGCTGACATAAAGAGAAAGGTAATTAGGTAGTGTCTTCGACTGATTAATTAGTTTGAGTCTCATCAAATGCCTCATTGTCATTCAAAACAGGGTCTGAATATTGTCCAAAATTAAGGCCTCCAGCTGGCCCTTAGTGCGTTGTCCTCTACTCCTGCCTACCTGTTTGAACTTGAGGCTGGGGTTCGCCCCTTAGACTGGGGCGCCAGGAATAGATTCTCAAATATTGAGCGAAAGTCAAGGTTTTGGTCAGTGAGATCATAAAGCACGGCTATTTTGTAAGATCCTCCTACAAGTGCCCTATGAAAACAAAATGATCAAATCTGACATACCGCATCTCGCAAAGTTAGAAACTGAAATGATAGATCAGATATTTTTATTCTGGACATCTACATATATACACAGATTGGTCTAAAAATCCAGGCTCTTGTATATTAGCTTCAGCTGTTGTAATCCATCTAAACATGTATGTTGCCATCATAGGAAGATTGACAAATTATTGTTCCATTTATCAGGAATACTCTATAACCTGTTCCTGCATTTATACCAGAAATGATAACAATAGACACTGCATTGAGCTGTCTTTTACATCATCAACCTAAAAAACTTGCTATATTGTATATATTTTCAGATTCACTATCATCTCTGTTCTCAATGAAATAAAAAAAACAGTCATTCTAGACCAGAGTTATTGAATACATTATTATTATTCATAAATTTTATCAATGCCTAAAAACAGGCTTACCAGTTACCATGTTATAGTGCCCAGCTCATGTAGGTTTATGATAATATCTGGTAATGAGAGCAGATGTTGCAGGCAAAAGGGGCCTAGTTTAGGGGCCATGATCCAGGACATACCATATTCACCCACAGAAATATATGCCAGGATTCGAACCACTATCCTGGATGGATGGTGTAGAGAATTGAAACTTAAAACAAACATATTTTGCCGCAAAACAGTGCGACCTGGTCATCCTATGGGATACTTGACAAATTACAAAATGGACAAATCAATCACACGTCTTAGGCTGGGCGCAAACTTACTACCAACCAGCTCGGGTTGGTACATATTTTGGGTTGACCAGGTTTGCATCTAGTGCATTGTAAAATGTAACACCCCTCACTGGCTATTTGACTGCATAGCTTTCACCACACAGAGACTAAAATTCAAGCCAGAAATGGATAAGCTTGGACTTGCATGGTTTCACTATTAATGATTATTCTCAGTCTAAGAAAAGCCCTAAGTTAATGTGTATAAAGGTTGTTGGAGAATAACATAGTAGACTGTCAAATGACTGATAAATTAGTTATCTAATTTACTCCAGTTGCTATCAGACCCCATCCTGTAGGTCACTAGTCAAAATCCTAAACAATTTTTGTATAAATGCAATTTTTTATATTCAATAAGTACTTAGTATTTTAATTGTAGTAGTAAACATGCTGTTTCACTGGTTAGTGGGTGTTGATTTAAATTGGCAACCCAAAACATAAAAATTCAATCTTGTTATTATTTAGCAAATCATAGTTTGCACATAACAGAAATTAGCAGGGAATGACGGGTGATATGTTGGTAAGGGTTGCCCAACCACAGTACCTGTTACATGCCTGTTTCAGTTATAAAATACTGTAACTGTAATTTATATCTTATGTATAATTTAATACTGTATGGTAGTTTGCACTGTCTGTATGGCACCATATAATAATTATAATGAAACAACATTTCACTGGCTATTATCTGTAATATGTTGGGGACGGAGGGGGTAGGGGGGCGGGTTCAGGATAAATGTAAGCCGGTTTCTGCTTACAAACCTACTTGTACTACCTCCAGTTGAATGAAACATCAACCCTTTTATCATGATTAGTAAGTAGATTCTTGCAGGTTTGGACTGGCCACTGGCCATACAGATGCTACATCTGATCACCTGCATCTTTCTTACCAGTTTAACTATAATAACATACTCTTACTCTCTTACTTCAGAAGGAGGCACATAGAAAAAATTGATTTTAATCAAGTTGTATACCTTGAAATAGGTTTTATTAGATTTGTAATATATATCAGTCTTGTGAGAACCCTCACACTTGATTAGTAATTGTATTTTAGTATTACAAGTAGTTTTTTACTGAAGATCCTGATTAAATTAAGTAGTAAGTTCTGCAAAGAAAATAATATGAAAATCACATCTATTACTAAGTCACAATTTACTCTGGTCTCAGTAGACCGGTTGTATAGTTATGTAGTCATATAGTACTTCTGACACTGATCTCATCTGGTTAGTTTCATGAATTGAATCCATTTTAGAAATCCTTCAAAGGGCCTTTTTTTCCTGTAAGTGTGGCGGAGGTGGTGCTTGAACTCTGTCCGGTTTATTAAATTTGTTCACATCAATTTGAACAAATATAGATCTTTTAAGTTCTTTCTACATATCTAAATTCCAAAATAACTAAAAAAATACATGAGTACCATCATTGCTGAGCTCTATTCTGCAGTCTCATAGTTATTGAGGTTTTTGAAACATGTGAGGTTACACCCCCCTTTATAAATAGTGTTGCTTAGCTCTTTCATATTGTTGTCAGTCTTCCATCAAATTTATTTGCTAATACTACATGTGTATTCCAGGAACATTTTTTTCAAATGATCTACTACATGTATAGTATAAGAGTAAAAGGTAAAGTGTTTGTTTATTAAAGTGTTACCCCTATTTAAAGGGCCAGCCATTTCATGGCTTATGAGAGACTTTTTGAGCACATGTACCTCCTGAATCCTACCCTTTAATGCCAGGCACCAGGCAGGTAGGCATACGGTAACCATTATTTAACTAGCTGGCGGCTCACCAACCAGCCATATCAGAACGGACCCCTGGTGGGCTTCGAACCTTCGACCTCCCACTCCAAAGGCGGATGCCTAAACCACTAGACCAAGGGAGACGGTATATGTACATGTATTACCACCTCATAATATCATCAGAGTTATGTACATAGGATATGCAAACAAAATCTAAATGCTATAATCTCATAGCCTTTATACTGATGAAACTACTTATGTAAAACATGCCATCAGATTAATTAGATATTGGAATGCACATCATTTTTCTGCCCAGTAATTAACCATCCATTGATGTTCATTGTATCATCTTCATCATCAGTGTGTCAAATAAACATATAATTCCATATAAGATTATATGTTTCATGTACATACATGTATATGTTAACACCATATTAGGCATTTTGAGACTGTATAATCTAGGCTGTGAGATGTGTCTTCTCCAGGGTTCTAATTGAATCTGCTATCCACCACTGGATGCAGAGTTGTGTCATGCAATTGGACCATTCCATTATTCTACAGAGGGTCCAAAATAATTTTGCAAATGATTTTTAATCTGTTTTTTGGTTCATTTCCTAGAAAGTTTTACAAATTTTATCCCAAAATGGGTGAGAAAATTTATAATACATAACAGTCTGTTTAATTTTACTTTAAATTTATTACTACCCCAATAAAGTATTACTAAAACCACCTCGACAGGGGTTCTGAATCTAAAAGAATGGTAGCAGTGACATAAAGTATATGAAACTGCGTGCCAATAATTAAACTACATTGAAATAAAGATTAACTTTAATAACCCTCTTCACTCTAGAAAATATCACTGTTTCCTAGAGGTTCATTTTTTCTATGTGTTTTTATATACCCCACCTATAGAATAGGCCCACTAAAACACAATATAAAGTAACATGATATAAAACTTTACATAGAATTAATCACCATAGTCCACAGTACATAAATACTGCATTGCGCTTTAATTATCTTCTCTCCTCTAAGAATAATCTTAGATTTCTAGAGGGATAATTTTCACTTTCGGGCTACCGGAAAAAACCTAAACATTGGTCAAAATTAGGGGCTGTATAATCATCACAACTATAAATACTACAAAATAACATTAAAAACCCCGTTCCAAATGCTTGATTTATTCGAAAACGCCATTTCAAGCTTTCAGTTTCTTCAATGTCAATTTACCCCACCCACTTGACACCCATCAACATATCAATTCAAGGTTCCAGTATAAAATTATTATACTTGAACACGGTCCTAAAAAGTGTCTTTAATGTATAATTTATTTAACGAAAAGTGTAGAGGCAAGTAACTTTAATTACGCCAATTTTCTCGCACATCGGGATCAATTTCCTGCCAAAGTCACTCCGACAGGTGTTCAAATTTGACACATACTGTGATATGAAAACTGTGGATCTTTGACACTTATCGATGTCATTTTTTATTGTTAATGTATGAAACTTCTTATTGATCTTATTCTTTCGGTCTGATTAAACGGTGTAAGTCTAGATAAAATGTGAAATCTCAAAGTGATCGTATAACGTGTATAATCCGTTTATCGTGTAGCGTGTAGCGTGCGCTTCGTACATCGTGTATATCGTGTATCGTTCTGAATCGCTCATCGTGTATTTACCGAACGTGCAACGTGCGTCTAACGTGCGTGTATCGTGCGTACATCGTGCGTGTAGCGTGCACTCCGTGTGACAACTGTTACGTTCCGACTACTGTACATGTACATTTGTATATCCGGTTTGAGTGACATTAAAGTTACATCGACTGAAATATAATGCAAACTTAAAAAAGGGAAAAGCTCAACGGTCAGTAGAAGTTTTTGTGTTCATTTTAAATTTCTATCTGCGATACTATGATGCCGACATTTTAGGCAAAAATATATTTCAAATCTATAGCGACACCAATATCTCGGCCGGTATAAATGCTAATTATAGTAATACACATACATGTGGGATACTATGAATTAGAAAATGTGATTACAAAATATGTGACCTTTGCAGAAAATAAAATATATTAATGTACTTTTTATTTTTAAATTACACTACTAGAGTATAGTACATGACTTTAGCACATGTATATATCTGTAGTTTTGATTTCCCAATGAATGTATGTCCCTATGCGCACATTTCGATCTTTATCATTCTCGAAAAACGCACAGTTTTTTGAAAAATAAATAAACATAATTTATCAAATTAGTCTGCCACTTTAAAGACAATAAATGAATACCGTATAAGTGTGCGACCATTACATTGCAAGTGGAGCGGTAGACCAAAGGGTTTCAAATAAATCACTAAAGAACACTTTGGTCCTGGATCCTTCAACTTGAAAGATATGTTGTTTCTGCATTATGATCTTTCCATTGTTTAAACACCGGAAGCTGTCTTAAATTAAATTTCGTACGAGAAAATTAGCCCGGCTGAAATAAAGCTTTATAACGAGTTTATCAAAAGAAGTATCTAATAAAAATACATGTTAAGCCATTTTGGAAAAGGCACAGGCATTGATACTTTGCTAAAAGAGCGATTTACACAAGGGAATTCGAAGATATTTAAAACGCACGTTAATTTGATAATGACATGACACGAGTATATGCTGTGATATAATTGTGAAATAACATCCGTTCCAGCGGTGTTTATCGTTAAATGAACAATGATTTGGAGTACTTATACGCAGTAATTAGCCACGAAGTCCGAAGGCCTAAGTGGTTTATAACTGCACATCAGTACGACAAATCACTGTTTATTAGACGATTACATCGCTGAAAATGATGTCATTTCGATTATAACATGACCAGATTATTCAAAAGGAGAATAAATGCAACGCGTTATTTTCTACGTGAACGCTCATTTAACTTCATGCGGCGCAATATGACGTCATGTTTACAGCATATCGGTTCCCGCGTTGTTTAGGGTTTAATATAACATAATTTTTCTACTCTTTGTATATAGAGACAAAATCGTGAGTCATGTTAGAATTATATGTATGAGATGAGATATGACATGACATGGCATGACATGACATGACATGACATGATCTGGCATAATCTGATATGATCTAACGAACTATTAACTGCATTTAGTGTGGCCAAACTATTGTGTTTTGACCTTTTAATGATGCATGTTATTGAACTTGATAGAACAAATACAAATGTAAAAATTGCATTTGCACACATTACTTGTATTCTCTCCACGTATTTTTCAAATGCCTTCTGTGCAACGAAATCGGAAAGTAAATTCATGAATTCATAAAAGATACATAGTATATACTTTCTAAATTGGAAAAAAATAGACCCGAACTGAGAATTCACAGAACATTTTACTTGCTTTAATTTTGTCAGTACTTTAAGGTTCAGTATCAAATATTTGCAGCTTATAGTTCCGAGTACATACTTCATCTGTAAGAAACCATATTAAAACATTATTCTGTGCTAACGACTACACTATAAAATTCCAAAACGGAGGTTCGAATCACAGACTCAGTAAAGTGTATTTCTAATTACTGGAATGCAGCAATTATCATATCAATCATTTATGTTCGTAGTAAAATCATACTTGCAAACTTGTTACCGTTATTTATTGACCAGTTTACATTTTTTATCAGAATTTCAAACCAAGTTGGTGAAGCTTTACAATAAAGAAGTTATCAACATATCTCCGTTACCTCTGCTTCCGGATGAAAATTGTACCGACATCGTGGATATATATGTACCACCACTAATGACAAGTAAAAGACGGGACGTGAGACAGTCAACAGAATCATCAGGTACGTCAAGGGTATTTGAAACACAGATGAAGGAAGATGAGGTGTCTGTGCATGATATATTTAAAATAGAAGGAAAGCCTGTGAAACTCATTTACGTTCTGGGCGAGGCTGGATCGGGAAAAAGTAGCTTCTGTAAGTATTTAGCTAGGCATTGGTGTGTGGCACATTCTGGTCAGAGTTGTCGTGCAGCGAACAAAAGTCTAGTAGCAGAAATGAAAAACTTTCTATACCTGTTTTATTTTTCACTGCGACATTTGTCAGATTATCACAGTATAAAAGATATGCTGAAAGAAGTGTATCAGGATGACATTCTTGACAAAGTATTGCAAAATGAATCCAAAAAGTGCCTAATAGTGCTGGATGGACTAGATGAATGGACACCGAAGGAACAAAAATCCTCCCAGTTTTCAACGAAAGGACTTCCGTATCGCGATGCTAGCAAAGATTACACTATTCTTACAACCTCCAGACCATGGAAATGTAGTTCTCTGCAAATTAAGAAAAGCGAAATGGACCAAACAATTAACCTTAAAGGCATTGATAAAGATTCTGTTAAACTTTTGATAAAAAAGACGGTCGATATATTAAATAACAAGTTCCGAAAAATGAAAGATGCAGACACTTGTTCAACTGAAATTGAGGATGGTCCAGTTTCAGAAATACGTCACGTGCCCATGTTATTGCAACAGATGATATGTCTTTGGTTTGACGATAAACTGAAAGACACCACTAAATGTGCCGTATATAGCAGCATGATAGAGCTTTTCTGTGAATGGGCTGCTAAGAAAGATGCAGAGTGTGAGAAAAGCAACCCCACATTCAGTGAAATGGCTAGCTTAGAACTTCCGGAATGTTTAACGAATTATGAAGCATGCAGTGAATATAGGCACGTGATAATCAGCCTATCACTCTTAGCATATGAAACCCTTTTAGTCAAAAGTCAAGAAAATGTCTTCACTTCCCTAACATTTACAAGCTCGACACTGAAACGGCTAAATTTCCGAAACGACATGATAATGCGTAGTCTACATACTGGTATTTTATCTGAAGATCGTGCTATTACCTTACACGCAAGCAGACGACAACAATCATCGTTCTCATTCATTCACAAGTCAGTACAGGAATATCTGGCTGCAGTTTTTATTGCAAGTCAGTTTGAAAATATGACCAAATCTCTGGGAGCGTCTGATCAGAACGATGAAATCGGAATGAAATGTTTGATTAAATACTTGGTAAGTTGTCGAACGGTCGATGATATTTTAGAACAGTCAAATGTACTTATCATGCTGTGTGGGTTAAAACCACAATTAGCAGCTTGTATAAGTAAGTATATCTACGATATTGCCGCTGTAGACGGACGCGTGAAAGATTATAGAACAACGATTAGTCTAATCGAACCAGTACAGCGATTAATTACTGATATCCAGTCATGCATTATGTCTTGTTTGAAAGAAGCAAGGTCCAATGCAAGATCATTTCAGTCACGTATCTATATAGGAGATATTATCATGTCGCGTAGCGACACTCAACTTGATGAAATAACACTTGCTATGCAGAACAAGAATATCGTATTAGAGAGTGTAACGTCATTGATCTTATATCGAAGTACATTGTTAACTGAAGATGCTATTGAAACTTTGACACACTGTAAAAATCTGACAGCGTTTGGGTACCTCAAAGGCATAGTCCATGTAGGTAAAATAAATAATGACAGCACAGTTGATGCAATTTTAGTAAACAATGTTTATGCATTACAAATGTTGGATATACAGCTAAAGGGCACAGTTATCGATGTGTTTCTGAAGCATCTTCCCACCATGCACCACTTGACATCATTACGGATAGGACGAGAGAATTTATTTGCCATGTTGTCACATGAACAGTGTATTTCATTGAGTAGATGGATAACACAGACTACGCGTCTACGGGAGATATCAGTCAGTATTTATTGTGACCAGTGCCTCGGACACGTTGTGAAATTATCAAAACATAAACAACTTCAGCATATTGAATTCAAACGAACGGTCCGGTGTGATCCCAAACTCAATACTGACAAACTAGTCACATGTATTGTCGCAATCAATAGTATGGATGAAATTGTACAAATGCTTGATAGTCTCTATAAAGCAAGAAACTTAAAACATCTCAATCTGTGTACTAGTCATATTTGGAAATCAGCTGTTGTTGAATGTAGAAATGTAACTGCGATTGTAATCAGACTGCTTCCATCACTGACCAGTCTCAGTACTCTCAAGTTATGGGGGTTTACTTTTATTGATAATATTATCACATACCCGGCTGAAATAAGGAATCTAAAGGAAATAAATCTTTTTAATGTAGTTATGAGTGAGACAACGTGGTACAAGTTTATAGACTGTCTACATGAAATACCGCAGACTGTACAAGTGCACACATATGGCTTGAAAATAACACCGGATGGAAAAGAATGTGATATGGGATACCATTATAGATCCAAAGCAAAGGAAACAGTATTTAGATATGTAAGTGAGAAAACAAGTTTGTTCCATGTAGCCGACAACGATTCTACAACTTTTTCATTTTCCAACCTAAAGAGTGAACATGAATGCAACAGTTAAATCTCAAAACTATACGCTACGTATTTACAGTTATCTGTGTATAATTCCAGATGTTGATTTAAGCGGTTTAAGACCATTTTCTTTCCTCATCCATTTGACCACCTTATACCTTATATATTTAATAACTACATGTACATGTACGTTTATACAACTGTATCAAAATACAACTTCAGAATGACAATCGGACGAAATATTTCGACATCATTAAGTTCAGCTAACACGTTTATTGTCAATTGAGCAAAGCTTAACAATTAATACAATATCATCCGACAATGAATATCAAGGTCTCATTAACTTATGAAAGATTAATTTATACTATCTGAAAAATACTAATATAAAATACAGTAAAATCTGTCGGATCAGACACCTGGTTCTAACGGAAATTGCCGTGCAAGGCATAGTCCAACATATAATGCGTACTAATAAAAAATATTTAACCGGCAACGTGCTTTGATCAGTGTGATCAGTCGGTCCAGAAAGTGCCAAAAAAGACAGGTTTTATTGTCAAGGAATCTGTCTGGTAGTTGTTTTTATGTTGAATATGTTGATTTCAGCTATTTTTCAATCGTAAAATAATTTGTGCACTGTGCCTATTGACTGTGCATCTGATAATTTTGAAACATTTTTATTTGGACTGAATGTAACTTATTTGGTTTTTTCTCGTGTAGAAATATTAGTATTCAGTCGGCTAATAACTATTTATAGCTAATGTTTATTGTATATGGAATACCGACAATAAAGAAATTGTTTGTATTGTTACTTTGTAATGTAATTTAGGCGCTTCATGGGGAAAAAAGCTTTATCGAACCGGTACACGTTCGACCCCTTGTTTAATAACGTTTAAACATGCTTTCACATGCAAGTTGCTATCTAACGTCGAAGGGAAGCTCATATGTATAATTATGATAGGGTCTTGGGTTACTGATTCCGTTTAGAAGTATCATCAAGTTGGTGGATTGTTCGTTAGTATACATAAATTTACTTTACTTATTTAGTTGACATAAGTGTACATACAAAATGTATTTGAGCTGTGTCTGGTGAAATGTAGTAAAAAAATACAGTCCATTGAATTATTGAAAAACACTATGCATGATTTATAAAGTTAATTTTAAGGAAACGAAAAATTAACTACGGCATTTTCAAGGAACAATATATAGGACCATCATTGTAAACTTGATTTTTTTGTAATATTGGATGTCATGTGTGTATGTGAACAATTATGTAGATGCATGGTTCAGTTAATAATAAACAATATATCATATAAAGTGTATTACAGTTTCATTTATTTCATCAATATCAATAAGAAAAACCCCACAAAGAAGTACAGGTATTACTTGAAACGACTTTCTATTTGAATTTCAGGATTCATTAAAACAAAAGAATAGCCAGTCTTTCAAACGCCATACCAGATACAATGACTGGTATGTCTGTCGATTTTCCAGCTAAATTTAACGGATTGAAAAAATGACACCTGTTTCAAAAGACATTCCAATTAAAGTTTAGGGACAAAATACATGGTCCCTTTTTCAAACGACTTCCCAGTTCAGTTGACTTATTGTGCTAAAATAGCTGGTCCCTGTTTTGAATGGCTTTTGGTTTGCATTGTAAAGATAAAAAAAACGGTGCCTCTTGCAAACTATTCTCCAGTCGCATTTAGAAATTATTTGTAGTATAGTCTACATTTCAAATTAAATGATACGTGATTTTCTTCACAGAACATGTACTTATTTGGTGATGCATAAGGTTTTTAGAAATACCTTTTCAAACACTTGATACAGAGTCCGCCTCCGTGGCCGTGGTCGAGTGGTTGAAATCTATGTAAGCTCTAATAGATTTAGGGTCAAAGGTTTGAGCCCTACTATATGTACCGACTATGTCTGTCTGCACTTTCTTACGGACAGTAGGAGTCTCTTACAATGTACAATGTACTTGTTCTTTTCAGGAACGATGGTTACGTTAACTTCCCGCCTGTTAAAATGACCAAAATACTATTGGACCGGATGTTAAACTGTTACATCAACAACAGCACCAGTACAGAAATATAGTAAAATAAGTGATTAAGCTATATCCACATTTTCTGGGCCGAATTTTATTCTTTCTTTATTTAAATGGAAAATGCTATATGGACATAACATACACCGGATGTAAGGAACACATTTAAATGTCCCAAGGAGTTCGTTTTAAACGAAGCTTACAGTACAACTAAGATAATTCATCAAACAAATTTTGACTGATAAAGCATGTCTACCTAGAAATGACGCAACACAAACTGTGTAAAGGGAGACTAATGTATGCTCTAAAATATAAAACCAGTTACTGTTATAACCCCCTTTTTCAAGATTTCATTAATTTTATTAACCGTGAAATTTCGGTATTGCTTATATACAAAATAATTATATAGTAATAAACACTACATGATAACCAGCCCGAATAATTGAAAGTAAATGGCAGCATTTGAAGGGAAAAGGTCATGTGTATTGGATACTAGTATACAGGCTTACCATATAAAGAAGTTGACATTCTGTACAGTAAAACCTGTGGAAGAATGCCTCTTTCTGGAAGAAGCTAAAAGCGGTCTCCGTTGCCAGGTGATCTTTCTTCACATGTGTCTTCACAATATCTGAATAGTGCATTGTTTTCTCCCTGGTGGTCCGTTTTCACAGGAGGCTTTTTACTCGGAGGTGGTCTTTAACACAGGTTTTACTGCAATTACTTTTAGATGTTCCTAACCATCATTTATAAAAATGTATAACATTTGCACTTATAATTGTTTAATTGTTCCCTTTTTAACGATCTCCACAAAGTCCGTAGCGGGTTCAAATCCTATAGAAGTCATCGAACTCTTTTATAATGTTATGAAACTACATGATTGAGGAAGTTGATGTTTATTCTTGCTGAAATAGTACCCACAATCATTCATCAGTTGAAAATAGACGGTTGAAAACATGTACACAAGATACAAAATACAACATACATCGTGCAGGTATTCACAAACTATCATACTGTTCATACTGGGACTGACGGTAAAATCTCTTTGCCCCATCCGACTTCAAATGTACTTAGAAATACATTACAGAGTCCACACTTTACCAGAATCCTTATTTCAACGATATCCATACTTTGCTGGAGTCCATAATTCGGATGGTACTATACTTTGCTGAAGTCCATACTTCGGTTGGTACTACACTTTGCCTGAGTCCATACTTCGGTTAGTACTATACCAAGCCGGAGTTCATACTTCGGTTAGTACTATACCATGCCGGAGTCCATACTTCGGTTAGTACTATACCATGCCGGAGTCTATACTTCGGTTAGTACTATACCATGCCGGAGTTCATACTTCGGTTGGTACTATACCATGCCGGAGTTCATACTTCGGTTAGTACTATACCATGCCGGAGTTCATACTTCGGTAGGTACTATACCATGCCGGAGTTCATACTTCCGTTAGTACTATACCATGCCGGAGTTCATACTTCGGTTAGTACTATACCATGCCGGAGTTCATACTTCGGTAGGTACTATACCATGCCGGAGTTCATACTTCGGTTAGTACTATACCATGCCGGAGTTCATACTTCGGTTAGTACTATACCATGCCGGAGTTCATACTTCGGTTAGTACTATACCATGCCGGAGTTCATACTTCGGTTAGTACTATACCATGCCGGAGTTCATACTTCGGTTGGTACTATACCATGCCGGAGTTCATACTTCGGTAGGTACTATATCATGCCGGAGTTCATACTTCGGTTGGAACTATACCATGCCGGAGTTCATACTTCGGTAAAACTATACCATGCCGGAGTTCATACTTCGGTAGGTACTATACCATGCCGGAGTTCATACTTCGGTAGGTACTTTACCATGCCGGAGTTCATACTTCGGTTAGTACTATACCATGCCGGAGTTCATACTTCGGTTGGTACTATACCATGCCGGAGTTCATACTTCGGTTGGTACTATACCATGCCGGAGTTCATACTTCAGTTAGTACTATACCATGCCGGAGTTCATACTTCGGTAGGTACTATACCATGCCGGAGTTCATACTTCGGTAGGTACTATACCATGCCGGAGTTCATACTTCGGTTAGTACTATACCATGCCGGAGTTCATACTTCCGTTAGTATTATACCATGCCGGAGTTCATACTTCCGTTAGTACTATACCATGCCGGAGTTCATACTTCGGTTGGTACTATACCATGCCGGAGTTCATACTTCCGTTAGTACTATACAATGCCGGAGTTCATACTTCGGTTGGTACTATACCATGCCGGAGTTCATACTTCGGTTGGTACTATACCATGCCGGAGTTCATACTTCGGTAGGTACTATACCATGCCGGAGTTCATACTTCGGTTAGTACTATACCATGCCGGAACATACTTCGGTAGGTACTATACCATGCCGGAGTTCATACTTCGGCTAGTACTATACCATGCCGGAGTTCATACTTCGGCTAGTACTATACCATGCCGGAGTTCATACTTCGGTAGGTACTAGTACTATATACTTTGCCGGAGTATACTATGGTTTATTCTATACATTGCTGAAGTCCATGCTTCGCTTGGTATTATACTTTGCTGGAGTCCGTACTTCGGTTTGGTACTACATTAATATTTTGCCGAAGTCCATACTTCGGTAGGTACTATACCATGCCGGAGTTCATACTTCGGTTAGTACTATACCATGCCGGAGTTCATACTTCGGTTAGTACTATACCATGCCGGAGTTCATACTTCGGTAGGTACTATACCATGCCGGAGTTCATACTTCGGTTAGTACTATACCATGCCGGAGTTCATACTTCGGCTAGTACTATACCATGCCGGAGTTCATACTTCGGTTAGTACTATACCATGCCGGAGTTCATACTTCGGCTAGTACTATACCATGCCGGAGTTCATACTTTGGTTAGTACTATACCATGCCGGAGTTCATACTTCGGTTCGTACTATACCATGCCAGAGTTCATACTTCGGTAGGTACTATACCATGCCGGAGTTCATACTTCGGTTGGAACTATACCATGCCGGAGTTCATACTTCGGTAAAACTATACCATGCCGGAGTTCATACTTCGGTAGGTACTATACCATGCCGGAGTTCATACTTCGGTAGGTACTTTACCATGCCGGAGTTCATACTTCGGTAGGTACTATACCATGCCGGAGTTCATACTTCGGTAGGTACTATACCATGCCAGAGTTCATACTTCGGTAGGTACTATACCATGCCAGAGTTCATACTTCGGTAGGTACTATACCATGCCAGAGTTCATACTTCGGTTAGTACTATACCATGCCGGAGTTCATACTTTGGTTAGTACTATACCATGCCGGAGTTCATACTTCGGTTGGTACTATACCATGCCGGAGTTCATACTTCGGTAGGTACTATACCATGCCAGAGTTCATACTTCGGTAGGTACTATACCATGCCAGAGTTCATACTTCGGTAGGTACTATACCATGCCGGAGTTCATACTTCGGTTAGTACTATACCATGCCGGAGTTCATACTTTGGTTAGTACTATACCATGCCGGAGTTCATACTTCGGTTGGTACTATACCATGCCGGAGTTCATACTTCGGTAGGTACTATACCATGCCGGAGTTCATACTTCGGTAGGTACTATACCATGCCGGAGTTCATACTTCGGTAGGTACTATACCATGCCGGAGTTCATACTTCCGTTAGTATTATACCATGCCGGAGTTCATACTTCCGTTAGTACTATACCATGCCGGAGTTCATACTTCGGTTGGTACTATACCATGCCGGAGTTCATACTTCGGTTGGTACTATACCATGCCGGAGTTCATACTTCCGTTAGTACTATACCATGCCGGAGTTCATACTTCGGTTAGTACTATACCATGCCGGAGTTCATACTTCGGTTGGTACTATACCATGCCGGAGTTCATACTTCGGTAGGTACTATACCATGCCGGAGTTCATACTTCGGTAGGTACTATACCATGCCGGAGTTCATACTTCGGTAGGTACTATACCATGCCGGAGTTCATACTTCGGCTAGTACTATACCATGCCGGAGTTCATACTTCGGCTAGTACTATACCATGCCGGAGTTCATACTTCGGTAGGTACTAGTACTATATACTTTGCCGGAGTATACTATGGTTTATTCTATACATTGCTGAAGTCCATGCTTCGCTTGGTATTATACTTTGCTGGAGTCCGTACTTCGGTTTGGTACTACATTAATATTTTGCCGAAGTCCATACTTCAGTTGCTACTACACGTATATTTTGCCGGAGTCCGTACGTTGCCGGAGTCCGTATTTTGCAGGAGGGTTTAGAGACCAGCATTGAGAAACTATAAACTGTTTTACTAAAGTAGAAGTATTTGTGATTAAAGGCCACCTATAAATTAAGACGGCTATATAGCCTCCTTGACTGTTCACAATGCGAGGTGTATATTTGCCTCAATTACCGTACACCACGAGTCATCACGACTGAGACGGGGAAATAGTAACGTTCTAGTATTTAATGTTATATCGTAACTAGGTAATATTGTATGCGCTTGTGTTCGAATTTTAAAAATAATGTTACAAAAATTGTACCATTAGAATACCTACATAGGGAATCAAGTTCGATCATAGTTTGGTCCAGTACGCTTCTCTTGCCATCTGTCTTTACAATCAAAGCATTTATTATCAAACAATTAAAGTTTTGTATTTCACCGTAAAGCAAAAATGCGAAATAGTTTACAGATTTAAATAACAAACAAAAGCTCTTTTCATGATGGTAATATTACGCTTTTCTTGTTCATTTTCTTCAAACTATTGATTTTCACTAACAGTTTCATACCTACGTTTAATTCATACATTGTAATATATGCATAAGGACACAGGAAGAAAATGTTAAATTTGTCCGACAAAAGATTATGAATTTATGATGTATGATTATTGTAGTATTTAATCAATTAAATTTGATGCATGGAGTTAGGGGTTACCAGGGAAAGTGAGACAGTAATAATTTTCTTGTTTCAAATTTCGATTTCAATCAATTTCTGCCAAGTATAATGAACATGGCCGTGTTCGGGCCCTGCGGTCAGGCCGAAACTGAAGGTATGTTCGAGAAAGACACGATTACTCAAGGACCTCAGTCAGCTCTGCGGTAAATGGGTACCAGTCACGAAAACAGCTGCCTCTTTTATTCTCTGATAATTCTCCCATAAGCTAGCGGCTTGTTCCATCACGTGTTATTTTCCGCTAGGCATGCTAGCGTAACCAGTACAATTTTAGCATCAAGTAATAACAAATAGTTTCTTTTCGTAAAAGTTAATTAATCGTTTTAAATGATAACAACTCTTAGGCATATTCATTGTCTAATTAGAGGAGTGGTTATTATTCATTAATCATCTTTGCTTCTTTTTATCTAATTTTCCAGTCCTTCATTATTTCTTTTCTTTTGTTTCTCTAACTTCTATACTGGTATTAAAAACAATACCTATATTCGGACACATGTAACTGACTTAGAATGTGAGGTAGAATACAGTCTAACCCGTCTTAAGCAGCGAACCATAGAATGCATCAAAACTTGACGCTTGAGGGAGCACATGTTTAAGTATAAAAATGTCTGACTGAGATACAGTGTTGGCTGTTCAAGTCAGGTAGCTGCTTAATTGAGGCGGTCACCATTTAGAAAGGTCCAACTGCTTCTAAGTAATTAGGGTTTTTGAGACGTATTAATTGTTGTGACAAGACTACTTGGGTACTGAAAACCTAACTATAAATTCTCGTTGTCCTTACGGATGAATGATTTGAAAATTGCGTTTTGTAAATGGGCTCTTTTTTCTCTTTCAGTTCAATCAAACATACAGATCTAATTAAACAGAACAGATTTGTTTGACAGTTTATATAATATAATGCACCTATACCATTTTATCTGTGTTTTCCAATTGTTAACAACTGAATGTGCGTGCATATAAATAGGAATTAAATATAAGAGAAATACGAAGCTAGCTTTATCATTGTCTTCATTCACTTTTCCTAATAATTCCTTACGATTTAATGGGTATGACTACCTAGACTGGTCACATGGAGTAAGTTTAATTAAAACAAAGCACACAGATTGATTGCTAAATTCTGGAATTTAATTTAGCGACTTCATTAAAACCTTTACGTCCCGACTATGCGAACTGCGTGTCTTGTATCGGAGCGTGGACTAAATGAATCTCAACCAGATATTTTTCAAGAATGTGAAATTGGGAATGTAAGTTGTAACAAAGACTTTAAAATGATTGAAAACATGGGCAATGAAAAAGATGGGATTAAAAAGAGAAAGTGTGATATTCTAAAGATAGACGGTGATGAAACTGTAACTAAAAGGAACAGCGGTTTTGGTGATAGCTTTGATGAATTTACGGATTACGGGTTCGATGACGGATATGACAGAAGCAGGGGCAGACCAAGGATGCAACATCCAACTAAAGTGTACGGAGAGATAACCAGGTATTGTTGCTGTTGTTCATTTACTGTAGTTGTTGCTGCTGTTGTTGTCCATGTTACTGTTTTGATTGACCAGTGAAATCAATATAATTACATGTATACACTTTAATTATAAGTCCAATTAATCATTTAAGTACTGGTCGATATTAAGGATTACAGTTAATTTGTTAACAGACAGACAAACATGCCAAATCAATTAATCCCCGTTCTTCGACAGTGTTCATGGACATTCAAAATTTGATCTAATACACCCATGTATTAGACTGAGACCAGGTTTTAGACCGACACCCTTGTATATCAGATGATGTTAGGATTTATATACCGTGAAAGCCAATCAACTCGGAATGTACAGTCACTGAGTTAGAATAACGCACAGTCTCGTGAAGTTTGAATCACCGTAGACCGCACTTGTAACTAAAACGCATGAAAACATGCACGAAATAAAAAGGAAACTATGTTAAATCAAGCTGATGAAACTAATAAAGTCATTTAAAATCAAAGTGCCCAAGACACTGAATTTGTTTGTTTATAAAAAAGTTGTCCTTCGACTTGCTCTTTAGGCTGTTTCATTCAGTAATATTCAGTGATGAAGACATGATACCAGTTGTTAAAGAAGATGACGAACAGGAGGCAACAGTTAGAGATACAAATCTTTAGGTCCCAAGATTAACTGTCCGTTTCAACCGTATTTCAATTATCTTATTTACTGGCGGGTAGTTGTACTAGAACCCTATCCTTCTTGTGAATAAAGTAATAAGAACTAAATTCACAAATAACAAAACTTGTAAAAAGGCGTAATAATTTGTACAATTTCACTAAGTATGATTATCTCTGACTTTATACCTATATAAATTATGTAACTTGTGAATATACTGTTGCCAAAATCTAATTTTCGTATTCATAAATTGAAACAGAAACTACGGAAAAACTTTTGCGACTTGGTTATGCAATTGTCATTTTGGACTCCAGAAAAACACATCCTGACCATCAAAAATTATGTTTAAGTGTCGAACCAGAGCATATTAAGAGATGATTATTCTTCTTTAACTCCAGTGATAATTTTATTTATAATTGAACATAATTAATTGTGAACATTGAATTATCATGCAAAATTAGTTTTAAAATTTCTTCAAATACATGTAAAATTCTATTGTTGAAAATCATCAGCTGATCGTATATGATATAACATACTTAAAATATCATTACGAAAAGCAACTAGAGCTGTCATTCAAGTTACGAATGACTCCAAAAAGCCCAACAATAGACGTCAACGTTGTATAGACGTTAGATCCCGACGTTGGATTAACGTTTGATTTTTGTTGGTTTGCAAACTGATTTGATGTCTACCCAACGTCAGGATATGACCATTCACGACGTATATCCGACCACTGTACAACAACAGTATGACCCAAATTCAACTTTTGCCGCATGATTTTTTCTCATAAATGCAACCAAACAAAATCATGAAAGATAAAGTTCGGTTTTTATCGCAGTAAACGTTCATAGCACAATAAATTATGATGCAAGCATGGGCGAAGAATTTTGAAATAATACTGTCTATAACAAGAGTGCCAAACTGTCACAACATTCCAGTTACCAAAACACACAGATAAAGCCCGAAAAACAACTCAATTTTATTGTTTCTGAAGATAAAAATTAACGTATGGCCATGTGGTTTATAATGAAGGATCATAATTTGGGATTTTCATGCTAACTTATGTGCCGGAGCTACTTTCAGGTTTGGTACTAAGAGAGTAGATATCTGAAAACTGTTGATAGGTTTGTTTGGTAAACAAATACCAAAACAAATAAGAAAGAAATATCCCAGACAGAGTAACAGGCATCATATAACGTATACTGTATATACTGTATAGACTGTAGGTCGTGTGTTACGAAGGAAGATCTCTTAATTACCGGCGATATTGACCGAACGTTATTTGTCTATGTCTATGTCTATATTTTAGGCCTGTACTGCTCACAATGTTTAACGATTATAACTAGCAGAACTAGCAGGCACCTTTCTGGGACAGTTGTTGAAATATCATTGTGTGCATGATTATGATGGATAAAAGATTAATAAAACCTACAAAGATTGTTTTAAAAACAAGGTTCTAAGTTAAAAGTTGAAGTTGGGAGGGGGCGAGGGAAAGGGGGCAGCTGCTCAGAAAAGATGTTTATGCTAGGGATCGAATGTACAAGTGGAAAGGGAGACTTTATTCCACAAACGGACACTAAGAAATTATTATTTTTCTTAAAGTTATATAAGGACCCATGCAGTTTTATGTTATATATTAGTGGACCAGTTGGGTCCTACATATACGAGGTTGCTTCAAAAAGTAATGTTACTTATGGCTTTCCATAGTGAAAATGCGCGTTCTAGTTCAATAATTCTATTCAGCCGAGTAGGCCAATTTAATAGCTTCATAAGCACGAAAACCTCAGGCAAAACGGTGAACATTTGACAAAGTAATCCATTTTATCTTCTTTCGGTCTACCGGGTACTTCAGTGGTAAAATATGAAAGTTAAGATCCGGGGAAAATAAAATCATATTTTGTTAGCTTGGTTCTTAGATAAATGTAAAAAGACAAAACAAAGCCGGAAAAAGCATAATCCCGACATCGAGCTCCTATGGTCGTATAAGCAGTTTCTCTTCCCTTTTAATTGGAAATTTAGATTACGTGTAAATATAGCACAGTTATATAATCAATATATCGATATATTTATTATTACAATATATAGCATTATTTAAAGTACTAGTTAGACTTTATAGTAACACGTTTAGAACTACCAGGAATACTCTATAGCAGGTTCCTGGAATTACCGATTCTAAAGACTTCGAGATTATACCACCGGGGACAAACATGTACAGTCCGTGGTCAAAAGTAATTCCACAACGTCAAAATTTACTACATGTATAAATGTAAAAATAAAATGTATATAAAACCAGCATTTTGTAAAAGTGCATGTTTCTTGAATTCATTTTTAAGTGCTATCTTAATCAAATGTGTTATTCTCGCAGTAGTTGTAAGTGTTTAATTTTGAAGGATTTCATTATCTAAACATGTATTTGTAAATTTGAAAGTCAGTCTCCCTTTATGTCCATAGTAAATTTTGACGTCAGATATTTCAAGTTGTCTTTTTTATGATAGGCTATGTTTTAAATCTACAACAGGCAAAGTTTTAAATAAAATATCTGAAGAAACTTTTTTTTCTATTTTCACCCGTGTAAAACACCATGGCAATAATCCTTTACAATTTTTTTTTAAATTTATGTCGTTTTATGAAATATCTAGTAAATTTTGACGTTGTGGAAACACTTTTGACCCCAGACCCCAGGACTAGAATCTATTGTTTGTTTATTCATCTGGGTAAATTTTCATCCGTTGGCTTTTTTATTTTTCTGTAGGTCCTACTTCAAAAATTACGGCCCCTGTACAAGTATTTTTTTTATTGTCTTTTAGGCCGTGGACGCCAGTTTTTGCCCTGCTCGAACACAAGTATATCGACAAAAAGGTACGGATAAGTTTACTAATGGGATGTAACTGCTGTCAGGTAATATGGTAAAAACAGGTCAAAGTACCTTCCCTTGCCTATTTGACTGTATCCAATACTTTTGGTCTATTTTTGACTGTGCATGGAAAAATTATTTTATGCCAGTCAAGTACCACGTGATGTAGTGATTATTGTCGTCAAGGAGATTGGACTCGATTTCCCGATCTGTTTATTGATCGCTAGGATAAACAATAGATTTTTAATTGTAAATCAGACATAACAATAATGGCGACAGACGCGATGACTTTCCAAAACCCTTTTGCTCATACTGCAGCAGGGGAGTTGGGGGCAAATCGGGACACCATGCTGCAAAATGAACTTCTCCTTCGGGTAAGTTGAAAGTGTTATAACATTTCGCGACTTTCTTATTGATATCCAACCACCATGACCACTGTTATATTCACTTAAGATGTTCATGTAATGTGCAATTTGCTTAATTTTGAGAGAAATATAGTTGATAATCTTCATGTACAAGTAGGACCTCATTTCATTCCCGTCTTTTGAGATGGTAGGTGGTCACAAGATCGAAAAGGTCGCGACGGATTTTCTCAATGCTAGCTCTTCTGTTTCCAAACACAAAAAAACTTTACACATTTAATGACTTTAACTTTTGAAAATACACACAGTAGGTCTGAAAGGAGTTAAACATTTATTCACTGCTAAAAACTGTATAATGAATTCCACAGGACAAAGGCCTTACAAAAGATTTACTTGCCAGAGATCATTCACAGGCTTTCGGTGCGTGACCTAGACCCAAAAATGGAATATATCAACTGGACTATAGAAATGGTATATATCTCTAATGATATATACCATTCTTGCTGTCCAGGTCACATACTGAAGAGATATTTATACCATTTTTTGGGTCCAAGTCACACACTGAAAGCCTGAGGGATCATTAAGGTCTTTGACACTTACAGTAGTATTCCTATGTCTCATTCAAGCTATACTGTCTATGGTCAACTGACAAAATAACAAGATCTAGTTGTGGAAGCCAGAACTAAGTGGACGGCTGCTAAATTCTTTGTCTAACATTATAAACTTCTACGCAGTTTGTTCAAAATTTTATATTAACTCTCTTTCAACTTATTCAAGTAATAGCAGCAGGTGCACATCAGTGTAGAATAAATGTTCTGGACAGTCCAAGTAAACAGTGAACTAATATTTGTTGTAAACTGTATATTAAGAACTTAAAATAACGATTAAATACAACAAACAAACAAAAACCTGGGCTCTGTAGCCTGTAATATTTACTAGCATGTACATTTAGATAAATGCCTGCTGAGGCTGAACAGTTGGATACATGCTGCAAATATCAAAATCACAGGGTCAGCATATCTATGATATCCCTAGCATAAACCACTGTATTTGCTAATTATCAGACAGCTTCATTGAACATCCTGCCATTGATGAAACTAATTTTGTAAAGATGATCTCTTTGCTTTGTTGGTAAGTTGTTAAAATGTACAAAATCCATGTTGAAAAATGATAGAAGATGACCTTTTCCATTATCTTTTGCATATAAATTAACAGTACAAACCAAGATTGTATGTTTATTTGAAAGAAAATATGAATGTTATGCAGTTGGTTAATTAATTAGCAAGCAACATCACTCCTTAACCAAGAATAGAGCTTAATTATTCCTCCCTCCAACACTGGCCACCTCCCAAAAAATATTTATAAGTCATGTAAACAGGTCAACCGTCATAATGTTAAAAATACAAATAAATGTAGGAGAAGGTGAAAAGTATCACTTGAATGTATTATGTTTTAGTGTCTGAAAGTTATAAATTATTTATATTCTGTAGACTGAACTCGGAAAACCAAAGAGAAGGGGCATACTTTTTCCGGCTGGAATTACATATGGTCGCCCTAATGCATTAAGAGATGGTGGATCTTCAGAAGGTACGTATTTTGTTCTTCTCTTCTTCAATACAAATATAAGACTTAATTTCTGTAGCCATCAAAACTAGTTTAAAAGTTTCAATTTTATTAGCAAAATTAAGCAATTTGGCATATCATTGCCTTTAATTTGTTTGCCATTTGCCTCGTTTTACTAAGGCTATCATGGTTCTCTTAAATTTTGATTGAATTACTTTTTACTGTGTAGTAGCATCATAATAATTTTTTCAGGTATTGTGTTTTAAATGTTTCAGCGCTGCAGGGTTGGCCAACTCTGTCTTCAACAACCTTGCCCTTTAAACGGAAGGAAAAACAGGCCCAAAGGGATTTTATGGCCTTGAACAGGGCGGCTGTGACAGCAGGTGAGATTTTTTCAAAAGGATTTCCATATAGTCATTATAATGCATTTTGTTGGATTTTTTTCATGTTCAGCTTCATTCAGCTGGTATTTCCGGAAATTTATACATGATCTAACAATAACTACTGATTCACATAACATGCATGGTAATACTGTCACCATATTGTGTTCTGTTATTTGCTAAATTAGCTTGTATGATTTTTTATTGCTTTTGTTCATTTTAGGTGACAATATTGAACAAACTTTTTGTGAGAATATTTTCAATCCAATTTTGCAAAGTATTATAATAACTTATATTTGTAGCAAACAAAAAACAAGGTGCGTGATCTTCGTCAAAACAGGTCATGCACAACCCTTTTTTAAGTTTTTTCTGAAAATGTGTTGAACTTTGACACAGTCTTATCATTTTAATTTATTCATGAATTATAAAAATTGTGTATTTAAAAAAAAATCACTCTTGCCAATTTTAAGGTCTGGTTACTGCCAACGATCAGTATGAGTTTAGAGCGACACACGATGTACGTCGTAAGACACAAAGTGAAGACAGTCAGAGAAACAGAATGCGTAGGCTACCACCTAGCATGGTGTATGGTATCTCAACAAGGTGTGGATATACTGTAAACTGAGTAATTTTTGTGTGAAAAAAAAAATCATAATTTGTAAGCAGACAGACTTATTCGCGATGCTATAATAAAAGTTTTGTTGGACCATGTCGTGTATGTTTACTTAGCGGGTATTTATCCCAGTCTGTCACGGTCTAATATTTGAGACGACTCACTTTTTTAACTAGCAGTGTCACAGATATTTTATTAATTTCTAATAAGGTGCATAATCAATGACATTAATAATAATGGAATTGCTTGTTATTGATATACAGTTTTAGACACAGGTTTAGAGCCACATTATTTAAATTTTAAGTGGTCAGATTGTCCCTCACCTTAGCCAGTAAATTTTGTATTGGGCCAGTGAAAATTATCTTTAACAGGCCAGTGGAATTGTATGTGCAATATAATATGATATCAATCAGTAATTTGCATCTGTTGAATCAGTGAATTTCAAAATTAAAGCCATGCTGGCTACCCTCATTTTGCTGAAAAAAGTAGGGATGAAAATCTGTACAACCTATGCATTTCCCAGTATATCAATTACAAAGATGTCACTTGTATTTTTCCCTGCATTTAAACAATTTTGGTACCTAAATACTGTTACAGCCTGAAAATAGAATGAATCAGATTTGGAAATAAAAATGATAAAATAGACCATAAAGATATTCCAAAGTAGACTATCATAAATTATGTTTCAGACCATCTACCCCAATTTTTGATCTGCTAGAACACAAATACCAGGACAAATGGTTACAGGAAAGGCGGAAGCTAGAACTAGCGAAGAGACAAGAAGAAAACAAGGTATTTAGGAAACATTCTTTATTATTATGACATTTAATTGCATTTTTGATACTGAATGGAGTTAAATGCATGCACTGTTTTAATAAAGGCGCTGGTATATATTAAATGTAAGTCAACATAAAAGCAAATCTGAGCTAAAAGTTCAAAATATTTTTAAAGTTTCTCAAATTTTATCGAAGACGAAGAATTTTTCCCATTCTCACTCTTTAAAACGTGCAGTCAAACTTGTGGACAAAAACCACTTACCACAACAAGGTGAAGTGGTCTTTATTGACAGGTGGTCTTAACTCACATGTGTTTCTACAATAGCTCAGTAATGCATGTTTTTTACCGTACTGGTCTTTATTTACAAGTTTATATTTCCTTTAAATTGAAAATCTCAGCAAAATTGTCAATGTGATGAGGCAATTCTTAAATGAAGTAACTGTATTTAGTTTTAATATATACCACTGCCTCTTTTTAATGTCTACAAATCACTTGATTTTCATCATGATTGCCAAATAACGGAATGCAGCATCGTAATGAATCTTATGTCTCGAAACTTTCTTGTCTGAGTTTGTGCTTTGAATTTAAACTTTTAATGAATTAACGAAATCGTCCTTTGTAATAGTTTTTTAATATGTCTGGTGGTTTCCTATAATACTATTAACCAAAGCTGTGTGTTGTCAAATGCAATGCATAAAATTTCTTAATTTCAATAATTTATTTCCAATGATCGGTCAACAAGTTTATATACTTTGAGTCTATTTGGCTGATACTTGTGACCTGTCAGTCTGCTTGCGGCAAGAGAGATTTTATTGACAGGTGCATATCATGATTTGCACTGTTCATATTCAGTCAATAAATTTTAATCAAACACCCCTTAAAATCAATAAATGGAACTATTCAAATTGAATGGTGAACAAGTCTATTTTAAATTTTAGAGGTGTAATCAGGTAAAGTTTTTAAAAAAATAGTGTAAAGATGCCATTCTTAATACATTGAAGCACACCCATGGACGTCTGAGAAAGTTTCAAGAATAGAGTGTTATTGTACCATCTTCTTTAAAGATTTAAGTGACACAAATTTTTTATGTCAGAAGGTTGCACTTGAGACGTTCTTTTATCATATATTAAGACATTACTGAAATCCGTTGTAGTTCATTGGGGTCATATTACATGATTTAAATTAGATATTATGTATAGTTTTGCTAATTAAGTCGTTAAATCAGTCAGTATCCGTAAATTACAAGAATATCTTGTGTGTAACATAATACTGTGTGTAACAGGTATATTTCAAATGTTATGATCTCCAAATTGAATATTATGCATGTCATTTTAGTGTTGTTTTAAAAAATGCATTTTCGTGGAAATTTTTTATGCAGTGTTTCACTTAGCTTACCCATGTTTTGGCATAATTGTCTAACAGCGCCATCCAAAGATAAATGTCTTTCCAGATGAAAATGTTTTGCTAAACCAGGTTTTTGAAGGTTGACAGCGAAACTGTTGTAATTGGACCTTTATTTCATATAAATTAATGCAGTTTTGTGGTCTACCCTTGCTTTGTGTGTGCAATGATGTCTCAGATAGGCCTAAAATGCATTGTGGTAAATTATTTTCAAAAGTACTAAAATGTAGTGATAAAGTACTGTTGTGAGAAATTTCAGAAAAAATTAGATTGTAGATAAAGAAAAAATTCGACATTGAATTTTTGGCATTTTTGTTAAGGTTGTGGGTTAATTCTGCACCTCGGCTTCCACCACCCCTTTCTTAGAAAGGCAAAATTAATAAATCAGGACACCTCAAATCTAAAGTCATATCAGCTTGTAGTGTGTTTGTTTAAACACTTCCAAGCTACGAAAAACTGGATTTTGTGCTGTTACAGCAATATTTAAATACAGTCATGTGAAAGTTAGCTCTGCCCATTCAGCCGTATAAAAAATTATATGATGTACAATTATGGTATGATTTTGGTGAAACACTGCAATATGCACACATACTGATAGTCCAAGAAGTTGTGATATATATGTTTGCACACTGTTTGATATTTAGATGGGCCGAAGCACACATTCTGCTGGAGTAATCAGTTCAGTAGTGAGTTACACCAAGTCTGTTATACTTGAAAACCAAACACAGTGTAGTGAAATCTGTGGTACTTTGTGGTGACTTTTGCTTCAGTTTTTACAGCTTGAAAGTATGGAGAATAGAACCTGATGGAATATAATAGCATGAACTTGTTTGTGTGTGGGGGGCAGGTGGGGGGGGGGGGTTTGCATAGGGTTGCTAAATTGAATTTTTCTACATAGGGTTGCTAAATTGAATTTTACCACATAGGGTTGCAAAATTGAATTTAACCACATAGGGTTGCTAAATTGAATTTAACCACATAGAGTTGCTAAATTGAATTTTACCACATAGGGTTGCTAAATTGCTAAGTTGAATAAGGCATAGGAAAAACAAAATTAATAAAATGTTTATTTCAATGATTCTCTGAATCTCCATGCTTTTAAACTGTTCACAGTGTTTCAGGGTGCTTTAAAGATATTAAAGGTGGAAGTGATAACAGAAGTCCCTTTGAAATAATATATAAAAAGGCTTTAATTTAAAGCCCATTGACCCCTATCAAAATCAAACAAAAATGATTAGTTATTCACTTAGAGCTATCAGCAAAATCATTGGCTTATACTTAAGTTTAACTCCTACCCTGCAAGCGGCAATTCTGTCTTTTTGTAACCAGTGCAGATCATGATCAGCTTTCACAATCTTTGTAGTGAGTGATATTATGATTTGCACTGTTTGCTATTCAGGCAGCAAATCTTCAATGAGTAAATGGTATTGTCCAACTTGAAAAGTTGACATGTCCATTTTAGTAACTTATCAGGGTCAGAGTTAAACGTGAGCTTTGGATGCTGAGCCAGGAAGGTGCCAAATTTAATTGCTTCAATTTGCATGATGAAATACTTTTTTTGACTATTCTTGGTTGTTGTTGTTCTTTTTGATTATTTTTATTGGGCAGATCTTACACAGAAAGAAACTGGAAATTATGAAATGTAGAAATTAATATTTATAATTATTGGAATGATATTTTGGTGTTTTTTTTTTTTTTCATTAAGAAAAACAGAAACTTTATACTGAATGAGAATGTATGAATTGATTATACATACTATAAGCTAGTCATTTCAGCAAAATTTAATAGTTTTATACCACCTTAACCTAAAAATGCACTTGACTAATAGTTCAAAATTAAATTCACGTTACATCTATATGTACATGTATATGCTTTTGTTTATTATGAGCTAGGCTGTGTAAAAACTAACATCTATTTATAGTTATACAACACTGCTGTAAATGATAATGAAATTCAGTGTTATAGGAAAAACAAAAAGTATGGGTTCTGAGAAGACTTTATGGATGAACAGTTTATATTGGTTTTCATTGGTAATAATTTTGTTCTATGAAAAATATAAGCTCAATGTGGGAGTGACTGGCAACTGGAAACTTTCTATTTTCTTTCGATCAAAATGTAGATGAACAGACTTTTTATGTTTTGTGGGATTGAGCTGCATTTGTCATCCAATAAAAAGGCCATATTTCTACTGGTGTATCAATAGCACAATGTCATGCTGTTTCTGAGATAATGAAGACTTAAGTTCTATGAACAGATTTTAAGACAGTAAATTACAGTACTGAGGTTTATAAGTCGTTCTGTGGAATTTAGAGGAAATGAAAAAAGAGAGATACAGCGACCAATAAAACTGCCTACTAAGTATGATATGGCAGCATTTTTCCATTCTATAGATGTATCCGGCTTGTATGTTTCTCCCAGTGAAGATATTTATCGTGTGTGCAATTTTTTTCTTTCCACCCTTGTGTTTTCATGAGTTGAAATTCCTAGTCGGACTGGTTTAAAATCAATTCCAAATATTAATGTATTCATACTCTTTTTTTTTGGCCAAAATGTTGCTTTTTGTACAGCCAAGCTCGTAAAGGTATACAGGCTCTTCACATCACAAAAAATCACTTAATAACATCTTTTAATCAATTGTACCTGAAACCTAAAATTGTAAAATTCATGTTGTAATTTTATTCATAGCTTTTTAGGAGATTGTTATGTTTATTCATTGATGGGGTTAGTAACAGTCACATGAAGTTAGGACTCTCCCACCCTCATGATATGCTTGTAAGTCAGTCCAGGATGTCTATTTTGTTAACATTGTTTCCTTGTTCTTTTGTATTATGTTAACATTGAGTTTACATAGTGATAGTAAATTTGCAGGGGTGGATCTTGGGGTCAGGGGATCCAAAGTTCCCGTGGCCGTGGGATGGGGTCACCCTAATCGCCTTTTAGCTTACTGTAAAACAACAATTAATCAAAACCTAAACAAACATAAAGGGACTGTAGCTCAAGGGTCAAATTCAGTCTATAGTACGTTTTAATTGAATTTCTCAGAGAAATGCAACTGGTGCTTTTTAAACTAAAACTAAACCCTCCTGGCGGCAACGGATTCTTTCTTTGCGACCAGTGCAGATCATGATCAGTCTGGTACATTTTGTAGTCTAATCATGATCTGCACTGTTTGTTTATGATTCAATCGGTAAATTTTCTCAGGAAACCCCTTTGGAGCAATAATGTAGCTGTCTGAATTGAAAGATCTGCTTGCTAATTTTAACCGTATTTAGTCGCTGATAAGTCCTTACTGGTACATGTATGTTATAATTTATAGTAGGGTAGGTAATGGTGATGAATCCACTGCATAAGATTAAAGATGGTTTCTTCAAAAAACATTTTATCCTAGCATGTAGCTAATTCTATAGTGTCCTGAAATCTTTTTCAGGAAGCTACAGTACAATGTTAGGGGACAAAATTAAATGAATACAATAGTATAACTGTTATAAATGACAATAACAAAATGGTAGAAGTTGACATATCAATATTAATTATAGAAACACAAACCATGTGTGTGTTTTTTCTTCCATTTTTTATACCCCCGAAACAAAGTTTAGGGGGGTATATAGGAGTCACCCGGTGGTTGGTCGGTCGGTCGATTGGGCAGTCGGTCAGGTGGTCTGTTGCATTTTCCTTGTCCGGAGCATAACTTGAAAACTACTAGTTGGAATTCAATACAACTTCATACAATGGTCAAGCACATTGAGAGGAAGTGCAGTGTACAAGAACCTTAACTCTATCTTAACTAAATACATGTTCAGAGTTATTGCCCTTTGTTACTTTTCCTTGTCCGGAGCATAACTTGAAAACTACTAGTTGGAATTCAATACAACTTCATACAATGGTCGAGCACAATGAGAGGAAGTGCAGTGTACAAGAACCATAACTCTATCTTGAGTAATTACAGAGTTATTGCCCTTTGTTACTTTTCCTTGTCCGGAGCATAACTTGAAAACTACCAGTTGGAATTCAATACAACTTCATACAATGGTCGAGCACAATGAGAGGAAGTGCCGTGCACAGGAACCATAACTCTATCTTGACTAATTACAGAGTTATTGCCCTTTGTTACTTTTCATTGTCCGGAGCATAACTTCATACAATGGTCAAGTACATTGAGAGGAAGTGCTGTGCACAAGAACCATAACTCTATCTGTACTCATTTTGGAGTTATTGCCCTTTGTCACTTTTCCCTATTTGGAGCATACTACTGAAAACTACTGGTTTGAATTCAATACAACTTCATACAATGGTCCAGCACAATGAGAGGAAGTGCAGTGTACAAGAACCATAACTCTATCCAAATTACAAAATTATTGCCAAGAACATTATCTCTATTTTAGTTTTTTTGCAAGGTTTTCTGTTACTACGAACTTCCTCAGTTTATAAAGCAGTCTTTCGGGGGTATTAATCACATTTAGTGATAGGTCTAGATTAAACTGTTTTACGCGACTGTTTCTTCAATTCTTGTTATGTAATGTTTTTTTGTAGTATTCACTAAGAGGGATGGTTATTTGCCTAATTTAAATAAATTAATGTATTTCTACGTATTTTTTATGCTTGTTTGGTCTGTAGCTGAAACAGGTTGGTCAGAATTGCTATCATTTTTTAAATCTGTTGTAGTGCCCTAAATGTAGTAAAATTTGGTTGTTGGTTTATTTGTTTTTATTTCATTGTTTATTTGATGCATTTTACTCATATGCACAATATTTAAAAACAGCACGGATGAGTTTATGTCAACATAATATCTAAATATAGTAAGAAGAATCTTACGAAAGAATCGTATGAAATAAGAACATCAATTTTGATGGTAAGAGTAATTTAATGGAACGGGCCCTGAATATTCTTAGCAGTTCAGTTATAATGTTGACATTAAATGAAATGTAACAGCACTCAGGTGAGCACGTGCTGCATTTTCTTAGATTAACGAAATAAAAGTTATCTTTTTGTACAGCACATTTTATAGAGTAGCAACTTTTATGTTATTTTACTTTTTTAATTTACTGCAATCTGATCTTATTTATTGTTTCATTGTTTTATCTCTGACATCTACTAATTCATGTTTTGTTGCCAGTTATATTTAGATTAAAAGATTATTCAAATAGGCAATTTATAATTTGGCTGTTCTCTCGGTTTTTAAATTATAATCTATGAGTTGAACATTGATGTGCTCGCCAAGCTTCAGTTGGTTAACACTAATATCTACAGCTCAATTGCGGAAGTTTTCCAACTTTTAAATATTTATTTTCTTAACAGACACATCGACATAACTTGAAGATTGAGTCTTTTATCTCATAAGGGAGAAAGACCCAGCATTTTTCATTGTTTGGTGGTTAGAGTCACTGACTTGATTCGATGAAGCATGATTATGTTCAAGTCTTACTACCGACCATGTCATCTGTATGAGAAAGTTGGCAGTTTCTTACAAAAGGATCCATTATAGTGGCTGCAGTAACTCAAGTGCTTTCCGGTACTATGATTGAGGATATCAGTTACTGCCTGTCTGTAAAAATGAAATGCACTGTTGTAAAGGACTTTAAATAAACCCTCAGAAGCAAAAAAAAAATTATTTATGATAGCAATTCTTATGATTTCAAAGTTGTTTATAAATTTCAAATGAATTGAACCATTGTCTCTTTGTTCTTGTATTGATTTATTCCTTATGTTCTTATATTGGTAGCCCACTTCATTAATTTTACAATGATCAGCAGCTGCTGCAGTTTTGAAGAAATTGAAAAATTAAACATTAAAAAAGAATAATGCCAGAAGCAATTAAATTAGTGTGCATAATATTGTTTACTTTTGAGCTGACAAAATTGAATATGAATTATGTGAGATCAATGCTAGGCTTGAGTAATAAGGCTGACTCAATATTTTACATGTCTGGTGCCAAGCATTATTATAGCTAATCTCACCACACTACGTTTTGACTTTGCTACAGCCATATTTCAGAAAAATTGCAGTTTTGAGTGTGTGTATGTGTTAATGCCTGCTTCTCTTATTGACTGAGATAAATTAGTTTTTCTTTCTTAAATAAATACTCCTTTAATATAAATGTCATGCAGCTGTGTATTATATTAACTCATCAATTTACTTACCCACAGGGGGAGGGGTAGTGTATTTCCCTTTCCGGACCTTGATAAACATTCAAGCGCCAATACTCTGATTGCAGTCTTAGGGGGAGAAATCTTGTTTTTTCTTTTTATCCTATTTTACATTTTGTACTCCCCAAAAAAATTTTTTCACAAGCAAAGTGATCATAGGGTAACTTGGTACATGTAGTACTCTTTTCATTTCTGTGCTCAAAGATCTCAAATTTTGAACTCCACATGTTTTCTCCTACAAATCAATTATTGTATGTCCAATATTTACAGAAACTTTCTTGACTGTTTTAACTTTCACTAACTTCACACCTGTCACCATCCTCCTTATTCTAGTGGTGACAGACATTGACTCTTAATCGCTAACTTAACCTCTCACTGATTGTGGGTCATGAGTTCGAGCCGCGCTTCCGACCCAACTCTTTATGTGAGAAAGTCGGCAGTTTCTTATGAAAGATGGTCATATTTAGCACTGGTTCTTCCAAGGAACAGGCCGTAAACTGCCTGCCTGTAAATACCTGAAGAACTGTTGAAACAGGCGTTAAACGTAACGAAAAAATCGTGATATCGTAGAATGGATCTCAGTCATAGTGAATAGCTGATATAATAATCTTAACTACATACTTAAGTGTTCTTAAAGCCATATTTTATATCTTGCCAAATATACCGGTTTTCATTACAGTACTTTACATGTTGTTTACATTTGAATTTAGTCATAAAAATTTATATGGAGTCTCTCTTTATTTGACTGTTTGCCTTTATCAGTATTTAAACATCCATATAATGTTAAAATCTGTGTAAATATACAGCATTTAAGGTTTTGACATCTACGTACAGTAATCATTGTAAATGTTAAACACATTGTTACAGTAGTACTTTTATTTAGTACATACTTAATTTTATCCAGTTTTCCTCTTAAAGTTGATATTTCATTTTTTTAAAAACAGATTTTTGGTTTCCTATTTTAATGTCTTACTTTATATTTACCTAAATTTTGTTCTGTTTTATATTCTCCAGTTTTAGATGAGTTTATCATGTGCTTCAGTGTTTCTTTAAAAAACAAAAAACAAAATCTTTGAAAATATCTTCAGCAACAAAATAATTAAGAAATGAATAATACATTATATTGGGCTTGGTTGCCCCGATTTGAGAAAAAAACATCAGCTCAAAATTTTGGTACCTTTTTCAGATTTAAGTTGAAGGGCTAGTGCCTATTTATTTGATTATGTGCTATTTTTTCATCCCTTTTTTTCAGTTGATTTTTTTGCTAGAAAGCATTTAGACAAAACAGCCATACATTCTGTCAGATAAAAAGAATTAAGAATTATGACTGTTTTGAATTGAGACTTTGTTTTAACCTTCCCGGCTCATGGCAGTGACCAATACAGATCACAATCCACTTTTACATCGGTGCAGTCTAATCATGATCTGCATTGTTTGATACTCAGTCAGTAGGGGCATCAGTAGGTCACCCCTTTGAACAATTAATGGTACTGTCCAAGTTGAAAGATGGACAAGTTCATTTTAGCATTTAGGGAAAAAATTTAGGTTAAGACTAAATAAATGTCTTGGTGATTTTTTCAGCAAAGAAAAAAGCTTATTGAACTTCGGGTAAATTCTGCATGTTCTAAAAATAGAATATTACGTAATCTTTCCAAATATAGATTTTAATTACAGAATGGAATATATCATTATATATATCGTAAGCATACTGAATTGCAAAAAAAAGCTTAAAATGTATAGTAGATCTTCAAATCATCCCAGCATGATACGTCTTTTTTTTGTCCTTTCTTTTTTATGTAGCCAATTTTGCTTGTGCATTTTTTATACTTTGAAAAATACTATGATGCGTCATTATGTTAACTGCTGTTTTGACCATTGCTGTTGTTCTTTTTTCAAAATGCGTTTTCTTGGAATTTTGTAATCATTATGGCAGACTGATTGATCAGCTACTTTCTTCTTTCAAGAATATCAACGGTTTTACAAATTGATTGTTTTACCCAGAAATCTTTTAATCTAATTAATTACTGCATGCAAAATTACCTCAAGTATATTACAAGAGCTGACAATAAAACTGCCCTATCTACTTCTACCCTTTTCTTTTGATACACAGTTTTGCAAAAAGCCTTCACTTTAATTTGTTTTCTTTTTTTCGCCTTACATCATAACATCATTCTAAACTATTTTTAAGTATTCCTTTTTGGTAAAGATTTTCTTTTCTTGATAATTTCTGATTTTAAATGAAATTGATATTTTGTTTAAAATTATAATAAAAATTTCTAACGCAGTAAACTCAGTTAGTTATAACTTTTTACAGTTTCTCTGATGTTACAATGTGAACTAAATCTGCATGTGAATTAAAGCTGTACATAGACATTATAAATTACATACAAATTTAAAATTCAATTTTTAAAATTTTTACGAACATTTTACTATTAAATTATGATACATTATTATAATACATGAAATGTGTTCCTGTTGTAATACATGGTAGATTAAAATTGCTAAAAGTTTGTTTTTATTTTTCTAGCAAAAAAGATCTCCAGGCCAAGTGTATGAAACCCGCGCATCTTTGTTAAGGACCTATCAGAATCCAGTTGACGCTGACACTCTTTGGCAGATGCCAAAATTTACAAAAGAAGTAAGTGTGTTGTGAAACTACTGACATCTGTTGTGAAGAGAATAAAGGGAGCAGGGATGGGGCCACCGATGGTGACTGGCATGACTGCAGCCCATAGGGATTGATTCTCGATTTTCTAGGCATAACTTGGAGCTGTTGGGATCACCCCTCACTTAATATTCTGTCTCTTGGTCTGTCCTGACCAGCCTGTCTGTCAAACATGTTTTAAGTTTATGACAAGTTATAAAGACTCTCCTCATAATCAAAATGATATCCTTTTAAAATTGTTTATGATCTAATAAACAATGGCTTATTGTTTTGGTGCTCAGTTATAAACCATGAAGGCCTTCTATTGTAAAGTTTTCAGTAGTTTACAAAAAAAAAACTTTTATCAAATTCAATATGCAGGAGTGTGTAGAATGAAGGAATGTAAATGATCAATTGCATCTAAGTTTACATCATTGAATGGTTTGTTTTTATTTCATAAAATGATTTAATGATTAAAATTTATCAATTGCTTCATTGAAATTTGTATTCATTTCAAATGTACTCGGAAAGTGTGACCTGAGAATGATGAATTAAAGTATTTATTTTTGGACTAAAGGGAAAAATGTCTTAAGTCTTACTTTACCTCATATAAATAAGAACTGTTTTGCCTTCAAACCATCATTTTGACTTAATGTTCAATTTCTTTTGACAATGTAAGTCTACTGTGTGTTTTTCAAGTGTATAAAAGTTTCATTTTGTATTGAATGATTTTGTTAAAGCTGTATTAAATAAGAATGACATCATTTTATGTCGGTAAAGTGGTAATTCAAGACCTACAAACAGTCTTTATGTGAAACAGCTTTTCATGCTGAGTTTGTTTGCTTTTAAAAGTAATTTGAGTGGTATTGGGTTCATTTCTTTACAATTCTTATTTTTCTTTTGCACTTAAAATGCACTTAATAAAACTTTTCGCTACATGAAAAACATTTGAAATATTTAATAATACACAAATTTAAAACTTAAACCCTGGTGCATGATCAGACATTTGCCAGAAGTGTTTCGGCATTTCGTGACCGAAGCATTTGGTGACCGAGGCATTTTCGTGACCGAGGCATTTTCGTGACCGAGGCATTTCGTGACCAAGGCATTTCATGACCCAAGGCATATCGGATCCATACAGTCTGATCATGATCTGCACTTCTCTTTTCAGCTACTCATTTTTTTAGTGATCACCTTCACAATAAATTATGTAATTTATAACACAGTTGACAATTAATTAAAACATCTAAAAATTACAAGTCCAATTTAGAAATTTAGCAGGGTAATAGTTAATGATATTTCCTTCTTTATTTTTCAGGCTCGTCCATCTTTACAGACCTTCAGATCAGCACAAGCACGAAGATCGGCCTACGATAATTTTGATTCAGACAAAATTTCAAGAAAGGGCAATTTAGGACATGGAACATATGAAGCTGCAAAGAACTAGGATATTTAGATTAGACATTTTTAGTTTAAATCAAAATTGTGATATAAAAATAATTAATTTTAAAAGTTCTCTTTCATTTTGTATCTTCCACCATTCATATATATAACAAATGAGTGTGTAGAAGTGATTCCAGTTGGAAAGACTTGCTAAGTAGGCAGTCTATACCCTTTAGCATGGAGGTATATGCATGTATGCAGTACAGCCATACTAGCTGTTTTGTTCTAAGATTTAAGAAGCTTATAATCATGTATTTATTATAAAGATGTGTTTTTATAGCACCATACTTTTTTATACAAACAATACATTGCTGACATTTTCACAAATCTTAACCTGATCAAACCTATAATTGCCTGTGTTGATTTTGACTTACACAGTTTTCTATTGAACACAAATGCATTATGTTATGACATATTTGAGTTCAAATATGACACTTTTTTTTTACCCATTATTTAAATGAAATGTTTAAGTTCAGATATAACGCATTTTACATTTTAACAGTATTTAGACAAAACATACCATTCAGAATTAGCAGTACAGTATTACACTCAACATTTTATCGTTTAAAACATTTAGTACAGTCAAACCTGACTTAAGCTGCCAGCCATAGGCTCCATCAATATTGTGACTCAAAAAGGTGGACACTTGTTACATGTGTATCTAACCTTAAGTATTTTTCAATAACTGGGTTAAAAGCATGGATTATTTTTAAGTTGCATTGAGGTCTTGCTCGCATTCTGTTCTACATGAAGACACATTATGTTGAATTCTAACAGAACAAGACAATATCGTGTTAAAATTGAAATGATAAATGCCTCCCATTAGTATTCAATCGTAAGATAAAATACAGTCAATTGTTTGGATGCGAAAATTTGAATATCTTGTGCTACTCACTTGTCAATTGGTTAATTAGGCATCTGAACGCCTGACTGTATTTTATTCAGTGATGAAAATACAGGGTAACATTAATTTGATTTCTTAATCAATATTTGTGGTGAAATGAGAAATCATGAATGTTGAATGAAAAGGAAAACAAAACCATCCTTGAAAATGATAACAGCCAATGATGTTCTTTTGGCTTTAGACCCGAGTTTGTATTACTACGACGTAAATCTGCTGTGTTGGAAACTGTTGATCGGGAGTAGTGTTATGATTATTTATATTAAATTTTGTGTTATAGTTCATGTAGGATAGTGTGACAGTGCATGAGTTAATAGATAATAAATCATGTGTGCATGAAAACACTTAATTACTTTATCCAATCAATTTAAACGATGATATTGGACGCTACTACTGCGTCCTTCTCATAGTGTTGTCAATGAGCTGTACGCTGTGTAACATTCATGTTTGGACTTTTTGCCATATATGTACATAATTATCATTTTTGTGTGTGTTTTGTAGTGTGGACCCACCTGTGTAAAGCAATAATAATATGTCCCCTCACATGTAATTTACATGTATATATTAGTATTACATGTACATTGTATGTCATTTTTTTCCCATTTTTTTTTCTGTGATAAAAATTTACTTTTTTGTAAAAATTCTGTTACTAACTTGTGGTACAGATATTTTATGCGTAATGTAGATTCGCTGTAAATGGAAATAGAATTGCAGACTTTTTGTTTTCATAAAATAAAAAAATTGTTAAATTTTTTTAAATTTTAATTTAAAAAAATCAGATGTGTAGTTTACTTGAAATAATGTCAACATAATTATTGGGTTATATTTCTGCTTCATAATCCCTCATCAAAAGTTCAATTTAGTTAATGGTATTTTCTATAAATAAAAAAAACACAAAAAAACCTTTGAAACTATAGTTTATTTAGTTAGACTTATAAATAACTGTAAACTAAATGATACTTTCTATTATTTTTAATGCCAGACTTTCACATTTACAGAGAGAGCTAGAAATAAATTCTAAGCCTTGGAAATGTTAGATGGTTCGTTAGTTATGAATATTTTCTCAAACAACAAAACAAAATAGATTGATAGTTTACATAGTCGCTGGGTAAAAAGGTACATGTTTTACTAAGTGCTGTAGTTTCCAACAAACCATTCTAGTCCTTTGAATTTAGTATAGTTTGTAGAAAGGTTCTAAATATTTAGGCAAATAACCTTCATATGGACAAGACAGTAAAACCCAGATTTCATCACGTGTAATTCTACCTCTGAGTTTTCCATTTATTTTATTAAGTGTTTTTTGTATCTGAGTTTAAACTATAGTGTGTAAGCTTTGCTCATCTTTAGACATAAGTTGAAACAAACTATATTCAAAGTTTGTAACATATATAAAAGTTGATTGGAAAGTTTAAAAGATATGACAGACATTAAAAAAAAAAATTTTCAGGTAAAAATTTTACTCACTGTAAAAAGTGTCACAAGTAATGGACATAGCTGTCTCTAACAAACAGAGTAAGATATAAGGAAAAGAACTGAATAAAAGACAAAGAGTAAAAAATAAGAAAAAGAATTGAAAACAAGACACAGAGTAAAATATAAGGAAAAGAATTGAAAAAAGACAAGAAAGTAGGAAAAAGAAAAGACAGTAACAAAATGAAAAGAAAGTTGCAAATAATTTCTTAATATTGAGTTGTTTGAATATATAAATATTAGGCATGAAAAGAATAACCACTAAAAGGCACTATATATGAAAGATTTAGTAGGAAATTTCCTATATTTAATCATAATAAGATTGCATTACAAGGGAATGGCAGTAAAATCCCAATAAGATCAACTCGTTCTTTTCTTTCATTTTACATTTTTGGACACTTTTATATAAAGAATATTATTAGTTTAATCCACAATCAGAGTACAAAACCAGTTGAGTGTAAACAAAAAATGTTTTATATTTGCGGGCCAAGTTGTTTATTCCTCACATACTGCAGTATTATATAGACTCAAATTAGAATAGCAGTGTAGTTTGGTAGGGTTAGTTGCTCCATTTGTGACTGTGATATACAATGTAAATCTGCAACAGTAACTTTGTGATACATTCTGTTATAGTGCATTGAAACGAAATAAAAAAATATTGTTGAATTCGAACTTTGTGAATTTTACTTTTTCTCAACACATATTACAGCCCATGTTCTAACTGATCATCTCCCATCTCAATTGATGTAACAGATATAATGCCATGACACAAAATATTGAAACAAGAATGCTAACTCTGTGTTGGATATTTACCAAATTATCTCCCCTTTTTGTCCATATTAAATGCTTGTCCTCTGAGCTTTGCACTTGTAACCTAGCGGATGAAATATTATCTCCCTTTGTTCATATTAACTGGTTACACTAAGATTAACCTAAGAAAGAAACTGATGGTTGCAACAGTGATTATACAGGACAATGAGAGCAAGTGCAGAACAAGGAATTCTTGATCTGCCATATACTTGCTACATAATTTCCCCTTTTGTGTATTGTACCTTTGTTCATGGAAGTCAAATCAAGTCAATTTGCATAATTTGTTCAATTATACTGTGAAGCTGACAGTAAAGTCCACATTTCAAGTCTAAATCAACAAATTGCAATGATAAACACGTGTATAATGAATTAATTGCATGTTTACGACCCCAAAAAACTAAATATAGTTGCCACATTTTCTTTTTGTGCCATCTTCTATAGTTCAACACTCTTAGAGGACTGCAACAATGAGCTGTCATATCTTCAGTACAATTTTTCAGGATTGTAATCCTGTAATCTACACATGATCTACACTTTCATGTAATCTACACATGCTCTACACTTTCATGTAATTTACACATGCTGTACACTTTCATGTAATCTACACAGTCCTGTGATCTACACATGCTCTATACTTCCATGTAATCTACACATCGAGGGCTTGGCGCAAAACTGGACCAACTCAGTTTTTGTAAATTTTTCAGGAGACACAAAAAACTGAATAAATTTCTTAAAATTATGATTACATGAATGAAAATTTATATTTTTGGTGTGAATCCTCACTAGATTTGGTAAATGATTTTATTTTTTAATTATTTTTAGTCTAATTATGGTTTTAGAAAGTTGGACTTATCTAATGCACTGATTTTTTCAGTGCAAAACAAGTCCATCTCAAGTTGGACCTATTATGTAACAAATAATTTAATGCAAAAAAGGTCCAACTTCAAATGGACTTGTTTTGCACTGAAAGTTAAAAGCAGATTAGGTCTAACTTGCAAAAAAACAATCGTTTTGGAAAAATTGTTCCAAATTAATCAATTATTATAGGTTTTATGTTTTAAACTTTCAGTACGGACCAAATAATATTTCGTAACTGACAACTGGAAATCACCTCCTTCTCTGCAAAAACAGAAATTAGACTTTGTTGCAAAATATATCTTCAGCCAAGTAACAACAACTGCTATGAAAACCTCCAAATAAAATTTATTTCAAAGTTAACAGTTTGAAACTGTTTAAAACCTGATTATTTTAAAATGCCCATTATATTTCGTCAAAGAATAATTCCTCTACATATATGATTACACTTCAATAACAACTGCATGGATGCAGAAAAGTCAGCTCATATACACATATAACTTTACAAAGCTAAACAAAGACAAAAACACTGTATATCAATAAATCTATGTTGATCAACATTTTTAACAAATGACCTGCTATACTGTAACTAATTTACTGTCAAACCTGTATCAAGACCATAAAAAGTGGTTGTGCCTGAGAAGTGGGTAAATCTCATTGGAAAACATGTGGTAGATTTAGAACAAGAGTGCCAAGAGGGCCTTATGTCATTTACCTGTATATCAAGGGGTTATGATTTTAACATAATTCGTAAAGGTTCACATACACAATGCTAAGTAACATTTCTAAGCTCTAGGCTTTGTGCTTTCAGAGAAGAAGATTTTTAAAAAGTTTTTCCTAATTTTATGCCATAGCAAACAGAGTTCTGCATGGATTAGAATTCTTTGAACAGTTTTGTTAGAGCTTCATACAAGGAACATCCCTGCATGGTTTCATCAACATTTGCCCAGTGGTTTCAGAGGAGATGTTGCAGCTTTTTACCAGTGCTGGAAAATCTCATCTTAAATCCCCCCCCCCCCCCACTCCCCAACCCCGTGTAAGATGACTTACGTGAATTACTTGTGACGTAACATTATAAACAATGTGACCTCACATTCCCAAACACAGCATCTGAATAACGTTTGTTTTATATTACAATGCATCATTTTGATAAGTTTGAATTTAAATATAGGAATAACTGTTTTGTAATTTTGATATTTGCGACTGTATACGGTAAACGGTTTTTAATGGTCGCAAATATTTTTAACCGCGACGGCGTAAGCCGGAGCTGTTAAAACTGTTTGCGACCATTAAAACCGTATATACGGTCGCAAATATCAAAATCACTAAATAGTTATCCCTTTTCTAACGCACAGTGTGTCTAAATGCGATAATTAAAACGCCGTTTGAATTTTGCGACTATATATACGTTATTTCATATTCTAACATGACCCACGATTTTGTCTCTATATAAAAAGAGTAGAAAAATTATGTTATATTAAACCATAAACAACGCGGGAACCGATATGCTGTAAACATGACGTCATATTGCGCCGCATGACGTTAAATGAGCGTTCGCGTAGAAAATAAAGCTTTGCATTTATTCACCTTTTGTAATATCTGGTCATGTTAGAATCGAAATAACATCCTTTTCAGCGTTGTTATCGTCTAATAAACAATAATTTGTCATACTGATGCGCAGTTATAAACCACTCAGGCCTCCGGCCTTCGTGGCTAATTACTACGTATCAGTACTCCAAATCATTGTTTATTAAACGACTAACACCGCTGGAACGGATGTTATTTCATAATTCTAACATGACTCGCGATTTTGTCTCTATATACAAAGAGTAGAAAAATTATGTTATATTAAACCATAAACAACGCGGGAACTGATATGCTGTAAACATGACGTCATATTGCGCCGCATGACGTTAAATGAGCGTTCGCGTAGAAAATAAAGCTTTGCATTCATTCACTTTTTGTAATATCTGGTCATGTTAGAATCGAAATAACATCCTTTTCAGCGTTGTTATCGTCTAATAAACAATAATTTGTCGTACTGATATGCAGTTATAAACCACTCAGGCCTTCGGCCTTCGTGGCTAATTACTGCAAATCAGTACTCCAAATCATTGTTTATTAAACCACAAACACCGCTGGAACGGATGTTATTTCTTAAGTCGCAAATTTAAACGACGTCACCAATCAGAAACGACGTTACATCGGTAATGCGTTAGAATATCTATTTCAAAGTGCAAGACGGTATGCAAGAAAAAGTTTCTGCCATGACATACTTGGTTCAGATGGAAATATCCGTCACTTCGGGTAACTGTTTCAGCCTCATTCCCGCCAAAATAGTTACCCTCAGTGACGGATATTTCGATCTGAATCTCATGCTCATGAAAGAAACTAATAACAATCATCTATTAGAAAAGCTCACCTTTGTAAAGCCAGGTGAGCTAACAAAAAGGGGTTTTAATAGTAAGATGGCCTTTAACACTGGTTTAACTGTGATGCTTTTTTTCTGCTGTAATATCAAAGTGCAATATTTGCCTTTTTCAATATTTGCCTTGTATAAGTATAAGATGCGCCAGACATTCTTGGCCTAAATGAGGTGCAACGTCATTCGAGAATGACTTCGTTAATGTGACATCATTTTTATGCTTCTTTTTTGCCCGATTTTTGTCTTAATAAATGAGACAGTAACTGTTTGAAATTACAAATTCTTTCATGAATGCATTCACACATGTTTATGTGTCAGAATTTCAGAAAAATAAAGAAATTAAAGAGGTAAACAAATGCCAAAATATAACGAATATTAATGAACATTTAGACCTAAATATGCTTCGTTTCCATGTGACATAGTGCTGTCTGTAACAGTATCATATTTATAATAAGAACTTTTGTCTGAAACTTATGATTCAGTTGTGGAATAAGTACATGTACCAGAATATACTGAAAACTAATTTTTGACCAACACCTCATTTGGACCCATTTTATCATGGCTGGTCACATTTTATCCATTGCCTAAATTTAAAAGTAGTATCAAACATTTTAACTTAAATCTAGTCACACCACTTTATGGCTAGTTAGACTCATCATCAGAGCTATGTCTCAGTGAGTAATAGAAATCCTGGTGTATTCTTAGTATATGGTTGCTCTTACAAAGCTGTTTTAAAGCTTTATACTTCTGAGAGGACAGCTTGGGAGGGTCTTTATTGCAATACAATGGCTGAACAGTTGGAAATACGTTGAGAGAGTAAAGTCACTATAAAAATTTAACAATATTGTGCAACATCATTTACCTGGCACTCAATAAGAAGCGAGTATTTTGACCACGCTTTATACGAGATTTTCAATATTCACTTTAAAAAGGAATGCTGAAAAGTATTCTATATACATCAGTGCATGATGGCATTTCTAGTTCTTTGTAATGATGCATTTAACTTTTATTTCCCCCACATACGATACTAGGAAAGGGGGTCAGCCTTCATTGTCTAGTGGTAAGAGCCGCTGACTCATAGATCATAGATTGAGAGTCATGGGTTCGACCCTCAGGTGCCAACCATGTTTGAAAGAATGTAGTACTGGTATAGTGAGGTAAACTGCCTGCCTGTTAGAATGACCAAAATACGGCTGGAATGGGCGCACGTTCCTTCTTGAACTGCAATTCAGTTTAAATCAAACTTAACTGTCACAGCAACAAGATGCTACTACACTAAATTGTAAAAATAAGCTATTTAATCAGCAAATATATGCAAAGAGAAAATGTAATACTAGTATGTCCCGTGTTTGAAACCAAGACTTGCACGAGGTGTTAATGTTACAGTTTTGTGTCGCAATCTTCGACGTTACCGCACTTGATTTTACTTTCCACTGAGTGCTATCTTTAGAAAATATCATCTTTATTTTTTTTCATAAAACATCAAATACCTGTGTCACCGATTAATAGCAATAAGGTTGTTGGTAAAATGTTATTGTCTCACTCCGTGTGTAGGAATTGAACCTGCGTCCAAATAGTAAATGACACAAAATCGAATGCTGTTTGCTCCTGTTATTGAAAATATTCATGCGGCTAATTAAGATGTGCGATGTAAAAAATCATGTATATTTCTAACGTGTTCCTTGAATGGATTTAAAATGACTGTTTTTCAAATGCACGTATATAGAACATTTATTGCTCAATGATTTCCCAGTTTTTTTGCTTAATAAGAAACATCAAAGCGAGGACAAATCATTGACAAGCACTTATATTACAATTCTTGTGACAAACAAAGATATCTGTAATAAAATAACAAAGTCATGACAATGTTTTTATTATATTATAATACATACTTGGAGAATAGTAAATTCAAGTAACTCATGCAAAAGTTCTATAAAATTATATTTTATAAAACCTTTTATAAAATTACATGTACATTGTACAGTATGCATCAATTTTAAAAGACAAAATTAATCATTTATGCGGGGTCACGTGGCATGGTATTTGTCGCAACTCGCATTCTTATGCCGCACGATGCCGCATGGATTTATTGCTCCCGTGTTGTAAAACCTCTCGCGCTATAGCACGGCAAAACGAAATCCGCCTGTGCTGTACTGTATGTAAGACTTTGCATGTTTTCCCCTCAAAACAGAAAGTATTTTTTCAGGAATAAATGTTACGGATATATAACAAGATAGATGTATTCTACAACATGGTAACACCCTCTTCTCCCTACATCCACCAGGGGACTCAGTTGGTTATTCGCGTGAATCACCAACTACCAACCAGAAGGTAGTTGGTAATTCGAACTTTGCATGTTTTCCCCTCAAAACAGGAAGTATTTTTCCGGAATAAATGTAACGGATATATAACAAGAAAGATGTGTTCTCCAACATGGTAACACCCCCGTCTCCCTACGTCCACCAGGGGACTCAGTTGGTTATTCGCGTGAATCCCCAACTACCAACCAGAAGGTAGTTGGTAATTCGAACTTTGCATGTATTACCCTCAAAACGGAAAGTATTTTTCCGGAATAAATGTAACGGATATATAACAAGATAGATGTATTCTACAACATGGTAGCATCCCTTTTTCCCTACGTCCACCAGGGGACTCAGTTGGTTATTCGCGTGAATCCCCAACTACCTACCAGAAGGTAGTTGGTAATTCGAACTTTGCATGTATTACTCTCAAAACGGAAAGTATTTTCCGGAATAAATGTAACGGATATATAACAAGATAGATGTATTCTACAACATGGTAACACCTACTTCTCCCTTCATCCACCAGGGGACTCAGTTGGTTATTCGCGTGAATTACCAACTACCAACCAGAAGGTAGTTAGTTATTCGAACTTTGCATGTAATGATATACTAGTTAATCATTTAATTATAACGGTTTACTGCTGAGATGTATCTTTCATTTTCAAAATTGTGATTATATATGAAAATAGCAAATATTTACAACACACTGATATTCGTATTTTTTTCGTACACGGGATTTAAGCAGACATTCTTTAGAGAATGCGTTTGATAATTGGACGAGAAACGAAGTAACATTCCTTAATATTCTGTACAACTATTTGAGAGAAACAGCGTTGGCAAGCCAAGACTGGGTTTATTGTAAAATGGTTGTTGTTGTTGTTATAGTTGCTATTGTTGTATTGAATTGGTACTAGCGGAAAACAATATTTCTACCTTCGGTGTCGTCGGTTCAATTCATGCTACATAAGCTTAAAAATGGCATGTGTTAAAATCTGTGAAGTTAGCTTAAAGATGGGAATTTGGTATTGGGTATTGAATACCATGGTAGATTTGAACATCTAGCCAGCTGGGAGTTGGGTTTTAGCATAAGTTAAGGCCAATACCCAGTTACCTTCGAATAACAAGCTAACTGGGAGTTGGGTATTCGCTATACATAAGGCCAATACCCAGCTAGATTCGAATACCCAGCCAGCTGGCTTATGGGTATTCGCTATCCATAAGGTGAATACCCAGCTAACTTCGAATACCAAGCCAGCTGGGAACTGGGTGTTCGCTTTGCGTTTTGCGAATACCCAGCTAGCTTTGAATAACCAGCCAGATGGGAGTTGGTTATTCGCTTTGCGTTTTGCGAATACCCAGCTAGCTTCGAATAAGCAGCCAGCTAGGGGTACGGTATTCGCATAAGTTAAGGCCAATACCCTGTAGCTCCGAATAACCGGCTAACTGGGAGTTGGGTATTCGCTATACGTTCAGCGAATACCTAGCTAGATTCAAATATCCAGCCAGTTGAGAGTTGGGTATTCGCTATACCTAAGGCAAATACCTAGCTGGATCAGAATACCCAGGCAGACGGGAGTTGGGTATTCACTTCACGTAAGGTGAACACCGAGCTATAGCTTCGAACTACCAGCCAGCTGGGAGTTGGATATTCGCAAACCGTTTGAAGCGAATACCTAACTTGAATCGAATATCGAGCCAGCTGGGAGTTGGGTATTCGCTATACGGAAGGCGAATACCCAGCTAAATCCGCATACCTAGCCAGCTGTGAGTTGGGTATTCGAAAATCGTAAAACGAATACCCAGCTAGATTCGAATACCCAGCCAGCTGGGAGTTGGGTATTCGCAAAACGTTTAGCGAATACCAAGTTAGATTCGAATATCCAGCCATCTATACGTAAGGCGATTACCCAGCTAGATCCGAATACCCAGCCAGCTGTGAGTTGGGTATTCTAAAATCGTTAAACGAATACCCAGCTAGATTCGAATACCCAGCCAGCTGGGAGCTGGGTACTCGCAAAACGTTGAGCAAATATCCTGCTAGATTCGAATATCCAACCAGCTTGGAGTTGGGTATTCGCTATACGTAAGGCGAATACCCAACTAGATCTGAATACCCAGCCAGCTGGGAGTTGGGTATTCGAAAATCGTAAAGCGAATACCCAGCTAGCTTCGAATACCCAGCTAGCTGGGAGTTGGGTATTCGCAAAACGTTAAGCGAATCGGCCTAGATTCGAATATCCAGCAAGTTGGGAGTTGTGTATTCGCTATGCGTAACAATTAATCCAATGATATTCAGTGTTGTCGTGTTTAAAATATTAAACTTTATTTCAATATGGTGTAGACTTCATGCTTCTATATCGGTTATTTGTGAAATCCTTGAGGGTTGTTGTGGTAGCTGGGAGGCGTAAGTCATTCTTCTTTCTAATCATGGCCTCTGCTTCTTTATAAAAGCTAGCATCTTAACCACGGCTATATTTGATATGCAGTGTGTTAGTCGTAAAAAGACTTTCCATGTTCATAGTTTGTGTAACCATGCATTATACAATAAATAACAAAGACTTTTATTGGCGCTGTGCGGAAGCACAGTGCCAGTATTGAATAGGTTTTAATTTTGTACCATGGGGTTGCATAATCGAATAGGGAGCAGCCAACATTATTATTGTAATTAAAAACTACGTATTATGTTTGAACAAACTCCCTATAATGAATAAATAAATAGTATTAACTGATTACAAACAATACTATACCAGATGCATACGTCTTCGACCGTTAATTCAAAACTTTTGACATATTCATAGGATATTTAATAACTTTTCCACAAACTTGAAGGTTACGGTTTTTTTATTGCTTTGTTTACGGACCCTACGGCCAGATTCATCAAAGTTCAGAAAAAACGTCTCGATAGTTGTTTTGCTTTCTCTAAACATTTTGAAGTTTAAATACATATGTTGTCAACGTGAATAATTAATGAAAACCCATTTTAATTACTACATACTAAAGTAAAATGTAGGCATTATAAATAAGACCGTTCACCTAACTATGCGATACATGGGGTCTCAATGAAAGTTATGTAAAGCATCGCTAACAACTGACCAATAGTAAAGACAAAATAAATCACGTGGGTTTCGTCTGCGTCGAAAAGCGTCTACTGACCACGAGCTGTAGCCTTGTTTAATGGGCGTCATCGTACCATTATACGGAAGGTTGTTTTATGATTCGTTTATTTTTTGGTTAAACTGTAGTAAATGTGTTTTTTTACTTATTATGATAACAGTTACATATAACATAATGTATTTGGTTTTTCCCGTTGATAGGTTGTTTACTGATATTCTAAAATGACACTGATTCCTTTAAATCATGTTTCAAAAACATGTGCAGCGCCTTTGATGCTTTGCATCAAAATTTGTCTTGTTCCATATTGTTATGTTTTTACGGTGTTCAGTGTGGTGTACAGTGGAGACTAATCCATTAGTTATACATGATTGCTTAACATTTTCGGGTCGTACCGTTTATACCTTGAACGAGGTTGGTGGACCTAATAAGCACAATCATTTACAAACAAACCAAGGACATTTCGAATGTCCAGCGGATTAAGGAGCTTTTGTTTTGCATTAGTAGGCGATGTTACCGTACTTGGTCACGTTCTATTCTTGCAATGAATTTATATCATTCATTCTTGTACATTTGTATCATTTCTCTTAATGAAGAAGTCGAAACTGCCCGAAGCATTAATTGAATACAATGTATGTCGCTCTACTGACGCCATTTTCATGGTCACTGTTTTACGTGTGTACTCTTGCTAAGCTTTATAAAAAATATCAATGCACATTTATTGTTTTAAAACAAATACTTAAAAAATGGCTTATCTTATAAGATCAGTACCTGGCCCTACCAGAAAAGCATTTGTTTCATTGCAAATGTCTCACAGTATATTATTTACTTATTCAAGGTTTTGTCTGTCAAGACATTCAAATTATATGTAATTGACCCTTTGATTTTTTGCTCGATCACGCAACAAGTTCTCTTAGCTTATACTTATCGCTCTCGAGACACCATACTTGCCCGAACCTATCACTTGTTAGAGAGAATTGAGATTTTCATATCTAGTACACAGTTACAGCTGGATAAACTGAGACACCTGTGGCATAAAATGTTTTGGTCTAGGACATTTGTTAGTGGCCTAACTGGGAATTGAACGCGGAACCTTTACGTTGCGAATCGAATGTCGTAATCACTGCACCAATGAGGCCCACACAGTTAGAGAAAGAGAGAGAGAGAGAGTGAGAGTAAAGAACGAAGGTATGTGTCTCTGGGGTCGGGGTGAGTTTGGTGCAATGCGGCAAAAATATTTAATACCGTGCAGTGAATCCCTGTGCTAATATGTACAATTTAACAAGATACAACTTTGAAATTAAAGAAATAAAAACAGAGGGATATAATTATACTGTTGTATCCTGATCGTGCCAGTTTTATTTCATGTTAATATAAAGTATCCTGATCTGACTCGGCGAGGAGGGGGAGAACCAACCTGACACCCATTCCTACGCCTATTTTTTTCTTATCCATTTATTGATTGCATCGAGTGTACTTCACAATCCCCTTGGTCGAAATCCACAAATACCCAGCCCATTACCAGAACTATAACCCATTATCCGCTTTCACTAAATACCACGGACGCGCCTCTTGTAAATATATCTCAATTAATGATTTCCTATAGTTTCGGGTATATACAGTGAGATTTCCAGTTACAAAGACATCGCTGGTTGTTGCAATATGTAAAACATCCATTTCATTCAAAATAGCAAATCTTAAACGCTGAAGTTTCGGCTGCTGAACTGCTGGTCTGCTGAGCTGCTGAGCTGCTGAGCTGCTGGTCTGCTGAGTTGCTGGGCTGCTGGCAGCGAAAAGTCTGCTTGCAGCGAAAACTCTTAGTAACGGAAACTAATGCATATAAGATATAAAATATCAAAATGAAAGGGCGTGTATATTAATTGTATCTAAGCATAATTCGTGCTTCTGTCGTATTTTAAACATCCATTTCATTCAATATAGCACAATCTTAAACTTTAAAGTTTCGACTGCTGAACTGCTGGTCTGCTGAGCTGCTGGTCTGCTAGTCTGCTGAGCTGCTGGTCTGCTGAGCTGCTGAGCTGCTGGTCTGCTGAGTTGCTGGGCTGCTGGCAGCGAAAAGTCTGCTTGCAACGAAAACTCTTCTAGTAACGGAAACTAATGAATATAAGATATAAAACATCAAAATGACAGGGCGTGATTATTTATTGTATCTACGCATAATTCGTGCTTCTGTCGTATTATCAAAAAAAACAAAACATTTCATTCAATATAGCACAAAGTTCACGCTGCTACGCTGCCAGTCTGCCAAGTTCACGCTGCTACACTGCTATGCTGCCAGTCTACCAAATTCACGCTGCTACACTGCCAGTCTGCCAGTCTGCCAAGTTCATGCTGCTACACTGCTACGCTGCCAGTCTGCCAAGTTCACGAAAATCATGAGATCTCCGTCTTAACTCTGAATCGAAAAAATGGGTAATTTGAGTTGTCCACCCTTGGAAATCGCACGAGCAGACCTGAGATTACAGGTCTTTTGCTCTACCAAATGAGCAGGATGATATATTTAAAGACTCCCGATACCGCCTTGCAGATGAAAGGCGAAACATAAAAAATATGTGAGGTGTTTATTATGGCTGTCATTTCAGGAAAGACTACGTATATGAAGCTGGGCTGAAACTCACGACATTTCGTATTAATATTGTAGAGAAGCATGGCAACTCATATAAAATTGATCTTTTTTAAAGAAACAAGCTAAAAGCAAACGGGCATTATATAAAAAAGGGGGTTCAGTATCTAATGCCGCACACCCGGGTATTACTGAACGACATTGCAAAATTAAGCATGATAGTGTGTAATAAGGTCTTTTAATGACTTGCCAAAGTGGTGTAGCTGAGGTTGCATTCTGTTCATATCTTATTACCAACTGTTGAAGCATTCACCAATGAAGATGACGGAATGAAATAGCCGTCAGAACCGAACAAAGGACACATATCCAGCGTCTTCAGTGCTTTCATTTTGAGCTGCTTCAGTAATTATCCAGTACTGACTTCAATTGTTCCTGAGTCAATATACAATGTTTTGTTCAAGATTACCATAAAATTGTTCCATGACATTTTTTTGGTATTGTTTACACGATAACGCAGATACTTATACTTTCTCCATTGGTGCAAAGAATTAAATTTGATTGCAAGAGATCTCTGACGATCGCGCTTACGTGAGAAAGTTGTAATAACGGAATCGTACCAACGTTTGTCATAAGTCTGAGCATTTTTTTATTAACCTATCTCTTTTCTGTAAAATACATGCAATATCCGAATTACCAACTACCTTCTAGTAGGTAGTTGGGGATTTACGCGAATAACCAACTGAGTCTCCTGGAGGATGGAGGGAGAAGGGGGTGTTACCATGTTGTAGAAAACATCTATCTTGTTATATATGCGTTACATTTATTCCGGAAAAATACTTTCGGGTTTGAGGGGAAAACATGCAAAGTTCGAATTACCAACTACCTTCTGGTTGGTAGTTGGGGATTCACGCGAATAACCAACTGAGTCCCCTGGTGGACGTAGGAAGACGGGGGTGTTACCATGTTGGAGAACACATTTATCTTGTTATATATCCGTTACATTTATTCTGGAAAAATACTTTCTGTGTTGAGAGGAAAACATGCAAAGTTCGAATTACCAACTACCTTCTGGTAGGTAGTTGGTGATTCACGCGAATAACCAACTGAGTCCCCTGGTGGACGTAGGGAGAAGGGGGTGTTACCATGTTGTAGAACACATCTATCTTGTTATATATCCGTTACATTTATTCCTGAAAAATACTTCCGGTTTTGAGGGGTAAACATGCAAAGTTCGAATTACCAACTACCTTCTGGTAGGTAGTTGGGGATTCACGCGAATAACCAACTGAGTCCCCTGCTGAACGTAGGGAGACGGGGGTGTTACCATGTGGTAGAATACATTTATCTTGTCATATATCCGTTACTTTTATTCTGGAAAAATACTTTCTGTTTTGAGAGAAATACATGTAAAGTTCGAATTACCAACTACCTTCTGGTTGGTAGTTGGGGATTCATGCGAATAACCAACTGAGTCCCCTGGTGGATGTAGGGAGAATGGGGTGTTACCATGTTGTAGAACACAACTATCTTGTTATATATCCGTTACATTTTTTCCAGAAAAATACTTTCCGAATTACCAACTACCTTCTAGTAGGTAGTTGGGGATTCGCGCGAATAACCAACCGAGTCCCCTGGTGGACGTAGGGAGACGGGGGTGTTACCATGTTCTAGAACACATCTATCTTGTTATATATGCGTTACATTTATTCCGGAAAAATACTTTCCGTTTTGAGGGGAAAACATGCAAAGTTCGAATTACCAACTACCTTCTGGTTGGTAGTTGGGGATTCACGCAAATAACCAACTGAGTCCCCTGGTGGACGTAGGGAGACGGGGGTGTTACCATGTTGGAGAACACATTTATCTTGTTATAAATCCGTTACATTTATTCCGGAAAAAATACTTTCTGGTTTGAGGGAAAAACATGCAAAGTTCGAATTACCAACTACCTTCTGGTAGGTAGTTGGGGATTCACACGAATAACCAACTGAGCCCCCTGGTGAACGTAGGGAGAAGGAGGTGTTACCATGTTGTAGAATACATCTATCTTGTGATATATTTGTTACATTTATTCCGGAAAAATACTCTCTGTTTTCAGGGGAAAACATGCAAAGTTCGAATAACCAACTACCTTCTGGTTGGTAGTTGGGGATTCACACGAATAACCAACTAGGTCCCCTGCTTTATTCTGTGTTCAGAAAAGAGTATGGTGTGTTCGAACATTTCATTCTGGTGATAGTGGATTTAATTACCAACTACCAGCTGTTATATAGTTGAGAATTACGAATTACCAACTACCAACTAGTAGGTAGTTGGTTATTCGAATATCCAACTACCAACTACCAAATACCTACCAAATTGACGCTCATTAAGACACTTTGTTTGCTTTCACCATACAATGTCGTATATTCAACATGAAGGTACTATTTACCATAGCAAAACAAAAAAACAATTCCCTACTTACCGACCTATATTTTTTCCAGGCCGTAACAAGAAACAAACCTATTTTTTTAGGGCTATCATATCAGAATTGTGCTAATACTAAAAAAATTGATATTTGATTCCTTTGACTATTATAATATTTTTCCATTAGTCTGATGCAAAATAAGTCTATCTGAGATATTCTGTTGGGATTCATTAATAATTTCAGTGCAAAACAAGTCCAACTCAAGTTGGACCTCTTTTGCCTCAATGCAAATTGTTGTTTTGAGATGGACCTGTTTGTTTCTTAGCAACAGTTTCATAAAAAGTAAAGAGATAAGTCATTATTTTTGCACTAAATGTGTATCTTACTGAATACTGTTTAATTATGTAAAAAAGTGATTTTGTGAAAAATTTGACTTGGACCAGTTTTGCGCCAAGCCCTCGACATGATCTACGTTTTCATGTAATCTACATTATGCTGTACACTTTCATGTAATCTCCACAGTCCTGTGATCTACACAATGTCATGCTCTACGCTTCCATGTACTAATCTACACATGCCTTACACTTCCATGCAATTTACACATGCTCTACACTTCCATGTAATTTACACATGATCTGCACTTTCATGCTAATCAAGATATATATATATACAGTCCTATAATCTACACATGATCTACACTTTCTTGTAATCTACACAATGATCTAGTATAGCTACACTTTCATGTAATTTCAAGAAATCACACGCTCTACACTTTCATGCATTGGGTTTATACTTTTTTGTACATGTGCATCAGTTTATGGTCACATTCTCCAAACTTCTCAATGAATTTACTGTAACTCTGAATAATCCCACGTTTCAGCAAGATCTGCTTAAATGTAAATGCATGTGCATAGTGTGTATAATAAATGTGTGTGAAGTTATGAATCTTTCTCACTGTCACCATGGTCACATCAATGAAGAAAGCAGTGTCTCTTTGAGGTTTACATTTTTTCCCAGATTGTGCAGCTTGGCCATAAACGCATACAGGGTACATTACGGCTATTTGGTCTTAATTAAGACTGCCGTGTGATGAACATTTTTGTGACGAAGACAACTTAAAATTTACTACACAAACATAAAGCTACGATATTTTGTATGGTATTTATTGCATAACTCAAAATGTAGCCTAAACTATACACTTGTAGTAAAAGGTATAAAGGAGATTTAGGACTTGTATTGAACTTACTGCCCTGTCAATAAAGTTCGTTCATGTTCTTGGTCAATAAAGTTAACTTGTCCGCTAGTCTGGCCTCTCTTTAGTAACTGACGGACAAGTAAAGGAATCATGACAAAGCCTGAGAGTAATGTCACAGCACAATTGAAATATATCATATATTTGGTTTCTCCCAGGGCATCTATCAGCAAACCTGAAATAGTTCAAAAGTAAATATTTAATATTCAGAAATATGTTCCTTCAACCCTTTCGCTATATTTGTAAAATTGAGGTTGTACATCTTTTATTGAAGTTAAACCATTGAGGTGCACCCTAAAAATGTACTGACCGAATTGCGAACAGTGCAGATCATGATCAGCCTGCACGTTTTTGTAGTCTAATAATGACCTCTATTCATTCAGTTTATTTTCAATGAGTATATGTATACATCATAACGTGAACAATTAAAGGGACATCAATGAAGTAACTATCGAGAGTAGGCCACAAAAGCAATATATCTAAAAGATCAGAATGCTAAATTTTTAATAATTGTACAGATGCAAGAACGTATCTTACCAGCACAGGGTGGGCCCGCTGTAAGTCCTATTCCAACTGCAAACATAACATAGCCGAAGCCAATGTCTATAACTTTATCTCCAAGTATTTCAATAGTAATTATAAAGAGAGGCGCAAATTGAAATCCTGCGAAAAAGCCGGAGACTGTAGAAAGACATAAATGACCAACTCGTTTTTGAAAGCCCTCCATCAACGTAATGAAAATTCCAAATCCTATACAACCTGTTGTGTATATGGTTAACTGTAGCTGCTTGCCCAGAAGGCCAGCAACAATACAACCTACGAAGAACCCGACACCTATCAGCGATAGTGACAACGAGGCGTCACTGGGATTCAAACCTGTAGACATCGCATACTGTGGTAGGAATATCACTACTGAGCCGAGACCCATTTGGTTCGTCATAACGCTGAACAAAAATATCAAAAATTCTTTTTTTAACATCTTTGTGACATGCTTTGTACATTTTTCATCCTGACTTTTCTCCACGTTCTTTTTACTAATTAAAGTTTCAATGACTTCAGGTTGAAGAACATTTTTATTATTGTCATTGGCCTCATTTCTGTCTTTTGTCATTAGTTGTTCTTGCACCTCGTCTTTCTCGAAACATTTCGACTCTGCTGGAAAAAGAGCCAAAGCCAGAGGCAAAAGGTGTAAATTCAATCCACAGAGAAGTAACAAAGAACCACGCCAGCCATATGCCTTGATAAAATGGCTGATAATCAAAGGCAATAGCGTAGCTCCGCCTCCATTTCCAGACAGTACAACACTTGATGTGAGTCCTTTGTATTTATTGTAGTGAGCGCCACAAAGAACTTGTGCAGAAACAACCGCGAAGCCGTTGCCACAACCTGTAAAATATATAAACCTATTTATTGGCAATCTGTGGCTGGAGTTATCAGTCATTATATAAACATTTCTGCCAGAGTTATCGTTCCCGTTATACGCCACGGCACTCTGACGTCATCAGCGATTCGTCACCGTAACTATTCTATTGCTGATAACGCCAGAGTGCCACGACGATATTCGTGGAGACAAAATAGAGGGACAACTCAGGCAGGACTTGTACACAAACGTCTAGATAGCAGGGAAAATATTTCTTATAACAATTTATAGTAACTTTCTTCTTACCCAGTTTGGATTTTGTAATTTTCTTATATATTTTAATTAGAGCTATAGCCTCTTTGTCTTTTTTGTGTGTGTGACTCGTGAATGTAGGGGATATACGAAGGTTTATGACGAAGAGTACTATGATCGTTGAAAATCTATATGTTTAGCATTCACAGGCCTTAGGAAGAGGTCATTACCTGCAATAACAATTTGGTGATTCAGAAGTAAAAATGAAAAACAACTGACCGTTTAAAATCCCAAAAAAGAAGTACATGCATCAAATGTTTGGTGAAAACCTCATGGCTGCAAGACCCGCCACGCTGAATATTGCCCCCACAAACGCCACAGGACGATGCCCCCATCTCTTCGTAAATAAACTTACAAAGGGACCTGAAAAGAATTTATGACTGATCATGTCACACAAATATGATCATCGCGTTTAATTTGGAAGAATAAAAATAAGTTTATCTTCTAATTTAGTTTCGAAATTCGCACTCCCGCCGGCTTCGTATATAAAATCGGTTATGTCCGTCAGTGTGTCGCGTAAAGGAAAGAATTCTGGTTGTTGCCGCAGTCACATGAAGTTTGAAACCCCAATAGTCAATTTCATAAAACACCCCGGACTGACTATCAAACATATATAATACATATGCTTGATAGTCGGCCCGGGGTGTTTTATAAAATGACTTTTAGAGGTCCGGCTGTAACCATATTCAGCAGAAATAATATGTGTGGCATTCAAGTTGGTACTTTTTTTACTAAATCTATGTATAATACAGCGAATAAAATCTCCATATGTACTAAGTAAATAGCGATTATTTAATAACATAAAGAAGCCTCGCCTCCGTGGCTAAATTCACTATGAGGGTCCTGGGTTCGCGCTCTATTACGACATTATATAGCTTGAAAGTATCAGATATGTCAAGAAAGGTACTGTTAAATGCTGGTATAAATGAAGTTGCATTGCCATTTTAAGACCGACGAAACAGACCAAACCGTTTTCTTGCCGACTTCAAACATTTTCCTAAAATAAGAAAATGACCAAAAAGAACAATTTTAGTTTATACTAATTTATTTTAGCTCGGTTGTGAAGAATGCTTGTAGCTTATCGAGTCACTCTCGGGTCCGCTTCCTGGAAAAACCAGTACTGGTGTCATATGAGGAAGTACGGTCGTCACCCTAGTGGCGCTCGAACCCGCAACCTCCGAGATGAGCGGTAGACACCTTAACCTCTACACCACCGCTCCCGCTTGACTGACTTTACTAGTCCGCATCAAAACAACTATATAAAAACCTGCCGGCAGACCAGGCAAGGACACCCAGACTCACATATTTTTTGTTTGGCCTTAAGTGAAAAGTAAACTTACCTACGCAATGGAATATTCCGAGATTTATAGCACCAATCAAAGACACGCTTGCATAGGTAGCTTGGAAAGTCTCTTGAAAGGCTTCATTATATAGGCCAATCGATACAGATGTTCCAAATGTACACACCTGGAAATATCTCTAATAAATTTGTTTGATTCATACCAATTTATCTATTCTCGACTGCAAAAACGTTCTTACACCTTACACTAATCGCTCCCGAGACTTTCTGCAAAATCTCCAAAATGGAATCAACCTCAAAGAAAAACATATGCAATGTGAAATAAATGTGTCTTGTCTATATCGCCGTGACAACAGTAGGGATCGCAATCGTGACCCTCTGATCCTGAGGCGAATACGCTACCACTGCGCTGATGTGATGTCTTGCTCGTTCGTCTGTTCGAATTCAATGATGATGCAGGCCTCTGATGACAATACTTCTCGTAATAAACAAAAGGACCAGGATTCAACTCCCGTTCATGTTACTTGAGGTTTGTCCTTTGGCAAGATAACCGATGACACACGTGCGTCAGTCCATCCGGCTGCATACTAGTCAGGTAGATCAACTGATGATGGAAAGTGATGGAGCGACTTGGTGTCTCGAGAGCGATTAGTGTAACTTCAGAGAACGTGTACCACAATCAAGCTAAACAAATTATTCCAAATGATACTAATAACGACGGGGACTTTACAAAGTTTGCTACTGACCAACTGGGCTGGTCACCACGCCCTGTAATATATTTTTACTACAGTAAAACTTCGTTAACTCGAGCATCGATAACTCGAGAACCCCGGATAACTCGAGGACTCATGTCGGTCCCGGCAATTTTGCCTATATGTTTAACCAGAAAATACTATCGATAACTCGAGCATCGATAACTCAAGCACCCCAGATAACTCGAGGAACACCTGTGGTCCCGCCAGGTAGATTTCTTACTAAATTACCTGCGACAACTCGAGGTCACTGATTATCAGATTTTTCTCACCTCCGATGGTGTATCATTATTTTGAGACGTCATGGGAAAAACTTTTATTGTTAATTGATTGTTCTCGTTAATTATCGATTAATCGGCCGTCCAGTGGCTAAAATGTATAAAATGTTTATTCGCACATTTAAATCGTCTTAAGTCATGTGTAATTACAGCCACTTGTAACTTTTATTGAATAAGAAGAAAATAAAGAAAATTATGTTTGCGAGTTTTAAATTACGAGACCTTAATGATGAGAAGATGGAATTTTTGTTTGAGTCTGGGTAGACTTTTGATGATAAAGCTTGAGAGAAAATCCCAAACTGCATATTCTTTCTAGAATTATAGAAATAAACACGAATAGATTATAAATAAACATCAAGCGAAGAACCCGATCTCGGGGAGATACAGTAGCTAGATCGGACAAGCAGAAAACCAAAACAGGAACGAAATGCAAGTTGGAGACAAAGACCATTGAGTTTAAATACAATGCCATCATGGAACTTGGGTCATGACTGAAAGAAATGTGCATTTTCTTTGTTTCAAAGCTGTTTCATGGCTATATTTTGCCTATGCGGAAAAACTTATAAAATTCCCATGGTTCGGATAACTCGAGAACCCGGATAACTCGAGCATTTTACTCGTCCCCGTGCGACCTCGAGTTATCGAGGTTTTACTGTAATTAATATTTCACTGTTTTGTTCTAGAGCCAGTCTACTATCCAGCGCCGATTTTATGATAAAAGTGCCCTAGTCATATGAAATAGACTGGAAATAGTGCATGAAATATTGTAGGGAAAAAAAACATAAATTTCATCGGACTAGTAATTATTGCTATACGTTGGTTGTAAACTTTTGTATACGCGCCTTTATGACGTCACTGTCACACTGTAATACTGTTATCTTAATCCCCACCCCGGGTATTCGACTACTTCGAACGCAGATGGGTACTACTGACGACAGATGTATATACATGAACGTCCCGACATGTAAGCTGGAAAATACCTAATATCTTCTCTTTTTTATTCATTTTCACAATGTTTTTGTTCAATATGAGAGTCAATATATTTGTACTAGGCAATGCTCCATTGTTTAGCTGAAAAATGATCGACGTGTTGTTACAATTGCGGAAATCAGACCAGAAATTGCAATTTTTCGGATTTTTAACAGAATTTTAAGAAATCTAATAATCGAAAGAGTCCAAAACTGCATAAATCGTAAAGCTACACATTTTCTGTAGCAGAAAAACATATTTTCGTTTCGCTATGACTGATACAGCAGCTGCAACTGACACTTAAACAAGCATGGGGTTCTTTTTGAGGGTACTTATGACGACAGATGAAAATATTATAGGGTACGTATGAACGCAGACGGTGGATACGTAAAACGCCAATATACGAACTGCAGATACGTAAAAGATGAAACATAAGTCTTACGATGGGAATACTGTTGATAACTTTAGTTTTTGTCTTAAACTGAAAAACTATGTATTAAAAGTAAATTATAAGTCAAGGCTAAATAGAAAACTTCAGTATCATAATGATTTTTGTAAAATTATCTTTTATTAATGAGGTACCGGACTTTTAACTTTTTGTTACAAAATCATAATACAAATTGAGGCATTACTCCGCAAAAATATATGTGACTTACTGCATTTGTATGTATTACCATGAGAAACAAGTATGGCAAGTGTTAAGTGGATACGTTTGTCGGATTTGAAGTTATTAATATTAATAACACGACTTTGATCAACGCAAAAGCTGGGGCGAGTACAACAACCCTCCTCATTCTTCGAACAGTCGGGCTAAAAATGTAATTACAAATGTATATAATATTTTACATTGGCGTTAAATGAACATGTTTGTTCCCGTGGATTATTTGTAGTAACATTGTCTCTTAGTCATTGACTAGTTACTAGTGCATGGGAAGCTTGACATCGATATTTTAGAGACTTCGTTACAGTAGACTTAGATACCCCATTATCAATTAATTTTCTAAACTAGAGATTATCTTTCACGAAAAAAAGCATGTCTCCTATTATTCAGCATCATTCAGTAGAATTGAAAATGCATACCACTAAACTGTAACAATCCGATGATATACACAAGTTCAGGCTTCGCACCAATCACTTCTGTGTAGTTTTGTAGTTTTCTGACCAGTGACACAGGATTAGTAGCACAAGCATATTAGAATATGAGACATCAAAAGACATAGTTCCGCAAAATTCATTGAACTGTAACATGCTGACGAAATGTACAACTACGCTTGACAATGATCACTCATGTGACGTTTGGTAAAATTCAGCTCCAGCGTTTAGGAGAATTAGTACGGACATTATGAAATATGACACATCAGGGTTGCAACTTCCATGGAAATCAATGAACCGGAACATGCCGACGACAATTGTGTTCTAATAGGTTTGGTGAAAATCTGGCCAAAGGTAGAGGAGAAGTAGCAAAAACATTATTAAATTTGAAGAATCAATGGCCATACAATGTAAATCCCCGAAAATCACTGAACCGGATGTGCATAACTAAGCTTGGCACTGCTCAATTGACCTTACGCCAGGTTTCTTGATTGACAGATAATAATCTCTTATCAGACCAATCAAACAGCTAGCTGCTACAACACGTGGCGAATATGGTTACTAGCCGCCAGTTTGTCCGACAAACATTACAATTAATCCGTTGACGGACATGCAATTTCAGGTATTTTCTAAGTAAGGAAGAGTACTTCTTAGAAATAGATCTTTTTATCGTGACAGTCATATATTTTGTTACCGGGTTTAGTCTCTAAATTTTAAGAGTTTTGTCACGGACCAATTTTATTTTAGGTCCGTAGTGTTGTGACTCTTCATACATTTTAGAGTGATTTAATAAAATGTTTTGTAAAGTGTGTCTTATCAAAACGTGTCATCATGTTTGTGTGTGTGCGAATACATATTAGAAAATTGTTAGTGGACTTGCACATTATAAACTATAAGTGCACAATAATAGTATAAGCCACGCTGGGTCATATGACTACGGCTGGTAGCGAGGGTAAATGACTCCAATTTGTCTGTCAGTCAGTCCGATGAATCTGCTTCATTTGATTTAAAAAACAATTTAGATAAATAAATGATTTTTCTAGCTGGACATACCATTGTTTAAAAACATCTGTCAGAAGTCGTATCAAAATGATATAAATATATATGCTTAGAAATGCTCTGCATATTATCGGTTTTGTTTTACTTATAGAAGTGTCACATTGCCTAAAACATAAGACCCCATAGCATGACCCAGCTCACAGAACCGCTTGCAAAAATTAAGTCTTCCACGAAATATAAAGTTAGAAACCATGGTCACACAGTTACTTTTATTGATGACACATGTTTATACAAATGCTTATTGATATCTTATCTTTAAGAGATTTTCAATTAACAGTATACTGTCAACGCATCATTTAAGAGTATTTAATAATTAATGCGCAGCGGACATAATAATGCTACCGTAAATATTTGATAACGGATTCAATGATGCTTATTAAAATAACGCATATGCAAATAACTAGCTTTAATCCGCAGGCGTTTCGAAAATTTTGTACACCCCCCCCCCCGCCCCTTTTAAACTAAATTCACACTTTTATAGATTTACTTTTTGAAATCATCAAAAGCCACGTGGTGTCAGAGGAGCTGCGTGGACACTTAATGACAAAAAAAGTGACAGACTTGTATCACTAATAAATATGTCTCTCACGGAGGTGGGATACATAATTATTATCAGTATATACATGCTAGATCCTTCTACATAGACTAAACAACTGCCATACTGAATGTTATTAGTTTAAAACCAATTTTTATCCTGATTGGAAAACACCTATTCTTGCTTTCTACTTGTTACACATCTGCCGTTATACGTATCCTCATTTTATAACAATCTGCGTTCGTACGTATCTCCTTCGGTCGTCAGACGTATCCGTTTATCTTCACCCACCTCTATAAATTTGCTTATATCAAAACGATACCACTAATTCCAAAGTCTAGGGCTGTTTGTATTGATACTTTATACATTTGTCTGTATAGTCATTGATATATATTGTTATTATAAGCAAATAAATGTCATATTTGGCAACATTACCGTTGTTTTTTCAACATTTTAGGGAAATTCTTTTATTTAAAAGGCGTCAGTTTATCATAAAACTTCACACATGCTTAGTTTAAACATATTACTACCTATATCAAGCAAAAGGTCGGATCTAAAAAGAGAAATAATAAAACTATCGGGGTTATTCCAGCGTGCCTGTCATGACGTACATGTATATACATCTGTCGTCAGTAGTACCCATCTGCGTTCGAAGTAGTCGAATACCCGGGGTGATCCCACTGTACCAGTTTGTGCACTGATCCGTTTGACTGAATTTACTAGTCCGCTAACCGCTTTAATTTTAAGAGCATAGTTACAAAGTTTAAAATATTGATTGAACGAAAAAGGAATAAATATACCAACTTACCCATATCAGAAATGCTGAAATAACGACCACGAGTCCATGTATACCACCTTCAAACTTCTGTTGACGTGAAAAGCACATGTCCTAACCTAACAATCTGTACTTTTTGTTGTTCCCAACATAATGATTTTGAACGTTACTTCCTTTAATTAACCCGGCCTGTCACTTAATAATTAATAGCAAAACAATGTTCAGTAATTAATAATGATAAAATGCAACCATATTTTCAAAATGTAATACATGTGTATACCGTATTCATATTTGCTATGATTCGTTTATACATAAAACTGAAACATGTAAATTATATTTCACTCATCGCAGATTCTAATTTATACCATTAGAACCTTTAGTCGTCACAGTTTCAGGGTGCGCGTACCACGTGACAGTTTTGGTAAGAAGGGGCGTCGGAAAATGGCGGATTCTGTCGGTTCAGGTAACATTTTTCTTCATTATTTTCTATTATACTGTGGAAATTTATCAAAATGCACACGAGAGCCGTCTCACTTGAAAAACAAAGCCTCGGTTATAAGTTTAATGTATGTCAAATGTCTTATTTTCTTTAAAACGGCAACCGCGCACTGGGATGACACAAACAGATGTAGGTAAGACGGGGTTCAGATGTTCAAATTCATTAAATAAAGTACTTTAAACTTATACAAAAGGAACGTTTTACAAACGTACACATGTCAGAGTAAAGTCAACTTAGTTTTAACTTAACGACATCACGGATAATGCCTATTCTCTTGTTTTACGGTTCGTTATATGAAAATGCTAAGCAGGGGTTAAATTTTCAGTTGGGTAAGCAGGGGTTCAATCTCTAGGTTTTAAAGATAGATACTTAATAAATACTCACAGACACATTAAACTTTCTGAAAATGTCGTCAAAAGCTTGTAATAGGTGCAAAACCAATCTTCCCAGACATATCTTATGCAAAACAAACTATGTCTGTGTTTGATTTGAGTGATATCACAACATTTTGTAGATCATTAGGCCAATTTTTGTTGTTTGTGTGTTATGTATTTTGCATAAACCCTGTGTACTTACCAGTTGATAAAAATCTGTCCCAGTATTTTGTCGTTGAATAAATACAGTCAGGAGTTTAAATCACGATTGTGTAGCACGAGTGATTTAGTTTTTCTCATTCGAACTAGTGGCTGTATTTTATTTAACGACGAAATATTGGCACACATTTATTATTTCGATTCTAACACGTCGTTTTCTTAAAACTATCACGAACTTTATTCAACTCTAACAGTACGTCATTGTATTTTTAAAACGCGAATACATTTGGACGCTCTTCTTTACATACGTTACATCATTACGCTGCAAGTCGTCATTGAATAAACGTGCTCTATTTTATCGTACAATTAAATACAAATGTTTAAATCTGAAACACAGCCACGTTTGTTAGAATCTAACTTCTCGTCAGGACTCAGAACACATCAGTAATATATGGTATACATGTTGGGGAAGACAGTCTCCGTATACCTGTGAAACTAATTACTGCAGAGACTTTGCAATGTGCTCTTCCATAATAAAGGTTCCATCATGTTGATTGTAATTTATCTATTTCAGATACTCACAAGTACTCAACTTGAAAAGTAGAAGGTCATCAGACTTGTCGCTGAACGCCCACAGTAGACGAAAAAGAAAACTTTCAAAACTAAAATACAAAATACATATCACAAAAACAGACAATGAAGGTTATACGGCTCCGACACCCAGGGTCAAACGTTTCAACACACCATTATCGATACGAAAGCGGCAAGGATCAAACTCTCCTTACGTACAGGTGCACAGCCCTTTTTCAGCATGTCCATTTAAAAAGACGCAAAGAAAAGCACCTGTAAGAAGAGGATGCGCAAGTCTCTAATGACATACTTTTCGGTAGAGCCGAATACACCATGTGACGATACAGATAATGACTTTGCTGAATTCAATGTAATAGAATATAATGAACAATGGTAACTCAGATATAATTTCTGAATTAAATACAAACGTACAAGACAGTTTCATCAGTAATGAACTATGTCAATGTGAATCAGTTTCTGTTTTAGCTATACTGATGGGATTAGTTTTTTTCTGCCAACCTCTTAGCATTCTTGGGAGAGCTCAGTTTGCTACTGTTACAAATTACTCAGGGATCTCCGTCAACCTTACACAGCACAATTGAAGCATATATATAATTGTGCACGGAGTGTTATGGGACGATCTTTATCCAACGTTTTTATAATCGTTCTTTTTCATACAAAAGTCGTTGGACATACCACTGTATATGTATGATGGTGAATTATGAAAAGTAAAACTGACCTGCTCAAAACTGTGTGATTTTGAATACAAGCCTTGGTTAGTAGTACCTGCTTGCTTGGTTTATGGTCGAATAATGTTTAAACATTTTGGCTGGGTCTTTTTAAGACAGGAATGTACTGACAGGGACCAACCTTACCAAGAATGCTTCACATACAAGGAAAAACTTCAATCATAATTTTAATCACAGAAAATTCATTGGATTATGTATAAAACTCAGTACACAGTCACTGACAAATCACAGTCAAAGTATAATAAAATCATTGGAAGATTATGCCTTAATCACAATGATCATTCACGAAATAAATGATGTTTCATTTTAACAGTAACATCTTTATCCCTTACATGCTATATAAAAAATGGACTTGTTTGTGTTTTAGAGTCTACAACATATTTATAATAAAGAGTAACTACTTAAAATCATTTTAATTTTTAAGTGACTAGTTGTCACGATCAACTATAATTTGAGTACATATCAGTCAGACGTTTTGTCTATATCAACTTGATAAAAGAGTATCTGCTAATAGAAACTACAACTGTACAAAGCATAAAGATCACAATATAGCCATGATGCATCTCAGCGGACTCATGAAACAATAAACACTATTTACCGAACATGATTTGTTTAATATAAACATCTGAACGTGAATGTTTTTGTTAAATAAAGTGCCTAGTGCTCTGATGCTGTACTATTGAAGTAGTTATCTCATATCTATGTTTCATTTTAACTAACTGAACAAGAAATACCAGAAATCACTTTGTAAACCAACTGAACAATATGTAAATGCAAATTTTTGTGAAAACTTAATTCGCCATACTTATATAATCGCAGCTATGATCAAACGTGACCAAGGAGCTACTTTCAACGTTTTACCACGTAACCTGTGAATTTAGTCGTAAAAGAGAAATGAATTAAACACTTGCTTGTGGCACTGCCGTGACAAGAAACAAATACAGTGTTAGATTGAGACTGTTAAAGCATATCAAACAACACAACAATATGCATTTCAGTTCATGGTATATACGGGTCTGTAATGCAATAAAACTCGGTAAATAGATTTTGATGGATTACATATGAACCATATTGTGAGACTTCAGGTTTAAAAGGAATAACTTTTTTCGCGAATGTTTTAAACATGAATTTAGGTCACTGCATCAGAGTAAAAATAACTAAATAATACATTTTTGCCATAGAAAACAGCTATACTAGTAAAGACGTCACTCATTCTTATGTTTTTGCATATGTCTTGACAGGCTGGATTTGTGTTTATAAGCCTTTCCAAATCGACATCTGTATTGCAGCGTATTACTGTGAGTGGTCAGATGCTTTTGGAGCGCAAACTGTCGAGAAAAGGTTTTGGTGCATATGTTGCATCGTAGATCTGCCTTCTCTTCCTTCTCAACTGGTGGGCAATCGCAAAACTTCTGCTGCAAGACACACACACGCAATTCTAAAGGCCAGAATGTCAGCTTGCCCGGTGCCACTGTAAGTGGTCAACATCCTGGAAGAATTTTAAATGTGTGAAATATAACAAAAATGAAAAACCCTCATAAGAAATTCCGTAACTGCTGTATCATTTTTTTACGTATTTCTCGTGTACATTTTCGTCGTGCATAAGTATTTGGCACGCCTCGGGATCGGTGTTCCTGGTTTCGATCCAAACCAGTGCTTATAAGTGACAGTGTCAATTTACAACTTAGATAAATCGACCAAGATATATCAATAATTAGTGTAGTAACAGCTTTTTAAAGCACATGTATAATTCTGTACATTAAAAAACCTCCGATTTGTACATTGTACCTGAGAAAACACGATTTGGCTTGGCACTATAAATTGAATATTACTTGGAGTACTTTTATTATCATACATCCAATAAATTGAATTTTAATACAATTTTAATACCTGGTATGATCTTTCACATCCATAATAAGCACCGATTTGTGTGTGTTGTCCTCGCATGTGTCTGATAAGGCTACTTTTCCACCGAAACGATTTTCCCAAAGGTTTGACAAATGGACATGTCTAAAAAGATAAAGAAAAACAAATATAAATAAAAGATTTTTAAAACATTAACTTTACATCCTTTCTTTATATGGGCGAATGTAGTGAAATAAATGATAAATTATTATAACGCTGACTTAGAACGTCTTATTTTTGTAATTTTAAGAAAGAGCAATGTCTTGAAAAGTAATGTAGTATCCACTTACAAAGGAAATTGTCTTACGCCGTAGAATATCAAGTTAGAACAGATTTCGTAGAGATTGAACCCCTGCTTACCCAATTGAAAATCGAACCCCTGCTTAGCATTTTCAAATAACGAACCGTAAAACAAGAGAATAGGCGTTATCCGTGATGTCGTTTGGTTAAAACTAAGTTGACTTTACTCTGACATGTGTACGTTTGCAAAACGTTCCTTTTGTATAAGTTTAAAGTACTTTATTTAATGAATTTGAACATCTGAACCCCGTCTTACCTACATCTGTTTGTGTCATCCCAGTGTGCGGTTGCCGTTTTAAAGAAAATAAGACATTTGACATACATTAAACTTATAACCGAGGCTTTGTTTTTCAAGTGAGACGGCTCTCGTGTGCATTTTGATAAATTTCCACAGTATAATAGAAAATAATGAAGAAAAATGTTACCTGAACCGACAGAATCCGCCATTTTCCGACGCCCCTTCTTACCCAAACTGTCACGTGGTACGCGCACCCTGAGTTTGGTACATACCTTTATATATGTTACTAAAATTTTGCTATGGTTTACAATTTGGACTTTTAAAACTGTTTATAATTCGGATAGTGTTAGACAAAAACATGTCCAAAATCAATGTAGAACTGTTGAAGCTCTCTTAAAATATCATTATTAATATAGGAAAGATATTTGCATAATATCATATATTTTTTTTATAACGTAATATTGAAAATATTTGCATTAAATGTATTTCAGCCATGTTACAGGTGTCATACATCAACACTGATTAGCGAGCCGTGTCTGCTTGATTAAGCCTATTGGAATACAACTATAAATACTGAGGAGAATGTATACTGCACATCCTCATTTACTGTTTTCAACTATAGCGACATTCTATGGTTGCAGTACTGTAGTTCAATAGTTACGTTTTGCATGAATGTTGTCCTTTGTTACGATGTCATGCTTATATTTTATGTATCGTGACATTAAACGCTGAGAATTGGCAAAATAACTTCAACTTCGTAAAACTTGATAAACAACAGCAAAATGTGTTAATGTACATTTAGTTCAAGGTAGACGGATATGTCACGCCTCATTGATTGTTGTTGATTTGTAGACTCGGGTTGCCGTTGATGTTGTCCGTGCAAAGCGTGCAAAAGTAAGCCTTAGACCACTTTGGCAAATAACCACTGAAAGTTGCCAATAGCACTGGAAGTAGTCAAATGCCACCAACAATAGCCAATATATATAGCCACTGAAAGTCGCAGATACATGTGGGCAAGAACGGAAACGATAAAAGAAACAAAACTTCTTGAACAAATTAGGGTGTTACTTGCGATTTTTAACTGAATTTTATTATCACGATGACAAATCATTCAAGTATCTTAGGGGGCTCTAAACCGACTGAAAGCACGGAATACATTGTACATGTAGGCCCCCTACTGATTATACAGTATACATACATGTATTTGAAAAGTACAAAACCATCACGATGTTTGTAAAATTTTACTTAAATCGTTCGGGTGTTCACTGATTTCCGTTCGCTTGCTGAGGTGGTTTGGAGAGGGTTTTTTTTAATGATTTGTATAATATCTAACAGCGTGATGTACATATTATGCCTTCTCTGATTGGCTCTTACTTGAAATCAGACTTGTACCCTCTCTACCCCTGTCTACATAATGGTATTGTATTCTCTCCAGTACAATACCTGAATATAAAGACTACCTGTGAACTAAGACCAGCTTACAATGTTGGGGTTTAATAAGGGTTTTTGTTCACAGATGTGACTGTAATAATGATTGTTTGTTACCTTTTCTTATCTTATACTGTGCCTATGTTGTTGTTTTTTATATATTTTAACTTCGCGCATGATTTACAATCCCTTTAAAACTATAGGCTGAAAACTAAAATACCATGCAATGAAAATTGATTTATACCAAGAGCAGTTTGTTTATAGCGGGCGATATATTAAGTATAATCAAAGATGAAAGTCCCGGCGTTTATACCGGTATCTGCAATTAAATGCATATTCTGTTTATTTAGGAAATCATCAGATGAAAAGGTACCGAAAGGTGCATGGCTTGCACGAGGGAGGCAGTGAGTTTTACACATCGCTGCTACATATTTTACAGATGGGTGGACTAAGGCACGTGTGACATCAGTGTTTTTGCCCAGGGACACACCTTGTGTTCGGGCTGGGATTCGAACCAGGGATCTCCCGTGGAGCATCCGAGGCCGAACTATGATTTCCTGTAACACGGCGGACATTCATTATTTTTAAGACAGTTTGGTTTTCTTCATTTAATTTAACATTTAAGTTTGTAATAATAAGACTTTCTTTCTGTTACCTATCAACACAACCAGAGAGTGAAGTAAAGACTAGAATGCATATTACATTACTTTTAATTTCGTATACAAAAATAAACGAAAGACTAACATAGGATACTAAATATACGTTTTATGAAAAAACAAAATTGAAGATTTCTTTGATCAAATTGTAACCCGAGTCTTACAGAAAGCAGTCGCTCAAGTTGTGTATATTCTGACTAAATTTTGATACAATGTACATGTAAACTGAACTACACATGTATATAAAATGATCGTATTCTAAATTCTATAGATAAGCAAATGTAAATGAACCACGACAAAGACGTTCCCCTCGTTATTTATCGAGACACTGTGTTTTCAGACTATGACATACTGTATTAGGTTCAGTGAATTTTTACCCATGCTTTGTAATCAAAGCACAGTAAACTGTGTCGGCACTTTTGATGCAATATTCAAAGTTCAGTACACTGTATTTGCACTTTTGAGGCCACTCTAGGTATTCAAAGTTTGGTGCATTATGCCTGTCTTTTGAGCAAATCAAGGAAATCAAAGTTCAGTGAATTGTGTCAACGCTTTTGAGCCAATACAGATACACGTAGGTCATTGCGCGATGTCTGCACTTTTAGTCTAGTAGAATACAACGGTGAATATCTGTAGTACGTGTATTGTGTTTCACTAGAGTAAACATAGCATGCATTTATATATTCAATTTAGAAAACTTACTTCAAAGCAAACACAAATAAACTTTCCTTTGTGATACATTTTAAGACTTAGCAGTTATTCAAGTTTAACATTGAAGCGTCTAAATGCTTGGAATATTCTGTTTACATCGTTTATACATGCAGTGGTAGCTACTGAATAAATCAATTACAATTAAGATAGGCTTCAACACTGTCATCTTTATTCTGCATGAACGGTTTCTGTTTTGGCGACACCACTCCCGTGTATATGCTCCGGTAGCAGTTGTCCCTGTAGTTGGCCAGGCCAAGACTTTCTTTTCTGACTTTTATCCATTCTAGCATAGGTTCCTTGTTCTTTACAATATCTTTTGTGAATCCGGTAATCTCTGCAAGATGGTCCATTAAAGCTGTTTGGAAAAGGACTATATCCGCTTCGCATGTAATTGTATTTGCACGTGCATGCCATTTATTGGAGTCAGCTTCCATCTCTTCCGGTGATTTTGGTTCGTCCGTAAATTGACCCATGATAAATCTGCAAGAAAAGCCGTAACACTTTTTCGTATTACATAGTGTATTTTCATGCCACTACACCGAAGAAGATACATATAATTATGTAATTAAGATGGGTTAACATACGTTTTTTCCTATTTTAACGTCTGCAGAGCCTCCCAAGGGATGGTTGGTGCCCGAGCCCGTTAGGGCGTGGAAACCAACATATACAGAGGGTTTCTGAAGGTGTTTTAACAAGAAAACAGTTCGTTTACGCTTGTCTAGCATACAAACACAATGAAAATAAGAATTAAACGCTCTTACTGATATGGCGTTCAACAATGCGCGGGACAACGTCCTTATTGTTTACGTCATATTTATAACGTCAATAGTGGTTTAAACCCGGCACTGCTGATGCTGTGCTCGATCAAAGACTGTGAACACAGGTCCTTTTTTGCATTGGCCCTGTAATGTGCATACATGGAAACGGGTTTTAAAAGCACTTGGATGTCCCCGTTTACACATAGTCAGCCCGGTTAGCTCAATCGGTAGAGCACAAGACTTGTAATCTCGGGGTAGAGGGTTCGATTCCCGGGGCTGACCAACTAAAATTATTAACAGTCTTTTGGATGAGACAAAAACCGAGATCCCATGTATGGGTGTTATACACCTGGAATGTATAAGAACCAGGGGTGTCTCTGGAATTGGGACGCTTTCTGTATCTTGCACTATCCTCAGAAACCTAAAATAACTATCTCTTCCGGGGACGTTGGTCATATGGGAAACCGGTACCAACGATAAAGCCCTAATATACGATACGTTAACACATTTTTCCTCCAGTTAAAACACCGGCAAAACAGCACATTTTATGCTAGAAAAAATATTTACATAGCGTTGGCCGATCATTAAAATAATTACCATGGCGGCGGCTGGTCATCAATTTTTTTTACATCGTTCATAAAAATAATTTACATGGTGTTGGTCGATACTCACTTACATGTAAATCACAATACCTACATTTGTATTAACACTTAACCACGCTAGCGGCAATTCATTCTTCCTTTGCGACTAGCGTGCAATACGGCACATCATGATTTACACTGTTCCGTTTAAGTCAGTTTATTTTAAGTGAGCACTTCTTCGAAGAATATTTTAAACTGACCAAACTGAATGTTAGGCAAGTCCATATTTGAAATTTTAGGAAAACAAGTGAACCATTCTTACTGATGGCAAGATCTAAAACAATACGCAGGACAAGAGATACAGAGAAGGAGACAGAAATTCTTACTTGCAAGTCCAGTAAGCTATGACTTCCAAGTAGGTGAAAGTATTAAACTGTGCAATGGCTCCTACATAGAACAGTCGATTGTTCCCTGCCTTGTGAAATAATGAAGCTTTGTACAGTCCTGCTGGGTAGAAATGCGTTTCCTCTGGGATCCGGAATCTGTCTTCTAAAAACGGGAAATAGTTCCTGTAACCGGTTGTCAGAATCACAGCGTCAATTTCTGCAGACGACCCATCTTTGAAGTATACTGTTTTGGAGTCAAAATGGTCCACCAATGGTCTTTCTTCTACACCATCGGGCATTATGCAACTAGCTCCTTTTGGTCTCGTTTTATGTGACAGAATGATGCGCTTTGCGTCAAATTTGATGCACTGCAACACGAGGTCTTCGCCAGAGAGACCAGCTCCAATAATCAATACATTTAGTCCAGTGTAGTAACTAGCATCACGAAAATCATGAGAGTGTATAATGCGACCTTCGAACTCATTCATGCCAGGAAATTCTTGTAGGTTCGGTGTATGGAAAATACCCGTTGCGACAACAACATGTGAAAATATCTCCTCTCGTGTACTTCCGGTATTATAGTCGTTTACCGAGACGGTGAACTCATCTTTCTCGTCGGAGTATTTCACAAGTCGAACAGCCGTGTTGAACTCTATATACTCCTTAAGATTACAAGGGGCCCCTTTCGTAAAACGACCTGAAATAGTAAGCTTACGATTCTGAAACATTTTTTTTTTAAGTCTTTTGAAAATTATCAATTTTATGTCATTAACTTATGGTGACATATTTCTGCCGTAAGATAACCATTTTAGGTTCGCGAATTAAGTCGTGTTAACCACATACTTATGGCGATAGATATCTGCTTATCTATATAGTTATTGTTAACATAATAAGTGTTGATCTACATAAAAATCGTGTTGCAAGTTATCTAACATTAAAAAGTTATCTAGCTTAATTGACATTTTAAGCAAAGTTTCAAATCAGTTGAGTACGTAGTAAGTTAGATATGTGCCCCATAAGAACTTGCGAAACTTACCCCCCGCGTTGAATAGTTGAGTTAACGTTCAACCATCAAATTGTCACGGTATAACATATAGTCTCAAATACATTTATCTCGCTATTTGAAATATACAAGCCTTTATCAAGGCTAGGAATGAGACACAGGCATTAATTTTGATAAAATGAATGTTTTACAGCCTCTGACGTCAAGTTTCACAATAGCAAAACATACATCTTACTAAAACCATGGAAAATACTGACATGACTAATATATTTAAAATTACCCACAGAAACTGATACCGGTATTTGACAAGTTAAGCTCACTCAAACGTAACCTAAAACCCATCAACGCCCATACCCTACTGTTACGTACTATATATTGCTACTTAAATTACACGCCCCGCAAGCAACACCCCATTCACAACACGCCTTCTAATCATTCACATACTAAGTACATTTTTCTATAAAGTCCGTGGCTTAATTATTAGGGGTAGTGAGTCAAGTCAGGGAGGCATATGACGATAACTGGCTTTCCGTTTCCTACACGAAATGTGGTGTGATGAAGTTTACGGGCTCTAGTGGTAGGCTACGCTGGTGGTTGGGCACGGGGTGTGGGGGCTTTGTGGAGTCGCCGGGTGGGTGTTGGTTGGGTGGGATACGCGACTCTCCTCCTTCCTTACTCTAGTATGGAGGCTTGCAGCACCAACTTTTCATTAATCACATTATGAACCAAAAATACAAAACTTTACAATAATTATCCAAAAAAATTTTTTTACCAAAAAGGACTCTACAACTGAGAGTCCAATTAAATTTCCCTACAAAGGAATAGCTATCTAGGCAGAATTTGCCGCAGCTACTCTCTTACTTTGGCACTAAAAATTACAAACTTTTGAACAAATAAAAGGAGGGTTCTAATGTTATAATAAAAGGAGGCTCCTAATAAAAATCTCCTATTTAGACACAAAAACAAACATTCGCAGCATCAAGGGAGAGATGCTGGGTTCGGTCACAAACAGATTGGTGAGCACAACCGACCTTTTAATTCTCTAAACAAACAAACAAACGCCCCGCAAGCGCGCACCACATACACCGCTGGTGAAGCGCTATGGCGGAGGTGCTAAGACAGAGAAATACGGTGTTTAGACAGATACGTGATATCTTTCTTTAGTTATTTAATCTTTTTTATAAGACATTTTCGTGACAAATCTAAGCTTGCTATTCGGCCCTTATGGTATTTATGCATTCCCATGCGTTATGCCTACGTGAAAACCTAACATTGACGAAATGAGAAGAAACCTTCCGCAATCGACGAATGGTGAAAACGAGCACCCTTTTTATTTTATATAATTATTATCTCCTTGCAACGACTGGCTTGGAAGCTGTGGAGTAGGCATATATATGTTTCAAGTTGCTAGACTGATTCTTATCGTCATTCTTCAGTGAAAATACATCTGCTTTTAAACAAAGTGCTGCCCAAAAACTGCTGGTGGAGCATCAATGTGAACGTCGAGAATCACCTAGTGTCCGTCGTCAACAATTTGCTTTCACAGGAGTTGGTGAAACTTGGCAGGTGCAAGTATGTTCCTTTGGTGGTCATATACCAATATCTATTCCATGCAGAAATCTGGTTGCTATGGTAACAAATAGGAAAAACTTAAGAATCTTCTTCTCAAAAACCGCAAAGCCCAGTGCTTTAATATTTGGCAAGTAGTATTGTCTAGAGGACCTCTACCCAGATTGGTCAACTCATAACTTCTGGGTCGCAAGTGACCCTGCCCTTGAGGTCACTTGATTTTATGTTTCTATAGGAAAAACTTCTTCCCCGAAACCACAAGGCCAACAGCTTTGAAATTTGACATGCAGCATTGTCTAGTGGACCTCTACCAAGATTGTTCAAATTATGCCTCTTGATCACACCATGTGGGTCACTGGTTTTCATATAGACTTATATAGAAACAACTTTTAAGATTTTCTTCTCTAAATTCACAAGACAAAGACCGTAGATACAGTGTACTTGTTAAATAACACTGTCCAGTGGACCTCTTCCAATTTTGTTTAATCATGTCCCTGGGGTAAAAATTGCCGACGCTCTATTGGTGGCTTGACTGACTGTGTATAGAGTTATAAGAAAAACTTGAAAAATCTTCTGTGACCCTTGCGTGAATGGCAATGGTACTCCTACGTGATTTTGCAAACTAATAACGCAGCGATTTTAACGCAGGACGTGCAAACAGGTAACGTACTGCGTCAATTCAACACATCTTAACGAATAGTTAAATACTATACGTTAGCCAATTACCTTCAAGGTAGTCCCGCATCACAACGCGGGATGGAAAGGAAGGTGTTGGTTTTCCGTAATGCATGTCGAACGTGTAGTCCGGATATTCATACGCTTCCTTATTTCCATTGCACCACATGTGCTTGTACATGCTAGAGTGAACTGGTTCCCCATTCTCGTCTAAACCTAGAGAAAAAACAGCAAAGACATTTTAGATATTATCTCCCAAACAGTCTCGTCTTCAACTTTGAGGATTATTCACCCACCTTCTCGCAATGCCAACAAATTGCTCTTGAATTTAAGATATTTATGGCAAAATGTAAGGGCTTTCTAACACCTACGTTTCCAATTTACCCCACCCAAATTTACCCCACTACTGCTGCTGCTGCTTCTGCTGCTGCTGCTAATGCTAGATAGATTTATGTCTGCATAAAATGTACAATTGCATGGCAATACATAATTATAACATACAATAAACAAGTAACAAACATGTATGAATAATTATGGCCATATCAATTAACATTATATGCAAAGGATAACACAAAAAATAGTATGGATAAACTCTTATTTCCATTGTGGCCCTTTGGATATAGTGTTATACATTATATGAGTGGCCGCAATATATAAAATCACAGCAAATGGTATTGAAAGAAAGACAGTTGTGATACTTACAAAGAAAATAAATCTCATTTGATAAAAAATGGAACATGCTATTGATATTAAAATGTTACATAATACTGTATACCAAATTAGAGGAAAGATATATTAATCCACCAACTCTAGTAGGTACCCCTTGACACAGGACTTAAAGTTGGAGAGGGTCTTAGCATCCCTAAGGTTTTGTGGTAACTCATGTGATAGGGTGCAGCCATTGTAGGTAAAAGACCCTTTGCCACAAGTTGTGTCTGCTGCTTTTACTACTACATATACTACTGATACTGCTGCTGCTTATAATAATGAGAATGGACTGAGCTGTTGACCGGACGATAGCCAGAACGAGTGAATTAACCTCGGACATGGAGACATACGCTTCCTGTTGGAGGCTTAAAATTATGTGATATCAATAACAAGAACTATCTTTAAATCAAAGGACTGAAAGTACTGGAGGATCGATTGTCTCTGAACAACACAGTCTGTAAATATCAGGACAACCCTTACAAAATTCAAGTTATAAACTGGAGACACAATTGTCCACAAATTTTGACCTTTAACCATATGAGTAAACTTTACTTTTGAGATAGGATTCCATGTGCTTACCTTTTGCATTCAGTGACTATGTTCAACTACCCTATGAAGTATCATAGCTGTAGCTTGAATGGTAACTGAGAAGTGGATTTTAACAAAACTGAACTAAAATTCAAAGTTTGCACAACTTTTAGTGTCATTCAAAAGTTATGGGATTTGCCTATAGGGTTGATTGTGTTGTGACAATTGATTGATTCGGATTTAACGTCGCACTCAACAGCTAAGGTCATATGGCAACTTCCAAGTTTCATGGAGGAGGAAGACCCCAGGTGCCACTCCGGGCATTATTTCAGTCACGGGCGGGCACCTGGGTAGAACCTAGATAGCTTCCAGACATAAAAGAATCTGACCCAAGTAGGGCACGAACCAACAGCGGTGAGGGGCAAGTGATCATCAGTCGGTGACCTTAACCACACGGCCACAGAGACCCTTGTATGGTGCCAAGCAATTGTCTGAAGTTTCAAGGCTTTAATGGTTACCGAGAAAGTGAATTTTAAAAAATCTTGACCAGATTTAAGATGACACTGCCGACTGACATCAAGAAGGTTATGACAATTGCTCGTCGGTTTTTCACAGAAGAGCTAAAAATGGATAAATCATTCTTTTGTTATTGATTCAGTATTTACCGATTGTGTGCAGACTGAAACGACAAAATAATGTATCGTTCGTTTACACTGTATGGACGTGCATGTATGTTCCCAAATTCTTGCTGCGTTTACATTTAAGCTACATTAACTACCCCGATGAGTGCTGTCATCAGTCCTGGGGCTCTGACAAGTACTCGCTCCGAACGAACGGGTTTTGAAGGTCGCAGTAAAAATGCCGCTACTAGAATGAGAACGCACGACCTCCTGGTTAGCAGTCCGACGCTCTACCCCTACACCACAGTGCCTCTAGAAAACGGGAATCAATACCGGAGTAAAAGTGTGGAGGCAGTGTGGAGGCAGTCGAATACCAGCATTCGATAATAGACGGGATCATATCCGAACGGAAGGAAACCTGTATCGTTGCAGCCCTAGTTACTCTTAATTTTACCCAAATCGATACACGTCAGACAGGAACAGAACAGTTCAGTTACTAAACATAGTCGATATCGGTCTTAATTTGATATACAGTGCCACAGATTTCTAGAAGAACCTTACTGGTTCGGTCCTAGTTTCGGACACTTTTAGCACATATTTTGCTATAACTCGCAAACTAGTTACCAAATCTTTATGAAATTTCACCTTTACCAACTTCGGGTCCTCATTTTTTGTTTACTTCTAAAATTAGTTTAGCTCACAAGAAGTCACCAAGGGAGGTTATTTTTATAATCGAGAGTACCCTAATTTCGGACAGAGTTATCTGCTGTTTTTTCTCCTCTTCATCCCTTGTTTTTTATTCTAAACTAAAGAAGTAAAACAGCAAGTATTCTGTAATTTGCCGACACAAAATACATTTACATTCCGGGTTCAACTACTTCTAAAAGCTTAATACTGGATGTCAATGTTGATGAAAGAACGAAAAAGATAAACGGTACCTTTCGAGCTTGCAGTATAATCTCAACAATAAAAAGCAAAAAATCGGACCGCCTTTCCAGTACTTGCCTGGTTGAAATAAATTCCTATCCTAAATTGTAGGCAAAAACTGAACAGTGAGCAAGATCAAGGAAGACACACAATAAATGATATATTAACTGAACAAGAAAAACTGTCATACAAAGTATCACAGCGGGCCCACAAACAAAACTGACATGTAAATATTTTGGAAATTGGTGATGGTGGCCCCAAAAGAACTCAAGGAAACCAATTCTGGTTGAACAAGCAAAACCTGACACGACTACTGACTGACCTGTAGTATCGAAACTTTAGGCCCTACTGTTATCGAATAAATTATGTATACAGTATGTCTTAATTTTCCATTGCCATTATCCTTATTAGTTTGACATGGATGAAGATTTTTATGATTATTTGCTGTAAAACATTTAAAAATGGTTTAAAAGCTGAAAATGATAAGTAAAACAGAAGAAAATAGTAAAAAAAATAATATGGGATTGGACGGGTTTCGAACTCATTCGTAAAAGTACGCTACAGCAGCCACAGGTGCAGACGCCTTTACCAATTACAACACGGACGCCGATTACCATTAAGTGGAAAACAATAAGTTAATATAATATTGTATATAATTAAAAAGGCAATCGAAGATTATTCAGTCGAATGTACTTCGTTACTTTAATATCAAAAGCTGTATAAAGGGGAAAAGAAATCATATTTCCATTTTTCTCAGCGAAAATGGCGCCTGAAACTTGAAACGCGCTTTTGATTTACATTAAACTTAGGTCAAATGTTCAGACTATTAATGTGACACGTAAAACATATGTTCCAACTGTGCCAGCTTAAGATCGATGTCACAATCAAAGGTCAAAGGTCATGAGACTATATTCAGTGATAGCTTGTTGTAAGAATTTAAGCCCGTTCCAACGTATTTTGGTCATTTTAACAGTTTATCTAACCATCGTTCCTGGAAAGAACCATTACTAGACTGCTATCCTCCGTAAGAAACTGCCAATTTTCTCACATAAAGAGACATGGTTTGCAGCAGAGCTCGAACCAATGACCACCAATCTATAAGAGGTTACAGTGATTTCAAGTCATCAACTCTAACCAGTTGACCACGGAGGCGGACTTCAGTGATAGCTCAATTTTGTTCATGTTATATGAACCCATAACTGCTTAATACAGTTTGTCCTACCTACAAACAGTATTTGCATTGAAATTAATAGAGAATGAGGGTCTGGCTTGATTCTCATAGAAGAAAAATCTAAAGACATTGACAAGCTTCTGTGCTAAAACTAGAGCATACTTTTATGTGCGTTAACTACATCTACTGTCGCTCTACCAGTACTTTCAGTGCTTTGATTTTTCTATAAAATCTAGCTACCAATCGCTTTCATATATTTAAAATTGCGCCGACCATCTTTGTCAAAGGTAGTTCTTGTTTCACACTGTGACTTTATTCAGGTAAAATACACATATATACAATTACATTAGATTAAATGCATAAATAGCGACATTATCTACGTCTATGACAAAAACATTTTTTATGTATGTTCAGGTATCCTTGACCGGTGTACATTGCCCTCATGATGAGAAAGACAAAAAACAAGTGTATATAATTATTGCAATAAGTTTGATATGTCAGCCACATCGAATGCATACGTAATGAGAAAAAATGATTTAAAACATTTACCGGTCTTCCACGAAACATTCCACTGTCCTCCCCATGTACTTTGTTTTTCGTAACAGACAATTTTCGGCTTATTTTCCATTTTAGCAAAGCATATTAACGTTGACATCCCGGAAGGTCCGGCACCGATGATGCAAACTCTTGGCCCTGTCGACATCTTGTTTTAACAATTTCGTTTTGATAAATGAACGATTCGTTTAAAATTGTAAAGTTCACTGACCTGATTTTTTTCAGTAGCTGTAGTTACTGATACGTCTTAATAAAATGGAATAAAACTTTTTAGTCCAACACTGACTATGCCATTTGAATGAAAACTAACATTAATTATTGAAATCAAATTTACTTTAATTCATTAACTAATTTTTTTTCTCAATTGCGAATTGCGAAACAAGTTCTTACACCTTAGAGAGAGAGAGAGAGAGAGAGAGAGAGAGAGAGAGAGAGAGAGAGAGAGAGAGAGAGAGAGGAGGGGGGGGGGGGGAGAGCGAGGGAGGGAGGGACGGAGAGAGGAGTGTAGAATTATTATGTCTTGCCATTACATGGCGCTGGTGGGATCGAACCCGGACCTCCCAGATCCTGAGTCGTACGCGCTACTACTGTGCAACGGCGGCTCCGGAGATTTGAGGACGTATAATATACATGCGCCATTTGTATTGTAATGCGACACGACATATCGCATAAAATTTACAAAACTGAAAGAAAGTTTACATTGAAATAAAAGTAAACTTATATTTAAGTGTTACCTGAAATTCAATGTAAAATTGTATATTTGCTATTTACAATTTATAGTCAAATGCCTGTGTGTATATTGAAGGAGGCAATTTGAAAGCATAAAATACATGCACACTTTCTTTTAAATGTACATTTTGTACATGTATATAGGCTTGCTTTATTACATTGTGACATCAAAGCACTAAAAGATTTCATGCTGTTTAGGGATTAAGAGCAATATATTAAAATGCTTTGAAGTTTGTTTATGGCAAACCAAGTCATATTTATGGGGACGAAACGAAAAACTATCCAACATACTGACTGACGAGCTGACTTCCATATATTTCACGCGAACAAAGCTTTATAGCTGAATAAAATGCTGCTTTATCTTTGTAACCATTCAACATACAGTCAAATCTGTTTTAAGCAACCGACACCAAAAGGACCCATTTAAAATAGTATACATGCAACGGAAATAAAAATGTAATGGTTAGAAATTTTAAAATACAGATCGCAATGTTTCCAACTTGAAATTCAGCTTGTGCAGATGAGCGACTAAATGTCAACTTGGACCTCTTTTTTATATTTCTTTTTTAAGTAGATGACAGCTCATCCAGAACTACAGCTCGCCTTCAGGGCAGCGTAAGTCTCTACTTTATAGTTGTCGATTTTAACCGCTGGAGTGAAACGTACTGCTCTGGTACTATTATACCACTTTCAAGCGGCCTCATTGTAGCTTAATGTAATATGATAAGTACATTTTTTTTGGTAAAAAGTCACGTTATATATGATGGAATGATATGTGACGTGGCATAATGGAATATGATGTGATGCGACGACAGTGCTGATATACATGATACAAGATGATATGGAACGCCATGACCGTCTTATTATGACTTGTTTGCATATTTCATTGTTATGCAGTAGATCTTTATTGTATGCAGTAGATATTTAATTATATGCGGTAGATATTTCATTATGTGTGGTACTATTTACTTTATATGTTCATATGCTGTACTTTCTTTGTTATATGTAGTACAGCTCTTCTTATATGTGGTGGTACTGTCTTTATATGCAGTGCATTCGAATTTGTGTGCGGTACAAATACCAATATATGCAGTAGATTTATTATTGAGTGTAGTAGATAAAACGTGATGCTTTTTACATTATATGATGTGCAAACTTAAATATATGTGGTAGTCACTGTGTCCATTATGTGTGGTGCTTTTTTCCTTATATGCAGTGCAAATCACATTATATATCGTACTTTCGTTTATATACAAAGTGGATCTCACATTACATGCAGTTTATGTGGCATTATAGACTAATTGCACCTAGTTTCTCCGCTGCCCCGCGAAGTTAGCCCCGTAGCACCTAGTTTCCCTGCAGCCCCGTGGAGTCAGCCCCGTAGCACCCAGCTTTCCCGCAGCCTCGTGAAGTTAGCCCCGTATTACGTAGCTTCCCTGCAGCCCCTTGAAGTTAGCCCCATAGCATCTAGCTTCCCCGCATCTCCGTGAAGTAAGCTCGGTAGCACCTAACTTCCCCGCAGTCTCGTGTAGTTAGCCCCGTAATACCTAGCTTCCCCGCAACCCAGTGAAGTTAGTCCTGTAGCACCTACCTTCCCCGCAGCCTCGTGAAGTTAGTCCCGTAGTACCTTGTTTCCCCGCAGCCCCGCGAAGTTAACCCCGTAGCACTTAGCTTCCGAAGTAAGCTCTGTAGCACCTAGCTTCCCCCGCAGTCTCGTGAAGTTAGCCCCGTAATACTTAGCTTCCCTGCAGCCCAGTGAAATTAACCCCTTAGCACCTTATTTTTCCAAGCCCATGAAGTTAGCGCTGCAAACCCTAGCTTTCTCCAGCTTTGTGAATTTTGCCCCGTATCCCCTAGTCACCCATCATCACAATCAATTCAGTCTCGTATCTCCCCTTGTATCCCGCACTTAGCTTCCTTGCAGCCCCTTGAAGTTAGCTCCGTAGCATCTAGCTTCCCCGCGGCTCCGTGAAGTTAGCTCGGCAGCACCTAGCTTCCTCGCAGTCCCGCGAACTAAGTCCCTTTTGCAACGCGAACCCTGGTATCGCCACTAGTAGTAACTCAGTCCTGTTTTTATTAAATACTAGCTGGTAACACACGCGCTTTCACATCTCGGGCACCGAGAGTAATTATACTTTCTCGTCCAGTGAATAAAGGTCGACATTTCGAGTAACATATTTGATAAGAAAATCAAGGATAAAATTTGTTTTCCTGCTGCACATGGCACGGTATGTGGGAAGAAAATGTGTAAGTGGCCGGTAAGCTCTGTCGGGAGAGCATTCGTTCATACAACCATGTAAGCGAAGGGCCCTGAGTTCGAGTCCTGGTCAGAGTGCACACTTTTTCTCATCCTATGACATTTAGCGCCTTCTCATTGCATAAAAAGTGATCTTGACAGGATTTTTTACTATAAAATCTAGCTACCAATCGCTTTCATATACTCAAAATTGCGCCGATCATCTTTTATAAAGATAGTTCTTGTTTACCGAGTATATAAGGACATGCTGTATTCATTATCTATAAAACAGTAAGTATACATTTTGATAAAATTGAAGTATAAAACAATATTGTTTGATAATTATATTATTGTTTATTATAACTCAAGCAAAATTAAATACAGACAAAAAAATTCAGGTTACATAAATCAAATTTTATAACAATAAGACCTATTCATCAATAATATAACAATTCAACAATTAAGTAAACAAAAATAGTCTTTAAAAATCAACAATTTACCATCTTACAACCATTTGGCTACAACAAATAACAAAAATTCTGTAATTCAAATAATTTCTAAATAGTCAGCATTCAACCTTTTCAATGAAAAAGTCACAAATCCGGAACTCTGCCCCTTGGATACAGCCGTCGCAGCCAAATGCTTGCAAGACGTCATCCGGTGCGCGAGGACTTATTCAAGTGGTTTTCGTCAGTTAACAAACAAGAGACAGTGCTAATTTTAATTTCTTTCTCTTGATACAAAAGAGTCTCAATTATTATTGTAAACCAAGTTTTATTCACATACGACTTATTTCCGGTATATTCGCGTACGACCTGTTTCCGGTATTTTCGCGTGCGACTTGTTTCCAGTGTATTCGCGTACGACTTGTTTCTGGTGTTTTCGCGTAAGACTCGATTCCGGTATATTCCCTTGAGTAAAATGTTTCGAGAAGTTTATTTAGCATACGCAAATAATTTGAAGTAAGGATTACTTTAAGAAGCAAACTTTTCGTGTCCGGTTTCACTTTGTTCTTATAAAAACGCGAAATAAAATATCCGCAAATCAGACATACATCACACAAAAAATGCGAATATTACTTGGCGCGAAATCCAACTGGTTTACAGTGTCTTTTAATCTGTCAAATGTCATTTCTGAGGACGCATTTTGATATCAAGATGTCTCTTACGTACCGAGAAAGAAATTAAAATCTTTCAAGTACAAATCGGATAAGATTGTACGTCTTTTGAAATTAATGAATATTGAAATTTTTAGAACAGTCTGTCTTAGTGCCATGGTTTTTTGGTCGCACCAGCTCTTCGGAAACTAGACAAGGGGTCATTTCTCCGCACCATATCGTTGTAAGCATCCGGAAGGCTGCGTCCGGCTGAATCCATTACTGGGGCAGAGTGTGTCGGAAGGTTAGCTGTTTTCAGAATCTGATTATTTTTCTCTTCTTCAGTCAGAAATTCTTCTGAAGACATGTATCTGGATTTCTTTTTCACTAATAAACAAAACAAAATGCGTCAAATTTTTTGTTTTTACACATGTTACATATCTTAAGCTACTATGCCCGACAAAAAGACTGGTAACATAAACATTCGACCTCAAATGTCTGTTACCTCACATGGTATTGGCTGTCATATATACTTGAAATAAACAATCTTTAAAGTCAAATGACCATGGATATTTATAAGTTTTAAATGCCCATGACCACGTTGGATGGTACAATTACGCGATGTTTTACGCGCGAAATTAACCGTGATCGATACAAAAACATGTTCCTGACGTGGCTTTTTAAATCGGAATTATAAAATATCGCAATAATTATGTTTTTCAAAGATATTGCAGCTGTTGTATTATAGTTTTCAATGAGATTGCAACAAATAAGAAACGCTTTCTGGCAACACTTTTTCAGTAATGACATGATAATAAACAAAATGCACATGAAACATTATTTTAGAATACATAGACTATAATTCTATAACTGTCAGTATTTTGTCATTCTATATGAGCAATTTTAAAAGGTTCTTGGGTCTATTATGAAAGTTTCGGATGTCTTATTTTAGCTATATGAAGGCAAATAACAGACGTTTGAATGCCGAATCGAACTCTTTCTTTGACCAGCTACATCGCATAACTAAATATGGATAACAGATTCACTAGCAACGTATGAACTGAATTTGCTACATGTATCAATATGTGAACTGTTAGGAGGCAATTTGCTAGTGACGCAAATTTAAATTGCATAGCAAGATACACGAGAAATTTCAATATCGTGTGCAAAATGTTTCTGTGTAACCCGTAATTATAATTCTGCTTTGCTACAAGTACACTACAGTTATCGCCTTAACAAATGTTCCATGGACAAATACACTTAACATCATGGAAAAATTCGGGTCTGCTACACAGCTACAATCGCCTTCGAACATTTTCCATGGAAAACACATTTACGTGTCGTGTGCAAAATAAACCACATCTTTCGGTCCGCTACACTACAGATATCGCTTTGAAGTAGTTTGGAATGCCAGTCATCTTAGGTGCTGTTGGCAAGGTAAAATAATTATTAAAATATAGAACATTATCTTTGGTGCTGTTGGCAAGATTAAATAATTATTGAAGTATAGAACATCATCTTTGAAAAGTAAAAATAATTATTGAAATATAGAACATTACTTTTGGAACGGTAAAATAATTATTGAAATATAGAACATTATCTTTGGAAAGGTAAAATAATTATTGAAATATAAAAAATTATCATTGGTTCTGTTGGAAAGGTAAAAAAAATATTGAAATAAAGAACATCATCTAGGGTGCTGTTGGCAATGTAAAATAATTATTGAAATGTAGAAAATCATCTTGGGTGCTATTGGCATGGTAAAAAAAATATTGAAATATAGAACATCATCTTTGGAGCTGTTTGCAAGGTAAAATAATTATTGAAATATAGAAAATCATATTGGGAGCTGTTCGCAAGGTAAAATAATTATTGAAATATAGAAAATTATCTTTTGTTCTGTTGGCAAGGTAAAACATTATTGAAATATAGAAGATCATCCTGGGAGCTGTTCGCAAATTAAAATAATTATTGAAATATAGAAAATCATCTTGGGAAGTGTTCGCAAGGTAAAATAATTATTGAAATATAGAAAATTATCTTTGGTGCTGTTGGCAAGGTTAAGTAATTATTGAAATATAGAAAATCATCTTGGGAGCTTTTTGCAAGGTAAAATAATTATTGATATATAGAAAGTTATCTTTGGTGCTGTTCACAAGGTGAAATAATTCTTTGAACATAGAAAATTATTTACCTTGATTAAAACTGTCGCTAAAAGAACCAGATAAGTTTCGATAAGTTAAGAATTTATACTGTAACTTACGTATGGATTTTCTCGGAGAGGCTTTTGAAGAGGCCCTAGACTTGGCACCCGTTGTTCTTGTTGTTCTCGCAGACTTTTTGGAAACCCCTGCTTCTGAAGCATTTCCCCAGTTTGTCATCTCTGCATTCATAAAGTCGGCAAGCCCACCTTCGTTTGGATCTGCAAATCAGTGTACGCTTAGAGAATCAGTGTCAAAAATACATATTTGTTACATCTTTTATAATTACCTAACTATACATATAATGACGTCTTTTTTGTATGAAATAAACATACATTTTTTGTATAACAATAGTTTCACTTCTTCTCATTTCAGGGATTGCATGTTTCCTACACATGTGTATAATAACAGTGCACCGACATACTTATGATATGTCATCCGCCGTCAACTTCGAAACATATCGATTCAATCACATCGATTCAATGACATCGAAACACATCGATTCAATCAAAAGACATTTTACTCAAAAATACCTCTACTAGTAAGATTTTACAAGTCACATCATGCCGACAAAATAAGCTAACGGAAGAGTTTGACTTCAATTGATTTTAATGCAATTACAATGTGTGGAAAATAGCATTTATTAATTTTTGTCAGTTAATTCTATTTCTTTTGCAAAAGTTAACAATGGCCACGCGAAGTCGTAGTAATCTAAATAACAAGAGGGCCAAGATGGCCCTATATCGCTCACCTTGGTACAAGTCCACTTGCCTAGTGGAAGATCACTAGATAATGTTATATACAATAGGTTTTCCTATATACGTCCTTGTAAAACAAGTGACACCTCCCCCCCTGGGCAAGGTCAATTTTGACCCCAGGGGCATAATTTGAACAAACTTTGAAGAGGTCTACTAGGCAATGCTACATGCCAAATATCTAAGCTCTAGGCCTTGTGGTTTCAGAGAAAAATATTTTTAAAGTTTTTCCTAACTAAGCCTATGTAAAACTAAGTGACCCCCGTGCGGGGTCAATTTTGATCCAGGGGTCATAATTTGAACAATCTTGGTAGAGGTCCACTTACCAATGCCACATGCCAAATATGTAAGCTCTAGGCCTTGTGGTTTCAGAGAAGAAGATTTTTTAAGTTTTTTCCTATATAAAGCCTATGTAAAACTAAGTGACCCCCGTGCGGGGTCAATTTTGACCCGGGGGTCATAATTTGAACAATCTTGGTAGAGGATCATTAGCCAATGCTACATGCCAAATATGTAAGCTCTAGGCCTTGTGGTTTCAGAGAAGAAGATTTTTAAAGTTTTTCCTATATGAGCCTATGCAAAACTAAGTGCCCCCCGTGTGTGGTCAATTTTGACCCGGGGGTCATAATTTGAACAATCTTGGTAGAGGTTCATTAGCCAATGCTACATGCCAAATATGTAAGCTCTAGGCCTTGTGGTTTAAGAGAAGAAGATTTTTTAAGTTTTTTCCTATATAAAGCCTATGTAAAACTAAGTGACCCCCGTGCGGGGTCAATTTTGACCCGGGGGTCATAATTTGAACAATCTTGGTAGAGGATCATTAGCCAATGCTACATGCCAAATATGTAAGCTCTAGGCCTTGTGGTTTCAGAGAAGAAGATTTTTAAAGTTTTTTCCTAATTGCTGCCATAGCAACCAGAGTTCTGCATGGAATGCAATTCTTTGAACAAATTTGGTAGAGCTTCATGCAAGGAACATTCCTGCTTAGTTTTATCAACATTGGCATAGTGGTTTCAGAGGAGATGTCATTTGAATCAAAATGTTGACCGACGACGGACGACAGACGACGGACGACGGACAATCATCAATTAGAAAAGCTCACCCTGTCGTAGCCAGGTGAGCTAATAATGTCCCTCGCAATTCCTACGCATGTTTATCGTAATTTATTGAAAATGTCCAGCATTTACAGCTTTCTGAAGTATTGCTTTTATATCGAGGGTTGATCGCAAAACTTAAGTAATGTATATGAAATAAAGAAGGATTTACAAAAGTTTGCGGTCAACCCTCGATATATCTAGAGCTTAAAGAGAACGTTTGTCAGGAAATAAAAAAGAACTCAGAAAATGTTATAATATACTCAGCAAAAATAGAAACGTCCCTCCATACTTCAGGAAAGATTTATAGAAAACCAATAGGGTTACTTTTATGAATCAAAATAGAAAAACAAGTTCATTCATTTCTGTATCAAAACCAATTAATTGCATCTGGCTATCTTGTTAATTTTTCGAGAGATAAGCGGTCAAGAGAGGTAGGGGTCAAAATCAAAAATCACAAAAACTCAGAAAGGTGTTATTGAATGTTTAGAGATGGAATTTCAATAAGAAATGTGGCACATCCAGTAAATCTCGTTAGTACCGAGTGTGGCCACCATTTGCATGAATGCATGCAATGATCCTACGCCGCATCGACGTAACGTAACGCAATACCAGTGCGTTGGGCAAATTCCTCCATTCCTGTTGTAACGCCCGTGTAAGATCGCGAACACTGTCAATCTGATGGTTAGCTCGTGCTTTGCGGCCCAGCTGATCCCATATGTGCTCAATGGGGTTGAGATCCGGGGAAACCTCGGGCCATGGCATGACGTTGACATTGTTTTGCTGCAAGAATTGAGTGATGACCCTGGCTACATGAGGGCGGGCATTGTCCTGCATCAATGTTACACCAGGGCCATGCTGACGAATAAATGGTAAGGCATATGCATTTAGCACGTCTGCAACATAACGCTGTGCATTAATGTTGCCCTGTACAACAACCAAATCTGTCTTCCGGTTTCCCATGATCCCATCCCAGACCATTACGCTCCCTCACCCAAACCTGTTCTTCTCAACAATGCAACAATCGGCGAATCTTTCATTTTTACGCCTGTATACCCGTAATCTTCCGTCAGCATGACTAACTGTGAACCGAGATTCATCGGTGAACAAAACTCGGTTCCAGTCAGCCCTTCTCCAGTTCAGATGACGTCGCGCCCATAAGCCTGGCAGCACGGTGACGTTGGGTCATTATCTGACCAGTGTACGGGCGGCGTGCCCTGATTGGTTGGGCGTTACGACGCAACCGGTTGCGAATGGTCTGCCCTGAGACACCGTATTGCCTAGCAGTGACTGTGGCTGCCAATTGACGTTGACGTAAGTGCGTCAACGTAATGAAACGATCGGCCCTAGGCGTCGTTACACGAGGCCTACCAGGTCGCTGCCGGTCGTGAACAGCCCCAGTCTGCTGGTACCGGGCTGCAAGACGATCAATCATCTTCCGACAGCACCCGAACCGACGCGCGACTACCCTGACGGACATCCCACCCGCAAGCATCCCAATTGCCTGATTTCGCTCGTTTTCGGAAAGCCGTGGCATATCGAAAACAGCGAAAAATTAAAGAAAACATTTAATTTTCAGAATAGCCCCTATCGCATGAATGGTACGACATGAACTGAATCAACATATGGATGACATGTATAGCGTGCACGTGCAAAACGTGCAAATGACCGTTCCGGTTACTGGCCGATATGTAAACCGTGCGTATCGGGTAAACTGTACACGATCGTATTCTGAACATCGCCAGGGTTTAAAATACATGTACATTGAACATGTAGCAACTACACAGACAACGCTTCACCGGCTGTAAAACAGGGACGTTTCTAGCTTTGCTGAGTATAGATTCTAAAATTTTGTAACACTATAAATATTATATTATAGACTACAAATTTGGTAATTTTCTCGTCGCTTAAATTTCGCAATTTGTCAACTTGATGAAATAATTAGGGAGTTCATAATTATATTTGCAAAACCCAATTTAAATAGTATGTTTTACCCTTCATTTCCGACGGCATCACCATTGTGTTACTCCTATTGATTCTTTTCTTTCTTGGTGACAGTGATGTCCGTTTAGTTACTGACCCTAGTCTAGTACTAGTCACGCTTCTGACAAGTTTAGGCGTTGGTTTTGCACTTTTATTTGTTCGTATACTCAGTGCTCTATTGGAATTTAAACTTTTAGTGCTTTTTGCAGCAATACTCGGTGCCTTAACACTTCGTGGGCGTACACTTGGTGCCTTCTGGTTAGGGGCACGGACGCTCGGTGCTCTGATACTTGGTGCATACACACTATGACTTCTAACCATCGATTCTTTAACAAAGCTTGCTTCTCTGTTCATTAAATTGTCTTCAAATCCTTCATCCGCTCCGATAACAGGATATGGTGTCCGCCCATCTGTAATAGCCAGTCTTTCTCTGACATCACCGTTGGTTACAGGGCGTGGTGTCCTAGTACCGTTGTATATGAAGGATTTTTGTTTGGTAGGCGATTTCATGCTCCTAGCAGTCTTGCTTCCCAGGGAACTAATAGGCATCACTATACCGCTGTCCATTTCTGTATCAAATATACAAAGACTACACGATACACTGATGTATATATTTAGACAACTAACAACCAATATCATGACAGTTAGAACAAGAGCTGTCCCTCACAAGTGATGAATGCCCCCGAAAGAGGTGTCTCACAGTCTGTGTCCTGTCCATGTGCTGAATAAATGTGCTATGTAATTTTAAAATCCTTCCATACATGACAGAGTTACCATGTATACAGTATTCCATTACTTTTAAACACTAAGTGTGACCTTTACCTTTGAGGTAGGGAGAAATAGTTCTTGCAGACAACACATTGTCTTGATGTGCTGAACATTTGTGCAAAGTTATTTTGAATCAATTAATGCATGACAAAGTTACAATCCGGACACGAATGAATGCATATAAACAGGAGATATTCAATTACCTATAAACTCTTAAGTGTGACCTTGACCTTTAAGGTAGGGACATGGGACTTGCATCCAACACATCGGCTTGATGTGCTAGACAATTATGCCAAGTTATTTTAAAATCCTTCAATGCATGACAAAGTTACAGTCCGGACACGAGTGTATGCATATATACAGGAATCCATTACCTAAAACGTGTGACCTTGACCATTGAAGAAGCGACGCGCCACGTCGTCCTGATGTGCTAGACAATTATGCCAAGTTATTTTAAAATCCTTCAATGCATGACAAAGTTACAGTCCGGACACGAATATGTGCATATATGCATATATAGAGGAATCCATTACCTTCAAACTCTAAGTGTGACCTTGACTTTTGAGGTAGGGACTAGGGTCTTGCACGCGACACGTTGTCTTGATGTGCTAGATAATTGTGCCAAGTTATTTTAAAATCCTTCGATGCATGACAAAGTTACAGTCCGGACACGAATGTGTGCATACATTGTATATGCATATATAGAGGAATCCATTACCTTCAAATTCTAAGTGTGACATTGACCTTTTAGGAAGGGACTTAGATTTTAGACGCGACACGTCATCATGATGTGATAGACATTTGTGCCAAGTTATTTTAAAATCCTTCAATGCATGACAAAGTTACAGTCCGGACACGAATATGTGCATATATGTATATATAGAGGAATCAATTACCTTCAACTTCTTAGTGTGACCTTGACCTTTTAGGTAAGGAAGTAGGTCTTGCACGCGACACGTCGTCATGATGTGGTAGACATTTGTGCCAAGTTATTTTAAAATCCTTCAATGCATGACAAAGTTACAGTCCGGACACGAATGTGTGCATATATGCATATATAGAGGAATCCATTACCTTCAAACTCTAAGTGTGACCTTGACCTTTGAGGTAGGGACGTGGGTCTTGAACGCGACACGTCATCTTGATGTGCTAGACATTTGTGCCAAGTTATTTTAAAATCCTTCAATGCATGACAAAGTTACAGTCCGGACACGAATGTGTGCATATATGCATATATAGAGGAAACCATTACCTTTAAACTCTAAGTGTGACCTTGACCTTTGAGGTAGGGACGTGGGTCTTGAACGCGACACGTCATCTTGATGTGCTAGACATTTGTGCCAAGTTATTTTAAAATCCTTTAATGCATAACAAAGTTACAGTCCGGACACGGATGTGTAAGTGGGCACGCACAGACGGACGGACAGACAGACGGACGGTGCGATTTTAATATGCCACCCTTCGAGGGCATAAATATAAAAAATGAAATTAATGCAAATAGATTGCTTAAAGAAAAGATGCATGTTTGCCTTTCAAGTTTACACTGTTTAAGGTAAAAACACTGACTTGAAATCACTATTACCACTCATTATACATAGACTGAAGTCATGGGTTCGAGCCCTGCTTCCGGAAATGTCTCTTTGTGTGGTAAAGTGGCAGTATATTATGGAGGATAGGGATTTAGTACTGTATTTTCCAGGAACGATGGTAAGGTAAACTGCCCGCCTGTTAGAATGGCTAGAAAATGGTTGAAACGGGTGTTTAATTCAAGGAATTGAGTTAAAAACAGATCGCCAGTTTGATAGGCACTATTGTTCGTATACTCAGTGCTCTATTGGAATTGAAACTTTTAGTGCTTTTTGCAGCAATACTCGGTGCCTCAAATAACACTAGTATGTGAACCAAAGAAGGATATCACCTTTTTCAGAAAGCAGATAGTTTTCATCTAAAATTTATTTTGGATGTATAATTGACCCATCATGTGACAAATGTTAGAGATTCATTCAAAGTAAAATGTTATATTTAAGTGCATCACCTGTAAAAGGGTCCATTGACCCGACTATGCTTTTCCTTGGTGTAACTCCGACCCATGATTTTTCTTTGAAGCTTAAGTTCATCGAGGACTCCCCCATTGGATTCATCATGTCTTAAATTAAATCAAATATATGTTATCATCATGTCTCTATGGAAATGAAATAATAAATTAAATGTGATTTTATCATGTCTTAATATAAGTTAAATTTATCTAAATGAAATACATGCTTTCATCATGTTTGTCGTAAATGACATGTTATAAAAGAAATATGTGTATTCTTTGAGCCTTTTAATGAATCACATATATGTATATATATTAATAATTATAAAACTTATCGCTTTATTTTCAGAAGATGGCTAATTAAGACAATGCATTAATAGGTGGTAAATCTTATTTACAAAGAGACATTCTCACATTTGTAAATAATTCTTTAAAACAAATTAAAAACAACGTATGAACAACACAATAGGAGAAAAACTATCGTACGATGCATACTAATACAGATTACATCAAAAATGTAGAAACGTTGACAGGTATAAAACACCAAATATCACTTTTAATATAAAGTAAGTGGCAAAAAAGTACATGTAGTTACAATTGGTCAGTTTTAAGCAGAAATACTTTTAAGCTGTGTTTGAATGCATTGACATTTTATAATAATCTTATATCAACAGGTATTTGGTTCCATATTTCACTTTATATAAATGAGTATGTATGTTTATCTTGCTTTTATATGGATGGAATTTGTGTGTCCATCATTTCTTTAATTTGCTATATAAGGTGTATTAATCATGTTATTTATTTGATAAATCGTATTTATTTCGAAAGTCTGAGTTTTAATTTAAATAAATTAGAATAATATTTTAAAGGAGTGTAAATTTTAACCATTATTTTCACAACGATCATTGTAATTTCGTTTCAGAAGTAAGTAATATGTTAGTACATATTTTTTTCAATTACATTTATTAAACTTACATATTTTGTCTTCATTTTTCTGATTCATACCCTATTGACGGCAATTGATCCTGCCTTTCCGACCAATATCGGTCATGACCAGACTGCTCGTTAGTACAACAGAATAGTCCAAGTTGTTATCTTAGAATATTTGAAAGTGTTAAGTCATATTACCTTTCTTCTTGAATGCCCTAGGGGATCTGTACAACTCATTATTCACTTCAATGTAGCCTTCAGGAACTCTTTCCATAGACGCTGGTGCGTCCAAGGCAATAGACATTTCTCCAAGCGGATGCTCCTCTGCATTGTAAAGAAATGACGTTGTTAATATGCAATACACTTAATACAGGATAATGTAACGGTGACTTAAAATATTTATTGTACACAAATATTAAAACAACTGCATACCCCCGTCCCACTTCCAACCCCCCCGTAATATATATCATATACAAAGTGATGGCAATATGAAATCAGTTGGGATGTTAAAATATTGACATTTCCTATATAGGTCAATTATCTATATATAAAATGTAATGTAATGACAACATACAGTTACTATTAAATTTCCTTAGACCTATATAAGTTTATTATCTACATTTGTATATATAAAAAGTAATGTAATGACATACAGTCATATAGTGAGATCTCACCTGTGATGATAATTTTCTTTTCTCTCGCTCTCTTCTTCTCGAGTTCCTTACAATGTCGATGTAGAAGTATAATTACTATTATAAAAATGATCAACACACAAAAGCAGAGCAGAAAAATTATTAACCACACCCAATTCGTTTTCTTGTCAACAGGAAAATCTTCAGGAACACCTGAGGAAGAAAAATATTCATTCACTTAATGCATTGTTTCATAGTTATATGTGATACACAGACATTTTCGTGAAAATTTTGAGAAAAAAATACTTCTATAGACAATGAATTCTTTTTTCATACGCTGTATAAAGTTGATTTTTCTTTATGACTCTGTCATTTTATATATCTTGATGCAAAATTAAAAAAGATTCGAACGTGAATTTCAATTTGCGCTTTGTGTTGTTTCTTTCTGGAAAACTCTAATTTCTTAATTAAATAGAGTGGCTAGATCAGAAACTACAGCAACTTAGTGTTGTGTGTAAATAACTGTGTGTTGTGCAAAAGAAAGAACGAAAGAAAAAAAGACATATTAGCGCATCTTATTAAACTGCACTGTTTTACGATGTTAAATCTAAACGTTGGTCCAATAAATCCAATCTAGATTTTTTTGAAGTATGTCACCCATTTTCTTTAATGTAACCGAACAGAAGTGATATAATCGGTTAAAACCTTTTTATATACAGTGCAACCTCTCAGGAGCGAACACCTTTTGGAACACAGAGAATTAAACAGGTGTTGTTCTGGAGTGGATGGTTCCTTATATAGTTGACGCTAAGAAGGACTCTTTGGTGAGATTGGACTGTGTATTCAAATAATATTAAAGGAATATGTGCATAATATTATTCTGTTGTTAAAGCGGCAAAATAAACTCTCGCTATAGCTAAGTGTGTTAATTAAACTGCATTTTAAGTATTATAAACATATTAGGAACAAAAATATTGAAATGGTAGATGTGAACAACAAATCACTCATAGCATACATGTATTATTATCTACGTTCAAAACCAACAAACGTGAAAAATGTTAGCACGGAACTAAACCTGAGCTGTATTCGACTCATTGATAAGACAAATATTCACATATGGGTTTGAAATATGGATAAGCGATATTGACCTTTCGAAGAAATGCACAATATACTACATGTATAATAATATACATATTATAATATACATTAGTTCATAATAAATGCTCAAACTTTGCCTCTAAATGTGAACAAGGTGGATTATCATCATTGATATATATATATATATACATTTAACATGTAAATCGCGGGAAACGTCATAAGAAAGAAAAACATTTATGACATTTATTCACTGAGTGAACAGTGAGTTTATCAGGAAATAATCCACCGTTATAGTTCGATAAACTACCGAAAAGCATAAAATAAATGTATACATTTAACAGATTTAGAAACGCAAAGATTTCCCCTGTTGAACATTTTTATTTGAATGACGCAATTGTTTTTTTCTATTTCTATTTAAGTAATTTTTTGCGATGAATTATTGAAACATTTACAAGACTTCAATTTTATATTGTATTTGTTGTGTATGAAATTTGAATAAATTTGAAACACAATAACACTGTTAAAATAAATATTTTGCCACTTTTGCACTTTTTTCAATAAGAGAATTCAGGAAAACACAACTATTAAAATGCTTATGGACGTTTTCAAATGCGATGAAATTTTAAAAGCTGGCGGATATAAAACATGACTCAATTCCACCAAACACAAGTCATGGAGAAAAGGTTTAACAAAGAAATTGAAAATATTGACAAAAAACCATTAAATATGATGTAAATTGGCATGTTAAATCACATTCAACAACTACGAAACTCTAAGTAAGATAAACACATTTCAGTTGCAACCATACCTTTAAACAGTATCAAATAAACGATGATGATGATTATTATTATTATTGTTATTAAACTTCTGCCCACGTTAAAGTCATTCACTGGTCCCTACAATGTGTTTTCGAAAGGAAAGAAATCACTGTTTAAGTCGAATTCTTTTCAAGTCGAAAATGATCTACTATTTAAACGGAGCGACATCGAAATTAATAAGTAATAGTACTGTACACATTCATGTCTAAAATGTATTAATTCATATTTAGGGTACATTGAAGCACGTCACACTGGGAAAAAATCTCAACCACAACCATTGTTTTGTTAGGTGCAGTTAAGTGCGTGCATTACAGATACACAACTGATGACGAGTAATTCAATCAGGTGCTTAAAAAAATCAAACTTCACACGTGCATTGTTCATCTCTCTCTTCTCTCTCGTACATGTTTCTGTAAAGAAAAATAAAGTAATAGGATAACAAATAGAATTATTAAGGTCACAATATGTCTATTTATCATTTGCTATTATAGTTCTTTTCGACCGATATATAGCCTCCTTGGTCGAATGGTTAAGATCGCTACCTTGACATCACTGAACCTCTCACTGATTGAGGGTTATCGGTTCGAGTCCAGCTACGGAATACGGACCTGACTCTTCACGTATGTAAGAAAGTTGGTAGTTTCTTGCATAGGGCGCTCCTTCCAATGAATAATGTTAAAGTAAACAGTCGGGGGGCTGTAGATATAGTCCGATTTCGAATGAACTTTTAGCTTATTGTAAAACAACGGTTAAAGCTGCTCGCTCTCAGAGTTTTGTAAAAAAAAGTTCTACAACTGTATGAAATTAACATAATTATCTTAGAACATACAGTCTTAAAAAAGGTTCCAGTATAAATTCCTGTAAAGAATATCTGTAGATTTGAACTAATACGCTACCAAATAATAAAGCGTTGCAAACGCTTGTGAATTTCCAATGTAAACATATAGTGTAGCGGTGCCGTAAAACCAGCATTTTCAATCGATGTTTGCAAATTCCTACCTAGATTTTTACTTCTATTGTTGATTTTAGCCTTAAGTTTTATATTTATGTATTAGTATGTCATTTTTTTCAACGGCAACTGTGAGCGAGCAGCTTTAAGACCGAGGAAAACATAAAGGTCGCAACTCAGAGGTCAGATTCAGACTATAGCTAAAATACTACTAAAACGGGTGTTGAACACAAAGAATAAACAATAACTTTAAGTGAACAGTGGTTCTTCTTTTAGTTTATTTGAGCACAACGGTAAAGACCGAGGAGAAACGTGTAACTCTCTCCTCTTCCTGGTTTATTTGGTCGCACTTGTTATATCACTTGAGTTGCTGCCCGAGACAGGTTTGACTGTATATACATTTACATCGAATCTTTATAACATACTCATTTTGCTTACCAAAAGGTTTGAGCACCATTGTGGCTCCTGTGATTCCTGTCACCCCTCCAGTTGTAGGTGCCACTGTGGCCGATTGTGCAGCTACACAGTCCGTGGGCATCAAACTTAGAAATACCGTACCGTTAGACTGCTGCTGCATAGCCTAATATATAAATAGATACAAATTACCGCTTGTTACAGGTCACCTCAGCTAAGCAATCACCTGCCTTTAGCATCCGATGCTGATGCATCCCAATTTGCCCTTGTTGTATCAAATACATTTGTATTTAACATCCACCTACGTTAAGAGGCGACTTTTCGGATGCAATCATTGGCTGGTTGCGAAAGACAGGCTCGATTGTATTTGCGATAATGTGTACGGATAGAATATAAACACAAAAAAGGTTTATTGTTAAAATACCACCTGGCATAATCAGCGGCACAGACAATGCATAAAACTTAATATCTATAAAGTTGGTAACTATTTTCGAATGAGGAATAAGGAATCCGTAACCAACTTTACAGAAATTAAAACATATATTGTAACAAGAAAATTATAACTTGACAGTTATATGAGACGATTACTGTAAGTATTACATTACAGTGTACAGCTGTACTTCAACAGGCTGAGCATATCTCCCGATTGGGGTATATACCCCGAATGAGCTAAAACAGCCCGATGGCACTAAAACGTAAACAATCGAAAAGTACATTTTTTTAAATAACGTTTTTTTTTTCAAAGAAAAAGCGCAAGTTAAATTTTCACAGAATATTTATCTGATCTATACAGACCTGATAAAAACATTACTTTCTGGTTTTCCAGCTGGTAAAAAAAATAAAATTTCACCAACAAGATATTGACATGAAATTTGCCTTACAATAATTTAAACATACTCAGTACACTGAAAAAAATAACATGCGCTTTTTCCTAACAAAAGATTATAAAAAAAATGTATTTTGCTATTGTTCTTTCCTGCATATTCATTATTTAAAAATGACGTCATCTTACGCATACCACAGCTCTATCTCCCATAACTTACTCACTGTTACTGCATGGAAAAGACACTAAAATTTCCAGACTAAAAAATATGTAATCTGACAGGGATTTAATTTTTCGTAAGTACCGCCATTTTGTTTTTTTTTGTACATGTCAACATGTTTGGTTCGGACTGAATTCTTTCATTGTCCGGCTGATTTTGTTTATAATTATGAGTGAAAACATTAAATTATATTCAAACCTTTCAAATAAAACCTGAAAACCAAGCGAAATCGACCGATTAACGGGAAATCAACAATTTTCAAACTTTTAGCACTTGTTTTTGTACTGATAAATTACGGCTTTCGGATAATTTGCGGGTTTTCCCCGAGGTATAAAGGTCTTAATTAAATATTCAAGTTAGACTGTTTTCCGACAATTCCGTTTTTTAATCATTTCTAAAGCGAAATAAATCGGCACCATTCTTGGGCTGATTTAGCGCTTCATAAATATTCATTAGATTCATTCAAGGAAGTTGCCGATTAACGGAAAATCAACAGTTGTCAAACTTTTAACACTTGTTTTTGTACAGTAACTGATAAATTACGGCTTTCGGATAATTTGCGGGTTTTCCCCGAGGTATAAAGGTCTTAATAAAATATTCAAATTAGACTGTTTTCCGGCAATTGCGTTTTTAATCATTTCTAAAGCGAAATATATCGACACCATTCTTGGGCTGATTTAGCGCTTCATAAATATTCATTAGATTCATTCAAGGGACGCAACTCTAATTGATTTTGCATTGGTAATGTAGGTCATACCGTGGTCGCTATTATAAAGACAAAAAGTCGTTAATACAAACAGGCTTTATTCTTTAGCCACAACGCTATCAATATATCAATAATATAGTTTCTTCGGCCATTCATAAAAATAGAACAACTCGCCTAAAAAGATCGATAGAATGAATTCTAGTGGAACTATGGTTCCAATATGGCGACTGTTCCACATCAAAATAAAAACAAAAGCGCGAAACTGACGTCATACTCCATACGTGCTATAACATTGTAGCGACTAACTACTGGCTTCGGCAGATAACACTTCATTGCATCGAACAAATAAAATAGAAACACGCATGCGCTACACTGACGTCATATATATCAGTGCTACAGCATTGTAACTGCTTCTATTACCTTATCCACATAACGCTTTGTTGCGTCGTACTAAAGTTTAAAGGTCATTTTGTCCGTTTTAGTAATACAAAAGACGTATATTCATAGTAATTAATGTTAATAAATATCCAAAAATAACTTTCGTCTCGAAAAAGGTTAAAATGCTTCGTAAAATATTTTTTCGGCGCAGCCGTATTAAGCTCGCTTTTGACCGGAAGTTTGGAACTCTTTAACCGCCAATGAAATAACGAGTTTTTTTAAATGAGAAATTTACGCTGTAATTTAAGGCACCTTTCTGATTGGATACTACCGGGTGCTTAGAATGACCCAAAACAACTGAAAAAGACTGGAAAGGGACCGAAAAACAGTTTATGCAGACAGTTAACAATTTGGTTGTTTTCGGTCATTCTATGCACCAGATAATACCGAATGAGAATAGACAATAAAATACTCTTGCATTTTCAGTCTTTCTTGAATGGGTAAATAGTTTAAGTATGTAAATAATTCAAATATGTATCAACATAACATGTTGTTACCTCTAAATTAATGTTTATTATAAGTGTAGAGTATTTATTGAATAACGGTCAATAATTCGAGTAGCATATTTATAAGAAAAACAAGGATAAAGTTTGTTTTCCTGATACACATGTAATTACTTGACAATTGGGGACAAGTTTGACAAGTGGTCGATTGGCTCAGTCGGGAGAGCATTAGGTTTAACAACTTTGCAAGGGAAGGTACATTGGTTCGAATCCCGGTCAATGTTTTTTTTCTCAACATGTGACATTTTGCGCCTTCCGACTGAATAAAATTAATTTTTACTATAAAAATCTAGCTAACAATCGCTTTCATATACTAAAAATTGCGCCGGCTATCTTTTTAAAAAGAAGTTCTTGTTTCTAACATTGATTAAACTTTACCTTAAAGAAGGTGTCGGGATTTATACCGTTACCGTACCGACAAAATCGCCTGACGATGTGAAATTTATAACGACTTTAGATCCCACAGATAAAAAAATACGGGAAACCTTTTACGATCGCTGCGGTGCATAAAATGGCGTCGTCATCAATTATAAAGCCTCAAGACAGGAAGTAGAATTTGGACCCGCACCGATACGTTCAATGGAAACTATGACAAGTATGTTACATGTACTTACAACACACGTGAATCTGTAGGAGGTTGAAGACAAGACGGAATCCTTGTTGTAGAATGAAACATAATATGTACTTATACTCGAACTATAAACGTTGGCAACACATCCTGTCTGCCCACCACCTGGAATAAAAGAAGAATACACAAACGAAACTCGTATAATTTGAAAACCGAAAGACCGACGGTGTACTTTCATACTTCAGTATTTCACACTTCACACTTGGAAGCCACGAATTCGTGTAACCGCGGTTTTAGCTTCGTGTAACTTAAGTCTGAAGAGATGAACTATTGAAGTACGGTGACCCAACCGGTCTTCCGTATAAAATACTGTGTGCGAGTACATACATTCACTTGACATTTCGGCCAATCAGTACTTTTGCATTCAGACCTGAAAGTAGATTTTACGATCCTAATTCAGAGCAGCTGTTTTTTGAAAATGCGTTGTAAGTGACGTTTACACTTTTGATTTAGTATGTACACAGGATGGCCATTGTATACATATGTTATTGAAAACGTTATCATATTAAATGGTTGAAAATAACGAACGATGAAAAAACGTACTAGCATACTATTATGGCGAAAACACTAAACTATGTGAAAACATACAAATTCTGGAACTAAAACGGTTAGAGCGGTGAACATATACTTGTGTAGACTATGGAAACGATTACATGTTGGAAAAGAACGGAACGGAAGAATATAACATGAAAACGTTTACTTAGTACATATAGGTACACATATATACATGTATCCGTCTCCCTTAGAATAACCGTCTCCCATGTGTGGTTAGACTGTCGCCTTGGGAGCGGGATATCGAAGGTTCGAATCCCAGCAGGGGTCCGTTCTGATATTGCCGGCTACCGTATGCCTACCTACCTGGTGCCTGGTATTAAAATATGCATGTGTTAAGAAAGCACACACTTAACGCTAAAAATAAGAACGTTTACGTACTAGAATAGAACGGTTCTTTAGCTGTGCAACCAGTGTTGTCTATCAAAACTTCCGCATAGCTCTGATTTGTACATGCAATGATGGTGGACGTGTTAACAGTATCGCAATAGGTACCGGTCTGGTCGGTGTACGTGTAGTCGAAGGAACCCAGTATGGGATCAGGACACTGTACCGCCGATATAGCGTCTGCCTCAGAACCTTTGATAAAAGTACTTTATATTGATAAATGTAGTATTAATCTAAAACATTATTGCTTTTCTCTTTTGCTTTCTTCATACAATTACTGAAAGTTTAGATCTCTATTATTTAGAATTTCTCCTGGAGAGGTCATAGGAACTATACAATAGCTAACATTTTCGAAAACCAAACTATATTTTTAAGTCTGTGGTCGAGTTGCTGTAGTCTGTCCATGATTTATTACCTGATTTTACCATGGTAAAAAACTCTGCTATATCTACTGTAGAGGAGTCACAAATATCAGTGACAGCGCTAATAGAGTTGACGTCAACCACCGCCTTGAATCTGTGATTCGAAAAAGTTATCTCCGTAGCTGTAAGAAATGCAAATCATGTTGATGTTGTGGTTGTAGTAGAAGTTTCACGCCTGTTCCAATCATATTTTTGTTATTTAAACAGGCGGGCAGTTTATCTAACCCTCGTTCCTGGGAAGAACCAGTACTAGACTCATATTCTCCGTAAGAAACTGCAACCTTTAACACATAAAGAAACAAAGTCGGTAGCAGGGATCGAACCCATGCCTCTTAGTCTACAAGAGAGCACAGTGTCCAGTGCAAAACATTAACATGAGAATGACATATCATCGCAGTAGATGTAGCTTCACAAACTTTAAAAAGAAAGTAGGTCAAAAGGTCAAGGTAATCTCAGTTAAGCGTTCAACACCTTCACGGTGAAATAACCTTAGAAGAAATGCATGACAACGACATTTATCTGAAGTTACATTACAGTAACATTGCAATGAATTTCACGAACGAAATATGTTTCAACATTAAATATATCAGGCTTTGGAACGTAGTACTTAGTCTGTTGTTTACATTACAAATTTACAAATTTCAAAGAAAACAGATTGATAAATTTTACAAGCTGTACCTGAATTAAGGTAGAAATAATATGAGTTGGTGCTGGTTTGTCTGAAGTCAAAACATCCATATGCATAAACGGCAAGTGTTCCACTAAGAATGGATACTGTCTCATTCATCCTGCAACAAAACAATATAGAAATCTGCATCAGCTGTTGAAAGTTACCCCCGCGTATCTTGACATAGTTCAAGTTTAAATTGTTAATTGCAATTTCAGTTAAATCGTCACGAAATATTGCCGGAAAGTCCCCGAACCTAACATTGCTTGAAGTACATTTTTTACACACTGAGTCTAAGTTAATGATTCCGATTGAGTTTACGAATAATCGAACCAATACATGTAGTTACTTGAGTACCTAATATAGAGTTCCAGAATTGGACATATACATGTACAAATGTACTTACTTAAATACTTACTGAGTTCCAGGATTAAGGTAATACTTACTTGAATACATGCTGGGCTCCAGATTTGATGTAATATTTATTTGAATACATACTGAGTTCAAAAATTAGAGTTGTACTCACTTGAATACATATTGAGTTCCAGAATTGAGCTGACACTCGAAGTAACTCATTGACGAAGAGCTGTCAAAGGTGAATGTCGTAGCAAGAGTCATAGCAGATGATGATATGGAGATAGTCCCATAACTCGTGCTCGTCCATGTACCATTTAAGTCCGTGGGGAAGTCTGTGCAAGCTTGAAATGACGGATAAACTGTAAAAAATACAACAATGATAATACGAGGGAAATTTGCAAATTACGACGTGACCTATTTTTTTATTGTTTCTGTTGTTGTTGCTCTGTTGTTGTTGTTCATCAAGATTCATATCCCTTGGCTCCTCCTTACGCACTGTTGAGCAAGAACTCCGGCATGTCCCCGCCATTTCTTAAACCCATCGAGAAAATTTTCATTGTTACACATCTGTATTGGGACCGTGGTTTTCATTGCTCGGACTCTGGCCTCGGAGGCTCTCTTCTTATTTGTAAATTGGCTGTGTTTAAAGTCACCTTTAAGGAATAAGTGTTGACCTCTTTTTTCCAGATGTCATAATAAATAAGGAGAGTTTTAAATGTGAGATTGGAAGACAAGGCAAACGTTATAAAGACAGACGTGAAAAAACGTCGTAAAGTATGAGTACAGTATGACGTAATTAAACTTGAACTTTTTTTTCTTTTTCCCCCCCCCTTTTTTTTTTTCTTTTTTTCCCCCCCCTTTTTCCTCCCCCCCCCCCCCCCCCGCCAGTATCTTCGGTTACGTTCGGGTGTGTTTTTCTTTATTTCAATAGATTATAATTATATACTTTTCAACAACTGAGATTGACACTCCTGATAGACAGACAGTCGCGTAGTGGTTAGATCAAAGATGCTTCACTTGCACGCAAGGTTTCATGAGTTCGAATCCTGACCAGATATGATTTTTTTAATATTTATTTCTATCTATAAAAGGATGTTTTTTTTTGGTTAAATTATGCACCGTATTCTGGTATGTATGTTCTTTCTATATAAAAAATGATATAGCATTTCCTTCAGCATGCTAAGCTTGTAAAAATCGTGTATTATGGCGAAATTACCATGCACGAACTTATTCATAGAAATTTCATTTTATAAATCAATAAAAAACATCCGGTCTGATAAAAGATTCGAACCGGGAACCAAGAGATTTACAATTTAAAGCTATATCCACAGTTCTAATCGGGACTTCGATATGTTATAAATTTATTTTATATTTTTGTTATGTTTTTGTCCGATAATTACTTTCGGAAAACGAAAATTGTTTCAAGGTTTGATGCGGAATATTAAGTAGAGCCAGTAAATAATGTCGCACAATAATTTTGTGCAATAAAATCAAGTTTATGTAATATAAAATTAACAATAATGATATTTGAACGACATTGAACAATTGAAAAGATTGAGTAAATGTAATTTTCTTCTGATTCTTTATCGTGTCTTGTCAAATTTTGTATTCAAACACACCCGGAAGATCAAATTCTTTTAACAAATTACTAACGTAAAGTAAATAACAAAAAAAAGGAACAGATTTGTTAAAAAGATAATTTTTTAGAATTACATAATTAAAAGCCTATTAGGTGATATTAGTACAATACCACCTTACAAAGTGCATTACTTTAAAATTAAACATCCGCGAATAATTACCAAGTCTTGGCAAGTTCACCAGGGGAGAATCCCACTGTCGGCCGGGCTCTATAAATACCAAGTCTTTGCTCTCAAAACGTCAAACGAGCGGATCAGTAGTCTAGTGGTTAACGCGCTGGACGTGTAATCTAGGGATCGCAGGTTCGATCCCCCGCTTCTCCATTAACATAACTACAATGTAATGGTTTTTCGGATGAGACCTAAAAACCGAGGTCCGATGTATTGGTGCTGTACACTGGGCATGTTAAAGAACCAGGGGGTGTCTCTGGAACGGGATGCGTTCTGTATCTTGCACTATATACGCCGAAAACTAAAATAACTAAACTCTTCTTGGGGCGTTGGTCATGTGTATTATCTAGTTCCAACGATAAAACTCTAAAATAAACACATAACAACGTCAATAAGGGGCGCGGTTGTGTAGAGTTTAAGGTGTCTGCCGCTCATGCCGGAGGTTGCGGGATCGTGCCCCACTTGGGTCACGACCGTATCTCATATGACACCGGTACTCGTTTTTCTAGGAAGCGGACTCGAGAGTGACTCGATAAGCTTAAGCTTTCTTCAAAATCGAGCTAAAATAAATTAGTATAAACTATAATCACAACGTTACGATAACTACTGCAGTAGTTTTATTATATACTTAATACGATATGTCTTTTCAACAACACCCCTCCACTCCCTCTGTAGTTTTACTTGCACTTATCCTGCTTGCAGCAAGAGGTTTTGCCTTTGCCACAAGTGTAGATCATGATTTGCACTGTGCGCTATTAAGTCAGCAGAAACTCAATGGGCACTCTAATGGCAATGCCTAAATCGCCCAAATCAACATATATCGAGAGACGGATAATGTAGCGAGGTAGGTCTTAGTTATAAAATAAAAATCAACTTAAAAAAGTTTCGGATTCCCAGCTTCAGTGCTATAATTATAATATAACTCAACATGTTTATTATGTGAGCCTTCGTGCTCGTGTGGTTAATGTCTTTGATTTGGGGGTCATTTGTTCGAGCCCCGCTACCAACCTTACTATTTATATGCGGGAGCTGGCAGTTTCTTACAGAGGGAAAGATTACCCAAGGAGCATGTCCGCTTGTGCATAACTAAAATCCATTTGAAACGAGCGTCATACACTCAAGAAAAAAAGTAAACTGTTAAAATGCAAGACTATCTTACAACAATCTTGTGCGATACCCTATTTTCTCCTTTTTTTATCAGTACAAATAAACAGGATATTTACTCACCTGTGTCTAGCAGTAAACAAATCGTCAATAGAAATCTCATATTTCCATGGAAAGATGTTCACAAAACTGTTAAATTCTTGTCTACTGCTTTCTTCGTTTATTTCTTGTTATACGCACTTTTGGTAGGCCATTTTGTTATTAGTCAATACACCTATGGTATCTAAGACTACTGGGGTTCTTTAAGGGGAATTATAATAAAATGTTTTAATTAAGAATTCAAAGAAGTTAAAGATTGTCTTTGCAGATCATTGCTTTCAGACGTTAAAAATCTTATTAAACTTTCCAAAGGTAAAATGTTGATAATTGTATAAATTAACTGATCCTTCGATCACATTTGAATTTTGTTTTGTGTAAGATAAACTTAAGTTGCCTCGACCTAAATGTTAACACAATTTTTAAAACAATAACTTCATATATTAACACTTTTTAGGTATTTAAAAAGAAGTTAACGATCGACTTTTCGACGCAGCGAACCGTTCGGATGAAACAATTGACTAAATATGAGGGCGACACGTGATACACCACAGGTATTTTTCGTGCTCATTCAATTAACGCAATGAAAGAATGGGGAAAATGCAATGACCCAACCAGACATTTTGTACAGTTAACCCTTTGATCATACGTATTTATTACATAGTCGTGACTTAGCTAGGTCATCTACTTTCTCTAATATAAACAAAGGGAACTAACTCTTTAATACGTAAGAAAGTATTGCACCATTCAAAAATTATTTATGAAATCCCCCCTGTTTATATTGAGCTTAATTAGATTTTTTGATTTATTTTTTACAAACAGATAGGCTTATACCTTCCTTTTTAATAGTTAAGAGTTAGTAAAGTACGACCGTTAATTGGTATTTAGTAATTTACCATACACCATTTCCGTGTCCAAAGCGAGTAGTTAAATTAATCTTGTACGGATGTGATAACTTACATGCGTTTGATTAGATTTTATTTCTTGTATTGTAATTTGCCTAAACACGAACAGTCGACAAGACAAATGATGCTATATAATAGACAAAGGAAAAGTCATCAAATTGCCTTATCCTTCTGTAATTCAAAAAGCGAATCATCCATGACAGATACATATACATCGTACATGACAGATACATAAACATCGGATATGACAGATTCATAAACATCGGACATGACAGATACATGTACATCGGACAATACATATACACATGACAGATACATAAACATCGGACATGACAGATACATAAACATCGGACGTGACAGATACATAAACATCGGACATGACAGATACATATACACCGGACATGACAGATACATATACATCGGACATGATAGATACATATACATCGGACATGAACGATACATATACATATTTGTTTCAAACTCATATGGAATACAATCATTAAAGCTACTATAGCATTCTGGCTGTAACTAAAACATGCTGGTAATATTCACTGTTAATTTAGGCCGCAATTTACCTCGAAACAAGTTCTACAATAACGATCAATAACAATCACAACTCCGTTACACTCGTGCAGATCATGATTAGTGTGTACATCATGATTTAGACTGAAGCTATTGTCATGGAATTTGGACCATTTGAGCAGTTTTGTACCTTTTTTCGCACATTTTTCATTGATGACCTTGAATTTGATTTGTTTTGCCCCCATTTAAACAACAAGTAGCTTTACAAAGACTTGAAAAATGAACAATCACTGTACTTTTACTTTGTTTTCTGCAACCCTGTTGACCTAGACCATGTACAGTGGTCATTGGTACCACACCCCGGTGTATCATGACCCTCTTGTCTAAACACCATGCAGTTGCGATATACTGTAAAAATTGCTCGAAAAAAACACGTGTACATTGTATTGAACGACCAGAGCTGACTCGATCAAGGTGTACAGGTAAGGTACATTCTGACACCGGGTAACTATGGACATTCAGATACACTCTGACACGAAGGCATCAGTAAGTATTTAGTCGATCAGAACAGCGGACACAAACACTCCCTTTCGGAGGAGGAGACACTTAACACAACGTGATCCGATTCACTATTATAATAGTATCCTCCCAAAATACTTTCACAATCATAATCTTTATTATATGACTTCTTTTCTTAAATCTTTGTAACATTTTGTTTGATTTAAACAAGATTTATTTGCAAATATTTCAGATCTTATACGAATTACAGGATTAATTGAATATACATAAGATTTTAGCTTTTTTCTCAATCCTATCATTTTTTTCATCTGTAGTCAACATCTTTGACACAAGGCAACACATCAGAACATCCCGGATGTTGCAGGTTTGACCCCTACTGTCCCTTCTCATATGACACCAGTTCTGAGATTTCGGACTCGAGAGTGACTTGATAAGCCACAAGCTTTCTTCACAATCGACATTTTCAGCTGGTCCCGAGTCGTCTAAATACTCTGACTTGTCTTGACTGTACTAATGAATCACAATACCTTACTTCCTTCATCCATGAAATATGATCTTTCATCACACTGACATGTGCGATAAAAATTACTAACAACAGCTGATTATGCTTTGGGTAGCTTTTGTCTCAATGTATTGACAATCTTCTTCTGTTTAGATTTCAGGCGCCTTTAGAAAATTAAACGTCTGTGAGACAAAAGATGAATACCCCTTTGGACCAAAGACCTACTACATATAGCAACGGGGCCTGGCAAAAATCCGACAGTGGCGAGCAACTGTTCCACCTGAAGCCGACTAAGTGTACACGTTTTCAGCTTGTGTGGGTTAATGTTTGAGGGCTTGGACTGGGATTTGTTTACTGAAAAGACAAATCAGCAGACGGAAATTCGCTGACAATATTTGTCGAAGTGGCTACTGCTTCCCTGGTAGATTTAAATACCCCCCCCCCCACCTGCATTACATATTATACCAAAGGTGTACAATGTAGGCATTGAATGTGAGTCTCGGAAAAAGAACAAATCTAGGTTTAAAATTTCATTGTATTATTGTTCTGACAAAATTCTAAGTTTTTATTTACATAAACATGTATTGATTAGACTGTTACAGTATAGCGTGATACATTAGCAAACGACTGGCTTGGCAAATTTCAGTTTTACGTCTGAAAAGTCGCCTAGTCTGTATTTCAAAATCTTTCATGTAGATCTAACTAAATGACAAACACATGACACAGGTCATACACATCGTAAAAACGGTAACCAGTACATGTACATAGTTCATTCCACCATGTTTCCAGCGTTTTTCTAGTGTGGTATTCAAATATGTCTTCTAAAAATTTACGTGTACATGTAATGGTAGATTTTACCAATGCCTGTATTTCGCGGCCCTCCGTTTCTTAAGTTCGCCAATATGCCAATATTTCAAGGCCCTCGGCTTTTTATTAACCAATTTCACAGCCAATATGCCAAAAATTTAGCTTTTACACGAAAATCCTTCAAAAAAAAATATTTAGCCTTCGGTTTCCTAAATTGCCAGTTACTAATGCCAGTATTTCAGGGCCCTCGGTTTCTTACGTTCGCCAATGCCAGTATTTCACGGCCCTTGGTTTCTTACGTTCACCAATGCCAGTATTTCAGGGCCCTCGGTTTCTTACGTTCGCCAATGCCAGTATTTCACGGCCCTTGGTGTCTTACGTTCACCAATGCCAGTATTTCAGGGCCCTCGGTTTCTTACGTTCGCTAATGCTAATATGCCATGGGCATCGTTTTCTTGGGTGTTAGAGCAAACCATCTTCTATTCAGTAAAGTGAAAAGGTAATGCCAAATGGTAATGTATACTAAATATTTTCCTTAAATGCCAAACACGCAGCCATTTTAAGTACATGCAACAGTTTTCTTTGATTCCCGGTTTGTTAAAGGATGAGCAAGTTTAGTCAAAGCTTCTGGGTATTTAATGCCAGGGTTTCTTGCTGGCTGCCGGCTTCTTGAGTGAAGCATTCGTATGGCTTCTCCGATTGAAAGACTGCTGTTTCTCCCGTAGATGATTACTTGTTACAGGTGCAGGGCGGATGGGCATTAGCTCATTAGGGCCACCTTCTGTCACATACTCTTCTGGCATTGTATAAATTTCCGGTCTCTTCTCTGCTAAAGACACAAAAAAACACAGTTGTTATGGATGCGGTAAACACAAATGTTTGAAGCTTTTTTTTAAAATGATAAAGTAGATTCAAGTTTTCATGAAAAAAACATTCTTGGAAATCTTCCAAAGTGGAGTTTGAGACCAGTCTTTATAAACGTTCACGATACTTATTCAAATTTTCAAAGAATTGAGTTTTAAGGTTATAATTTGTCTGTCAATGTGGTATAATGCATTTATTGTTACTATCACTGTAAACTTGGTAATAATCGCTATTTTCGCGAAACCTCCCACTTCGCTAAATTAAAAATCCCGCGATAGATTCCTTTCAAACACATTGACTATAAGGGAATTATTTTTTTTGAGAATTCAATTTTGGCGAATATGTCTGTCTGCACACATATCGCGAAATTTTCGTCATGCGAAATTACCTTTACAGTATTTTACTATTCTTGATCACGTTCAATCTGGTAAACATGTTCGATTTTACAAATTTGTACATTTTGTAAAATTAAGAAAAAAAACCCGGACTTGTATTAGAAGTAAGTCGTATTGAATCGTTAGATACATAGTCGTGAATTTTAATACCAAGTATTAGACAGTACCTATTCTCGGTTTCGTTAGCACCATTGTCTTACTCCTAGACATGCTATCTCTAGAAGTTCTTGAAGTCACAAGATTATCTATAGACCCTCTCCTAGACCCAGTTCTGGACAATGCTCTAGATGCAGGTCTGGAAAATGCTCTGGACTCGGCTCTAGACCCAGCCCTGGAACCTGCTAAACTTCTGGTAGGTTTGGAAGTAGGCTCCGGATGGACGCCGTTGTTCATTGTAAGAGTTGGGCCTCGGCCAATAGATGCTTTGGTACTTCTTTCATAAGATTTGGTATTGTGACTCTTTGTTCGTGTCCTCAAGTCATTGGCAGCCATTCGGGTCGTCAAGAAATTTTTTGTCTTTGATTTGAATCTATTGCCAATACTTCTTGATCCCTTTGATTTAGGGACACTGCCGTTTGAAACTGACCCATTTATGATGGCTGTAAAGAGTATAGAGGGAGTCTGTTGAATAAAATTCGCATTATGCAAGAAAGTTTGAGCCAAAGATATTTGAATAGTTAAGTGCGCTTCATTTTATCAATGTATTTATGTATTTAGAGTTCTACACAAATACGCGTTGAAAGTGAAAATGCAAAAAAGTATTACATGCAAATGGTGTGCTAAAAGATATTAGTAATAAAAGAATGGTTTTATTAATAAGGAATACGTAAATTAAAAGTAGATTACATGAATAAGTCATTTTACATTTACAGTACATACATTTGTTCAACTGCCCCCAAATGTCTTTCATCATTTAAAAAAAATATTTTAATTGTTTCAATCAGTTAATCGGATTTGACTGTAACAAATACTGTTACCACCTCCAGAGAAGCCGTTCTCGGTAAGAGGTTTGCGCCTTTCATGTTGCATCTGTACCCAAGTCTCCGTTTCTAAATTCAGGTCCAGTGACTGTTCACCAAAAAGGTCCTCTCTGTCTTCAGCTGATAAAACAAACGACATTTAGAAAGTACAAACGAAAGTAAATAAGTTGGGTTAATACTTTATTTATGGAGTGAAACGTATTAATTTTACAGAACGTTAATCTGCCATGTGGCCCTCTCTAAGATAATATACGATACACAATATCGATAAACTATGTACATGTATACAATATATGACCAAACACATGATGATGATGATGAGGAGGAGGAGGAGGAGGATGAGGAGGAGGATGACGATGATGTATTGCACTTGCTTGAATAGCTGATAGGCATATAGAAGAGATCGCCATGACGTCACTTGCCAAGATGTTGGCACCAACAGTTGTGTTTGCAATGCTTACGTATCGGATATGAAGTTTTGATTGTAAGCACGATTTATTTACTCTGATACTTACGGAATTTACAGATAACTTACACATTCTCCTCCGTGCAGGTTTTTCAAGGAGGTCCCTCTTACGGTCGATGTAACCATTTTGCATACCCATAGATGCTGGGGCGTCCAGTTTCATTGACACTTCTCCAAGTGGATGATCAGCTAAATTTATAAGTACACGATTATCTTTGTTTTTATTTTTATGATTTGTTTTTATGGCATGCAACATATTGCGCTTAATGCATAAATCAAAGCCCAACAGGTTGACAAACAATTTGTTTTCAAATGTTTTATTTTGGAACAAACGATTAAGCAAACTTTTACTTTAAACGTGACCGATCAGTTAAATACATTTTGTTTGCTATATGTTCACACCCAGTTTCTATGTACAATGCTTACATATAAAGCATGTCATTTTTGTATTGTAAGAATGAATGTAAGAAGTCTTTAAAAATATGGATTATTCATATACATGTTAAACGATTAGGGTGTCTCTTCGAATTGATTTAGCCATACCGGCAACAATAATTTGGAAACAAATCTGGAATGATTTAGTTAACATTTCTATTGCTAATCGCTACTCTGCCAGCTTTGACTAGTTTGGAAATAGTAAGGGAGGCCTTTAAGTTTAGTCAGACAATCTCTATCAAGAGCTTTCGTTCCCACCCAGGACCGACAATTCAGAGTTACTAAATATGGTAATATGGAACATTTACCATCTGGTAACGCTTTCTTCTTCCTTGCCCTCCTGATTTCTCTTTTCTTCAGCCAGACATACAGACAAACGATCGCAATAATGAAGATAATCAGCAAAGCGAGACAAGGTAACATAATATACAACCACGTCCAGTTTCTCTTTTTTGACTGGTTGTCCAAACCTGTTTGAAAAATTATTTTAACAACATTATCTGATATAAAATTAGTATAAACTTTGTCAGATGTAAATAATATTGCATTTTTTATATGAATAAATTTGAAAAACAAGCCTTTTCTTTGTTAAATTGATAGTGTATAATATAGACCTGTTAGATCTTCATGTTAAATGTAAATTTCTTACTTCAATTGAAGTTCATTTATTCGAATAACAAGCGTACTAAATATGAGGAAGTTTTACATGCAATGTAACACGTTCAGTCCATTAACAGTTACTTTTATAGAATTAATGTAACTATGTAAATAATACGGATTTATCAAAATAAAAAGTTTCACCTAACCAGATACATGTACACCTGAACACACTGTAATATTTGAAACAAATGTAAGTGTTGCACAATAAATGTACCTAGTGTGCGATATCACGTCCAAAGTGTTACAGTTACACATCAGACTTGCAATGTCTGTTTTCGTATCTGTTTATTCAGGAGTCTGCCCAAAATGAGTCTATGATTTTCTTTTTCCCATCTTGGTAAAGCCTGTAACCTTAACGAACTAAGCTAAATCTTCAAAAAAGAAGTCTCCGTATACATGTATCACCTTTCTTTCTTTTTTTTACTTACATTTTTACCTGCGCAAATTGATCAAGAAATAACCTATATTTTGTAAGGTGCTACATGTATGTATAATCTTTAAATATTTTTGAATTTTCAATTTTTTCCACCTCTCTATCAGTTTTAGTTCAATGTATCCTGTATAAGGTTGTGAAATTTATGTGCGTCCCTTTTTGTTTGAATAGAACATATATTCAGTCCAGACGGAGGTGCCGGTTGGATCTATACCCTAAATATCTGTAATAACGCTTCTTTTTCAACAAACAACCTTAAAATGCTGCTAGAGATCCTATTTTGTCCAAAGACGTCATAAGTGCACGAGCATGAAAAATATGCGCATGTTCAACACGTACAAAGTGTTCAACAAAGACAGGCAAAATTACAAATGCACACACTCACAAAAAAACAACAACAAAAAACTACACCACAAGCCAGTAGTAGAAGTAAAAAGAGTATCAACAAAACTGTACAGTTTAAAATGACAACCCTATGGCAAAGAAACACACTGAATGAGCTAAAGGTGTTTTTATAAGCCCGTGTACCAATTATGCTTTTGAGGTGAGAGCGTTCACTGTGATGCGTCTTGGGTTACATACAAGTATCTGAAACGAAGATGAAATATAGTTTCTAAAATGCTTTCGGTGTGGCTGAAGAACAATTTTAGTAATTTGAATTAGGTAATAATCGGGATGATTTAATTTTCGCTATTTTTCCGAGTTTCCTATTTAGCTAAGCTAATTCAAACTTCTCGCGAAAGATAAATTTCACACAGATCTACTACATGTATTAGAGAGTCCTCCTTTGTGCTATTTTTAATTCACGATTAAATTCGTGAATAAGGCTGTCTGCTAACATATCGCGTTTTCGTTATGCGAAAATTACCAAATTTACAATATAACAGGATGCTAAGAAATGCATTACTGACAACATAAAATACCATGTTTTAACCTTCGAGAGTGATTTCTAACACAGGGAATAACAGCCTTGTTATTCCATAAGTGGTTTAACGTTATAATATTACAAAAAGAGAAGTACTTACATGATGCTGTAAGAACCATAGTTGCTCCTCCAGATGGAAGTGTCGTTGGCGTTTGTCCAGATTCGCAGTCAGTCTGTTTCGTACTCAAGTAAACTGATCCATTGCTAGCCATTGTTGCAGCCTGTTAGAAAACGTGTGATTAATTTGAGATTACATGCATGTCAGAAGTAACTGTGTATTTCAACACTATAGAACTTTAAACAAAAATTGGCAAGTTGGCCAGGTTACTTATATAATATGACAACTAAAGTGTACGAAGGGCACATATGCCCCAAACGTAAGAGTAGCAGATGATGTTCCAACACAAGTGCTTTTATACAAATCATCTAAGTTAGTTGACATTAATAAACAAACAAAATTTGTATTTGTTATTTTTAGATTGATATACAATCCAACCTCTCTAAATAACACCTCCGAAGAGCAGAAACCTCTCCACAAAGACAGATGTTTTATTTCACAAAGCAGTCATATCTGAATAAATAAACCTCCTTAGATCAACAGTCTCTCCTAAACAAACAAAAATTGATGTTCCCGTTGGTGTTTTTGTAGAGAGTTTATACATAATAAACATTGTGAAATACTTACTACACATGTAAACTGTGTTGTTGGTGACGAATCTAGATTGTACAGTGATATGTAATATACATCAGAGCTTGCACTATACACATTGGCTATACAACCTAATTGACCACTAGCTGCAATAAAAAAAGTTTTTACATATAAGCAATTTCTTGATTTACGCAAAATCGGAGACCATTGTTCCAAACAGCAACGTAAGTTTTAGAGCATAACGGCAACGTAAGATTGAGAGTACAACAACCACGTAAGGTTAAGAGCAAAACAGCTACATAAGGTTTGGAGTACAACAACCACGTAAGGTTAAGAGCAAAACAGCTACATAAGGTTTGGAGTACAACAACCACGTAAGGTTAAGAGCAAAACAGCTACATAAGGTTGAGAGTACAACAACCACGTAAGGTTAAGAGCAAAACAGCTACATAAGGTTGAGAGTACAACAACCACGTAAGGTTAAGAGCAATACAGCAACAACGGTGTAGAGCATACAACTTGATCTGGACTAGTAATTAAGTATTGCAAAATTGTTTAAATACTTAAAGAAAGTTAGTTCAAACTAGTTTTGAAGATTTTGTTACAATTTGCGAAAGAAAAGTTGCAGCTTTGCTATTTGTGTTGTTGTTGTTGCTTTGACAATTCTTTATCTGTGAGTACGTATTTAACACTCTTTTTCTCGGAGTAAAACTTTTTGAAGAGTTACTAGTACTTGAAATATGGTTAGTAAGCAAAAATCGTAAACACCGTTATAACTATAGTCGCTGCATTACTGCAGAGTGAATTGAAATACATTATGTTTTAAAAATATTTACATGTTAATACAATAGGTATCTTTGTTAAAGGATGGACATTTAGTCTTAACTTAGTTCTGAAAGTAAACACAGGATTGTTGAAAGAATCTTCTCATTTACTGTACATTGTATACATTCAATGTTTGTTTTTTTGTATTTTCAAGGACGTAAAAATTCATAAACATACTTGAGTAGAATGGATTGAAAGTCGTGCAGTCACTGTTATTAACTAAAATGTGAGTTGTGTTGCCATTATCACAGGCGTTTATAACCGAGGCATTGGCATTTTCACAGTATGTGCCGGTCGAGTCCGTGTACGTGTAGCTGTAGGAACCAAGCACGGCATCGGCACACTGCACGGCATTCACGGCATCTGTCTCATGACCTGAAACAAAACGACATTGTTCACAATGCTGAATTTTGTTGACATATCTACCAGACTGGTACATGTAAGTAACTCTCAATTAAACAACGTATCAATGTTTGACCATGATTGCAACTCTAAATAATTTTAAGTAATATTCTTTTTTTAATTTTTGAAAAGTAAAATGATTCTGTTTAGACATATCCACTGACGACTTACACTAGTTAAACCTTTTACTAAAGCTTACCCTGTTATATTCTAAGGAACTTGTCCACAAGTTTTTGAAATGGGATGCTTAAATATGAAAAAAAAAACCCCAGAAATGTGTTCATACATATAGGACACGGATGTCACCGCTATATGCTTTTATTCACGAGAATTGTGTGGTTTCCCTGTAACAGTATTATATCAATCATAAATATTTATTTTTAGCATACAATCTCTTAATTATTGTTGTCTTTGCTCTGAGCACTTAATTTGTTTATAAATTAACATTTTATTTTAATTGTTTGTTCATTGACCAGAAAAGGAAACAGTAACAGAATGATAACATGAACGTTCATGCTGTTGTTTTGAATAAATGCCCAACAACTCAACATGATCATGTACAGTATGGATACACAACATGAAACATATCTGCAGCAGGGAAATCATACTTAATAAGAACACAATTTAAGTTGGAACGGGGTTTCAACTCCCCAATAACTCTTTCAAAAAATAGTGAAATGTAAAAGCAATAACTTGGCCTGTATTTTATTAATATATTAATATGTACATTCGTGGCAAAAATGATTGAAATCCATCCAGCATTTTATGAAATTATAATCGGAAACCACACATTCACAGGCATTTAAGTTGAAAAGGGATAACAATTTCTGTAAAAATAACCGAATTGTAACGTAAATTGAAATCAATCTGTATTTAATGTTCCCTGGCCTACATGTAAAATTTGAATCTACATGTAAAATCTAAAATTTCTGCTTTACATGGACGCACGGATGGACAGGAGTAAAACTTACGGATATCATGGTCAAACAGTATGAATATACAAGCTGATCTCTAATGTTATCCAAAGGCAGGGTAAATACTTAATTATGGACATGCCGCTTCTTAGTGATTAACAACAAAGATTTGAACCCTTTCTGCCATATTCTACGCGACATCTACATACAACTTAAACATTGTACGAACCATCTTTAATCATAGTATGGAACTCTGCTGTATCCGGTGTTGCTGTACACACGTCACTAATGGCCGTCGTGGAGTCGGGAAGACCAACAAGACGGTAATTGCTAAAACCCGTTTCTGGCGCTGCAAAATAAAAGGCTGGTTCTTTTTTCAGTAGATTTGTTATCCACATAATGCAAGCGTGTATACTGAGATCACTTATGTATGCTTAAATTGTATAAAATTCAATATCATGAAAGTTTTACTGTTGATACATTTTACCAGCGGAACCACGGTAATTCCCCCCCCCCCCCCCCCCCCCCAAAAAAAAAAATGCCCCTCCTCCCCCCCCCCCACCGAAGAAGCCTGGGTTACAGACTGTGCTTCTAAAATTCATCATCACTTGTTACATTTCTACACACAGTTGCACAAAGTAACACCAAGTCCCGTCTAAATTTGCAGATTCGATTTATTATATGATAAGCGATCGCTTCATTGTTTTTCTTACGAATTATTCCATAGATGCCCGAATAAGCACGAAAAATGACTTACGTGAGTTTAGGTAGTAATAATAAGAATAGGCGCTTGCCCTACGCAGATCCAAGCACATCCACATAAAAATTGGATCCGTTGTACTAAACGTTGGTATTGATACCTTTGACCTGAAATTAAAATTGTATAATAATGCAATCAATATCAGATCAGAAACGATACTTTAATGTTCTTCATTTAAATTTTCGAAACGGTCGGTCTGGAAATCATACTTCACTCAAAAGATGCGAGGCAACATGCCAGGAATAGGTCCATACTCAGCCTTCTTAAGCAGCATCTTTATCTATTTGACAGCATTATCTGTTACGACAAACAAGATTTATTTGTTTTAACTGCTTATTTGTTTGAAATAAACACACTTTTAAATCGTAATAAAACCTTGTCACATCTAAGGAATTTTACTGAAAGAAAGTTGTGATTCAAACAAAACAGCGAAACAAACTGTTTTAAATATTGTATTTTTGGAATCAGAGTGAAACTAGAGTTCTCATAGCTATATAGCTTTTTGTTTTTGTGCTTTTTGGGTCCACCATCCTCGTTCGATGTATATGAGCGGTACGACCCGGTCATAGCTATATATATCTACAATCTGCTTAATATAAATAAATGAAGCATTACTATTCTTCTATGTACATCCGCTTTTAAAGTACGTTATTGCATTACATTGCAATCTTGAAACTATGTAGTACAAATGCATAGGATTTATGTGTGAACACGTACACGTTTGCTTTATATGCACTAGTCACAGTTTATATATAACTTCGTGGTAACTCTTCCACCCTTCCACCTGTCTTAGTAAGGAAAGACCAAAGTCCCGTCAGTGACATTGTTATCTTATCTTATCAAATATCCTAAGTTGAACAGAAGGATAGAAAAAAGGACGTACTACTTAATTTCGCAACCAAAACCTACAGCATATCGTTTTTTTGTTTTTGTTTCTCTACATTGCATGAAACACTTGACATTATATATATTCACAACAATACTCTTTACAGCCCTGATCGTATATCCTACTGAAGCTTTAGAGCTCTGATCGTATATCCTATTGAAGCTTTAGAGCTCTGATCGTGTATCCTATTGGAGCTTTAGAGCTCTGATCACATATGCTATTAAATATACCTACTCTAGAATATACTGTGTTCCTGATATAAAACGACATTCCATTTCATTAACGGACACGTTCTGTGCAATAAATGTTTGGGTGAATGTAAGACTGGGCGAGGAGCCGGTGATCACTATCGTACCGAGATTGGTACTCGTCCAGTTTCCCCATAATTCTTCTGGTAGTGTGCAATCTTGACCCACTGAAAACAGAATGACATTTACCAATTAATTATTCCACCAGGAATGTACGATTAGATTTGGTACATTCAGAAAATATGTTTCAGAAAAAAAACCACATTTTGCTTCAGACGACATCTAGAAACCTCCGAAACAATCAGAATAAAGGTAGGCGTAAATTTCTTGATTTAATTTTTACTCAACTGTTGGGAACAAAATCTATGTACCCACAAACATAGTTTTCATGGCAATCAAACATAAACAATTTGAAATACCTCTTGTCTGAAAGTAATGATCAGAAATTCCTTTTTACTGCCATTAAAGACCGCGTTATGATTCTATATCAAGGATTATTCCAAATAAATTCAGATGGGTTATTCTGACTAAAATTTAGACAAGGTAGTCTTAGAGTAATGAGTGCTAACACTGACAGACTCTATCCTAAGTCCAATTTTCCTAAAAGCTGTAATTATACACTCGAATGTTTCACAGAAAGTGTCTGAGTCACTTAACAACCTCTCCATATGTCACTTTGGTTGTTCCTTGTCTAATGATTGTGTTTGTTGTTCACCGTATCGTAGATATATATTATATGCCTCGTTCTGTTTCAGTATGTTTGTATTTGCTCATGTTGTCATGTATTGCATGAACTGAGTTAAACGAAATAAACTTGTAATCTTGATATAATAAAAACATGTTTAATTAAAAATACACTACAAGAAATTAGTTCTTTAACATGTTCTATTGAACTTATTACATGATAAAATCAGAATTACCACTTAGAATCTTAGCAGCACCTTAACTAACTCTTATTAAACGTTATTGCAATAGGAATAAAACACGTACATATCTCACAAAGTAACACAAATGATCTTACCTGCTAAATGCAAAGTTTGAATTAAAAAGATTAATCCAAATACGCCGTTAAATTTATCACTATATTTGTACATCATTTATCTGGAAATAAAAGGTTAAAATATATAGATATAATAATGTAAGCCATTTAAACATATATTGAAATCTAATGTTTACTTTCTATTGTTTTGTTCTTAACAATAATTGTATCTAAACAATCAACGGTGTTACGGTGTCCTGTTACAACCGGGCTAGCACGGGTCATTGAGTCAGACATTACAAGCCCTGATTAGGTACACATATCGGCATTGACGGGTTTAATCATTATCTCTAAAAAAGACTTTACTACCTAGCCACATCGAACACCGAGTATTGGTTTGTAGGGGAAAAAAATGAAATTCCTATTTTATTCATCGGTTTTAATTAATGTTACAGTAAGCTTCGTATACATGTATAACGATTCCGGATATAGTGAAACTCCGGATATAGTGAAACTCCGGATATAGTAACCCGGAAGGAAACTCCGGATATAGTGAAACTCCGGATATAACAAACATATGCTTTGGGCCCATTTTTTTCCTTTCGTTATTTAATATGAAAAAGGTTGTATGGATATAACATACTTCGGATATAAAGAACAAATTTAAAAAGTCCACATATGTTCGTTATATATGGAGTTACGTTATATCTTGTTAGTTATGAATGAATCGGTGTTATACATTCCCTTGATTTTCAATTTTGATAAAAACGTTTTGAATAACATTGATCACGCCGTCTACAATTCTTATGTTTTGTTCTTGTTCATACACTGAGGGCGTCACAATGGAAGACTTTAGTAATAAAAGGTCAAGTGCGTAAAAAGGTAAAATAGCTTAATGAAATGAAGTAACTGACACTTATTACTGTTATAATATTTTTTAAAAAATGTCCAACACTTAGGCAGATGATTCAATGCGAATTCAATTGTCAGTTTTACTACGGGGTAACTGCAAAAGTTGAAAAAGTAACAAATTAAAAATATAAATAATTGATAAATAAATAGGAAATCATAGACAAATGGACCATAGATTATTGATTTTTGTTACATTTGAAGTGCATTCAGCTTAATTCCTTGTTTCATTTATTGCTTTTGTCAATATTACTATGAAGATTTAAGACAGTTCAATAAGGTATATGAAACTATGCATGAAATCTTACACTTATAAGTGACACATTTTTTGCAAAAATACAAACTAAGACAGAACATAAGAGTTTATGCACCCAAAGAACATCGGGCAGTACTAGTATATAGAAATCGACTCGTCCGTCCGTCCACATAGAGCATACTGAGGGACAGTGCAGTGCCCAAGAATCATACTTCTACCTTGCCATTTTTTTTAATTATACCCCATTGTTTCATTTTCTGGTCCGGAGCATAACTCTAAATTAGTTCAAATTGCATACAATGACATGTGAGGACACTGAGGGTGCAGTGCCCAAGAACTATAACCCTATATTGTCTTATTTTTTAACTATTCCCTTTATTGCTTTTTCTTGTCCGGGAAATAAGTGCAAAGTATTTAAGGGGATAATTTGAAATTTCATACAGTATGAGGGCATGTAACTAAATGAAGTGCAGTGTACAAAAATCAAAACTCTACCGTTACTAATTTTTGAATTATTGCCTTTGTAACATTTGCATATATGCCCTATTTTCCAATTATCTCCCTCTCTTGTCCAGAGCAAACGGTATTACTTAATATTGTATAAAGTGACAGAGCACACAGAGAGAAAGTGCAGTGTACAAGAGCCATTACTCTACCATGTCTAATTATGCTCACCACACCCCTAAGGTATGTGCGCTTACCACATCCCTAAGGTATGTGTACTTACCACACCCCTAAAGTATGTGCACTCACCACATCCCTAAAATATGTGCACTCACCACATCCCTAAAATGTGTGCACTCACCACATCCCTAAAGTATGTGCACTCACCACAATCCTAAAATATGTGCACTCACCACACCCCTAAAGTGTGTGCACTCACAACACCCCTAAAGTATGTGCACTCACAACACCCCTAAAGTATGTGCACTCACAACACCCCTAAAGTATGTGCACTCACCACAATCCTAAAAAATGTGCACTCACCACACCCCTAAAGTATGTGCACTCACCACACCCCTAAAGAATGTGCACTCACAACACAATACTAAAAAATGTGCACTCACCACACCCCTAAAGTATGTGCACTCACCACACCCCTAAAGTATGTGCACTCACCACACCCCTAAAGTATGTGCACTCACCACACCCCTAAAGTATGTGCACTCACAACACCCCTAAAGAATGTGCATTCACCACACCCCTAAAGTATGTGCACTCACAACACCCCTAAAGTATGTGCACTCACCACACCCCTAAAGAATGTGCACTCACCACAATCCTAAAAAATGTGCACTCACCACACCCCTGAAGTATGTGCACTCACCACACCCCTAAAGTATGTGCAATCACCACACCCCTAAATAATGTGCACTCACCACAATCCTAAAAAATGTGCACTCACCACACCCCTAAAGTATGTGCACTCACAACACCCCTAAAGTATGTGCACTCACCACACCCTTAAAGAATGTGCACTCACCACAATCCTAAAAAATGTGCACTCACCACACCCCTAAAGTTTGTGCACTCACCACATCCCCTTAAAGTATGTGCACTCACCACATCCTAAAGTATGTGCACTCACCACATCCCTAAAGTATGTGCACTCACCACATCCCAAAAGTATATGCACTCACCTCCTCCCTAAGGTATGTGCACGTACAACATCCACGAGGTATGTGCGCTCACGAAACACCTGAGGTATGTACGCTGACCACACCCCTGAAATATGTGCACTCACAACATCCCTGAGGTATGTGCACTCACCACACCCCTAAGGTATGTTTAAATACCGCACCCCTAAGGTATGTTCACTCACCACACCCCTAAGGTATATGTACTCACTACACCCACGAGGTATGTGCGCGCTAACAAAACACCTGAGGTATGTACGCTGGCCACCCCTGAGATATGTGTACTCACCACATTCATGAGGTATGAGCGCTAACCACATTTCTGAGGTATGTACGCTTACCCAATCCCTGAGCTTTGAGTGCTTACCACACCCCTAAGGTTGATGAGCAATGCTATCTATAAGCGATTGGTTGATAAGCAACTACCAATTTATGACTGGTTGATGAGCAATGGTACCTATAAGCGACTAGTTGATGAGCAATGTTACCTGTTAGCGACTAGTTGATGAGCAATGTTACCTGTTAGCGACTGGTTGATGAGCAATGCTACCTGTTAGCGTCTGGCTGATGAGCAATGCTATCCGTTAGCGACTGGCTGATGAGCAATGCTACCTGTTACCGACTGGTTAATGAGCAATGTTACCTGTTAGCGACTGGTTGATAAGCAATGCTACCTGTTAGCGTCTGGCTGATGAGCAATGCTATCCGTTAGCGACTGGCTGATGAGCAATGTTACCTGTTAGCGACTGTTTGATGAGCAATGTTACCTGTTAGCCACTGGTTGATGAGCAATGCTACCTGTTAGCGTCTGGCTGATGAGCAATGCTATCCGTTAGCGACTGGCTGATGAGCAATGTTACCTGTTAGTGACTGGTTAATGAGCAATGTTACCTGTTAGCGACTGTTTGATGAGCAATGGTACCTGTTAGCGACTGGTTGATGAGTAATGTTACCTGTTAGCGACTGGTTGATGAGCAATGCTACCTGTTAGCGTCTGGCTGATGAGCAATGTTACCTGTTAGCGACTGGCTGATGAGCAATGTTACCTGTTAGTGACTGGTTAATGAGCAATGTTACCTGTTAGCGACTGTTTGATGAGCAACGCTACCTGTTAGCGACTGGTTGATGAGCAATGTTACCTGTTAGCGACTGGCTGATGAGCAATGCTACCAGTTATCGACTGGTTAATGAGCAATACTAACTGTAAGCGAATGGTTGATGAGCAATGTAACCTGTTAGCGACTGTTTGATGAGCAATGCTACCTGTTAGCGACTGTTTGATGAGCAATGTTACCTGTTAGCGACTGGCTGATGAGCAATGCTACCAGTTATCGACTGGTTAATGAGCAATGCTAACTGTAAGCGAATGGTTGATGAGCAATGCTACCTGTTAGCGACTGGTTGATGAGCAATGTTACCTGTTAGCGACTGGCTGATGAGCAATGTTACCTGTTAGCGACTGGTTGATGAGCAATGCTACCAGTTATCGACTTGTTGATGAGCAATGCTACCTGTTAGCGACTGGTTCCTGAGCAATGCTAACTGTAGGCGATTGGTTGATGAGCAATGCTAACTGTAAGCGATTGGTTGAAGAGCAATGTTACCTGTTATCGACTGTTTGATGAGCAATGGTACCTGTAAGCGACTGGCTGATGAGCAATGTTACCTGTTAGCGACTGGTTGATGAGCAATGCTACCTGTTAGCGACTGTTTGATGAGCAATGGTACCTGTAAGCGACTGGCTGATGAGCAATGTTACCTGTTAGCGACTGGTTGATGAGCAATGTTACCTGTTAGCGACTGTTTGATGAGCAATGGTACCTGTTAGCGACTGGTTGATGAGCAATGGTACCTGTTATCGACTGTTTGATGAGCAATGGTACCTGTTAGCGACTGGTTGATGAGCAATGCTACCTGTTAGCGACTGGTTGATGAGCAATGCTACCTGTTAGTGACTGGTTGATGAGCAATGCTACCTGTTAGCGACTGTTTGATGAGCAATGGTACCTGTTAGCGACTGGTTGATGAGCAATGCTACCTGTTAGCGACTGGTTGATGAGCTATGGTACCTGTTAGCGACTGGTTGATGAGCAATGGTACCTGTTAGCGACTGGTTGATGAGCAATGCTACCTGTTAGCGACTGTTTGATGAGCAATGCTACCTGTTAGCGACTGGTTGATGAGCAATGCTACCTGTTAGCGACTGGTTGATGAGCAATGGTACCTGTAAGCGACTGGTTGATGAGCAATGCTACCTGTTAGCGACTGGTTGATGAGCAATGGTACCTGTTAGCGACTGGTTGATGAGCAATGGTACCTGTTAGCGACTGGTTGATGAGCAATGGTACCTGTAAGCGACTGGCTGATGAGCAATGCTACCTGTTAGCGACTGGTTGATGAGCAATGGTACCTGTTAGCGACTGGTTGATGAGCAATGCTACCTGTAAGCGACTGGTTGATGAGCAATGGTACCTGTTAGCGACTGGTTAATGAGCAATGTTACCTGTTAGCGACTGGTTGATGAGCAATGCTACCTGTTAGCGACTGGTTGATGAGCAATGCTACCTGTAAGCGACTGGCTGATGAGCAATGCTACCTGTTAACGACTGTTTGATGAGCAATGGTACCTGTTAGCGACTGGTTGATGAGCAATGCTACCTGTTAGCGACTGGTTCCTGAGCAATGCTAACTGTAGGCGATTGGTTGATGAGCAATGCCACATGTACATGTAAGGGCGATGGTGTTTTTAGCGACTGGTCGATTAGTAATGCTACCTGTAATCGACTGGTTGATGCGCAATTCTTCCTTTAATTGCATGCATAGACAAGATTAAGACAAACATCAAGAAAAAAATTGTAAGACAGGACACTACTTATATTGTTGACGTTGCACTAGAACTACTTGTGTATCTACATTTAGCTTAAATGTTGTAACGATGAGATTGCTAGTAGATCTTAGCGGAAGAATCTTTTGAAATGAATAAGTGGTTCAGAGTTACTCATGATAGGACTACGATCTAAAATGTCGATGTGAGTTATGGTTCTTTCTGCCTAAACTTAACACTGTAGCTAACCTGGAAGATTACTTCCCTGACAGGTTGACTTAAAGCTTTTGCAGAGCTAATGTGTCAGTATATTTGGCACTAACCAGCAGACTTCCATCATCAGGAAGACCAAGTCTATGGTCGGTTAATCTGAAAAGGGCATGAGCTAGGGTCCACTATTCACAGTCTTTCAAAAATAGAGGAGGTGTTCATTTTATACATGTAACTGCAACAACATTTTCCAAACAATGTGTCCCAAATGTGATTGTGATATGCGTTTTTTAACAATTCTACACTTAATAAAACAGCCAATAAAAAGTCAAAATGAGACATAACGGTTTTTAATTAAGTAAAGCACAATTTGTCATTCCTTTTTATGGAAGGGTATTTAATTATATAAATATTCTGTTCATGTAACTGACAACTGTATATGTCTGAATGACAATTGATTTGTGCCTACTTCTAATTGACTACTCCATCGTGTATGCGTGCAACTTTTAGTTGCCTTCCATTCATTGCTTAATGATAATTGCCTACGTTAAACTGATAACTTTTATTTACAAATGTAAGTACATACGTATTAATACTTAGTGTCTATGTGTATAATGCTATGTGATTACGTGAAAATGTTAAGTGTTTACTTTCATTGGCTACTGTGTTTGTATATATATTTATACATAAGCGATAGCAGTAAGCATATAGACGAAAGCAACTAAACGAATGGACTTGTAAGGATGAAATAGAAAGGGAACCAAAAACACTTATACCCTGCAACTGCGTTAATAAACCAAAACGGGCACCAATTATACTGTACCCTTTGGAACCACAAACGAGAAGTCTTGCGAATAATTCTTTTACCATTGGTGTGTAGTCTGGAGTAGGGTAACAGACTAATATGACAGACGAAATAGATGTGAGTTTGTAAACAGGTATTTAATGTTTTAGAAAATGTTTTATAATTGACATTTAACATAACTAATTAATCTATTCGCTAAAATAAATAGTCGCTTCGGACTTAATTCGGACTAAATAAACATTTCTGATAATGACAACAGTCATTCAGGTACCCAGACTCATGAAAATATTCCGTCGTTTTGAGCTATTTTTGTGTTTGTGCAGAAATTAAAGGCTATACGTACAGTTGAGATCTAATTAAGGAGCTGTATCTCATACAGGATGATATACCGGTATGTGAGCCGCGCCAAACAAAAAGGTCCTTATCGTAATTGGCACGTAATCGAAAAATATGTGCTCCCCCTGATTAATATATGTAGGGGCTTGGGTGTACTCCCCCTCATTAATAGGAACTTTGGTGTCATCCTCCTGATTAATAGGAGCTGGGGTGTACTCCTCTTTATTAATAGGAGCTGGGGTGTGCTCCCCCTGATTAATAGGGGCTGGGTGTACTTCCCCTCATTAATAACAGCTGAGATGTGTTCTCTCTGATTAATAGGGGCTTGGATGTACTTCCCCTGATCAACAGAAGCTTTGGTGTCCCCCCTCTGATAAATACTAGTGGCCGGGATTGCGACCCCAGCCCCTGCTACCCCTCCTGAACGTACCGGTGGTACCAATGACTGAGTGTCATATCCTTGTGAGAAGGCCCTTGGTTCTGTTTGATCTGGCATAAAGTGTCCCTAATCTCTGGCGACACCCTGGTCTGACCCTGGATGATTTTCCTGGGATGAGGTAAGTGCCACTTGAGCACACCCCTGTAGAGGGGTGCCACAGGAATCAGCTTGCTGAACATCTGACAATGCAATGTTTGACAGGGGTTGGGTTGGCCCCTCAACATGGCCAATGTGACCAAAATGTTGATAAGCTACTGTATAATTTGATTCTCCCGGGGTTTCAGATTATACCCCGAGACGTGGGCATCCCCAGTTCCACCGTGTCTCAGTCCACTGACCGACCCCCCTTGGGAGCTGATGTCTCCCTATCGCCTTTAAAACTGACATGCCTACACCCCCTTGCTATTTTTTTTAGCGAATAGATCATTCGGTAATGTAAAATGTGAATTATAATACATTTACTAAACACAATTTACTCACTTCTTTTTCGTCTGTCATACAAGTCTGTTACCCAGTGTAGTGGTAGGGGTAGTTACTCCAAGTTTCAAGTTTTATTTCTGATCAAGGCTTATTACAAGCATGTGATCATAGAAACATGTACATGTGTTATATCCTCGCTACAATTTACATGTGATAATTTGAGGAACAAATACACAATTCTGTATATTACAGATATAAATGTAGATTTATGTGCATTTATAAAGTACAGAAAATTCAGGAGAACAAATCAGTTTTTGAAGTAAGATACAATAATTTTACAAAAGGAGGCAAGTTTTTACCAGTTTAGTTTTGTTACTGGTACACATTAAATCTTTCAATTTAATCAGACTACTGGCATACCAATGGCAGAAGATTTATTCGCAAGAGTTCTTGTTCGTGGTTTCAACGGGTACCCTGATATTTATTCTTTTTGTGTTGCTTCGCAACTTCGTAAAGCAGGAATATTGAGCTGTTTTCTTAAAACGTTTAGACGTGACTTCATATTATAATGACGCAATACTATCGTTTCATTTTGTTACAAAAATGTTTCTCTTTGCGTTTCAAAATAGTCTTTGCCTTCCTTCTACTATCAGCTGGAAAAACCCAACCATTTTTAGACCAACGTTTGTCGTTGATCTGTTGATCGGCTGGTGTCTTTTATTCATCAACATTTTTATTTTTTTTGTAAATAATTGTACATTCATCTAAAAATATTAAAACAAATATTGTAACATTATAACCTGTGAATTAAATTTCTGGATATTAATAGCAAGGTATTTATACCGATAACTTTTCAATATACATGTATTTAGCTTATTATTTAGTCGGTTTAAATCGAAATTATTATCTCTTTTATGTATCAATTTCATCGAATGCATTGTATATGTTTTTTTATATGTATTTATTCAATTATAAAGATTTATTCAAGCCGTTAAATCTTTAGATCGAATTTCACGGTAAAATCAGTTTTAGCGTTTATTTTCGGCACTATCGTCATTTTCTAAATGTAGATATTCTTACCACGAAAAACTCGTTAAAAGATAGTGGGATCTGCAAAATATACGTCCTCTTTCGTTTTCAAAAAAATCAGTTAAAATTTAGAAACATTGACTAGAATAACGTTGTACATGTAGCAAAAAGATATGCCGCTTTGGAAAAGAATCAAAAGACAAAACGTCAGCTGGAAAAACCCAACCATTTTAAGACCAACGTTTGACGTTGATCTGTTGATCGGCTGGTGTCTTTTATTCATCAACATTATTTTTTTGGTGTAGATATTCGGTGGTGTAGAGGTTAAGGTGTCGGCCGCTCGTCCGGGAGGTTGCGGGTTCGAACCCAACTGGGGTCACGACCGTACTTCCTCATGAGACACCAGTACTGGTTTTTCAAGGAAGCGGACTCGAGAGTGACTCGATAAGCTACAAGCTTTCTTCACAATCGAGCTAAAATAAATTAGTATAAACTAAAAGACAAAATATTTAACAAATTATCCATGTTCCACGTCATAAAGATGTTTTCCGACGTCGGAATGACTTGTCACAAATTCTTTAATAATTATGTATCTGTGTAAATGTTATAAATGTAAAACAATAAAATAGTATTTAATTGAAAAAATGTAGATCCATGCTTCAATGAATATACAATAGAAAGTTTATTATTAGTTATTGACTCGGGTATCAAGCGGGTCCGTCGTGCACTTTCTGTTAGTATGTTTTGTGGTTTGTTGCGGTCAGTATGGCATTGTTCTCGTTGTTGTTCTTTCTCTGGGTTTGTTCTGTTTTGACCGTTGGTGTTTTACTCATGTGGTTGCCAAATAGACTCTTGTCTATGCAAGGGTGCGTTGCGGTTTCTTATTTGCGGTTTTTTGTGAAGCGCAATTTTTGAAGGGTGTTCTGGCCAAATTTGCCCACGCATGTTTTGCTGTGTGCATGGTATGGTTGCGGCACGCGTATGGCTTTCTGTCATCTCTGTTTGTTATGATTTGCGGCGAACGATGTGTTACCGTTAAGGATTGTTCTCTTCGTGACGGAACTTGCTAAGCTCTCACTATAAGACAAAGTCAACGTCTCCTGCAGCTGAATGGTTGTCTTCACCATCTACCAGTCATAGCCCATATTCCCGCCATTACGGTATTGTCCAATTGATGTACACTTTCAAGTTCCATTATATACAGATACCTTACATATTCGACAGAACGACGGGTTTAATACTTGCATAAGTTTGCTTATGATTAAGTATAAATAAAAGGCAGATAATAAAACTTTATGCGACCTGTTACCAAAATAATCTTTATACGTGACAAAAACGCCTACTAAACAGGCAATAACACAAACTGTATCGTGTGCGAAATACCCTGTTATTTCCATTGTAAAGTTATATATTGGCTTGCGATGCCCGTGATACACCTGACGTTGACCCACATTTTAAAGATCCAAGATGGAAAAATTGAACGTACACAGTTGTGGCATTAAAGCCAAAGGTCAACTAAAATGTGAATCAATATTAGTCTTAAGAAAAAGACTATAAAAAGAGAATTTTGATTTAGAAATCACAGTTCTAGTAAAGAAAACAAAGTTTATATATTAATAATCATGCCAAAATGAAAAGAATATCGCCGTAATAGTGTATAGTAGTGGTTGGTACCGTCGCTTCCCAGACACGAAGTCGTCAGTTCGAGACCCACTCTCACCAATCTCTTTTTCCAATACTTTGTAAACATTTTGATGCACACAGTCAGTAGAATCAATCGATTCTGTGCGTTGTTACAGAGGTTAAGTGTACCGAGTACTGTTTAAAATTTTATTAGTTTCTAAAATACATGTAATTAAACTAGATCTGGTGCCAAAGGAAATACAGTGACATCATTTTTTGCCAATTTTCAGAACAATGTTAACATACTTTTTTGTTACTACTAGTATGTTAAATGCAAATGCAGGTTATCTAAAACTCCAAATTTAAAATAAAGTTTCAACATTTTCCATAGTTGCAGGATTTAATGAAGCTCGCAGATCCTCGGTATAAAAAGGCAAAATTGTCCACATTTAATTTTATTAAAAACACTTGGGCTTTAAAAAGACTGCCTATGACTTCCACCCAGCTGGTTACCATGACGCGTTGTCCGATTTGAAAATTACTCGAAAATTCTATCAGCTTTACAGAAAATCAAATAGACTTTTACATAAAAATACCAAGAAAATATTTTCAAAATGCGACATGTAACATATTTTATATTTATTTAATAATAATGTTTCACAGTTAATTTGTCTTTACCTTAAAACACTATTCAGCAATACAATCTTATATATATAAATATTTTGACGCCATATTTGCCCTGATGAGCGGAAAAGCGAAACCGGTTGGCAAATAATATGGACTCAATCTCATGGACTGTTTTTTTTTATCTTTTGACATATAATATATATATATATATCAGGGATATCATGGGAACGCCTTGCTCAAAGTTTTGTAAAAGCGGAGAGAGCGATCATACACCTAATAGGAATCACAAGAAAAAAGATGCAAGAAGAGACAGAAAGAGAATGAGTGGTAGAGAACGTCATCGCAGTGGCTCATCGTCTAGTTCGTTCGGCTCAAGTTCATTCGATGACGGTAATTATATTCTATTTATTGGCGGCCTATTATGGAATAGTTTTTCCGGAAGTACATGCTAGGAGCGGTTATTAGAATGCGAAGAAAAATGGTTTTAACTGTATGCTAAAATAATACGAAATAGACATTAAATATTGATTATACACATTTCCTTCATTAAAACGTAATTGTTTAATTGTAATGTTCCTTTTCAAATCTTTTAGAAAAAATACGAAAACGTAAAACAACTACTCCCTTATCGGTTTTGCAAAATTATAGTATGAGCTTATTTTTTACCACGTGCTTTAAAGTCAGTCTCCGTGGTGTAGTGGGTAAGCTGATAACCGCCTAATTTTATGATTGGAGTTCGAATCCCGGTCAAACACAATTTTTTAAAATAATTTTTCTTCCGTTTTTTTTTTTCAGCTTTAAAACCACCATAGTTTTAAATGTTTTCTGTAAATATTCATAAAATTTTTCATTCAAATCAAACTAATAATAAGTTAATTTTAGCTATTAAACGCCACACATGTACAAAACTATTTTCGGCGCCCTTTGATTTGCATCAATGGTATTCTTGTTACTTATTTATTTAATCTCGATTGCGAAACAAGTTATTTACAACTTTTATTAGTCGCTCTCGAGACTCACTCCAGCCATGATGGAATCAACCCCGAAGGGAGAAAGCGAAAGAGAGAGAGGAAATGAGGGTTTATGCCTTGCCTACGGACATTACCACTACTTGGGCACTTGTGGGGATCAAACCCGGCACCCTTCGAGCCTGAGGTGAACGCGCTACCACTGCACCAAGGCGGCTCCAATGCGGTAATTATAGGTCTAGTTCAGATATTATTCGTCACAGACTGTAGAACTGAATTTCTTTGAAAAATACCAATTATTATGTATTGACAAATTGTCATTTAAATTCTCTGTCACAGTGCCTTTTCATTTCAATTTAACGATATTGCCATAAATTATAATAATATTTACGAATTAAGACAGCCTGTGTATAATTTTGAAAATAACCAAGGTAAAGTTCATAGTTTCCAGTATATCATATAAAGACAAATTAAGTAAAGAAGTCAGTGCAAATAAACCATGTAATAGCAATCACAGACGATTGCGATTCTGACCCAAAAGTATATCTACGTGGTTTATAAGAGACATAAAGTGAAAAATGACATTTTTGAAATGTGCACTTTGAGTGACTAAACCTATTCAGTATGTATGCGGGGATCTCATTGCATGTGAATATGCAAAGAAATTGATTACAAGACACACTTTTGGGCCAGAATCGCTCTATTGAAACCCAAGCGTCTGTGATACACTCAACCACTTTTCTAAGTATACACCTCAATTATGTGTCATATCAAAATCAAATCATTTTGAAAGATACGGTCATGAAAATTTTTCAATGAGTTTTTGGATTCATTCTCTCAATACTCGGTATAATGTTGATGAGCATGAATGGTGATTTCATTGTCTCAGAGTGTTTACACCACCACACCCCTAAATGTGAAATTCACAAATTAAACTGTAAATTATGGTAATCCTAAATTTCTTCTAAATTATCTAAAACAGTAAAGTTTTTGTTAAAAAAACGGTTCCTGGTACCAATTTCTAATATGCCGCTTTGATAAAAAAATATCCTCTTAACACTAAACTTATTGACGTTGATCTGTCTAGCCTTATAAGAGTTTCTTTTCCCATGCATCTATCAAACAAACCTTGTCAATTGGATTAATTGGTTCAATACAGTGCTGTATTTTCTCCTAAGTGACGTTTTCGAACCACAAACTGACTATTAGAGATTCATGAGAAGTACATGATACCAATTCTTGAAGACGATTACGTCCAAGCCATACACAAATAAGTTGAAAAAAAACATTAGGTTGCTCATTTTCCATCAGCCGATCGAATTGAATTTGAGGATAAGAGTCAGGCAAAAGTTTCAAAAGTCCTTTTTACACTTTACATCTGCCCTAGAACATCTTATCAAAGGCTTTGAATGACCAAACATTACCAAATGTCTGCTAATTTTATTTTAGTGAATCATAAATGGTCCCCTGTGTTACACGCAGATTGATGACAGTCTGGTAATTTTAACGTTTTTGTGACTTTTGAATATTGGGGTTATTGTGTTTACAGCGCTGCGGACCAATGAGTTTGGTACCTATCTTTATAACTCTGATGGAATGTTAAATATCAATCTTTGAATCTTGAAAATTAAATAAACTACAAGATATCTTTTTGATGTATACTTAGAAAAGTGGTTGAGTGTAGTAATCGTCTATACAGTTCATCTCAACTTCTGTAAATTGGTTAATTTTCACGTGACAAAATTTCGTGATTTGTGTGCAGACAGACTTATTCGCGAATTTTATATTCGCCAAAAGGTAATTCCCTAATAGTCAATCTATGTGGAATGAATCTATCGCGAGAGTTTTAGCTTGTAAGCCCCAATGGCCAAAGTTAGCTTGCTAGATAATTTAATTGTTAAAATGTGCTGATAACACACTGAAAACCTTGTTCTTACTTACGAACGATTACATCTCTATTCACCTAAAAATAAATTCTTGAAATAAAGATAGAATTTATGTATATTCCATATAGAAAAGTTATGTGACATTGTTTTCCGCCGTTGACTACAGGACTCTCGGTATGTCGTTGTTGAGCATTGCAACCAGTTGGTAAATTATCATACTCTGGTTGCTGATTTATGCCATTTATACAAAGTCTATAAGGTATAATTATAAAGCATTCCTGGACAATATTTTTTGATAACAGTAAAGTTTCGATACTACAGGTCAGTCAGTGGATGTGGTGTCGTGTCAGGTTTTGCTTGTTATTTTCTAACCCCATGCCTTAAGCGCTCCCAGCGCTTTGATATAATTAGCGAAATGGGTATTATGCAACTGCTATGACGACGACCCGATAACACCGGTCTGATATAATATAGAGAATACAAGGTTACTGTCTTTTGGTAACAGTTGATATCGGATGAGGATGATATCGGCCGGGGAAGGCCGAGGCTTGCCGAGGCTTTCCGGTCGGTATTCATCCGAGTCCGATATCATCTGTTGTCAAAAGACAATAACCTTGTATTCTATTTATTGTGCAGCTGACTTCAATTTTCTCTTTCCACAATTAAAAACAAAGAAGTAAATTAAGTGATTTACGCTTTATTTATGACGTCATCAACGGTTTAAATCAGCGTTTTAAATCCAGAACCGTTAATGATATATATTATATGCTTCGAAGGAAATGTTGAACATTAAAATATACATAGAAAGGCATACATTTGTATGTACATTCAGCTAATATCATACAAGTTATAAGAAATTAGATCTATTGTGAAAATAGGAAGGATGTAAAAATGAAAATCAACTTCTCGAATTTTGATTCAAAATTGCTATAGATGGGTAGATAATGATCCAACTAAGAAAATGAATACCCACAACACTATGTTTAATTCAAAAATAAATATTTTACAGTTATGTGATGTGCTGTTTGCTTGTATTCCGAGAAATTTAAATGAAACGTACCCCTGTAGCCTGAAGTAGCTACTGAAAATTTAATTTAATGTGTAGCATGTTAGAAATCCACAATAGCCTAGATCTTACTTCATAAAACTTACTAAATGTCTAAAGTGGGCGGGGCCTAAAACGTGATATCAGGACAGTGTCATAATAACACTGTCCTGTGATATCAGACGTCGCAATATCAACAATTATTATGCAACTGCCATGACGACGACCCAATATCGCCGGTCTGATATTTGTTGATATCGCGACGTCTGATATCACAGGACAGTGTTATTATGACACTGTCCTGATATCACGTATTTAGCAAGTACAAATGTATTATAAAATCTAGATAAAGGGCCCCGGGTTTTTAAGTTATTGTTACCAATTTAAATCACTTTTAAATTTTAAAAGTGAAATTAGAAAATAAGTGGAACAAATACATGTAAATGACGCTTATGAGGTTAATACGAAATTAAAAACATAATGTGTAACACAGATTAAGAAAATACAAAAAACTATAATTGAAACACTGAAAAATAGTTAAAATGGAATTTGAAATAAGCTATATCTTAAAATTGTTGTAATATAGGTGGAGGAAAAACTATAAGAAGTAAGAAGAAGAAGAAAAACAAAGACGGCAGCGTCACAAATATAAGAACTAAAACATACATTGGTAAAAGTACGGTAACGTTCAATGCGGGAAATAACATTGTGTTTAATAACAACACCAACACAACTGTGCAATCGAATCTGGGTAAGATAATTTCTTTTTGACAAAGTGCATATATTGAGATACTGTTTACAACTTGCTAATACAATTTTGTCGTGGTCAGTTCACGCCGAACAACTTCATATCAATAAATCACACTACCGATCGTCTTGGAACATTTTAACGACGATCCATTCAAGGTTTGTGCATGCTCGATTTAAAACATACATGTTATTTTACAGATATTTTCATTGGACGACCCTCTAAGATTCTTCAAACCATGATTGCTCGTCAAAAACACGATTGGTGTTTGATTTAACACATGTACAAATTTTACTTTCTAAATTCTTTCACACGACTTTGGTATGCCAACTTAACATTGCATTTTTCACTATATGTTTTAAAGTAAACATAAAAAGCCGTCAAATCGTGAACCAGTGGTAAACTTCTGAGCTTTTTTTAAAAGTCCCAGGGTGACCATTACCAAACTTCTTTCAAATGACCCCATCTCGTTTGCCTTGCCCTTGATATTGCAAATACAAATAGCTGTTTGTTGCAAATAATATGTGGCGTGGAATGCAATTCTGGGGCTTCTGGACGTTGACGTCGTTATCGAGAAAACGCGAGATTAACAAGCGCCATTTTTTCTCTTCAATTTTGACATATTTGCCTAAAAAAATGATCTGTAAACTTTCAAAGAATTACAGGTCGCTACTTTTAATCACTGATTTACATGCATTAATCATCAAGAAGTTTCATTTCGTGGTAAACAACCTATGACAATTCAAATATCACAAGCTATTGATTAATCTGCTGAGTACCGATTACGTCATAAACGGTGTATTTCCGCGAAGGTCAAAGTGCTGAATACTTTTACTTTTTAAAGTCGATTGAAAGGTTAGATACGCATATATGTAGTTGATGTTGACGCTGGATGTGTTTGTACCACCTTCTAATCAAGTAAGTATTTTATTTCTCACCTGTTATTAGAGAACAATATCATTTTTTCGATATTTTTAGACCCGGAAGTAAGACTGACACCAAGGAATCATGTAGCAACGGTTTGTTGATAGCAACCAAGTTATGTTGATCACATACATTCAAATATACTGTAGATATAATTAATTGTAGACCTGTGGAAATGAGCCAGGTTGAATGTTCTCTGCCAAGAACAATTTTTTATCCTGCCAAAGACTTTAACTTAGGTTGTCAACCTGTGCTATACTGCAGTGGATGTCTGGTTGAAAAGGAATTCCAACAGTCTCAATGTTTGGCTAGCTCTTTACTTCATCAACATGGTTAGAATCCATGGAAAGATGGTACAGATTATGATGATTATAAATATATTATACATGTATACTGTCACAGCTATTATATGATTTGTGCTGCTGTTGATGCTGAGTGATGATAATGAATTTGTTCAGAGCTAAAAGATCTATTTGAGAATGATAAAATACTAGTAATTACTTTGTAAATAAATCTAAAAAGGGTTCTTGTGGTTGCAGTAAATATCATGGTACATTATCTGCTTGTTCAAAACTTGTAGATTTTAGTAAACATACTGCATATGACCTACCTTTACCAAAGATCATACATGGATATGTCTGTATGGGAATTAGTTGTTAAAATCCAACTTTGAAGTGAAACACTCTGCATGTAAACAGTAGGTATAGTACAAGAACTTGCTGTAAATTATGGTTATGAACTGGTAATTTGTTCTCTGTGCTTGCATGCTTTATCAATCTTTATCAGATTAATTTCAACATTCACATAGTATACTAATTGTGACATTATATTTATAGAATTTTCTTTTGTTTTAGGCAGCCAACCATGCAGACTAGATGCTGAATACAACAACCTATTTATCTCCATCAGTCTCAACAACTTGGGCCAAAGTGGGACACCAAGGAATTGCCATGTGTGTGCTGAAGGACCAGATACTGCTAACAGAGCTTATACATGTAAAATTATGTCCTTTTTGTTTCTTCATTTAAATATAACAAATGAAAAAGTAAATTTATGATTCAGATCTGCTTTTGAATTCTAACTTGCATAGTTTTTGCCAAAAATTGTTTCTCAGTACTTGCTAGGCAGTCACACATTCTGTTAAATATATACATTGCATTTTTTTATAAAATGGCAGGAAAATGTATTTAGTTTTATACCTCTTTCTTTTACAGAGACTCAGATATTCTACTTGATAGATGAAAGTCAGTGCACTTGGAAGGCAGCAGAATGTGCAATAAAATTTCACAATACAGCTGAATGTCCAACTGTAGATGCAAGACACACAAAATGTACTTCAGGTATTTATTTTTTATGGTCTGCAAGGGTTTCAAATACTCCCAACAGTGCTTTTGTAACAAAACTACATGTATATAACAATTGAATGCCATGGTATGATATATTGAGATTTAAAGTTTTGAATTAAGATAAAACATATATATTGGCTGACATAATAACCTTTTTATGTCATAATATCACATTTTTGCAATATATATTATAACTACTCCTGAACTGAATGCATTTATTCTCCTACAAAAACTATATAATTGCCTTTTACAGATGAATACAAGCATATATAAGGATTGAAAATACTTACAGGTTAAAAAATCCTAAAACAGCATTCAATAGCAGATCTTTATTTGATACTTTTGTGTCACTGTTACTGTTGAACATATGTGTATGGTCTCAGAATAAAAATTGATTTATAATGTCAGTATCTGATACTTGCAGAGATACATTTTCAAATCTTCAAAATGATTGTATTATATTTACTTTTGTTTTTCCATTCATTTTAGATACATATTGACAATGCAGCTGGACAAAATTAATGATCTGTTTGCTTGCTATGCAATATGGCTAGATTTAATAGGTAAGATTGCATGTCTTTCTAAACAAGAAAAACAGGCTAAGTATTGTTCAATTCATGGGCCCTCATATTATAACTAACATATATATACATACACCTTATGCTAGTAATTTGTACCCACACACTTGCAACAATCAATTATCATTTGTTTAGGCTGTTTAAATTCATATTCTGGGATTATATGATGAAAATGGAAAGAGAACTGAATAGCAGACAGTAGACTGATTAAACTCCATGGGTAGTCAGAGTAATCACTTTAAGTTCTAACTTGCTCACAGAGCTACCCGTTCTTTAAATGTTATGAACCTGAGTTTTGTTTTTAGTGATGGCACAGTTTTGTCAAACTGACTCAACAACCTAGTTTTGAAAGTTAACCAGTTAGCTTCCTTACAGAAATCTAAGAAACATGTTCATATTTTAAAACACTCTGTTGCTATTTCTTAATAATTTCACCTTACATTTTTCATCTGTAGCTGTTATGTAGAATCAGCTAGTCCATTCAACATTGAAGTCAAACTAAAGATGTGTGTTGTAAATGTATAGTGCAATTTTACAAAACCGTTCATTTGAAATTAGAATATTGTTAAACTTTGTTTCTAAATATCAATTAAAAGCATTATTAAATGCAATTAAATATAATCTTGCATGTAACTCGGGAATGTTTTAAATTTCAGGTGTACATGAGAGAATTATGTGGAGTATGTCTGTGGCAGGGCACACAAAAATTGCCCCAGATTGACTCTTTGTGTATTTAGTGAATTGGAGGAATTGGACAAACTATGGGACAAATAACAGATACTGTGTGACATTAATCCCTAGGTTGCAACAATATACCATACATTTATAGAGGATTGTGAAAGTGTTTTTTAAAGTTGGAAGTCATTTTTGAAAACCATTTTAAACTTGTCAACCAGTTACTAAAATTGTACAATTTTTTGTCAGTTAAACTGAGCCAGGTATAAACACCTGAAAGTATTATATAAATTCTGAAGAGTTCAAACTTTAATTGTAAAAGTAAATTAAAGCAAATCCCTAAATAAGATGTAACGCCTGAAATTGTTTGTGGAGTGTTGATGCAATAAGTCAGTGGTATCTGTTTTAGCAGATTTTGTCAGTTGTTTTTTTTAAGTGTAACATGGACAAAATATTGTCTATCCAAAACCAAGTGTTCCATTACAGTTTGAAGTGAAGGTTTTTTTTAACTTTACTTGTATTGTTCTGTTTCTATAAGAATTAGTGTTTTCTCATTATAAATGGACACTTTCAATACTAATTCCTTTAAAAAGACATTGTTTTGCTTATGAATGAAATTAATTTAATTTACATTTTTCAAAATAGTTTTCTTTGCAATCTAGGCTAGAGAACTAAGAAAACAAGAATAAACCATAAAAGTATTCTGTAGTTGCTAGGCAACAAACTTGAAAATGGAAGTTTATTTTTAAACATTTATGCTGGAATCATTCATGTATATGTTACAGCTGGTGTTCCAATATTATATGTTTATTGAGATAAGTAGAATAATTTTGACTTATTTGACCTACTGTCCACATAACTTAGAGCCGGTTGCTAATTTACCAGGAATTTTGCACATGAACTACTCTGTCTGATAAATATAAATCTCTTAATATAACTAAAATGCAACTTAAATTCTCATGACTGAATAGTTACATATCTGGCTACCTATTCAGCTTATTGTTCTTATTGATACCAGTATTTCAGTCAGATTCAAAACATTAGTACCTTTAAAACTCAAATTTTGTGAATTATTCTTTGGTCGCTAGGCAACATAATTATATATGTAACTTCTGTGTTGATTGCCTTATGCAGTAATCATCATTTAATTTTATGAAGTCATATTTGCAAAGAAAACAACTTGTTTATAGCTTGTTGAATAATATAAAGCAAGCTCCTTATGTGCTGTGAATACTGTAAGAAATGCCGTCTGTTGGTAAAATATATTTCTTTGCATTCTTTCTATGAAAAGTATTGTATCTTCAGAATACCTGCACATTTTGCATTGAAAATTTCCAGAATGTTTTAATAGACAGTGTTTTCAATTTATTTGCAAACAAAATTCTGTTTTGTGATAATTCTTTTTCAATTCTAGTAAATATATATTCGGTGGTTAGAAAAAAAATGAAATATTCCACAGTTGCTAGGCAACAGAACTATATATACATGTTTGGTTTGTAAGAAGTTACCTTTAAAATAATTAATGACATACAATAAAGAAGAAGTGCTCAGTTATATGTTTCTGTGTTCTATTTGCTATCCACAATAGGGTACTCTTTTACCTACATGAATGGAAGACAAAGGATTCAAAAGTGACATTAAGATGTTACAGGTTTGTTCATGAATATAAACACAAAATCTGGCATAACTTTGCCAATTTTCAAGATTTGACTCTCATATTTTCAGGGTTTACTTCAGAGATAACATAGATTCTAAAAATGCAAAAACATGAAAATCAATATTTTTGGCCAGAAGCCCCATAATAGCATTCCATGCCACATATATCTTAAATGGATTTTTTTGGCGATTAGATTGTTAAAACACATAAAAACATTTAGTGTTGTTGCAAAAATGACTATCTACAAAAGTAGATCATTATCGAGAAAAAAATGTATTTTGCCTGGCATAAATGCTTCGAAGTATCAAGGTAAACCATAACCTTTCAAAAACAGATTCCCAACAACTTGCGCGGCTGGTATGTACTGTAACCCTGGATCCAATTATTTTCATGATTATACGTACTAGGGGTATCTTTATTCAGAGACATAATAAAACACATACGTGTATGAAAATTACTTTCACAAAGTACAGACAGAAGTCAAAGCAAAACAGTAAGAAAAACATTAAGACGAATAATTTAATGTCAAACAAGCTTTAACCACTAACGATAATGCACCTGTAAACAAATGATACAGAAGTTGAACTTGAAATTTCCATCCATTTCTACGAAAGACTAATAATAAAATCGACGCCGATGTTTAAGTCCTATGATAAAACACTGATTGTGTAATATATAGAGGATATTTGTTTGTTTTGAGTGGATATGGAATATATCTCACCGAGAAGTGATACAATTGTAATATTTTCACGAGCGCGAAGCGCGAGTTAAAATGTAAAAATTGTATCACTTTGAGTTGAGATATATTCCATATCCACTCAAAACAAACAAATTTTCTTTTTATTTTATGCTAAATATTAAAACAAAAGCAAAATTATGTATATGCACTACTTAAAAAAGTAGTTCCGGCAGACCTATATTACCCACACTGTGACTGATATGAAATCTATATCATCACTCTATATTTCACTGATATAACACAGTATTTCATTAGTTAGCATAAAATAAAAACAAATATCTCTCACTGAAAGACTAAATGTAATCATTTTTATGTTGTTTGTGCATAATCGACTTTCAGACATTCTGTTGCAAAGGATCTTTATTATTCTTATTATTTGAAAATATACTTTTATGCTTCACAGATAAGACCAAAGAGAAACCGTTCGAGACTTACTACTCGGATTCAAGAGCGAAAGAGGAGGAAAAACACCAGTACGAGTCATGGGAACCGGACATGGGACCACCTATGGGTAATTTTATAGACATACGAGTTGCCCATACCAAGGAATTCGCGTTTGAATCTTCAGTTCGAATAGATGCCTCGCATTGGGTGTGCATGATCTGCTTTCCAAGCGGTACCGGTACAGGTTTTAGAGTTGGTGAGAACTATATAATGACAGCTAAACATGTGGTTGATTCTATCTTAAATCCAAGTAAGTACCTACAAGTAATTCCAACAGTGTACTCGACAGAGATCGATGAAACTCAAGACCAAAGGGTCCCTGACCAATTACTTTAAAATGAACTTGGATTCATATATAGATCCTTGCAAACACAACCAAAACGTAAAAAATCCACTTACTTGCAAGTAGTTTTCAAAAATAGATATTATTTGGCACAATTGTTGGATGAACACGTGATATATTTCTGTTTAAATTGCAAGAGTAGAAGGCGAAACTTTCAAAAGGAAAGAGTTCTTTATTCTTTATAATCAATAAGTTAATAGTCATTTCTAACAAAGTATACGCAAAAAAATAAATCCAAAGACCGCAACAAGAAAACACCACTAAGCAATCGAATCTACAAACGGATGAGCAATAACCCTTGTGGTTACTGGTATACTACATGATATTGAAATTCAAATGAACATTACTTCAGCGTTTACACTGTCAAGCAACATAATCATCATGTATGTAGTCATTAAAATGATCCTTAATTTTTCAGGCTATCAGCGACTAGGTTCTGCGGCACAGACAACGCATTCAAGATTACAAGGTACTGATGTATGTGCCGTGTTTGACTTCACGATTGAAGGGCAGCAAATATCTGATAGACGAAAGTTTGGCTTTAAGGGTATCGTCCACTTCAGCGACAGTTCAACTGACACCGCTGTACTTGAACTGGAGGACAATGCTCTTGGAACTCCAATGCCTCCACCATTTACCCTTTTCAGCTTACCAATGCTGAATAATATGTTTACCTTAATTGGACATTCCGAGGGAAAACGGCTGCAATTAAACCACGTTGATAAAATCATAGATTTGAATAGTGCCGAAACACAAGGAGATATAGAGCGAGTACAGCGCGCTAGTCAGCAACACGTAGACCGTGACTATGGTTTTCCACCACACAATATATTAAAAAACCCACACAGATTCCTATTTCATTGCAAATTTTCAAAAGGAGGCTCAGGATCGCCAGGGGTGGTTGTATTGCATGATGGTCGTGTTGTTGTTGTTACTATGTTAGTTTGTGGTCTGCCGGATTGGTACTATGGTCCTACAGTTTCTGATGATTTGAAAAACTCGTGGCCAAAAACCAACTGTGTAGAGCAAGGTGCAAATTTTAAGTATGTTTACGAACATATGTTCAGAGATAACCCAAGCCTTTGCAATGAAATATTCTCAAGTCACACAGATACGATCCCCAATCCTACTATATGAGTTATAACTGTTGCGAAAATTGACTGAAATGAATCTTTCCAAATTTCCCAAACACTTGACAGGTGTTGAAATCGTATAGTGTCTTGTCCTAGAAATTCTGAGATAATTTAGGCATGCTTGAATTTCGATATTTTACATTTTTAATTCAAAATACAGTAACTACAACAATGATATGGCAGATTTTAGGCAATTAAAAATTGGTAAATTTATTTAAAATCCTCAACATAAGATTGATTTCAAAAATATTTAAAATTTAGTCCGTATTGAATATTGACCTGACTTGCATGTGTAAATCCCTATTAAGTGTAAATCCCTCAACATTGACTAGAGTCGTGGTCACAGCAGCTAACCCAGATCGAACCCTGGCTCTTCGCAAGTAACCTGGCAGCGTTCAATCTCTCCTAGAGATTTATAGACAACTTCAACACAACAGTCATGCAATAGTCCATATGACCATAATTAATAAAAGGCTGGCCGCCCAAGTAGTCGTTCAGTTCATGGTTTACTTGTTAGTATCTTTCAATGAAGCATTCTAATCAATATTGTCGAATTTTATAATTTTCATCGAGAAAGGACCAGGGTTTTTGTAAATTACTTAATACCGGTATATGAATTAAAGCCAAAGAAGGTTGTTAACTTTGACTATGGTTGTAGGACCCCCTCTGAAATGAGTGTTTTTCTAGCCACTTGATGGGTTGTTTTATTATACCATGAAGGGTTTCTTGTTGATGAACAAACTTTTTGACTTTTTAAAAAAATATAGCATACTCACCTTTGCATAACTGATAAATGTTTAATTAGTTTTTCATATACATGTATTACAATTATATTCTATGTCTTTAAAAAAATGCAAATAATTACTCTTAATATTATAATTTCATCTCATGCCAAAATAAAACTATCTGCTTTTCTGTTAACATTGTTGTTCCAAGCATCCACTATCTGATTACATGTATCTAAAAATGTATTAGCATTGCTGATTTAACCCTTGCGATTTTAACACTTCCAATGCAATGTCTTCAACTATGTCAGAACTATAGTAAGACACGTTTGGAAGAGTTACCACAGCCGTGGGTATGACGTCATATTCTTGTCTCGTAGCCTTATCTTATTGACTAATGTCCTAGCCTTACCACTAAAATCAATCAGTCCTTATCCATTTCCTTCCTGGCCCTGTCCGGTTGATTCTTCTTTGAGTTATTATACCCCTGCTTAACGAAGTAAAGTGAGGGCTATATAGAATTCACGCATATGTTGTCCGTCCGTTCCGTCCCATTTTTCACAAAGTCAATTATTACACAGAATCTACTTGTCGGATATTAATCAAACTTACTTTTTAGCATCCTTCCATTGACCCCTTTCAAAACATAGGAAATGCTTCCAGGGGCCGCTGTTATTAAAAAAGGAAAAACCTATAACTTGCGTCTTCTCATTAACCAATGGATGCAATGTCGACAAACTTGCTCTGCAACATCCTTGCATTGTACCTTTTCCAAAAACAGGCAATAGTTCCGCCCCAGTGAATTAATGGGCAGTTGTTACTTGAAATAGGGACCTGGTTCTTGGGCATGACACTCCCGTCTCATGGTGGTGGACAATTGTGCCAAGTTATTTAAGAATACCTCGATACATGGATAGTAACAGCTCGGACAAGCTAAACTCAGATGTACGGACGCACATGCATACACTAAATGGCCATTTTGACAGCTATATTGAGTTGCAAGAGGTTCGACAACAATACTGTACAATTTTGTTACGTAAATTAGATTTCATATTCATAATATTAAAATCAATGAATGAATATGAAGTAAACAAGGCATTGAATCCCTATACCTGTAGAATGAATAAATAATTATGATTAAATAAATTAGTCAAATAAATAAACTTACCAAGGGCATAAGCTATTCCCAAAGCATGTGAAACCCCTATTCATATCTACTAGACTACTAATTGAAAACTTTTACAACGATTTAATAGCCTAAGGGGTATTAAGGTAGTGACGTGAATCCGCCGGATTATACCGATATAGTTTCACCCTGTACCTGTATAATATAAATATAAAACTGCAATTTCCCTGTCATTTATCATGTTTATTCGCTGAATAAGAATGAGTTTAGTTTTTTTACCGTGACGACAATGACACAGTAACTTAATAAATTGGCTGTTTATAATTCTACCTCAAAAGGTAAACTCAACATATAAACATAAATTATTTTGTCCAAGCGTGACTTAAGACATCAAGTCCAGATAGCTTTTCAATAAACATCTCGAAACAGTCGAAAATCATTGCAAATTTGTTGCCAAAGTATTTGTGAAATTCCATTGGCATAGTTTTTCGGAATGTTTCATGCTCTGGCCATCTAATGAGCTTCCGCATTCTCTTATACATCTGCAACAGTTGCAGTGAACAGTCTAGATAAAGAAATGTAAGAGTCTTTACAAGGTATGCTTTACAGAATTAAGAAACATGATAAGCAAAGAAACAGTTAACTTTACAATTTATACATGCATGGCAAGGGTGTTTGGTAGACCCAAGCACCTGGGTTCTGACGGTCTGACCCATGGATGTATTGAAATACCTGTATTTGACCCAATACAATACAATACAAATTTTATTTCTTGTCGGTATGGCAATACAAATAACATTAGCTATGAATAGCTATTGACCGACTCGCAATAAAAACGCCCGACGAGTTATATTTGACTCGTAGGAATTTTCATTCATGCGTCTATTACTTAGCGTACATGTCAATCAACTTATTATTTCCAAACACTCAGGCCGCATCAACCACTGACGCAACAGAAAGTGAGAAAAGGAGGGGGGAGATTGTATTTTACAGGGTTGGCAGAGTATTGCCCGCCCGAGTTTTTCTTGGATGTAAGAATCTGATAACAACTACACAAAATATATTTTTTTATTCTGAACTTTGAAACCTTATTTACATCATGTGAACATTTCCCGTGCCAATTTAAAGCACTGTCTCTGATTCATATCAAGTAATATTGTACATTATTAAACAGTGATTACCAGTCTAATTCCTCTTTTCCTCTCAGCATTCTGTAACAAAACACTAACTTTGCACATTTCTGAATGCCTAATTTGTTTCTGAGACTGTTCTGGATCAAACCAAAGTTTGAAAAGATCCTTTCAATTGAGGCAGAACTTGCAGGCATTTTCAAGAGCTGCCTTTCAAAAAGACATAGCATTGGATCAATAGCACTAGATTTCTCTACACTTGACCACCATACCATTAGTATGTATTCAGATTTGAAAGGGGCTATTGTTAACATATGGTTCATATATAATGTCAAGCTGAAAACCTGTTCAATGCAATGTTCACTCTTTAACTGTTGTCTCCTTACCTGTACCAATACTCCCATACAGTTTTCAATGTTAATAATCACATAATAGACAATACCCTGGGGCAGGTGTGAATTCTACGGGTACAAGTGACTTTAATTGTGTCTTTAAGTAGGGATGAAGATGTCAGCCACACAACATTTTTATTGCCCAGTATTTCCCATTAAAACCCAGTAAAACCCGGGTTTTCCCAGTATTACCCGCCGGGCAGGGCAATACGATAAAACCCGAGTTTTATGCCAACCCCTGTATTTTAATCTACTCGCTTTCAGAAAATCACTGACATGCGAGGTCAGGAAGATATGTGACAAACAGGAAACACAGTACATTAAGCCTGGGAAAGAGATCAGCTGCTAGACCTAGCTGTTTTAAGAATTTTTCGAAAATGCAACAGTAAAGCTTCATTTTAACACAAACTGAAAAATATGATGTGCAAAGCTCGAAACTCTATGACCCAAGGGTCGACGTTTAAAAATTTCACATTGACTCTTGAAAATTTAACGCTGAAGTGACAATGACCCTTGAGTTTCAAAGCCTACCGGACACCCTGATGGTCATAATAATCAGTTATGACGTTTAGCCATTATCAAAGATGCTTATGATAAAAAGATATACCACAGATAACATAACATGATAGTAATACGTACATTGTATGTCTGAGGTATAACATACTCAATTTTATATGTTCAGTAGTGAATTTATAAATAACTGCTTCCAGTTAAAGAGAAATTCTCTTCTGAAAAGAGTTTAGATACATTCTAATTTATTTACGAATCACCCAACGTTGACTTACCGCTAACGCATTTGCATACGTGTTCGGGAAATCTTGACCGTTTTTTGCCCTTCTCCTTTCTTAACTGATATTCTCATATTCACCCTGGTTTGTAATAATCGCTGGAAGACGATAAAAGTCAAGGTCAGTCAATTTGTTCGCGTTACAACTATCCAATATGGCGGAAAAATAACCCGTAACACTATCAATCGGAACACCTGGGTTAACGGAATCTGCCGAGATCCTCCGATCGGGAATTGTTTGCCCTGACTATTTTCTTCAATGGCGGATAATATGTGAAGGGGGGCCTGTTTACAGTATAAATAAAACAATCTCTCTCCGAGCATACTACGTGTAGAAAAAATATATCAACATATGACAAAAATAGTTCTGTATGATAAATGATTGTATAGAGTTTAGCATGGATTATTCAACAAGCATGAAGTGTTTTCGGCAATATACGTACATTCTCAAATGTTTGATTCTGATCGTTGAACTATTTTGTGTCGGACGATTTTCAGATGAGAATAATTAGTTTTCGGTTTAAGAATCAAGCCTCAAAACGCCGGTATTAGTTGTCCTTAAAAGGACATCTAACGAGAAAATTTGGCGGGAATCCGATCATCAGAGACACCTAGCGGCTGATTTTAGCGCGAGCGCTTTACACAAAGTATCTTTCCTCTGCCGCATCTAGAGAGTGTATCAAGTCTGCGTCTTGGGATATTCGTCACCTTCAGTGATAGCTGTACTTTTTTATATACATAAAATATACACTTCGCTCATTCAAATATTTCGAAATCGATTCAGTTTACGTATTTTCTCTTTTCGCGTTTTAAAGTCTAATGTTAACATAATGTGGTCGTAGTATTAAGGGATTTAAGTTCGAAAGAGACTGGTACTTCACATTTCAGATCGACTGAATTTTCTTCTATATAATTATGATTACTACTCGGATTCAAGAGCGAACGAGGAGGAAAAACGCCAGTACGAGTCATCATGTGAACCGGACATGGGATATTTACATGCGCAGTAGTGCCGTTTTTTCTTTTCAGTTTCTTGCTCTTGTTTCATTCTATGGCAGTTTTTAGTCAAAGATTAGCAATGGTTACCTAACTTTTACACTGTATAAATAGTCTTAATACGTAAAGTGCTGTGATACTTCTTACAGTGGAAGTAAAATCAGTTCTTCTGTTTTACTATGTAAGTAATAATATTATTAATATAACTTATGAATTTTTAATTGTAATTTAAAGGTGTAATATGTCATTGTATATTAATTTATCTGTGATAGTCTCTTATAACTCTGTATAGAGTTGTCATTTACAAATGTGTTAGTCATATAGTATAATTATATGATTTTTATAATAAAATTTGAAATGTAAATGAAAGAGACTTCAATAAAATATTTTAATTGAATTGAATTATGATTTTAAAACATAAAAGATAACTATGGATATTTTGTTGTTACCAGAATAGTTAGGTACAACGGAGTTCAAAAGCACTCGCATTTAGTTCGCTTCATTTGTTGCTGATCAAAACATTCAAAGTGATAACATCAGAAGATGTGTACGATAATACTTTGGCAGCAAAATAATATATAAAAATAGTAAATAGATGATAAATTAAATGCAATAGCACAAGCCTACATCCACATTATTAAAACACGAATAATGTCGATAACTACATTATATCACATATAATGAAAGATTGGAACACTTAAACACGGGTTTTAGTCAATGATATTTGCTATTTTGGTTTAGGTCTTGTTTTAAATTATTAGGAAATTAAACGTTGATTGTCACAATATGACTGTTGTTTAATAGACAGCAGTAGCGAAAAACAACAGTTAACAAGAATGTAAATCAAACACTAAAAGGTGTCTCCGCTGAATAAGAAATTATTTTTGTTTAGCTTGATTACGACACAGTTTCAGATTGAGACAATAGCCCTCGTTGACTAATTCCTTATAAGAAGACATAATTACCAAAAAAAAAAAAAACTAATTACAAAATCCTGAAAAGGATTGAGAAGGCAAAGCACATTTCCTACAGATTACAGTATATTAGTCTGTAAAGCTGAATTACGCATATGTTGGTAGATGAACAAACAAAACAATTGAGAATATTTTTTTTTGTTCATTTAATTACTGCTACGTTTAAGGATATGGTTACTTTAATTTTATCATATATATTCATGTTCACTGAACGAAGAACATTTAATACCGATGGCATGAAACAATCTCGCACGAGTGCAGTCTACATTTCATTATAATATCATTTTCAAACTTAGCTCTTTAAAGGTGTTCTTCGTGATAAGTTTCCGTTGCTATTAAGTTGATACGGGTTTATTTCTCTTTACGCTACAATATATTCTTTTGCTTACATTGTCAGCTGGAAAAACCCAGGATTTTCCCATTTTATCTATTTATAGACCAATCAATATTCTGACACATTCTTTTACTAGGAAATAATCTAAATTCTGTTTTCAATAAAAAAATTTCGATACCAGTATTTAACTTTAAATTTCATTGAAGATGGATAAATACTAGAAAGTTACATCTACTTTCTTTTTTTCAGAATCGAAAGTAGATGAACAGGTATAGTAGTTTAATATATTTACGATCATTTCGGCAAAAACTGGTAATTTAAAAAGTACTTTATCATGTTAACTTTGATAATTATCTATAGGCCTACCTATTCGTATCTATTTATAGGCTAAATTTACAGTTTCTTTGTATGCGTTGATTTGTTATGTGTGTATTACATGCGGTATGAATAAAGTAAAACCGTAGGTAGGCCCTAATAGTTAAATATTTTCAGTTTTACACTTCAAGCTGTTTAAATTTTTCATAGTGTGTAAAACGTAATGTTCAATGGTCGTTTGAACTGGTTAGCAGACGTACTGTAACTGGGAAAAGATGTACATATATTCGTTATCAAATGAAAATAAAACGATGAAGTTTAAGTTAAAATCGGCATTCCCAACTTAAAAACTAAGTTAATTCCCTTTGCATTTGCCGACACGGCTCAAAGAAATTTGGCTTGATAATTAACGACAGGTGCTGATAAAATTAATTTTGTAATTTTTCATGTTCAACAAATAGCTGTGTAGGTTCAGCATCACTTTTAACAATTATGCACACATTAGCAGAGCATATAATGTGTTTTTTTTCGTGCCATTTTCATTTATTTAACACATGAAAAAAACACTAACGAAGAAAGGCCGGAGCTCACGATCAAGACAGGATTTTTTTACTTTAACATTTATTTGTACCAAATGTATCGACACTTCAAGTGTCTTCATCAGGGTTATTTAGTACATCAAAAGTGTATCAATATAAACTTGTTGCTGACTCCGAGGTAGTTTAACTCACGTGACTATCAAGCAAATTAATTAAATTACAGTTTATCAAATATTTTCAACTGTTTTTACGCAAAGTTAACGAAAACTTGTGTATGAAATCTACCAGGTGAAGGATTACAGATAAACACATATTTTATCATATTAGATTTGAATAATATGCAGGTTACAAAGTGAAAACATGATCGTAGTGACAAAGATAGGGACATTATTATGTAACCAATGGTGATAAATAAATCAGGCAACATCGATTCTTGGTACATGGGCTCTGAATTTATTTTAGTTTAAGAGTAATGCTCCGGAGAAGAAAATTTAACAAAAAGGCATTATTGAAAATTAGGCAGTTTAGATTTCTGTTTCTTGCACTCTGCATTTCCTCTCATAGTGTTCCATCACTGTATGAAGTTTAAAGTAATTTCCTTTAATACTTTTGGAGTTATGCTTTGGAGAAAGAAGTTGCGACCAGCTGACGGACGGACGTGTCAGTTTCTAGATCACCGCCCAAAGTTGCTTTGGGAGCATAAAAAGAAAGTTAAATTTATGGACTGAAACAATGTTATTCAAGGTATAATATTACTATAAAAAAGCTGAATACATGTTGGGTTTCCAGAACCGTTTCTTTTTTTTTAACCCGAGTTTATGGTCAGGACATTATATATATACAAAAAAGCCGATGCAGTTTGCCTATACAACTCCACAAACAAATTTATATATGTATTTGAATATAGTATTTCGATACAAATTTTTTACTACATTAAACTATTATTCAGTCAACAGTCCTTCAAGATACCGACATTGTATTTTTTCGCGTCAGTTTACCTGATAAATGTTTACACTTTTGCACATCTGAGCAATAACTTTAATTTTCTGTACTACTAGATACATCATGGGAACGCAAGTAACAAAGTGTTGTAAAAATAAAGAAGAGGCGTATGTGAAGCAGAATGAGAGGAAACAAAAGAAACGAGAAGCAGCAAGAGACCCAAAGAGGAAAAAGAGTGAAAAAGGCAAAGCCCGTCAACCAAAGGAGAATGGAGATGGAGAACAGAAAGGACCTGGGCATCCAAAACAACCTGTAGCTGACGAATCGACTGTAAATTATGCCATTAACAGGGGTAATATTGAAGACAGCAACAAGAAAAATGAGGAAAATATGAAAGACAACCACTATATTAAACCAAATATAAATCAAGTAAGTTTCAGTTTACCCTTTGACAAAATGCATATTATACAATTGTAAAATAAAAATCCTTTATTTAGAACGCGTAGATCCGTGTTAAAATATCAATCAACGTTCAAAAAATGTACCTAAGCCAGTAATATGTAAGATTTTCCATTTGTTAGATCTGTAGGGTTTTTCATTAGTTAGCTTTTTAAGTGTTTTCATAAGTTAAAGAATTTCAGAATGGTGAAGGTATAAAAAAGAAAGGCAAGAAGAAGCACAGCCGCAAAAGGAGTCGTGGCAGGAAAGGAAGACGACACTATGACAGTGATGATAGCAGTGATAGCTCGTCATCTAGCTCGTCCAGCTCGAGTTCATCCGATGACGGTAATATACAATTAATTCACTTATATAACATATATGATCGATTCCTGTATCGTAACTTATCTTCTGCAACCTGTTTATATCAATACTTTGGCAATTATGTTTTTGACAAATTTTCATTACTATTTAGAGCTTTGCTATTTAGAGCTTACAAACAGCATTATGAAAGCAATATGCTGATTAAAAATACATTAAGTGAATTTATATTTGGCGCGTTGGCACTACAAAGCTGTAGCTCTATTCTTCGCACAATAAACGTAACATTTAATGTTTCGATTTAGCAGGTTCGATTCCAGATGTTTAACACCCTTTTTAACTGTATTTGGTGTATTTTTTAAGCGGACAGTAGTTATAATCATCTTCCATAAGAACGACTAGTACTAAAACCCTATCATCCGTGATAAACTACAATCTTTCCACATAAAGAGACGCAGTCGGTAGTAGGGCTCGAACCAACGCCCTTCAATCAAAAGGATTCAATGAAATTAACCACCCGACCACGGAGGCGTTATTTTCACATTAACGAAAGATAACATACATTGGAAGTCTAAACATATGTTTAACTCAGTTGAAGAAAAATCACCACAAAAAATAGTGATGAAGAAAAATAGCAAGAAGTAATCCAAGAAATATATGTCCTTTTCAATAAATATATTACAGACGGCGGAAAAACTACAAGAAGTAAACAAAAGAAGACCAATAAAGATGGCAGCGTCACGTATGTCACGAACAAAACCACCATCGGCAGTAGTAAGATATCGTTCAAGGCGGCAAAGAACATTAACATATACCATAATAAAAATACCTATAATAATGGTACAACTGTACAGTCGAAACCAGGTGAGCTCTTACCTTTGTAATTTGTGTTTGTTATTTTAGTATTTAAACAAAGTTTGATACATATCCACGCAGTAAAGTAAAAGTTATAGTTAGTTCTGTATCTCAGTCAAGTAAGATGACACACCTAACGCAGAAATGATTAACACTACGTTAGCGCTCGTTTTAGAAGATAGGAATGAAAATATACCTTACAAAGAAGGCTGGTTAACCATGTTTGACTAGGTTAGTCAAACACAATTTTTGAAAGAAAGTATAAATTTTTTAATTGATAAATAAATTTGTTCATTTTAGTTTTAACTTTAGTACCTGTACATCATTCATTCTTCTTAGCATAAAGCATAAGAAATGCTGAATGTGTTTTTGAAAGTTATATTTGTCCTATTGATAGGTAATTTCACTTAAAACGTTATTCCCTAACCCTTTTATGTCAAATGTAAAATAAAAGACATTTTCGGGACAAAATGAGCGAATAACTTAAAAATAATATTACGCTTCAGAATGGCTATAACAACAAATTTCAAAACACAGGCGCTTAGAAACCATGTGGAAATGAGTTATGCTGAGCTATTTTTCTTATTAGCAGATATAAAGAAAATATACTTATCAGAAAGCGCGGATTTTGTAAAAAAAACAACACAACATTTTTACAAATTTTCTCTATTATATTCAATGGGGATAGATTATTATATTTTGAGAATAACTATTTCAATGTTCAGTATAGGAGTTTAAATCGGTGATTACTATCTTATTCAAAACTATGATGGTAAGTTTGAACGGTAATATCACTTTAAAGCATAAAATTAGCCCTTTCAGCCAATAATAAAAGCTCACTCAAAACTTAAGGCTGGTCGGTTTTTATTTACAGAAACGGTTCGTAAGCTTTTCAAAAAGGAATATACAGAGCAAACCGCTGAAGCTGTAGAACGAGAACTCTCCGCATTTTTCAAGGAACAGAAACCAGTCGGCGGTCAGTTTGTGGACCTAAGAGGACGAGATAATGTCCAGTCTGCTTTTGACACCGGCGTACTGTACGATTGTACTGCATGGGTCGGGCAGATAAAGTTCCCGGGCGGAACTTGCACGTGTTTTAGAGTAGGGTCAAACTACATAATGACAGCATTGCATGCTATAATACAGATGAGAGAGATCACTAGGGGTGCGTTCTAAATCACATGTATTATAATATTGCGTATATATATATTTACCATTTTAAGATATATCAGTCTTGCTATGTTGTGTCATGTTTTTTACTTGCTTAGCAACAACAGAATATTTAGTTAATACGAATCTATTTTAGTTCGATTACGAGGAAAGCTCCGTAGCTTATTGAAATGTTCTCGAGCACTCATTCAATATGTCATCACGCTCGTGAGAGAGAGAGGCAGCGAGTTTTTCATCGATGCTATCCATTTATAGCTTGGTGGATTGAGGCACGTGTGGCATCAGTTTCTTTGCCAAAGGACACACCTCGTGCTCGGGCTGGGATTAGAACTCGGAACCTCCCGTTCCGGAGGCTAACGCACAAACCACTGAGCTATCGAGGCCAACTAACAGAATATTTTATGTTTTGTGTTCTTCCTAAGGTTTCGATCAAATACTCCCTAATAGTGTCATTCGAATAGACCAGACAACAATAAATAAAAGTCGTTATATAAATTCTAAACATAGCTTAACTTACATTTCCTGGTTTGACCTGAGGTAAAGAGCATTTTACTACATATGGTCTAACATTCGCGTACTGACCATCGTTGAATTTCTTCGTCTAACACTCTGTTTGGTAATAAAAAACAAAGGGCTTAGAAAATTAAACAGCATAAAATTTCAAAATTACAAAATGAATCATTCTAATAGTCGGATACTTCAGTAATGCATTTGAGACCGATAGCAGTGAAAGAAATTACTTTTTATACGATTCATCTTTTTCATGATCAAAAAACGAATTTGACTTCAGAGTCATTGAACGAAATCTGAAAAAGAGATACAGTAAACTTTCTTCAAAATGTTAATATTGCGGGGAAAAGAATCTGAATTTGTCAGTAATGATGGATTCTTTATCCTCAAATAAATCATCTGAAGCAAAATATTTCTATAAAGAATCATGAAATATAAAAGATCACACAAATTCCAGCTTTGACTAAATCTGCAAATTAATAAACTTAATTGAAATATGTTACTTTTCAGACTATGTATCAATTAGAAGTCAAGGTAAAATATATTGAATTACTCCGAAATATTATTATTTTACCACAGCATAAATATTTAAATATTTGAGACTTTTAGGTTTTCAACAATGCTTTAAATAGCGCTAACCACAATTCTTTTAAAGTTACTAAATTTGAGATTAAATGACCAATAGTTATGAAAGTGTACAGTCATTGAAGTTCCAGCTTTAAATAAAACCTTACTGAAGAATTAATTTTTTAATTGAAATCTAATATTTTTCAGAGTATGTACCGATCCAAGAAAGTGCCCAACAAGGTAAAGCATAGCACGTTACTAAAATATATTGTTATATAATCACAACATATAGTGTTTAAAAGCTTTCAACAATGCCTTGAATATAATTACTTATATCGTTTTAGTTTAGTTTAAATGACTAACATTTATGAACGTTTTCAGTCGTTGCCGAATATATTTGATGTAGTTTTGCATTACGTTTATAGATTTTGACTTGCTTTAAATATGCAATGTTAGTTATCTGATGGCTGAATAAGAAACAAACGTTTCAACGTTGATCTGCAAATTCTTTACTTTGCAGATGAAATGTTGTTGTCAGTTTTGAGTGAGCTTAGTGTGTTCGTGGATTTCGGTTTCTTACTTAAAGACCATCAGTCATCCGATAGAAACAAATTCCATTTCAAGCCTATAAGAACCACTGCTGAAATTCCATTTGTAGATGTTGAGACCGACGTTATAGTGCTAGAGCTTGTTACTAGACCAAATCAGATCTTGCCTTTGTCGTTTACCAACTTTGGCATTCCAAAATTGGACAAAGCATTTCATTTGATAACACATTCAAGTGGTAACCCGAAGGAAATTGACAGAGTTACTAAAATTGTGGCTATAGATAACCAACAGACTCGTAAGGACATCGGTATCCTTAGAGCAGAAAGTAGAAAATTCTTGGAGGAGAATGGTAGAAGTCCTGACACGTATACTTGTGAGACTCCTCCACACGATATTTTGGATAACCGCAGTAGGCTGCTATTTCATTGTGCTTCAAACAAAGGCGCCTCCGGTAGTCCTGGAGTCCAGGTTACTGCAAATAAAGAAGTGGTGGTTGTAACAATGTTAATACACGGATACCCTGACTGGTACTACGACAACGAGTGTGAGAACTTAAAGGCCAAATGGCCCAAAGAATACACCATTGAACAAGGGGTCAATTTTGCATCAGTGTTTTCGAAGATGAGAGAAAAAAATAGTGCCTTGTGTGATGACATATTTCCGGGTGAGCGGCAACCAACAAGGTCACCTGTCCACAATATCCGTGGCCTCCAGCCGACAGATGAAACTTGATAAACTTACGAGCGACTTGCGACCGATGAATATGACAAAGTTACGTCCCTCCGTGACAAATGAAAATTGATAAAAGCAATTGTGCTTTTTCACAATTTCTACTTCAATAAGTTACTGCTGTTATAGATACAGCCGTTAGATATGTTAAGAATGACATGTGTCTATCTTTTTTATTCAAAACGCTGTGAAAATTATAAATATGTATAAACGTCATGTTTATCGAAGTGTTGTTGTGTGTTACGACTAAAGTGTAGTGTTGTATTTATGCACTGAAATGTTAGAAAACCAATTAGTGTTTTTTATTCCCTTATCCATACACATTTGCTAAACATAATGTTTATACTACATCCTTTATACTTGCTTTAACATTCATATACATGTATGTTTTCATCTGATCGTTGTTGAAAATAACTCGCGTTAAACAATTTTTAGTTGGTGCACCTTTTCACTTAAGTATTTTAGCTTTATCTTTTCCGTTTCCTTTTTAGATGATCTGAACTTAAAAAATATTAACAGAAGCTTGGATATATTCTGTTAATAGGAACGGAACTCATATGTGTATCTCATATTATATACACATGTGATTCTGTATTAAACGGTCATTTACTTGTATCTTGTTTATATCTGAAAATATTGTTGCTGTGATGCGTACATGGATGACATTTAAATGAATCTGTATTATGGATATAATAAGAAATGATGAATGAAAGAGATGAATAAATGAATAGTTTGAAAGGTCATTTGACCGAACTGTTATGTGTCATAAATGTAATACAATGCCCGTATTATTTGAGTTTTATTATCCATCTTGTTCTTGAGAGTATTATTATAACTATAATAGTGAAAGTATCAATATTGAGTATCAATTTATATTAACGACTGTCTTGTCCAGACCTTTGGAGACGTATGTCGTAAAAGAAATATCTTCATTGTTTTCAGCTGGATTTTTATACTTTTCAGCAGGTTATTATTAATAGAACATTAGATATTTTCCTGATAAACTCACAGAAACTCTTTTTTACCCGTTTAGCAATTCCCTTGAGCAAAGTTTTGCCAGATTTTAAAACTCCGATGACACCACAAACTATGTCTGTAACAGGAAAGTTTCTGGATTAAGCAAAAGATCAACTTAAACATTGTTAATTTAAAAGATATATTTCAATTGTTGACACCAAAAGTATTTCCTTTCAGTTGTGGACACCAAAAGTACTTAATTTCAATTGTGGACGACAAACGTACTAACTTTCAATAATTATGGACACCAAAAAGTAGTTAATTTCAACTGCGGACACCGGGCGCAGTTTCTTTCAATTGCGGACACCAAAAGTACTTAAATTCAATTGTGGAAACCAAACGTAGTTTATTTCAGTTGTGGACACCAAAAGTAGTTACGTTCAATTGCGGACACCGAAAGTAGTTTCTTTCAATTGTGGACACCAAAAGTAGTTAATTTCAGTTGTGGACACCAAAAGAAGATAATTTCGATGTAGTTAATTTCAATTGCGGACACCAAAAGTAGTTAATTTCAATTGTGGACACAGAAAGTAGTTTCTTTCATTTGTGGACACCAAATGTAGTCAATTTCACTTGTGGACACCAAAGGTAGTTAATTTCAATTGTGTACACTAAAAGTAGTTATTCTAATTGTGGACACCAAAAGTAGTTACATTTAATTGTAGACACCAAAAGTTGTTAATTTCAATTGTTGACACCAAAAGTAGTTTCTTCAAATTGTGGACACCAAATTTAGTGACTTTCAATTGTGGACATTAAAAGTACATGTAGTTAATTTCAATTGTGGCTTCATCACTCGTTAAACAACATTTTTGTACTGACTCAGTGAAATTTAATTTAATCGTACATTGAAAGAAAGTAATTATCCTTTTCATATACATTACGATTTTCGAATGTGTTGTGCAATTTTATATATTTTTATTCACATTGATAGTAAAATACTACTTATAGATAATATATATAGAGTCAAGTATTCTGCATTTCCCATTTCTGTCGGACGAATGTGAGGAATGGTTTCAAAATATTGATGTCGTAACCAGTCCGTTTGATATTTTACTTAAATGTTTATTTATATATCATATACGTTATAGAATTCCTTAGGAACGTTTTCTAATAAATAAGTGATAAAAATACATATCTTAATCACACTGGAGCACATGTTTATGCTTATACATGTATATACTTTATATTGTTGTGACATCTCTACATACAGGAATAATATTGAATAATGATAAAAAAAATCAAGTGTTGGACTTTTCAATTCCCTGTGCTGTTTATAAAAAGAATATCATGTAACAACTCATGAATCAATGATATTAATTACTCCCAGGGGGAACATACCTGAACAAGGCACGTTTGTCCGTCCGTCCGTCTGTAGAAAACATATATTAATTATGCGCTGTTTTTCATTGGCCGGAATTCAATTAAAATTCACAAGAGTTATAAGTAGCAGGCTTTATTGTGCAACTTTGTCGGTTTGTTGCGCTAGGATATTTTAAATGCGTTTTACCCTTAGCGTCCTTTAATTTGTTCATACATACAGTGTACATGTACATAGAGATGTTTGTCCGCACTTGTTCACGGCACCACTTACTGGAATTCAATGAAAAATTATAGAACTGATTAGTACCAAACCTAGTTGTGCATATTGTAGACATGTTACAAATGTACGATATATTTTCATGAAGTTTTGTTTGTTCGCGGTATTTCTGGGCAACCACTGACAGGAATTCGGAGAAATAAGTACTAATATAAGTTTTGTAAATTGTCGAAATGTTAAATGAAGTAATTTATAATTGAGCTGTGGTTCTTTGAATCACTGACTGAACACAACTGAAACTTCACAGGACTGATAAGTACTGAGCTTAGTTTATAATTGATCATTAAATATAATTAATAGGTACCGCCATCATCATTCTTAAAGCACGTTGGATACAATTGACCTTAAAAATTGTATAAAATGTTCAGTTATCCGTGATATGGAAAAATTATTGCTTTATTATATAGTATTATTTCTGTCCTGTTGTTATATAGTTTATGTGTAGCGTAACATATTTTACTAGTCTTTATTTTCCAACAACTTTTTTTTTCGGTTTCATGACTTTTTTGTCTTCACATATATAGATGTAATAGAAATTCCAAAAATGGGCAATAATCTCTGGCCAAAAGAAATCAAGCAAAGTTAAAATTCTGTAACTTGAAAACAAATTTTCGGAGCGTCTTTAACAACATTGCATAATCTAGTTATTATACCTATTTCTAGATAATGAAGCCGAAACAAACAGTAGCCACTAAGGGAGAGTAAAAAAAGTCAGGGAAACGCCTTTTAAGGCGGTCGACTGCTGGCGAACACCGCCATTATAAAAGTGAGAACATTTGCCGGGAATCCGATCACAAGAGACACCTACCGGCAGATTTTTAGCGCGGACACTTTACGCAAAGTAGTACCGGATTGCCTCTTTGCTTTCGCTATGATAAGCACAATCCTATCTAAATGACAGAAAAAAAAAGATTTTGAGATTACTTTAAAAATTGTTTCCCCTCAATAACTTGTGTTGCAGTTACTGGGGGATAGATGGATATAATACTTTACAGCGTGAATTTAAGGACAAAATCTCTGTGTCGGTCATATGAATATTGCAAAACTACAAAAAGAACTCCAATTAAACAAATGTTGATCTCATATAGATTTACATTTTTCCGTATTGATTTACATTTAGTCGAATATCAACTTTTCAGAATTAAAGATACTCGGCTTTTTCATATTTTGCACTTACTTTAAGTTCCAACTTAGAATAGCAATTAAAATCCGAAATATGGAAAATTCTGATTCAAAATAAAAATAAAACTTGATTACGGGTATGACCACTTCTTGAGTTGACCACTGCAGTGCATCGCCGGCGCATATAATTAACTTAACTGTTGATTGCCTGTGGAATATTGTTCTATTCCTGAATGAACGTTGACGTTAGGAAGTGAGTTGAGACGACGCCTCACTCGTCTGTCCAGAATATCCCAGACGTGCTCGATTGGGATGAGATCAGGACTTTTAGTGGGTCAGTCATCAATGAAAGTCATTCCTCTGTTCCATAACAACGCGAGCATCTCGATTTTTCAGCATGATAATGCCACATCTCATGCATTTTTGTCGGTACAATGTATCAAGACATGCGGTACAATATATCAAGCCATGTGGTACAATGTATCAAGACATGCGGTACAATGTATCAAGACATGCGGTACAATGTTAAAGCCATGTGGTACAATGTATCAAGACATGCGGTAAAACGTATCAAGACATGCGGTACAATGTATCAAAACATGCGGTACAATGTATCAAGACATGCTATTACAATGTATCAAGCCATGCGGTACAATATATCAAACCATGCGGTACAATGTATCAAGCCATGCGGTACAATGTATCAAGACATGTGGTACAATGTATCAAGAATGTGCTGGGTGTTTCTTTGTTGAGCGAGAGAATTATCCTTGCAATGATGGAACTTAAGACCATTGAATTCTTTTCTACAAACTTGAATGTCTAGCTAGAGTATCAGTTTAGAAATTAGACATAATCAAGGGCAAAGTAAGTAAGTTTTATTCGGTAAAAGTGTACATGACATGGCAATGACATATTGATTCATAATGTTACAATATATATAACAGTAATCAAATTTTTAAGCAGACTAGGAGTATGACATGACATAAATATATGACAAATATAAATATATGAGCCATGTAGTGCCCACCAATACCAGGGATAACACAAAAAAAGAGGAAAGGATTCCTCTTATTTCCATTGTGGCCCCTGACATTGGAGGCATGCCACAGAAAGTCATGTTAATTTGTATAAAATTCAATTCAATACTTATATTAATCAGTAAGGCATTATTTGTAATAATTAAGTTGAGATCACATATATCACAGTCCAAGTTTGTATCCCATTCAAATCACAGTCCAAGTTTGCATCACATTAATGAATCATGAAATAGTGCATCACAGAAATTGTCAGCCAAACTGTAAAAAATTAATATAAATTATTATTAAAGTGAAATGTGCTGGCTAAAAATTGGTAAATTTCTAAAGGACATTACAAAGGAAATCATTTTGCTAAATCATGTATAAAGGGAAATAACGTTAACAGTTGAATATTTTCTTTTACCGAAGATGAAATGTACTTCAACTGAGAAAATATTATCAGTATGCCTTTTTTCCACTTACACAACAGTAAGTAAATTATTTGTTATAGTGCAAAATTGGGCTTGCACACAAGTCGCTCATAAGGAACAGGGTTGCAGAATAATGAAGTCATCAAAGGAATTGCAACAAACTTTCTATTAAAAAGTACCACGAGAGTAAACGACTGCACTAGTTTGCGTCATTTTTTTTTGAATAATAAGAATAAAACAAAACAATTCTAACTAAAACTTTATAATTTCAAATAACGCGTGTTTAACATTTAGAGGATCGACCTTTTAAAAACTATATCGTCATAATGCGTCAATTCATTTCTGAATTTAATAAAAAGAATAAAACCGAAATTTCTAACTATAACTTTATAATTTCGAACAACGCGTATTTAACATTTAGAGGATCGACCTTTTAAAAGCTATATCGTCATAATGTAAATTTCCCAGAAATCAGTCATCTTAAGTACCGGTATTCAGATAAACAATTAAAACTGCGTTTAATAAGGAAGATACATGTATAGTCACATATACTTCCGCATAAGTTACACAAATATTTTACAACTGTTGACTGTACACACATAAAAATACAGTTTTCTTGATATCAAATGCTCTATAAACTCCTATTTGTGAAGTATAAGAATAATGTTATAAATAAAAATGAATATGGAGAATTCTGAGAACATACAAACAATTGAAATTGTTAATCAAAAACACGCAGAGGAATACACGCCTGCAATAATTCTAATGACTTTGATAGTGATTCTTGGACTTACGGGAAATTCATTAGCTGCCATTTTCTTCATCCGGAAAGTAAAGAAATCAGTAAATGATATTTTCATGTCATGTTTGTTAGTAAATGACGCGGTTACAAATGCGATTCTGATAAACGACATAGTTCAACTGTTCTTTTTTGTATCACAGGATAATATTATAATCTGTAAGTTGCTTTACGTACTGAAACACTGGTTATTTAGAAATTCCTCATTTTTAACGGCTGCAATTGCTGTTAACGGATACCGCTTAGTCTGTTTTCCTTTCTCCAAACAAATTACATGCAAAGTGACAAGATGTATTATCGTGGGTCTAACATTATATTCTTTCCTGATCGCATCGAGAAATATAGCCACTGTTGACATCTTTAAATTTAACATTACAGCTGACAGCAATCATACTATGAGAGGCTACTACTGTTCCCAGTCCAAGAAGGCTAACTTTGCACAGTTTAACACAGTTTTTCTTGTTGTGGATATCTGCATTGATGGAATAATTGTGTTTGCCATCACACTGCTAAATATTTTACTTTTGCGGAAGATTATAAAAATGCAAAAACGGCTCAAATGGCACAGAACTTTTGTCAGTTTCAAAAACAGCAAATCACTCGATAAAACAAGTGCTGAAAAGTCAAGTACGGATATCGCTCATAATGACTCGACAGGAAATGAAACGGCCGAACTGCGGCTCCTCGGAGAAGTATTAATTTAAAAATAACAATGATGGTCGTGGTGATAACAATGATATATGTCCTGTGCCTTATTTGTAACTATGTCGGAATGTTCACAGTGAAACCAGATTTCAGTGGAAGTATTAAGCTAATGTCAGTTTCGGAAATTCTTGCTCGCAGGTCGTACATGTTAAAAAGTGCCGTTGATCCATTCATTATGTTGGCATTTACCGCCCCCTTCAGATGTTTTGTATTCAGTGTAATCTGTCGTTTTTGTAACAAATAACACCACTGATGTAAACCTGTGCTTTTGTTGAAAGAAAGTCATTAAATCTTTTAAATTTGTCAAACCTCACGTGTTTGCCTTACCCCATACATTAACCTTAACACCTTATCTTCAATTTGACAACCCATCCGTTAACAAAGATCATTTTTATCTGTCAAACAATTTACTATAATTGTAAATCGGTCGACTGTGGGAGAACATTATTTGGATCTTTAGCATAAAATGTCACGTAAGAACAAACACAATAAGCCTTTTATCGGAAATCATACGTTTGGCACGTTGCAGGACAACTACTATGTATAACTATAAAAAACCTATATCAACACGATGATCGAGATTTCCTACCGTTTAACGCGCCTGCGGGCGAACGCCTAAATAAAAACGAGAAAATTTGGAGGGAACCGGTCCCAGTCACCCTTCTTTACACAAAGGTCTATTTTATACCTGTCTGTTTTAGTTACCTCCCTTTATTGTTAAACTTTAGCGTGAACTGATCTATGTTGATTGTGTAAATATAAATTTATTTTTTTTTATTTATAGCATGTTATAAAATCTTTGATATATTTATTTAAAATGTACATGTTAAATTCCGGTTGCGAACAAGACTTTAGCTATTGGTTATATTGAAAATGTATTTATTTGATAAATAAATTGTTATAATATAAAATAAATTATAATTTAGTTCTGGTCTTGGTCAGTAATTTGTTTTTGTATTGCATTGGTACAGTGGGCACTTTCCTGTCCTTACCTACTTCAAAGAGTCTTCTCAGCAATTTTCTGAGAAGGTACCAAGGGGGCGGTTCCTTTTTAAGTAGGGCTGATAAATGTATAAGTATTATTATTTCAATAACTAAATTATATCTGTCGTGAAACAATTTGAATATATAGGCTTGGTATGCATTAACAGATTCAGCTGGTAGTTTATTTATCCCGAAGATACGTATGTCAGATATACCTAGAGTACGAACCTCAATGTTACAGCCTCCCTGTTAAGTAACCTTGTCCTGAGAGTTTAAGTAAATATGCCCCGTAACTCCCAGTGCAGCACTTGCATCATTCTGAGTCTAACTTGCGGGTTGAAGTCACTTCGCCCACGGGGTCGATGTGGGACGTAGTTATTCTCCTATATTAAGGGTTTACGAACCAAAACGGCTACAAAGTAGTGCTGGTTTCTCTTTGCTTTCGTGAGATAGCCCTGTGAAATCTTAAATCACAATAATGCAGCTTGTTTTTCCTAAAAAAGGTAAATTTCATACCTCTCACGCCAAATTAAACATCCGGAGGGTGACTTGTTTTACCAGTAGCTGATATTTTTTGTATTAAATAATGTGTTAAAAATTTTGGTTAATAATGGTAAGTCCCATAACGTAAACAATTGAATTTGTACATAACTGGCCAAAACTGAGCGGATTAAGTATTTCAAAATTAAAAAGCCGGCCTTATTTCATGCCTGACATTATGATTCCGCTATACAAAGTTTTTCTCTTTAAAGCCCAGGCAATTCGTTTGCACACACGACCGCCTTTTAGTACTTGAGTACTCTGATTTTAAAATGCATTGTTTTCATAGAATTCACATCACGTCATTTTTTCAGTTCGGCAATGACCGCTGTATCGCAATATTTTGACTTTTATCTGAACGATGACTTTTTCAATAGGGCCAAATATATAAATGAATACTTAATATAAATTGACATCCATATGTTGGCCCTTTTTAAGAGGACCCCATTGGAAATAAGCTTCAGGGCATAAATAGGTCGTCCTAGGTCTAATACACACTATATGTTTGGCTAATTACTAATTCAAGTTTCTACATATATTAGTGTACTAATGTTCCTATACGATAGTTTATGAACAATTACAAACATCTCATTATGTGCATATAAGTTTGGAATATAAAATGCTTTGTTAAGTTATAAAAGGCACTATGAATAGTAACTATTATTTGTACTCAATCTGAGTGTACAAGTTAAAGCCTACTGTGGTAGTTACTTGTCAGTTTGAAAATGCGCTATTTATGTTTATGTCATCCTTACGTCATGATAATTACAACTTGAACTTGATCTGATAATCCTATTGTATGACCTATTTAGAATAGTATTTTAACATATTTGAAAATAAAGCGTCTGGCAAGATCTGACTCTGCCAGACAATATCAAATAAAATGGTATTTGTAGATGTAGTAGTTAGGTAATGTTTGGCCTTTATGTGAAAGTGGCTGGTGGTATGCCACTGACAAAACATACAGGCGTCATAAAGACATAAATGTTGTCATTACTTTGTATGTGCAGACATATAAATCTTACAAACTCAGGCTGTAACAACTGACCGATAACACAGTGTTAGAAAGTTGTAAAGTTGTTGTTTGATTTTTTAAAGGGAGTTAAAAACTCTTCAATAAGTGACCCCAAAGAACTGGAGGTCTTATCCCTTAATTGTTTTATGACCCCTTATCAGATAAAATCCTGTCTGATTAGATGTCTGTAGCCTTAACATGCTGACCAATAATTCGACAACAATTTTTATTGGTAGAGATATAACTGGTTTCTAACTTATTTCCTGTTGCTTGTTGTTGAAAGGAAATGGTTTACCAATGACAATAATCTTTTTAACACAAAAAAGCATTTACTTCAATATTTAACAAAAGCATGTGATTTCTCAGGTAGAGTTTGTATTGATAACAAGGTTTAGAAGAAACTAACTCTCACTTTAGAGGATGTTCTGACAGTTGAAAAGTTTTATCAAAATTAAACGTTTTGTTAACGTAAGATATGAAAATTTTTTATTTTGAACAAATCATTACTCCATAAAACTGGGTATAGAGGAAGAGAAATGTTGTGCAATTTTCTCAGACTGTAACAACACAAATCTATTTGAGTAATTCATTTGATAATTTTACATGAGAATAATAATATCTTTATTACTTCCACAAAATGGAGATCAGAATGACAAACAAGCAAAGTACAATCCATAAATACACACACAAACAAGCAAACAAAATCTACATTTACATGACACATATTAAACGCCTACACTATACAATCTACACAAAATATATAAAGGACTAGAAGTCCACACACTGAGATACCACATAGTCCTCCTTACCGGAAACGAAATGCAAGGAAAAACAAGTAGGGATCAACACTCTGGAATCACAGGTGGTTAAACATCTTCTCTTTTTCTCTTGAAAGAGGTTCAGACAAGAAACACAAATCGTGATATTGTATACAATGTATCAACTAAAGTTACATAAATAAAAAGTAAAGAAGGAGAACCTTAAGCCTTCAGTTCCGACTATATTGACCATAATAATTACATTACAACATACTATAGAGTACGGTGCATAGTGTAGTGTACAGTCATAGTTATAGTTAACCCCTGCACTTTGCAATGCGCATGCTATAATAACATTCATTCACAGCCTCTGGCGTATTGTATTGCTCAAGGACCGGAAGCATGTCAGAAATTTGCATAAACGGTTGTTCGGCAATGAATTTAGATAATATTCTAACACCGGTAAGGGAGCTCATTGCCTACCAAAGACTGACACTAAGCATCTCACTGTGTGATGAAAAACATGATTTTATGAGTAACAATATTTTCAGACATGTTACTGACTTATTGCATATCTTAGGCTTAGAGAAAGACAACGAATAAATACATTAATATATTCAATAAGATTATAGTTCTTGAGAATCTTTATGATATCTGGGATGAAACCAATACTTTGTCTCTCCAGTAAATGTATATATCGTAGCAGCTTTTATGCAAATAAGCGATTTGCTAAATAGTGATAGGGCAAGCGACAGAGTTGACCGAGAAACTGCAGTTTCCCGTAATTAATTTTCCTTTCAATAGGAAAAACACCTAAACAAGTCAATGAAGCCATGTTATTAGATTGAAAAGGTACTTTCTGCGCATATTTTATACAGAAACGATGAGCGCGTCCCAGCTTAAGTATATTGGCGGGAGTGAGATAATTCCATAGTTCACAACCGTACAGAGAACTGGGTAAAACTATAGATTTGTATAGCTTTAAAAAACTGCATGGGTTTAAGTTTTCATAGCTTATTTCGCTAGTGGCTATATTGAAAGTAGAGCCATGGAGTCTTATGCTTGCAGTTACTGTCATTCAATGAAAACTATTTGATACATGTAACACCTAAATGAGTATAGGTTGTATCTTTAGAGATCACCTGTTCACCTAATCTCCAGGACCTGTTTGAGCTTTGATACTCTGATTTTGATTCGTTATAAACAACAACAGAGTACTTGTTGAAATTGTATTCAAATCTTCATTTACGAGAGAATGTACAACATATTTGTAGCATTTTGTAAGTCCTGTTTTTGATAAAGAGAAAAGGACCATATCACCCACGACTGTAGGACTGAACATGTCCATATTGTATATGCATCAGCCTAATCAAGAGCATTGTTACTCTTTGATTAGACCATTAATAAATAGTAGACAGAGGACCGGGGAATATTTCCCAGCTTGTCTCGTGCCGTGCTTAACAGGGAACCAGTCTGACAGGCATGACTGGTTCCATACACAACTAATCATATTCCTGTACAAACTAACAAACACTTTAAAAGTATACCCGTCAAGACCACATATCCTTAATTCGAAAATTCTAACATGACTCGCGATTTTGTCTCTATATACAAAGAGTAGAAAAATTATGTTATATTAAACTATATACAACGCGGGAACCGATATGCTGTAAACATGACGTCATATTGCGCCGCATGACGTTAAATGAGCGTTCGCGTAGAAAATAAAGCTTTGCATTTATTCACCTTTTACAGTATCTGGTCATGTTAGAATCGAAATAACATCCTTTTCAGCGTTGTTATCGTCTAATAAACAATAATTTGTCGTACTGATGCGCAGTTATAAACCACTCAGGCCTTCGGCCTTCGTGGCTAATCACTGCGTATCAGTACTCCAAATCATTGTTTATTAAACGACTAACACCGCTGGAACGGATGTTATTTCATAATTAAACCATTGTGCCATACATGGTCAAACGCCTGGCGGTAATCTAAATAACAAACATATGAATTTTTGTGGTGCTCTTTTGCAAATAAGATAGATTCTTTTACGGAAAATGAGGTCATCAGACAACATAACTGTTTTTGGAAACCGCCTTGTTGGGGACTTAGGTCTTCTGCCAAATTCTCGCCTTCGCGTACCAATAAAACACTTTCATACAGTTTGAGAATTGTCGATGTTAAGGTAATAGCATGATAGTTCTGCGGCTCATGCTTGCTTTTCCTTCCGCCTTTATGTAGGGTCACAATGAAACCTCTATTCATACTAGGAGGTATATAACTAAATTTAGGCATAGCCGAATAAAGGCGCGTTAATACGAATATTAGAGTTTCGCCGCCAAACAAAATATGTCCATAGAATACGTTATCAAAACCGTACATTTTACCAGGTTTACAATTCCTCAGCAACTCAATAAAAAGGAACTGTAGTTTCATGCTGAGCGCTGTTATGTAGTGGTTTGTGTATATCATGAAACATTTGATCAACAGTGTCGCCAAACCTTACTTCAATCCATACTCCATTTGCATTATTTTTGCGTGTGCTATTAACTGCACGCCAAAATCGTGCCTGATCCAAATCTACACATTCAGTTGACAAGCTCATCGTCTTGCTTACGCATACATGAACTGACACTTTCTCTGTGTACGCGCGTGAACTCACGTTTCGCGTTTTTGTAATTAATGTACGACTGTGTACTACTGCACTGGCAGCCCTAACATAACCATAACTGGCGTGATTTACCAAGATTTTTACAAATACCTGTCAGAGTTTGGTTCCAGTAACGCTTCCGATATAGCTGTTTCAACATAGTCATATAACAGATAAATGTCGTCTGTAGAGCGAACAAAAAGAAATCTAGCACATAAGAGATACTACGACTGACTTAAAGTGTTTTGTAGCATCTTTTTTTCCGATTCGGTTACCCTATTCCAATTCATATATGACATATCCGGTTTTACACCGACGTCGATTTGGGTCGGAAAGGATATACGGCGCAATAAGGGTCTATGATTCGAAACATTTAAGCATTTAACATTTTAACGTTAACGTATCAGCGATAACAAAATTATTGTATTTAGTATTTAACAAACAATCGCTATTACAAGAAGCTACATACAGTTCGACCCCGATTATTCAACAACCTATTATTCGTATACCTGGTGTAATCCGAAGACAATATTCGGTCCCGAAATGTTTTATATATAAATGTTTATAAAAATAAACGGGTTATTCGAAATGGATTTTACGAATACCTGGTGTTATTCGAAGTGTTTTTTCAGTCCGATTGACAATGTTTGTAAGGAATTTCACTACCATTTTTCGAAATGCATTCTAATCAAACCAATAATTGCTGACACGCTCAACTTGTGAAAAACGACACGCGGTCGGCGCGTTATATGTGCTAAGGTGTGATATTTACATACTCGCTTTAACCTTACCAAAGGTACAACTTTTGTTTTTGTTTGAAAGTCGGTTAAAGATGTTCACCTTTAATTTCGAATAACAAACTCGTGACCACCAAACTACCATGCCTATTTAAAGCATGACTTTTAATTTAATGTCAGAAGAAAAATGACTTCTACTTGTGCAGAAGTAATTTGGGTTCAACAATCTGGCGAAGGATTCGGTAACGGGGGGATACCCAGATCAGCTGATATCTTCCTTTCCATTCGTACTGAGCAATCTGGCAAAGGACCCGGCCCCGGGGATACCTAGATCAGCAACGAGTGGAAAGGGTTTAGGAAAACTTAAATTAAACGTTTGACTGATTTATTTCTGTTTTCCTTTTCCTTTCATCTAAATGATATTCGCTGTTATTACGTTAGCGTCCGTGATAGCTATATACATGTTATATTGACGATTTACATAACAATCAGCTGGCCATCTTTGGGACTTGGATATTCGAACCCATGGATTATTCGAAGTGAAATCTTGGTCCCCGGCACTTCGAATACGGCTGACGTACTTGTAATTACTATCTAAAGAACCAATAAAGTTCAAGTTTTTCTCCAGTAACCAGTGTTCTGAAATGCCACATATATCGACATTTTTGTTACGCAGTGTTTCACATAGATAAGAACTACTGGACATTAGACCAGTGGCATTCAATGTAAGAAAGCTTAAGTTAGTCACTGTGAATGATGGAAGTACTGTAACCGGAACTTAATCAATGTCCGGTACATACATGTCACCGGTGTCAGACACTAGTTATTTTTTATTCGGTCATACCAAAAGTGAAGCCGTCAAGAACGTAGTTACTCTTAGTCCGTTTTACTACATATGTATTTAGCGAAGTTTTCGTAATCTGAAAATTCCTCTTGTTGAGTTATTCTCACCGTAATACCATTACAGCGGGGTTCTGACGGTGTTCCAATAGTCTCAATTATTTCCGCAAATGTCACCGACTAATTTACATGTGTGTTCCTGTTGCGTTTCAAGAGAGTCTTGCTTGGCGATTTATGATCAAAATGAATGCTTGTATTTGATTTTTGCAAAATACATTGGACATTTTTGTGAACTGAAGATTTTCTTTTGGAACTACTCATGTCTTTTATACAAGATTATTCATCACCTTCTATAACTGACATTAAGGCATGATTGTCATACGCTAGCTTAACACAGACCGGGTCATCTTTCCTGGTAAAGACCATTCTTTTTAGATCGTTATCTAGATCGAACGGAAAGTCCTCATTCGACTTCAAAGATTCAAACAATGACCCTCGCATGTTTTCCAATGATTGTTCACACGAGTTGTACTCACTAAGAATTCTCGTGACAAATAAGTCACATGGATGGGAGTTCTCGGAAGAAATTGATTGATTTCTTAATTGAAATCTGTTGTTTTTTCAGATCATGTACCGATCCAGGAAAGTATCCGAACAGGTAAAGCATAACATGACACTCAGAAATACTGTTATATGATCACAAAATACAGTTTTATAACATTTTAGGTTTCCATCAATGATTTGAATATACTCGTATATAACTTTCTATGTATCCCACCTAGTGATGTG